>JAHTLZ010000379.1:60169588-60192214 GCA_023846285.1 Phrynocephalus versicolor | reverse complement strand
TAATAATAATAATAATAATAATAATAATAATAATAATAATAATAAAGAACAACAACAACTTGAGAACTTATTGCAGCCTTGCTGAAGTTCTCCAACAGATGACAGGGGTGCCTTCACAGGTTCTAGCATCACCTGTGAATGTGAATTATACAGGGTCAGAGTACTGGTGGATTTAAGCTAGCACTGCCTGTCCTTTTAAGGTCCCAGGTAGGTATCTTTTCAAGCCTTAGTCCCTCAAATTCCATTCAAATGAGACAACCAGGAAGGAACAGAACCTGGGACCTTTTATACAAAAACATGCTTTTTTACACCACTGAACTACAACCTGCTTCGAGGCCAGTGGAGGAACCTCGGACAAACCCTTAGGTGTTCCTGGAACTACGATTCTCAGAAGCCTTCACCACCCGCTGTGCTATGCTGGCCAGAGGATTCTGGGAATTGCAGTCCAAGAACACTTGGCTTACTCAAGGCTCAGATCCCCTGTTCTACGAAATGGTTGGTTGTCAAGCAAATCAAGTACAGTATTCCACCCTCATTTTGAGTAGCTTGCCGACGTAAGATGAGGGTGTGCTTGGGGAAGTAAGGCTGATTTTCCTGAGGAAAATTTGCAAGTACGCTGATTTCCAAAGGGAAAAAAAAGCGATGACAAAAATCACCATAATCTAGAAAATAAGATTGTTCCTCCCATCTTGGGAGGGAGTGTGGGTCATGAGGATTAATTCTCTTGGCAAAGCACATTGGTGATTCTGTGAGAAGCACCCTGGTGAGCGAATTCCTTGTAATAATTAACAGCCCTGTGAAATGTTTGAAGAAATGGAGGTGTGTGGTCATTACAAAATACAAATGCAAGAGTAAGCAATATCTTATAGTCCACCAAAAATTAAAATAAAATAAAATACCATAAATCTGCTAGCATTTGTGGATTAGGGCTGCCCACTTACTGATCCATGAAAGTTAGCAAACTCTATGATTTTTTTAAAAATTGGTCTATAAAGGTATTGCCAACTCTTGGATTTGTATAAATCTGCTGGGCTGAAGGGGACCATCCCCTCTCCCTCATGTTCTGAGAGTGTTTACTGAAGATACCAAGAAAAGAGCCGCCCTCCATATGTACCAAAGGCCTGGACTGCAGCCACTAGGTAAAATTTATTATTCTTTTTAATCTGGCCCTGATTATTCCTAGTGAGTTTTGCTAATTTCCCCCACAACTTTCAAATGGAACATAAGCTTTTTGCATCACCTCTCCCCCCCCCCCCCGCCGCTGCTTCCTCAAGGCAAACAGGGACTTGTAGTCTCGAAAGAGCCAAATTGAGGGGTGGGAAGTTGGAGGGGGTTGGTCAAGGACTATGCCGATTTGTTTGTTTATGTGTTAAACCATACGCGGGACTTTGAAGGTGCTCTAACATCAGCCTGCTTCCTGATACCATCATGTGGTGTATTCCATCTCACCAAAAGATTCTCAGCGCCTGATAGACAACAGCCACTATCAAGAATGCATCTCCGGTACAATGCTTTGATAAAGATAGCAGTTGCTATTGAAAGCTTAGCTAATATTTTTTGTTTCAGCAGTGACCAATAAAGGTATCACCTAACTTCCTTTTGAATTTGTTGGTTAAGAGACAGTGCAAACAGCCAAAGCCCCTCTCTACCCTTGCAATTCCATCTTTCCTGAGCCATGAGACTCTTGTACAGTTGGGAAAGCCACAGATGGGAAGAGCAGGTATGAAGAAGACCTTATAAGGTCTGTTTTGTGCACTGAGGTGGGGCTCCCTGCGAAGATGTCTGCAGAATGGAGGTGAGCAATTCTGGAAGGTCCAGGGGCCTCGTTTCAAGACGGGGGGGGGGCGGCAGATTGCCAAAAATGCCCCCAGAAACAAAATTTTAAAAAAAGGCCGAAATCTTGCCATTTAGTAAACTGCGTACCCAGCTCACTGGCAGGGGGAATGTGTAATTAAACTGTACAGCGCCCAAAGAGTGCTTTAAACACTATGGGTGGTATATAAGCAGCACTCTTTGCTTTGATTTACTCTGACTGCAGGAGAACTAAGGAACCGCAACTCAGTTGTGTTCTCGGCGCTTTCCCCCTTTTCCAAAAAGCTCGTACATTTCTGCTTTTGTTTGCTTTTCATGCTGGGCCGGGCGAAGGCTCAGAAGAGCGGGGATATTAACGGTGCCTCTTCTCGGCTGCATCTGCTTCCGCTCCCCATCGCTGGCTTTGCTTCCTCCGAGTCCAGAACAGGTGACTGGGATTCATCTTTCCACACTGCCCTTGCTAGTTTTCCCATACAAATTAAGTCACGGCTAGGTGGGACACAGCCACCCAGGAAAGAGAAGGGGAATTGTGGGTAAGTGGCACACGTGAGCCTGATACACACCTACTCCCTCTAACCCACAAGGCCAACATGACCTCCTATGGCCACAGAAATGGGGGTGAAGGAGGCCACACTCCAAGGAGGGGGGTGGGTTACATTATATGGGTTGCCTATGAGCTCTGAACCGTCCTTTCAAAAAATACAGTGGTACCTCGACTTACGAATTTTATCCGTTCCAGATGCATGCTCTTAAGTTGAACTACTAATCTAAAAAAAATGAAAAAATAAGTTAAAAAGTAAAAAAAATCAAGTCAAGCAAACCATATCTAAAATCTGTAAGGCGGCAGTTAAAATGCCAACAGTTTTCTGCTCTTAAGGCAAATTTCTCTTAAGTCGAGCTGCTCTTAAGTCGGGGTGCCACTGTAATGTCCTCTCGGTGCTTGTTTTCTTATAGCTTCGGCTAAAAGGAAAAGGGTTACACCCCCCCCCACTGCTCCCAGAGTCAGTTGTTGTCGGTGAACAAAGGGGAAATAAGAGAGCACTAGTTTGACATTTTGTGCGTTTCGGGTTTTGTGCAATAGCAGCGGCGGCGGCAGTGAGCCGGAGATAAAAAGAGAGGGATCGATCGATAGAAACTCAAGTAAAATTGTTATTGCCTTTATTCTGCCCATGCCCTCCTGCACGGTCCAGATGGCCAGTACACGCACTCTTACACATGCAAGCTCGCCCGCTCCGCAAAGGGGAGCGACCCCCTCCCCCCCTCGCCCCTCGGCTCAGGGCTGCAGCGGCTTTCAGGAAGAAAGCAACGAAAGGAAAGAACCGAAAATAAAAATCTTTTTTTTTTTTAAAAAAAAGTGTTCCAGTCTTTTTTTTGGCAGCAATCACAGCATGTGTCAAGAAAAGTCTCCGCCGAGATGGCTGCGCGGCTGACAAGAGCCTGCTCCTTCCTGCATAAAACATGAGGGTGGGGAGGATGCCCAGGGATGGCACGACGCTCGTCTGCTCAGCCGAGCCTGCCTTCTCTTGGATCCCTGAATCCCACCGGGCAGCCAGCCTGCCTGTCACGTGTGTCCGTCCGTGTGTGGGTCTGTCCGTGCCATCTCTGTGCAAACTGGTGCGGCTGGGTCCTCTGGAAATAGGGAGCTCGCCTGTGCAGAAGTGTCTCCTTCGACCCCCCTTGCAGAGAAATCAGCCCTGGCTTTGTCGCTCCCAAGGTGCCAGGTCCAACTTCCGTCTGCGTGTCTTGCCCGGTTCTCCAAGGAGAGCTGGGTGGGTGCCTCGTAACTGTTTCAGGCTGTGCAGACAGGGGCGGAAAGTGGGAGGGGGGGAAATGACGCCCTACTGGGATCTTTCTCCTCGACCACCACCTCTTGCTCCTGAGGTGCGGCGCTAGCAGTGTTCCTTCATTTGCTGAGCTTGGCCCCCTCTCCGGCTTTGCCAGGATGGACATGGAGGTGCCATCCTGTCCGGTGAGGAGTTGTTTCTGGGTGCCAGGAGAGAGGAGTCCAAAAGATGCAGGTGGAGTCGATGCCCACGGCACAATCGGGAGGCAGCATCGAGGATGAATATCAGGGCCAGTAAAGGGTGGGGTGGAGGGTGGGGGCAAAGGGAAGGAGAGGAGGCAGAGACCCCCCCATCTCCCTCTTGATAATCTGTCTTCAATATGAAGACTTTGCATTGCTGGCGTACCATTCAAAACATGCACCAGCAAAACAGAAAAAAGAAGGGGAGGGGAGAAAGCAGGGGGATCCTTTGTGGCCCTTCCCCACCCCACCCCCTCGAGTGCCTGTAATCTCTCGCTAGGAGCACCCTAGTCCGTTTCACTGCAGGTCCGTTGACAAGCCAAGAAGCCACGCAAAGGTAAGGGAGTGTAGGATGGGGTGGAGTGGGGGGGGGAGAGAAGATCCTTCCCCACCCCGTTTCTGGAAGCTGGATAGCACCACAAACGAGAATTCTAGGGAGATACCCGGGTAGGTCCGTTCCAAACCCAGCGTCCTCGGCCATCAAACTTGCACCGGCAGCGTCTGGTTCATTTGTAACCTCATGTCCTGTATGCTGCTGAGGATCTTCTTTTGATGTCCTGCTAGCGTCACCCCTATCCTGAGCAGATCCCTGGAAGGACAAGAGGAAGGAAGACATCAGGAACACACCGAGAAAGGAACCCGACTCACAAAGGGTGAAGTCAAAGGGGATGGCGTTGCTTTTAGGAGGCATGTGCAGCAGGCCTGGGACTCCATGACACCAGGAATCACAGAAAAATAAAGAGTTGGAAGGGTCAAAAGAACACATGAAGAGCCATGCTGGATCAGGCCAAAGGACCATCTAGTCCAGCTTCCTGTATCTCACAGTGGCCCCACCAGATGCGTTTGGGAGCACATGAGACTAGATATCTGTCTCCTGATACCACTCCCCTGCATCTGGCCCTTGAAATACCCTGGTTTTAAGCCTGGAGATTACACATCTCCATCATGGTTTGTAACCTGTGATGGACTTTTCCTCCAGGAATCTGTCCAATCCCCTTTTGAAAGCATTCAGGCCAGATGCCATCACCACATCCTGTGGCAGGGAGTTCCACAGACTAACAACGCGCTGGGTGAAAAAATATTTTCTTTTGTCTGTTCTTACTCTCCCAGCCGTCAATTTGAGTGTATGTCCCCTAATTCTGGTATTTTGTGAGAGGGAGAAGAGCTTTCCTCTATCCACTTTACTCATGCCCTGTATTATTTTGTACGTCTCAATCATATCCCCCCTCAGGTACCTTTTTTCCCAGACTAAAGAGCCCCAAATTTTTTAGCCTTTCCTCATAAGGGAGTTCCCCCAGCCCAGTAATCATTTTAGTCGCTCTCTTTTGCACCTTTTCCAGTTCCACGATGTCTTTCTTGAGATGCGGTCCTCTAAGGCCGTTGAGACCAACTCCCTGCTCAAGGTCAGAATCCAAAACAAAGCTGACCAATTTTCTCTGCAATGCCTCCATCCTTGGAGTGCTCGCCACCTTCTGAGATAACTAGTTCTGTTGTTGTACTTCTCTAACGGTTAAGAAGTCTCCCCTGATATTCAACCTAAATCTGGCTTGCTGCAGCTTGATCCCACTATCACGTGTCCTGCCCCCTTCATGACTGAGAAAAGATCCTGCCCCTCCTCTGTGTTAATGCGTTTCAAGTATAGCGTACCCTCGTGTAACAAACAGTTTGTATAACATAAAATCTGTACAGCATTAAAAAATTCCAGAGATAGGGGAAATGTGCTTAAGAGAATTGCCTATGGGGCAAATCTGTAAAACATAAAAATGGTCGCGATTAGGGAATTAATCCCTTTTTCAATGCTTTCCTATGGGAAATTTGTATAAAGGAAAATTTGCTTAACAGAATTTCATTTGGAATGAATTAATTCCTTTAGAAAAGGTACCACTGTACTTAAAAGTGCTATCGTCTCTTCTTCCATTTTCTTTTCTCAAGGTTAAACTTGCCCAGTTTTTCCAGCCTTACCGATGAAAGAACAGTGAAAACAGAGAGCAAACAGTGTCTTGCCTGAAAAACATGAATTGGGAAGTCCTAAGGACCTTCCCCCATCTACAAAGCAGCTGGGGGGGGGTACCAATTCTGACCCACCCCTGACCATGTCATGGCAAGACCATCTTGGATGACACCTTGAAGATAGTGTAAATCAGGCATGTCCAAAGTGAGGCCTGGGGGCCAACTGTGGCCTGTTTTCAAACTTCAAGCGTCCCACAGCCTCTTCTTGTCACCGGCTCAGCCTGTCACGCACCACCGCCAGCTGGCCCCACCCCATAATGGATGGAGAAGTCAGCTTGTAGTTTTATGGTTTGCCTGCCCTCCCTGCCTTCATCCATCCCCCTAACTGCCTGCCCAGCCTACCCGCCCCTGGCTCTGTTAAGAACATAAGAACGTAAGAAGAGCCATGCTGGATCAGGCCAAAGGCCCATCTACTCCAGCTTCCTGTATCTCACAGCGGCCCCACCAGATGCGTTTGGGAGCGCATGAGACTAGATATCTGTCTCCTGATACCACTCCCCTGCATCTGGCCCTTGAAGTACCCTGGTTTAAAGCCTACAGATTACACATGTCCATCATGGTTTGTAACCCGTGATGGACTTTTCCTCTAGGAATCTGTCCAATCCCCTTTTGAAGGCATCCAGGCCAGATGCCGTCACCACATCCTGTGGCAGGGAGTTCCATAGACTTACAACGCGCTGTTGCTGTAGCGTCCTCCCTGCTTCCTTGCTAGTCCAAAGTCCAGCCCGGGGGCCAAATGCGGCTGAATGGTCGGCCCCCACCCATTTTCACCTCACCAAATCTGGCCCTTCTTGCAAAAAGTTTGGACACCCCTGGTGTAAATAGTTCACAAGTAGATTGCAAGTGTGAAAGATTACTGGCTTCATATTCTTCAATTACAGCTCCTCAGTTGCCTATACCACATTAATCTACACTACCGTTGACTGGAAACATTGTTTATTAATTGATATAATTTTCCTTACTCCCATTAGCTTAAGAAGGCGTCCATGCTTCACTTCCCTGCATTCACTTTTAGCCACAGAAGAGCCCTGTAAGGTAGGACAGGCTGAGAGCGAAGGTTGGAGTAGCCCAAAGTCATCCATGGCTCAGTGGGGAGGAACATCCAGGTCTACAGAGACCCAAAGCAATGGAGACTCTCACCTCTAAGACACTAGAGCTCTTTATACATATTTGAATAAAAAGGCTTCATTCAGTATGGCTGTTTTTCATTCTGTGGCCTCAATGCAGAAAACAGAGAAACGTATGTTTTTGGCTACTGATTTTTTTTTAAAGAACAAAATGAAATTGAAGTGTTAGCTGCTACAAGTCTAGCACCTGGTTTTCAACAGACGCCCGAACTATTCTACTCCCCAAAGCTGCAAAATGTGTGACAATGCTGCAGCTGAATGTCAGAAACTGAAACCAGAGATGGCCTGAATCTCTGCAGAACAAACAAATTCCACTTGTTTTGGGTGTTTTTTTAAATTTTATTTTTGCCTAACTAAAAGAGCTATAAACAGTAAGAGGCATGGGAAACTGCCTGATTTAACAGTTTTGCACCCATGACAAGTACCAGGTTAGGGATTTAAACACAGTATATTTCCATGTACAGAAGAACCCCCGTCTCCACTGATTCATTATCCACTGATTTAGTTATCCACGGCTGGCAGAGGAAAAAATAAATAAATAATTCAATGAGTAAACTAAGGAGAGAACTGTGTGGTTATGAAACTGTAATTTGGGATTGGAAAAGTAGGGGATCATCTTACAGATGGAAAAATATGGTACAATCAATTCGTATTGTGATAAATACTTGGTGAGGCGTCTCCCGTGCAACTAACTAGTTGTGCATCTAATTATTTGACCTGTTGTGCAACCAGCACCTCACCGAATCGTGAAACCCTTGCACAATGTTAGTTGTGGACGTGGAAATCCCCAACAAGAATATTGGCCTACATATTTATAAAAAATGAGAGGATACTCAGCCTACACCAGGAGGAGACAGACATTTGTCTTGCATCATGATAATGATTATTAGCATTATCAGTATGGTGATCAGATTTACTAGACTCCTCCTTGTCCAGCCAGGCTCTTCAAACTGGCAAAGCTGAAGCTCATATTCAGGTACTCGTCAAGGCTTAATTTGATCTGTGACAAATGACCCATCTTGAGAAAGGTGTGGCACCTTAAAGACTCACTGCTAGATTTTAACGTCAGCTTGCGTTGGTTGGGTCCGCTTATTTACATTAAAATATAGCAGTTAAGTCTTTACGATGCCCCAACCTCTTTGTCTCTTGTTTTTGTGTGTTTGTGCGGTCTGATATCTTGATTACATACACTCCTGATTAAGAAGATCAAAACCACCTTCGGAATCTATTTATTCTGGCTTTCTTGGCAAGCGTTTCCACCAGAATCAAAGCCGTTCACTAGATCTGAGCCAGAAAGCAATAGCCCTACCATCTTCTCCGAGTGTGGCTTTCCGTGTTCACCGTTCCACTGAAGACATTTCTAATAAGTTTTAATTTCAGACTAACTCTGCTGACGTGTGGGCCAAGATCCTCATTTGGTGAGGAAACACATGGAGCAATATGTCTGTGAAGATTCTCAGTCATCCAGGTGAGTTTATCTGGAAGTTGAGTCATGGCAACTGGAGTCCTTTTTCTTGAGAGATAGAAATGTTTCGCTGCTCATCCAAACAGCTTCACAGTCACCACCACCACCACCACCTGCTGCTGAGTCAGTTCTGACTTTTTATCAGCCTTTTTCAGGGTTTTCCAGGCAGGGAATACTCAGAAGTAGTTTCCCCTTCCCTTCTTCAGTGGGTGGTGGGTAGGGGCATGCCCTGGATTGTGCAGCTTGCCCAAGGCCCATACAGGGCTGGCTATTCTAGAAGGCATAGTGAAGAATCAAACTCCCAACCTCTCTGGCTTGGCAGGCGGTCACCCTAAACAGCTGAGCCGCCCAGCTGCCTGGACCACCTTAAACCAGTCATTATCTCTCAGTGCAATGCACCTCCCAGAATTGTTCTGAGGACTTTTTTTTTCTTTTAAAGATGGGGAGAAGGGCCTCGACCTTAATGGTGGAAAGATGGGATATAAACACAACAAAAACAAAACACAAAAGAGGAATGTACCAAGGTACGATGACACACAGATATTGGTTCCCTGTTACATTAGCACTGCACTAGAACTTAAATCTCTCTCTCTCTCTCTTTTGCCTGCCGTGAAATGAGCTGGAGATGGTAGGTGAGCGAACTGGTCAGCCCTGAATCAACTTCTTGCAGGGTTTTTGTCCCCCCCCCACCAAAATAATAATAATAATAATTCGGGTCATCCTGGTGGGGAAATCCTGCCATCGGTAGCCAAAAACACATTTTTTTCCCAACCTCTGGAATAAAGCCCAACTTCCCTCGGCTTCTCCTAAGAGCCTTTCTCAAGCCAGCGGCCAGGGGCTAAATTCCGGCTCATGTCCTTTACTGGAGGGCCCCGCCAGCCCTGGTCTGTTCTTAGCCCTGCTTCCCTTTCTGTCCTCCCGACCCGACTTACTCTGCTGTCATTTGGGCCACCAGGTCGAAGGAGGCGAAGCCGGCGTTGACAAAGTTCTCTTTGTACCGTCCCATTTTGATAGCGTCAAGCCAGTCGCCGACAGTAGTGAAGGTGGTGTAATCCGGCACGGTGCGATCCAGGAGTGGCTGAGACACGCTGCGGAGGACGAGAGAGCCCAGCAGTCAGGCCAGGGCCCGGAGGGGGGAAAAAAAAGGAAGGCCGGCCGAGGCAGGCAAAGAGGCCTGGCAGTCTGTTACCAGAGGCTAATGGAAAGGGCCACGATCCGCTTCCCTGTCCACCCGTTTTTTGCGCTCTTCTCTCTCTCTCTCTCTTTCTCTCCGGCCCCCGTCGCTGCCTGCCTCCAGCCCCCAAGTCTACATCCACACGAGAGCTAGCAACTTGACATGGCTAGTCCAGACACAGCAGATTGCCTGTGCTTGGAGAGGGTGAGGGGGCAAACGACACTGACCCAGACTGCACGCTGGCGATGACTTTCAGGCTGGCAGCGTTGCGGATGAGCTTGTCCAACGTGTTCACTATCTGTGCAAACTTGGGGCGCAGGTTGCGGTCCCGCACCCAGCAGTCCAACATGAGCTGGTGCAGTGCCGTGGGGCAGTCCATCGGAGGCGGGAGGCGGTAGTCCTGCTCTACGGCGTTGATCACCTACAACAACAAGCAACAGCGGGTCTCGGTCATCCGGCCTTCGGTTCCGCTCTTCCTCTTCGTCTTCTTCTTCCTCCTCCTCCTCCTCCTGCCAAGTCCCTCCATCCCAGGCTCGGGCGGGCATACTTACATCCTGGTTGGACATGTCCCAGTAAGGCCTCTCGCCGTAGGACATCACTTCCCACATGACAATCCCGTAGCTCCAGACGTCGCTGGCGGAGGTGAACTTGCGGTAGGCGATGGCTTCGGGCGCCGTCCATCGGATGGGGATCTTGCCGCCCTGCGGAAAGAGGCACTTGAGACAATTAATTAGTGCCAACCTCTTCCCTCCCCCTTTGCTCCTAGCTAAAGAAGGAGGGACAGGGCCGTCCTTCCACTGCCGGGCTAGTGGGGTGGGGATGTAGTGGTCTCTGTTGAAGGGATCTTTGGGAAACCTGTCTCTTAATAATAATAATAATAATAATAACCTTTATTGTCATTGTACATCCAGTGTACAGTGAAATTGGCTGAGCCTCCCGCCCTCCCCCCCAACACCATCCCACTAAAAAGCCATTCAATCTGATTTCACACTGTGTGCTTGCTGCACAACTCGCCAGCCTCACGAGTCTATCACGAGTTGTCACGTCCCGTTTAACAGTCAAACAGCCCACGGATAAAAACTGTTTTTTAGCCTGTTGGTACGACTTGCTATACTTCTGTTTCTCCTATCCGAAGGTAGGAGAGTAAAGAAGTGCTGACCAGGGTGTGAGTCATCCCTGATGATTTTCCTTGCTCTCCTAAGACAGCGGTCCCTGGTGATGTCATCCAGTGGACTCAGGGGACATCCCATGATGTTTTGTGCTGTGTTCACTACCCTCTGTAAAGTCTTTCTGCCCGCGGCTGTCAGACCAGCATACCAGACTGTAATGCAGTACGTAAGGACACTTTCTATTGTAGACTGGTAGAAGGAGGTCATCAATTGTTGTTTCACATTGTTTTTCTGCAAGAGCCTGAGGAAATGGAGTCTCTGTTGAGCCTTCCTGGCCACATGGATTGTATTAATTTTCCAGGTAAGATCTTCATTCTTCACTGAAATGAACTCCCAGGAATTTGAAGGAGGAGACTCTCCTTATGGCAGATATGGAGCCCTCCACGTGCCCCTGAATCTTGGGCTCACCCCAGAACAGCTCAGAGAGAAGAGTGGAAATTATTGCACTACCAGCAAAGTCTGAAAGGCTTAGTACACGTTCCAACTCATTCATTGCTCCCTCTTTCCTGGACCTCTGAATAGCCCCAAAGCTATTTAAAGTGGGTATCATGAGCAAGGCAGCCTGTGATGGATAGATCTGTCTTCCTCCATGGATTTGTCTACGCACCATTAAATGATGCCACCTAAGCTTGGTGGGATCTACACTATTCTCTCATTGCACCTGGTTCACAGGTTAATGGTGTGTGCAAACGTATTTTCTGCAGGCCACAGGTGAGCTGCATGTGCACACACGGAGACGGAAATCTTAGCAGGGCTGCACCCACTCCCATGCTTTCCCCACCAATGTTGTTCTTTTCAAAAAGGCCTTTAAAATATGAGAAATCTCATTCCCAATCCCTAGGGGCCCTTGAAGAGAAACAAAAAACCTACAAAACCAGAATTCTGGGTGAGCCGGGGTGGGGCAGAAAGGGAGTAGAAGCAGCCAAACTGCTCCCACTCTTCGTCAATGAAATAATGGGACTTTTCAGCCACTGGTGAAGAGTAATGAATGTTGGATAGGGGTGGGGGACATGGGATGCCAATGATGCCCCATTTAGGCTCCCGAGGGCTGCCTACAGCCCATGGGAGGCATGTTGCCTGCCCTTGCTGCTGTCCACCCAAATCTATTCAGCAGTGGTAGGGTCCCTCTGGGGAGAAAGGCGGCATAAAAATAAAGTTGTTGTTGTTGTTGTCGTCATCATCATCATCATCATCATCATCACCACCACCACCACCATCATCATCATCATCATCACTGGACAATAACTAATCTCTCATACTTGCAGGAGTGGTCTTGGCACAGGGCTTCCTTTAAAAAACCCGGCAGGCATAAAGTGTGTGCCAGACCCGAGGCCAGTCCTGCAAGGACCATTCTGCAGCTTCCCCTCCCAGGAAGGAAGTGGCACGCTGTACCAGGAAGACTTCCACCTACCAGGGAGCTGGTGTACGTGGGGTCCGAGGGGTCGTCCTCCAAGAAGCGTGAAAGCCCAAAGTCGGACACTTTGCACACCAGGTTGCTGTTCACGAGGATGTTGCGGGCCGCCAGGTCCCGGTGGACGTAATTCATCTCGGAGAGATACTTCATGCCGGCGGCGATGCCACGCAGCATGCCCACCAGCTGGATCACCGTGAACTGCCCATCGTTCAGCTGTCAACGGGAGAAGCGTGGAGGTCACTGGAGGAAAACTTGACCCCCCTCTTTAATCACAGAAGGACCGTCTCACTCAGTAAACTTGACAAAACCATGGCCATTCTTGGAGTTATTTATTTAATTGTGACTCTATCCTTTAAAAGGACCCGTGGTGGCTTACATAATTAAAATACAATGATTATACAAACACAGTAATCCCCCGTTTATCTGGTGACATGTGCATCTTCTTGGCCAGGCCTAGCTATCTGGCAAGAGAGGGGGGGAGGGCTGGGGACTACTGCAGCAGGTTTTAAAATGGAATTAAAACGCTACAACTAACTAACTATCACTACAGTGACCCCCCCCCACCTATCACAGGGACTAGGGACCTGACCGACCTGTGATAATTGAAAATCCGCGATATGCGGATGCAGGTCGGGCCGGGCCTGGGGGGCCTAGTTGGGGGCTCTTGTACTAACCCCCAGCCTGGTGCTGCCCCAAATGGGCCTGCAAGGGCCTTCCCAGGCCTGTTGGAGGCCCCAAAAGGGCTCCCATGTGACTCGGAAGTAACTTCCAGATTACCGACAATCATTTCTGAGGCCTCCGACAGGCCCTCAGAGGTCTCACAAATGATTTCTGGCAAACCGGAAGTCACTTCTGGCAAACCGGAAGTCACTTCCGGTTCGCAGGGGAGGCCCTTTTGGGGCCTCCAGAAGGCCCAGGAAGGCCCTCACAGTCCTGTTCGGGGCATTTACAGTCCTGGGGTAAGTATGGGAGGCCTGAAACAGGCCTTTTCCCCCTTACCCCAGGGGCCTTTTTTCATATACTGCGGTCCTGCAATATAGCAGATCGCAGTATATGAACCGCGAAAGGGCAGGGGGTTCCTGTACTACATGACCAGGCATCTGCTTTTACTTTGAGTATAAAGGCCATGCTCCCAGAGGCCCTAGGAAGGACAAAATCTTTTTTTAAAAAAATGTTTATTTTTTATTTAATTTTCCTGTTCCAAGGGAGCATCCGCCGAGCTCTGCAAGGCCTGGGGTTTCACGTCTGAAAAGGTGGATACTGAAAATTTCTGCCTCAGGAATGTTGGCCTAGTGACGGTGAAGGCATGTGGGCACTTTCCCGCCAGAGGGAGGATGAGGACAGGAAGGGTGTATTGGTTGACATTTAAGAATGTTAAGCAGCCCATGAGCAGCCTACCGCTTTTGGTATGCACTCGGTGTGGGCATTTTGTCAAAGGGAAAGGTCTAACTTTCTACAGGTAGATTTTACAAAAAAAATATGGGGACTTCTTTGCTGTCATTTGGGAGCAGAGAATCCCCTCAGCGAGGTGCCTTTTGCAGTCAAGACAGCCAGAAAGGAGGTAGGATCTGGTGTGGATTCTTGTTGTTCCTTTGTGTGCAAAAACCGTTACACCGAAAACCTCGGCTTCATTTATTTCAGCAAAAGAAAGGCAAGTATTTGTGAATTAAAAGAGTAAGGCAGATGTGCTTGAAAACACCAGGCAAAATTGACTGGAATCTTCAGGAATCAGAGGAGATCTTTACACTGAAGTAAGGCAACACTACCTACGCCATTAGAAACCTTCCTCTCCCCCCTCCCCCCCCCCAACTAGGCAGAGGAGGAATCAATTATGGGGAAAAAATCTATGCACATTTCTTCAAACGGGAAGGATTCAGTTTCCTCCTTAGACACCCACGTACAAAACCACATTGGAATAGATGCTGTCCTACTTGGAATGTTTTAATATGCAGCCAACTGCAAGAGAAGTAAGTGAAAAACTGCTAGCGCTGGGAAATCTGTGTTATCTATCAAATGCATCATAAGAAGAACCATACATTTAAAAAGTGACCTGATGCACCTGAAAATTATTAATAGTTTATAAATTTATTATACTTAACCCTTGCCTTTCTCCCACTTCAAGAGCCCAAGGCACCTTTACAAGAAGGATTAGGAAAAAGATCTAGAAGTTATAATCATGGAATACAATTAAACAAGAGTACTAGGAACTCAACCGTTATTCAAGAAAGCTGCCGCTGAAATAGATTTGCAGTTGTTAAGATGCTGCATTTGTTTGGTGGGGCATTTTGGCCTCTTTTTTGTTCTGTGTGATAAAGGCCGCTAACTTAAAATAACAGGAAAAAAATGCACAAAATGGAGAATAGAAAGAAAAGAAAACAGCATCACTAAAGTCCTTTTCTCTGCAGCCTGTTTTGTTGCCAAACGCTTACCAGAGAAAAAAGGACTTTACTTCCCAGCTGTACGGGGAGGTGGGGAAAAAACCTCCTCAAAACCTCCTCTCAGATACAGTGGTACCTTGTATAAAGGAATTAATTCGTTCCAAACGAAATTATGTTAAGCTAATTTTCCTTTATACAAATTCCCATAGGAATGCATTGAAAACGGAGTGATCCCATTTTTATGTTGTACGGATTCTGCCCATAGGCGGATTATGTTAAGCAAATTTCCCCTATCTCTGGAATTTTTATGTTGTACAAATTTTATGTTATACAAGCTGTTTGTTATACGAGGGTCCACTTGTACTGCAAATTGATTTAGCGGCAATTATTTGACGAGCGGCACAACAAGAAAAGTGAGGCGGCGACAAAGGCCGCAGATTTCCGCCTTACCCGTAGGAAGGAGTCGAGGGCGCAGTTCTCCATGAACTCTGTGATAATCATGACCGGGCGGCTCTTGGTGACCACCCCCTCCAAATGGATGATGTTGGGGTGGTCAAACTGCCCCATGATGCTGGCCTCGCTCAGGAAGTCCCGCCTCTGACGTTCCGTGTAGCCCACTTTCAGCGTTTTGATGGCCACAAAGATCTCCCGCCGGCCGGGCAGCTTGAGACGCCCCCGGCACACCTCCCCAAATTCACCTGGAAAAAGGCAGCAAGGGAAGAGTGTTAAAAGCACGGGGGCTTGAGCTCTTGGGGTGGTGGCGGTGGCGGTGGCGGCTGCCAGCACCTGACTCCCCCGCTTCCCCCCCCACTGCCCCTTCTACAGAGAGGGACTCGCCTGCTCCAATCACTTCCTCAATTTTCACGCAAGATATGTCGATTTCCTTGGCGAACTCCCGGACAGCTTCATTGGGGTCCTCGTAGGTAAAAGGGTCAATATAAACCTTCATCCCCGGAGTAACTGCAAAGACAAAAAGGCGGATTCAGCCCTTCAACTTGACTGCCCAGAAAAAAAATTGGTAGCCAATTGAAAGAACAGATCCACACACCCCCTTACTGTAGCCTAGTTCTTTTTCCCTTTTAAAAGCTCTCAACCCCGATTTAATGCTTCTGCCAGAATATGTCACTCTCCCACAACCCTCTCTGTTCCTCTAAATGCTGCTGGGTGACCAGAGGGAAGAGAGACATACATTTTCTGGAACAGATTCCCTTGGCACTAGGGAGAACAGAACGAGGAAGGGGGTGGGGGTGGGGAGAAAATCACACTCCCAGTGGCATCAAATATCAAAGGTGTGACTTGACCATTCATTGGAGAGCTTTTCCTTACGGGCCTGAGAACAGGAAACGTAGCTAATTTGAGGGGGATACTCCTGAAAGCAAACAGTCTTAGAGGAACCTTGTGGTGTAATGGTTAAACTCTGCTCATGGCCCGGGTTCAATCCCTAGTAGCTGGCTTGAGGTTCACTCAGCCTTCCATCCTTCTGAGGTCAGTAAACGGAGTACCCAGGGTGGGCAATGTGTAGCCTGTGCGATTAAATTATAAATCGCCCAGAGAGTGCTTTAAGTGCTTTGGGGTGGTTTATAATCAGCATGTTTTGCTTTGCTTTGTAAATTGGGGGAGAGTCATGGGAAACCGGCATAAGGAGGCTCAGTCTGGAGTGTAAATGCAACAACACTGTCTCTTAGCGCAGCTGCATCGAAGGTGATGCACGGTTGCGTTGTTGGATTCCAAAAGATAACATGTTTCCAATTCCTATACTGCACCGCTGAAATTGCTTTCTATCTTTAATTGAACTCAAGGGTGAGAATCCCTTGGCCATCCAGATGTTATTTTTTTTTATTTACCACTGTTTAGTTATCGAGGTGCCATAGGTTTTAACTTTGTTTAGTGTTATTATCACCTGTCCTGTCTGTGCATTTTATTGTAATTTGTGTGGCTATTGCAGCCTTGTAAGCCGCTTAGAGTACACAATGTAGATAAGCGGGGTATAAATGCAACAAACAAACAAACAAACAAATAAATAAATGTTTTGACTCATAGTCCCATTCCCACACACAAACACGGAAAATTATAAGGGGTTGTGAGAACTGCAGCATGAAAGAGCCAAAGGGCCACCAAGAATATGATCAAGGTTTAAGGAGGAAGATGGCCCCCTCCTGGGTCCTACCTATTGGGTCCTATCTAGTTTGTCCAGCAGTGGCAGGCAACACCAGGTCAATCCACCTGAATGATAGGGCTGGCCCCTGCCTTTACCCATCATTACGTCAACTTGCTATTATTTATTTGCTGATTCCTCTTTGTACTGACGTGTTATTGTATATTAACCACCCAGAGTGGCCATGTTGCCAGATGGGCGGTATAGTAAGTAAGTAAGTAAGTAAGATTAGGGCTCCAGGGCTCCCTAACCCTAACCCTGATACAACACACAGAGAGATAGAACCAGGTACCCAGAAACCCTAGAAGACAAACATTCACACACACAGGCAGCTTTGCTGCTTGTGGTACACACAGGTTAATACTTACTGTACTGCTGAAGCTTCTCTGTATACTCTGAGTCACTACTATTTTGTTGTTTCCTATTCAGAGTGCAAGAGAAGAATCAATGTTATTTTCCCTCCCAATCATCTTCTCATCATTAAAGATTTGGATACAGCACACACACACAGAGGGACACAGACATGTGTGCACACCCTGAGCTGTAATCTCTTCTACTAGTAAATTTAAATAGTAAAACAGTAAATTTCCTCTAAAACCATATTTCCAATGTCACCATTTAGACTTCTGCATGCAAATCCGGGAACCCTCAACCCCATTTCTGAACAAACTCTTTGAAAGCAACTACAACGTTGTTATGTACCTATACCAGTGTTGGCAAACCTGTGGCACGGGTGCCAAAGGTGGCACTCGGAGCCCTTTCGGTGGGCAACCGACATCTCCCCTTCACAGCCACCTGGATTCAGGTTAAATTGCTGTATTGGCACTTTGCGAAAAATTTGTGGGTTCTGAATTGCAGTTTGGGCACCCGGGTCTCTAAAAGGTTCGTCATCACTGACCTATACTAATCATGCAATCAGTAAATTTTGGGGAGAGAGCACTTGAATTGACCCGGTAACGCCACATAGATCAGGGGCGGGAAGATGCAGCCCCCCCCCCCCCGGTTTGCATGGACCGCATCTGCCATGCTCTTTAGGCCAAGGGGAAAGCCCACGGGGAGGGATCATGGGAGATGCAGTCCATCAGCAACAGGAGAGCCACATGGTCTCTTCCCTGATACAAGATGACGACTCAGGCTCCACTCTCATGGGGACAAGGGTTGGCATAAATGGCTTCCCCCTGCCCTGGAGCTCAGGCTCTTCCTCTACCTCCCAACCCTTTGAGGACCACTACCTGAAGCAGACGATCACGATGACCACCACCGCGATCAAGAAGACTAGACCTGCCGTAGCTGATCCCACAATCAGAGGAAGCTCCTGGAAGCTCTTGCTGCTGGAGCCTATTGGAGAGGGAGAACAGAGGGGGAAGAGTGTTTGAAGGTGAGCGGAGGCAGCCAACAGGAAAGGGGACAGGGTTGGAAGGCAGGGCCACGTAAGGAAGGAAGCCTTACCATCCTCCACAGGTGTCCGGAACTCCATCGGCAGGCTGTACTGGCCATAGCCAGCCACGGTACGTGCTCGGACCTGCACCATGTAGGCGGCGTTGGCCTTCAACCCTTCCAAGCGCACCATGTTCTTCTGGCTGGTGACGGTATTGGCGATGCCGTCGCTCTGGCCTTGCTGTGGGAGGAGAGGAAAGGTGCGCCTCAACAGTGAGCCCCAGGCCCCCCACTCTTGGGCGACGCACGCACAGCTTCAACGGAGAGGCAGAGCAGCCAACTCCACACCATGCCAAGCCCTTTGGCCAGCTAGCCCAGTTCTGCCTGCCCAATTCCCTCTGCGCCTCTTTCACACCTGGAGAGAGAAACAACCCTGCTTCTTTTAGGAGTCTGAACTAGAGATGGGCACGAAGTGGAAAACTGGTGGTTCGTGATGGTTCGTGGCTTCAACGCATACAATGAACCACCACGATCACATACACTCCGGTAAAACAAACTGGTTTGCTTTGCTGGTTCTGGCTTGGAAGGGGGCTATCTGCTCCTCCTGCCTTCACCTCCAGCATAGGCTTAGAGGCAGATCCCTGGCTGGGAAGCACTGCCTCTGAGGATGGCGGCTGCGGCAGTTGGAACAGGCTGGCCAAGATGGGGGGGAGGCAGTGGGAAGAGCCAGGCAGGCGGCCCCTTTTGCTGAAGTAAACGAAACGTCAATGGGAAAAATGTTTGGTGTTTTGTTTCGCTTTGCCAAAATGGTATCCCTGAACTGGGTTGTGAAGCAAACCAACAAATCTGCTGCATTCGCCGGTTTTTGTTTTTGTTTTGCTTTTTTGGTTCGTGGTTCGTTTCAGGCCCATCTCTGGCGAGAACCAATCTCTCGCTGGAAGCTTTGGGACTCCAGCAGAAGGCTGCAGGAGATCAGATAACTTCAAAACTTTCCACTGCATAGGAAATGGAACTATGGAAGGCAGCAACGACTAAAGCAGGAGTGCCGAACCCACAGTCTTTAGGGGTGCTTCACCCTTCTCCTATGGACAGCATTGTGTCTCTCAAGGGTAGAGAGAAGACCTCAGACAAAGTTTAGCAATGCACATTCTTCTTCCAACCAGGATCCTGTCCGCCCACTTCGTTGACACTATTACTATTACTAAAAATAATGTGAAATGTTAATAACAATAATCACAGCCGTGATGCTCAATCACAGGTTCGACTGTTGGAAGTGCTTATCTCAATGATCTGTCAAGCAACCCTTGCCAAAGATGCTAGTCTCAGTATTTCCTCATCAAATACAGATTCCCCCAAACGCAACTCAAATCTTCCATAAGTTGGGATGGGCATCAGCGGAAGCAATTTTTTTCCCGGGCTGCCCATCACGCAAGGTGTGGTCATGTGACTGATTGCACAGCCAGAAGAAGACAACCCGATACAGAAAGACAGCCAGGAAAACAGCTCATCCCCTCGACGAATGCCCTTGTGCAATCACGTCAGCCAAGGAGATTTACACAATCTTACGCCTGAAGGCGAGAAAGACTTGCCTGGCGTAAGAGCAGAAGCAATAAGATTTGAACTGGGGTCTTTTAGCCCTTAGGCTGCCTAGATGCCCTAAGCACATCCTATCTCGCCTGATTTTGGAAGCTAAGCAGGGTCGGCCTTGGTTAGTACTTGGATGGGGGACCTCCAAGGAATACCAGGTGTTGTAGGCGCCTGGAGTAGGAACTGGCAAGCCACTCTAGTATTCCTGCCAAGAAAACTCCATGGACGTGGAGTCACGAAGATTCGGTAACAACGGTAATGACACAACACACACACACTTTCAGCCCCTTGGCCCAGCTTTCTGGCTGCATTAGAAGTGAGCATCACAATCTAATTCCTCTCTCTTTGTGTAAACCGAAGCTGGCCTCTGTGTTACTCTTTTGCGTTAGTCCCAACATCGAAGGGAGTGCCTGGCTGGTGTTGGGTCACAGCCGGAAGAACTGTTCTACCTTCTCAAAGTACTTGATCTCGTAGTCCAGGATGATCCCGTTGGGTTGCTTTGGTGGCTCCCAAGAAAGAGTCATGCTGCTTCCGGTGCTCCCGTGCAGGTGCATGGTAGGAACTGCTGAGGGGGCTGGAGAAAGAAGGCAGGGGGAAATGTCAGGCTCCAGTTCATTGCGGCAGAAAAACAAAAACAAAACACACAGCCATGGACCTTATTATGTATTGGGTCCACAAACGAGATGCATGACAAACACACACATTCCATAAATACCCATAGCTCCACCCCCCAGTTCACCCCACTAGGCGTTTCCTCATTACAAGGTCCACCTGGCTTCAACTGCTGTAAGCCTTACTCTTAAAATAACCTATACACAATACCCTATACACTACAGACCTCATGCCCGTTCTGTTCTCAAGAGAAACATCCTGCCTTTGGCCTCGGACGTTGAGCTGGCGCCATGTCTGTATGCTTTTGCTCTCTTCCAAAGTAAGGGTGAGGAACCTCCACATGGAGCCCCTCTTTAAAAAGAAAGTCCCGGGCCAACTGAGTCCATGGTAGAGGGATCCCTGATGTCTCCAGTCAGGGCGTTTATACACGACCCCTAAACTCCGGGGCAAATGGCTCCCAGCTCTGGAGCTTAAAAATGTTTCCCCACCAGCTCCGGAGTTTACAGGAAATTAAGTGCGACCACGCCCACTTTAGCGCGTCCCAGCGCACCTTTCAAGTACCTGCTCTCTGGAGGTGAAAATTCCTTGATGCGGCGTAACAATAGTGGGTGCGGGGCTCTCCTCGCTTCTGTTTGTTGTTGTTTTGGCTCCCGCCCCTTTAAGAGCTACTTAAGAGACTGGAATGTTGCCGCGGCAAGAGCGAGAGGCAGAACGGAGGTGAGCCACGTTCTTTTCTTCCTTTTTTTCCTCCCTCCCCTCACGCAGACAGGAGCAAGGAAGTGCGGAGGGGTGGGGACACAGGAAGAGCGACAAGCCCCTAAGATCTCTGGTCCGAATTTAAGTGGCCAGTGGATCTTAGGGGTCATGTGAAAAGGCTCTCAGTGACTGGAGATAATGTTCAAGACCCCCCCCCCCAGCAAAGTTAAGATTCCTGAAAGGACCGGATGGGGTTGCTTTGCTCCTCCTCTTTCCTCGCAGAACCAACAAGGGCTCAACTCCTTTCAAGCATCGACATGTGTTGATTTCAGATCAAGGGTGCCATTGTGCCATCGTATTTTCTAAGGAAATGGAAGGCATCTGTTGGAAGATCCAATCCATCCCTGGGAAGGAAAACCCTTTCGCATCCCTTCAAGGTCTATCTGTCCTGTGCCCACCGACTTTCTGAAAGGTGGATGAGATCCATCACCAGGAGACCCACTAACTTCCTACCAGCTGCACGGGCACCTGAAGGGCCATCACAGCTCTACAAAAATAGGGACTGCAGATACCGTCATTTCCACTGGTTGCAGAGGTGGTCAACCAGACCAAGCCTAGGGGCCAAGTTTACGCCCTCGTGTCCACCTTGGTGGTTTTAAGGAGAAAGGCAGGATAAAAATATTTTAACAAATAAATCTCCACCATGATCCTCATCAGCTACAGAAATGTCACCCCTCCCACAAGAATAATAATAATTTTTTTTAAAAAAAAACACTGCTTGAATTCCTTGAAGCAGATTTGCAAACTCACCCTCAGTGAGTTTCATACCGAGAGTGGGGCCTTTCCTAATCATCTTAAAAGAATGGGGGAAAACATTTTAAAGTCTCCTCCATCCAATTTTTGCATTGTGAGCCTCTGGGGCGATGTAGGAGGACTGCAAAGAAATACCTCTGGCACGTGCATGAGGTCTGCATTTTGTCCATTGCACTCTCCTCTCAATTGCTTCTTCCTTCTAGCCAGCTGTATCCACTGTCAGTCACCCTGACACCTCATGAATTGTTTTTAATAAAGTTTAATGTTTCATTTAAAAATAATTTTATTACTTCACCGTTCTTTTCAAGTTCCTGCTTTATTGTATTTTTCTTCATTTGGGGGGGGTACTTTTAAAGGAATGGCAATGCTGAGATACTATTAAATAAATAAATAGCTTGTTTAATTTTATGCATGGCTGCACTGATCCAAACTCATTAAAAAAACCATCCTGGGGCAAGGCTGCTTAGGCTAAGATTTTTAAGAACAAAGACTAGGAATACTGTAAGCAATGTCTTGCCTCTGAAATGCTTTTGGCGATACACACTCACATGGCTGTTGCATTCTCTGCCTCCTTTGTTAGACAGGACAGCTTCCTCCTCCACCCGGACACTTTCCCCCCCTTCAACAATGCTTTGGGGCGGGGGGGGGGAGTCTGCTATGGACACTAGACCCCCATGTAGTTCAAAATCTGGGTAATATCTCCCCAAGACAGCTTCAACAGTTGATTCTCCCTCTCTCCCTCTCTCCACACACACACACACACACACAGAGAGAGAGAGAGAGAGAGAGAGAGAGAGAGAGAGAGAGAGAGAGA
>JAHTLZ010000379.1:60129308-60169578 GCA_023846285.1 Phrynocephalus versicolor | reverse complement strand
AGAGAGAGAGAGAGAGAGAGAGAGAGAGAGAGAGAGAGAGAGAGAGAGAGAGAGAGAACAGTTCTCTCTATTGGGGCTCTCTTCCCCAACTTTGACAATTACAGATGGGCGTGAACTGAGCGGTTCGTGCTGGTTCGTTTAGCAGCTGAGTTAAGTGTTTGGCGCTTCCCAGCCCTGCTTCTATCGATGGTCACACACTCGGAGAATCCAAGATTCTCTTCTCTTCCTATTCCGGGCAGAGCCTCTAAGTGAGAGGCCACCAGCAGAGGCAGGGTTGAGAAGTGTCCAACGCCTCTTCGGCACGAACCACCAAATCGACAGTTCGTGCCCATCACTATGGACAATCCTTTCTGCACAGTACCATGGGTCATCACGAGCCTTCAAGGTCCTTATGATCCCCTTGATTTTTACAGGCTGAATCGGAGATGCAGTTGGGAAAAAAATAGCCCACTTTGATGCCTTGCGTGTTGCTTCTGGGGTTCTTGGTGGCCAGAGGCACAGTATCTATTGAAAATTTATTTATTGGCCTATTTCTTTCTTTATTGAAAAAAAAATCAGTGTATAACTGAAACCGTGCCCCTCAAACCCATGCAATTCAAGGGAGTAGTGTACTTCCAAAATCCTGATTCGGTGCTGGATTTGCATACGGGGCAACCACAACTTTGGGGGTTCTTGTTCATTGCTGGCTCAATGGAGGTTGTCAAGAGGTGGATGAGAACAGCTGCATCCCTTCCCATGGGGTACTCACCCGCCTGGTTGGTGGTGATGTTGACGGAAGCAAACTGAGGATTCTGGGGATTCTTGCTGGAGACGCCATTCACGGCCTGGATCTCAAAGGTGTACTGGGTGTGGGCCATCAGGTTGCTGATGTAGATGTGCCTCTCGGTCAGGCCCAGCTGACGGGGGACAAACTCCACGTTGTCGTCGCAACGCATGCACTGACGGCGCTCCACGCTGCACTTCTTGCAGATCACGTTGTAGAGCAGGTCCTCCCGGCCTCCTGAATCCCGGGGCTCGCTCCACTCTAGGACCAGCGATGTCTCGTTCACGTTGGAAATAACGTTGCGAGGAGCCGACGGGACGGCTGCAACAGGAGCAAAAGGGGTCAGAGACAAGCCCGAGCCTTGACCCTTGCTTGCAGGTTTCGGAACAGTGATTGTCTTGGACTACAACTCCCAGCAAGCACTGTTTTAATCTTTAAAGATCCTTGTCCTATCTGGAGAACCATTTCCTCCTATATTTCTCCAAGTTGGAGCTTAAGGTTTCTCCCCCAGATGCTTGCGCTAAGTGCTAAGCCACTGGCCTCTTGAGACAGGACCCTGTTGATGGCTGTACTTATATATATATATTTTTTTTTGGGGGGGGGGGGCTTCTCCTGAAAGTAACCTGAAGAAATTACAAAGTTTTTTTTTTAAAAGAACTGAAAGGAAATGTTTAAAAACTGGAATGGGTGTGTGTGTGGATGAATGGGGAAAGGCGGAATTGGGCACCGTAGGGCTGCCTGTGGTTTGCCCCCCCCCCCATTTCCAACATACATTCTTCTATACCTGCACACACAGTGTGCATGACAACTGGGACTCTTTCTCTCACGGAAATCCAGAGGTTTTTTCCCCTCTCCTGCAGATAATATTTGGTATTAAAGATACAGTAGGACCCTAGTATCTGCTGGGGATTGGTTCCAAGCCTTCCTGTGGATAAGGAAAACCGTGGATAAGAGAGAACCCCAACATGTTCCCCAAAACTGCTGATTTCTGATAGTAACTTGCTTTACAGTTGCTGTTTTTGCAGCAGTAGGTTGCTTTACAGCTGCTGTTTGTGACGGTAGCTTGCTTTACGGCTGCTGTTTTATGACAGTAGCTTGCTTTGCGGCGGCTGAATTAATTTATTTATTTTTCCTCTGCCAACCGTGGATAACTGAATCAGTGGATCATGAATCAGTGGATACGGGGGTCCTAATGTACTCTCTAGCTCTCTCTCCTGGATTCCTAAGACAGAGAGAAAGAGCAAAGGGAATAATAAGGCCAAAATAAATATTTCTCAATCACACAGAACTCCGGAGGAAAGACTTACTGGTGCAGGCGCTGTCCGGGGGATCGGTGTCTGCTCGGAAATAATTGCTCTGGCAGGTGCAGAGAGTGGCTGCTCCAGAGGTTGTCCGGCTGTTGGGGGGACAGCGGGAACACAGGCTTTCCCCCTGCTTGGATTTGAAGGTGCCGGGGATACAGGCTGCAAGAGAAAACACACCCGAAAACAGCACTTAAGTAAGTTACCCAACCACATTGAGAGGTCTCTTCTTTTTCTTTGTAGTATATAGAATAAAGATTACAACAAAGAAGCAAACGTGTCCGGATATTCGGCGAGGCTTAATCTCCTCCCATTCCCAGCTGTAGTCTGGAGCACTGCATCCTGCCAATTCTGATGGTGATTGTAGATTTGGCCCCTGTTGCAATTCATTACGGGAACAGTTGATTCTTTAATTAGGATTTTTTCGCCTGTCCAAACTCAGCTGCACTCAAGGGATGAGAAAAAAGGCTTTGTGTCCCATGTTCTCTTCTGCTTTTCCCCTCCTCTCCTTCTAGTGCTTATCAAGCTGGCCTTTCCTACATCTTATCCCAGATCCAAGAAAATAAGTATCAGCACTCCATCACAAATATCAGCTTCCCTTCCTTGGCATTCAAGATGGGAACCTTTCCTTCTTCAGGAACTCCCAGAAGGAAACAGTCAACCAGTCGAGCGACTACGCTGGCAGGGGTATCCTAGGAGTTTGCAGACCCTGGGAGTATCTTGACACAAATCTATCCATTTTGCTTGCTCACTCATGTTCCCCCAAACCGTTCTCTCATTTTCTGCAGCGACCAAGTATGCGCATTTGCATGTCGAACGAGGCATATTTTCCACCATCTCTGTGACGGAATCCCTCCGTGGATTGTCTGTTATCTCTCCCTCTCTGTCTGACTCAGTTTTTCCATCTAGTAAGTGGGCGCGAGATACAAGCTTTGCTGTGAAGGCACAGCAGTAAAGACTGCATCCCTTATGAGGAAAGGCTAAAACATTTGGGGCTCTTTAGTCTGGAAAAAAGGCGCTTGAGGTGGGGGATATGATTGAGACGTACAAAATAATGCAGGGCATGAGTAAAGTGGATAGAGGGATGCTCTTCTCCCTCTCACAAAATACCAGAACTAGGGGACATCCACTCAAATTGAGGGCTGGGAGAGTGAGAACAGGCAAAAGCAGCGTGTTGTTAGTCTGTGAAACTCCCTGCCACAGGATATGGTGATGGCATTTGGCCTGGATGCCTTCAAAAGGGGACTGGACAGATTGCTGGAGGAAAAGTCCATCACAGGTTACAAACCAAGATGGAGATGTGTCATCTCCAGGCTTAAAACCAGGTTATTTCAAGGGCCAGATGTAGGGGAGTGGTATCAGGAGACAGAGATCTAGTCTCGTGTGCTCCCAGACGCATCTGGTGGGGCCACTGTGAGATACAGGAAGCTGGACTAGACGGGCCTTTGGCCTGATCCAGCATGGCTCTTCTTATGTTCTTATGTTATGTTCTTATGTACCCGACGGCTAATTAAACGTGCCTTGATTTGCCACAGGCCAAAAGTAATCCATTGGCCCCCTTCTCCTCATAGTCTTCCGTTGTCATGCTGGGCTACCAGAACCCTAAGATTTATGCTTTGGTCAGACTCTATGTGGTGGGAGCTGTATGGACGGAGCTACAATTTTGCAAAATATGGAGGACTTTAAATCTTCCCCAGTGTCGTGCAGAAGCATTTTTTTTAAAATTTCCCAGAGCCTTATTTAACTTCCACAGGAATCCCAGAAGAAGGGAGAAGCAGCTGGCCGTGGGATTCCTGCCAACCTCAGAGCCGCCTCCAAGGGCCAAGCTGGCAGCCAGCTGAGCCACTGGGCTCCTTGTCACCTTCCAGTCCCTGGGGAGAAACAGCCCTTGTTTGCCAGTGGATTTTGCTTGGGGAACTGACTGAGTCATTCCCACAGAGGGTTTTTTTTTTAAAAAAATATCCTCCCCCGCCCCTACTCCAATCTACTTTGTTACTGGTTAATGCACCCTTTTTCAAACACAGAAATGAGCAATAAGACATATACCACTATAATAAAGGAAAATAGAGGTGATAGGCAGAAGACCCCCAAAGCGTGGTTCCATGAACAACTTCACTGCGTCGCGCTCAGATGGATTTAAATAGCTGATTGGCAAAAGCAGTAACTCCAAATTCGAACTTGGGCCCAGAGGAAACAATGAGGCTGAAACGGAAGTCTCCCAACACAAGGCAAAGGCAAACAGAGGCATCAAGCCATAAATCATAAAGCACTTCATGATTGGTTTGGAAAAGTTACTTTCAGCAACAGGAACTCCCAGAATTCTCAAGACAGCATGGTTATGCAAGTCGGAGGAGTTTAGGACCTGGAGTCCCAGTTGGTAACTTTTAATACAGATAGGCTTAACGATATTAGATGCAGCTTAATTAGCCAACATACAAGCCTCTTAGCAGCGCCCACAGTAAATTTGCTCTTTCCTTGGCATGAACAAGCCATCAAACCTGAAAGTCTTCTTCTACAAATTACAGTTCTGTATTTCATCTAAGCTGGGAAGCAACAGTTTCAAAGGCTTCAGAACAAGCCAGGATACAAAGCCACCATTGCAAGTTCATTCAACATCCTGGCTTATTCCTGGTTTAGCCAACACTAAAATTCTTAATGCTGGCAACGCAAGAGAAGGTAAAGAAAATAATCGGGGATATCTGAGAGAGGAATAATGACCCAACAGAGGTCAGAAAAGTTCCTTACTTCGACTACAATTCCCGAGAATACCCTAACTTTTAAATGCAACATTTCTGTCTCTGGTTTAGAGTGAGACAGCCAGCCGCAATGCCTAAGCCCTCTGACCTCCCCACCTTTTCTTTCAGAAGGCCTACACCATCTTCAATACATTTGGAAACTTTCTCTCTGTAGCCTTGAGGACTAGAAACTTTTCCTGTCTTCACAAATTCGTTTGGAAGACCTCGTTTCAGGACTAAAAACTTTTCCATGTCTTCGGAAGATTCCGGTTTCAAGACCAGCAGTGGTTCCCCAGATTCCCCCCACCCCCCAAATAGCACGATTCCAACCCACCAAGGGCAAGCCAAGAGTGCAGCATGATAAACAGGCAAAATTAAGGAGCTTTCCTCACATTTAGCCAGGCTCTAGGGCCCAACCATAGTCTGCCCATCCTGCTGATTTGCAGCCATGGCAAAGGAGCGCCTTTCAACCACAGAGTAGGGCCAAGGGAATCTGGAGTGTGACAGGAAATGGTTGGGATGGCATTGAAACCAGAGAGGGTGGAAATCCACTCCCCCTGCCTTCTTGTTTAACTCAGATCAGAGGCACAATTTTGCCATCTGCCCTCCCTTTGCAAAAATACAGTTTTCTTGTTCCCATTCCAGTTGTTTGGTGGTGAAGGAAGTGAAACGACTAAAAGAAACAAATACAACTGCAGGCCAACTGGAAACAACTACTGGGATAGACCCTTTCTTCTGGTTTCTCTTTTAAAACTACAACTCCCATGATCAGGGAAATACTTCCAGGATTCTGGATCCTATTACTCCACCAACCCTCCCACTGAGAAACTTTTCCAAATTCTAACAGCAAAAGAAAACAGCATCAGTCCTAGTTTAGCTTTGTAGGACACAGATCCCACTCCTGTTTATTATTCAACATTAAATCTGAGCTACCAATAAAGATGGGCATAAATCAAAGGACAAATTGTAATATTTATTGAAAATTGATTTGTCAAAAACATCTTTCTTCATATTCATTGAAAGCGACGGCCCCAACAAATATGAAGCACTGAATTTTTATTGATTTTTGAGTCGTTGATTCATTTCATTTTTGACCATTTTTTTTCTTTTTGTGGGGGTGGTGAGCTTTTTGGGGCTGAGTTGCCCCAACAAATTGTCAAAAATTATTTGTAAATTTGTAATTTGTGAACCCTGACAAATTATGAACTGCAACAAATAGCCATTTTTGTGATCCATACCCATCTATAATTGCCACCCCACTCCCTCTGCCTTAAACAATTTAATCCTCCCCAGATATTTTGATTCTACTTTGAATCAAGCCAAGGTGGTGGGGACAGAAATGGCCTTCGTTTTCTCTGACCCTGATGTAGGAACCGGAGAAAACTGAACAATAATCAAGACAGAACAGTGTCTCAGATCCTAGTTAACCATGAGTTTTTCCATTCTTTACAACTCATTCCCCCACCATATGGCAGTCAACCAACATTCTGTGGTTAATGATTGAGTTTTGTACTGATCCAGCTGGTTTTCTTCTTGTTAGGTCCCGCTCGTCCATATTTTGGTTTTGTTTTCGTTTCTGCATGTTCTGTGGTTCTCTTCTGCAGCTGATATCCCCACCCCTGAGTACAGATGCTGGGGATGTTGCTACCTAATGACGCACATCTGAAGAACTGCTGAGGAGCTCAGTGGTTTAGGTGTCTGGCTGCAGAGGCAGAGGTTGGGGGTTCAGTTCCTCATTGTGCTAAACTCAACGATCCATTGGGTCCTTTTCAGCTCTCCAGTTCTAAAATTATGACGATGGTGTTGGCAATTCCCTTGGTTAGCAGGTAGGATATTTCCTCTTAACTCAGAGCACCAGATTTAAACAACTCACTGGTTGGACCTCTTTTGGGCTAATTTGTGTTGTGTGTGTTGCGTAGTTCATTACCGACTCTCCGTGACCCTGTGTCCATGGAGCTTTCTTGGCAGGAATACTGGAGTGGCTTGCCAGTTCCTACTCCAGGCGCCTACAGCACCTGTATTCTGTGGTGGTCGCCCATCCAAGTACTAAGCACGGCTGACCCTGCTTATCTTCCGAAACCAGGCGAGATCGGATGTGCTTAGGGCCATTTCAAAGCAGAAAGGATTTGGTTCTCGTGGGAACAGAAGCTAGTTCATCAATCAGTTCAGGTCTGGGGTACACAAACCAAATTAGGTGGCTGGCTCATTTCTTGAGTCTACTAGTTTTTGTTCTGGCAAAGAAAACTTAAAGGCCTCTGAAACACCAGCTCTTGAATCTAAGCGATAGGTTCACTTGGTAGCTTACTGCTTGGTTTCAGGTTCTATCATGTTTTGAACGTTCATGAACAACAATGCAAAAGGGGTGGGAGAAGTTATAGCCGTTATGGATTTGAAATGCAAACAAATGCAACGAACCTATGAATTTAAAAATCAGTTAGGATCTGGAGCACAACTAAATCAAAGGGGCCCCAATCACTCACGACCAAACCCAGAAGGCCTAAACAGGTCTCCAGGCTTTGTACAAGTCTAGCTGTAAGGTTGGTGATGTTAAAGGTCTGCCCCAAATCCAATAAATCCAACATCTATTGGATTTATAGGGATAACAAGCATGACCTGGCACAATGCAACTTGCCTCATTTTGTACGTAAAGTCAGTTGCAATGCAGTCTGAGAACTTGTTTAAAATACCCATGTGCAACCAAAGGTAAGTCCTAAAATTGAACTACAACATCTGCTGCCTTCAACCTTCCCATAGTGCTGGGGTGGGTGGGGACTTTTGACCCTCCAGATGTTTTGGACTGCAACTCCCAGAATTCTGAGCCTCTACTGCCAATGATAAATAAGCAACACAATAGATGAGTTTGTTGACAACAAATAAAGGGCTCATGGCACCAGGGCCGGTGCTAGGTTTTTTTGTGCCCGAGGTGAGGGGCGGGGGCAACAGGCACAGGGGGATGGGCGGCAATGGGCGCGGGGAGTGGTGGGTGGACGGCGACGGGCGGTTGGCAGGCGGCGGGGGGACGGATGGCGGCGGCCAGCGGCGGGGGGCGGCAGGCTGTCTAGCACCCTCTTTCCATTTTGGTGCCTAGTTCGCCTTAATGGAAGTGCCGGTCCTGCATGGCACAGTGATTTAAACTGCACTGCTGCAGCCAAGGTTCTGCTGATGACCTCAGTTCCGTCCCAATGCGGTAAAGCAGCAGGCCAAGGTTAATTCATCCTTCCATCCTTCAGGGCTTGATAAACTAAGTTCCCAGCTCAGGGCAAGGGGAATGTGTAGCCTGCATAATTAAATGGTAAATAGCTCAGAGAGTGTTTTAAGCACTATAGGATAGTATACAAGAAGCACAGTTTGCTTTGCTTTGATTTACAGAAACATCTTAATCAGTCAAATAATACCATCGCCTTTTACTTCTCCCCCTTTGTCCTTCTATGGGTACATGAACAGAATCAGAGGAAAAGTTTCACAGTGTTGCCTGGAGTTTAGAGATTTTAGTATATTTTTGGAGTACAACTGCCAAAATCTCCATAATGTACTGACAAAGCAGGCCGGCTTGTTTTGTTTTGCTCATACTGTAACCATGTTTTAATGTTGTTTTCCCCTCTGTTGCTTTTGATGACCCCAAGGAGATGCCTGCCTGAGGCAGCCCGCCTCTTTTTGGAAGTGTCACAGCATCATGCATTCCGGCTGTGCCCAGATGTCAGCAACTACCTGGAGGCTTGTGGGAGTCCTGGTTCAACCACCACCACCACCACCACCACCACCACCACCACCACAACCACCACCACCACCACCAAAGTTCTAGCAGTAGCCAAGGCCTTGGAACAAAGGCACAACTCCTGTGGATCTGGAGAAGCTGCAGTTTCCGAAAGAAGATTAACCAAGTATGCTGCAGCAGTACACGTGGGGCAAATCTGGGTGGGATTATAAATCTTTCGTGGCTCTCTGACATGGCTGCATGGCTGCTGAGGTTCCAAATGGCGACAGGACCAGGAACTGCAGGGGAAAGTCCCATGAATTAGACATTTCTCAGAGCCCACCTGGGCACCCTGCCCACTTCATCTCCAAGAAGCCCTCCCCAGATTTCTCTTGACCTTGAAAAGAGGCTAGCAAAACACTTCCAGGTCAGGGTTGGGCTCTGCTTAAGCAACAACCAGGCCTGACCCAATCTGGCAGCTTGGTTTTCCCCTCAGGGTTTGTTCCCACAGACTCACGCTTCCTCCTTCCCGCCCTGCTGCTCCTCTAGACTGCTTACAGCCCAGAATCTCAACAATAATTAACTTCTGGAATTCACTGCCACATGATGCAATTATAGCTGGTTGACTCTTAAGAAAACAAGCAAAGAGAAAATCCACAAATGGAGAGCAAAACAGACCACTGTTAGTCACGGCCCTGGAATGAATCCTTTGCATGGTTCCTGTGTTGCTGTAACCATTACCAGACCATTAACTTGAGGGTGGACATGGCTTTCTCTACCATTGCTAGAAAAAGCAGTATTATGTGAACGACAACAAGCCTTGGTTTCTCTACAGCAGGGGGTCCTCAAAGTTTTCGAACAGCGGGCCGGTCCACCATGTCCCAGACACCACTGGGGGCTGGACCACAGGCAGGTGGGCAGGGTGGAGGAGGAGCAGGGGTGGGACCTCAGGGCCAAGGAGAGATTAGGAGACCTTGCTGCAGCCTTAATGTTTTAAATTGACCCACTCAGCTGCACCCGACGCCCTGACCATCTGTGTGGTGGGTGGGGGGAGTGGGGGGACCTTGCCATAGCTCTCCCACTCTGAATGCCCCACTAGCCAGGATGCTGATCATCTGGGTGGTAGTTGGGGGGAGTGGGAAGAACGACATAGCCCACCGCTTTGAACTGCCTCAGCAATAGAAGCAGCTGCGGAGGCTTGCTTGCTCGCAAAGCAGGGGGTAGGTGGGGGGTTGCAATTGGTCCCGAGGGCCGGATTCAGGACCTTAGGGGGCAGCATCTGGCCCCGGGGCCTTAGGTTGAGGACCCCTGCTCTACAGCCTGGACAGAAATCACATGGGATGGTGAAGGCGGTATGAAGCACTCTGCTGTACAACTTGGAACAATTACTTTTTGGGACTTCAGTTCCTAAGGTACCTCAGCATTGGCTACGCTGGCTGGGGGATTCTGGGAGCAGTAGTCCGAAAAAGTTAACTTTTCCAAACTCCCCACTGTTTCTAAACTCAAAGCTTCCAAGTTGTAATCTGTGCACTCTGTAAGATTGGTCAGTCTTCAGATGGGTGCAGGAAGGCAAGTCTTAGGTATGGATGCTCAACTGTTAACATGATGTGGTACTAGCAGTAACATACACTGGGTTAAAGACAAGTCGGAGCACTTGGGTCCTTTAATTGGGAGAAAGGCAGCAGTCAATGAAAATAAACAAATGCCATAAATAAATTCTTGAGGGAGACAGCTTAGTGAAACCTTGATAGAAATCTCTATCGGTCCTGTCGATGTCCCAGACTTACTGATATAATTCCACTGTGTCATCTGCTCTGGAGACAGCACACACATATTAACAACCACACCTTTCTTTCAACTCCACTTTATCACTCTCGTGCCCACAGCATGCTCGCCCACGGCAATAATAACAGCTTCGTCCTCGAGACCCAGAGGCAGGCGGTTTCAGTGACATGTTCCCTTCTCAAAGGCCCAAACTGACACTAAATATTGGCACATTCGCAGAGAGTTGGGCTTTTTAAAAATTAACGTGTTTCTTTCTTTTTTTTTAAAGATAAGGAATGCTGATGTGATGAAAAGAATAAGTAGATAATGTAATACAGTAGTAGCCTTTTAAGAAGCGCTGTTGCACTACATCTCTTGACAGAAACTGGTACTGAAATCTCTGGCTACACCCTGTTAAGATGGCTAATACTATCTATCTACTTCCTGAGCCACCGGTTTTCATTCTAACGCTTGGTGGGGGCAGGGAAGGTTCCAAGCAAACCTCTTTAAGCGAAATACTTTGTACAGTACATGCCCTTTCCTGGGTGGCTTGTTATTTCATTGATTCATTACATTTCTGTTTGTTTTGCTTTCCTTAAGTTCCAGCCAGCCTATATATTAGTCTCTTCTTCCCCGGTTCACCTCTTCCACAATGACCTTGTGAGGTCGGTCAGTGTGAGAGGCGATGGGGGCACAGGGAATGGTGGGGCTCAGTAGGGCCTTGACCCCAGTCCAAGGACACTACTCTAACAACTAGCCAATAATGGTTGAAAGTGAAAGACTGTATTCTCTGTATTTTGTTTATCTGCCATCTAAATGAACGATGAGTTAACCCCAATGGCCAAGGTCTCTTTTTAGCCCAGTCTTTACCATCTGTGCTCCATGGGGTCCTGAAACTTAACATATGCCAAGGACAGGAATACAGAACACCTAAACCAGGCATGTCCAAAGTCAGGCCCGGGGGCCAAATGCGGCCCTTTTTTTCAAATTTCGAGTGGCCCACAGCCTATTCTCTCTGCTGGGTCAGCCTGTCATGCATCCTGACCAGCTGGCCCCTCCCCATACTGGAGACATCAGCTTACAGTTTTACGGTTTGTGTGCCCTCCCTGCCACCTGCCCAGCCTACCCGCCCTGGACCCATTGCTGCAGCATCCTCCCCGCCTCCTTGTATGTCCTAGAGGCTTGTCCAAAGTCCGGGCTGGGGGCCAAATGTGGCTGAATGGTGGCCCCCCACACACATTTTCACCCCACCAAGTCTGGCCCTTCTTGCAAAGTTTGGACACCCATGACCTAAACCATGTTCCCCACTACCAAGGCATTGCTAATCCTACACAAAAACAGCAATGCTCTGAACCTTTGCAGAATAATTCTCATGTACTGAGAGCACTTCCACATGCAATCTCGGTCCATCATTCTGGAGGCCCTGTAAGGTAGGTCCGTGCTGTCGATCTTTATAGGGAAAATGATGCTAACTAACAGGCTATGGATACTGCTGTCTACCTAGCATGCCTATTCAGGCCATTGTTCATCTTATGAGCCTATTCCAGACCAGCGGGACAACAGGTCAAACCGAACGATAAGATGGAGGACTCACACTAGCTTTATTCAGACTGATGAAGCTGTTTGGATGAGCAGCGAAACGTTTCTACCTCTCAAGAAAAAGAAGTCCAGTTGGCATGACTCAACTTCCAGATAAACTCACCTGGATGACTGAGAAGCATCTCCTTATTCACAGTGTCCAGCAGGAAGTGGGTCTCCAGATGTTTTAGACTTCAATACCCAGAATCCCCAGCCAGGGCAACCAATGATAAAGGATGACAGGACCTGCAATCCTGAATCTGAAGTGCCTAATGTTCTTCACCCCTATTGCAGAGGATTATAATATCGACTATGCAGCTCCAAATTAAAAGAGTTTGCAAAAAGCCTCTAATCCTTGTTGTAAAACAGGAATAATCTAAGACGTCTGGCTAGTGAGCTGGCAGCAGAAAAAAACTTCAAGGAGAGGAGCCTATGCTTTTCACTTTTGATGGGTTTAATTTAGCTTCCACTTGCTGTGCTTGCAAAGTCCTATTCTGGCTTTTCCCCCCTTTAGCTTCCACTTGCTGTGCTTGCAAAGACCTATTCTGGCTTTTCCCCCCTTTAGACGATCTATCTATTTTAAAAAACCATTTAAGTCTGTCTTTTGTTGGGAGAAAGGTGAGGTACAAATAAATAACGGTTTACCACTGTACACATAGTACAGTTTGCCTTGACTGAAGTCAATGCCTGAGGAAGCTTGAAGGAGCTGTGGGGTGCGAGAAATGGAAAGCCATTATAACGGGCCATTCCCTCCTTTCCTGAGGAAAATCGGCTTGGAAATGTTAATTTTTCAACTACAGTGGCCATGCTGGTGAGGACATTCTGGGACTGGGAGTCCGAATAAATGAACTTTTCTTATCGCTGTTCCAAATGAATACTTGCCTTTATTGCCCCATTGTTGAGAAATCTGGATGGGGTGGAGTGTGGTATTTATTTATATGGCCATGTAATCCAAAAATGGAATTCTTCCAACTGTACTTCAAATCGATAGCTGTCCTTTTCAACCTGGCATGAATAATTTGTGGTGGGGCAGGTGAATCTAGGAATGCTAGCCAAAACTGATGCTTGTCTTTACTACAGTAATACCTTGGTTCAAGAGCGTTTTGCAAAACAAGTAAACATTTATTCTAAATTTTCCCTTGATCAACAAGCAATATCTTGATATACAAGCACTAGAGCAGCTCACAGGATCACAAGTCAGCCAATGGCAGCTCTCTCTACCTCCCTCCCGTCCCCCTGCTGGATAGTGGGTGATTAGAATGTTCTATCTCAGGCAACCTCCAAAGCAGAATGTGCAGGTTAAGGTTTTCTTTTTCTTTATATTTATATTTATATTAAATTTGTTTTCAACATTCCTTCTTATTCTTTCAAACCATTTCTAGTCATGGGGCAGCTAGTCAAGTGTGTATAACCCTACAAATTGCATTTATTATGGTCACATTAAAAATACAGAATAAAATTGTTGTTAGTCCCAAGCAGAGCAGATTCTGCAGCCAGGTGTGTAAACCATGGTGTGGACGTGGACTTCTAGCTGACTTCTTTTGTGAGTTTTGGCATTTTCTGTGTACAGTATGACATCTATGGGACCCCAGAAGAAAACATCTGAGTTTCCATTATTTTTAATGGGGAAATTTGCTTTGATATATGAGTGCTTTGGTTTACAAGCATGTTTCCGGAACAAATTATGCTTGTAAACCAAGGTATTACTGTACTTTGTTCCTAAGGTGAACAAGGGGACTGAGTAATTCGGGGAATTGTAGTCCGAATGGAAACTTCTGCAAGATCAAGCCAAAACTGGCGCTTGTATTTGCTGTCCTCTCCTCCTTGCAGTTATGCAGAATGGGTGATGGGCAGAGGATGATGATGAAGGGGGATCCCTCTCCACCAGTCTTGGGTACTGGAAGACGGCCTTGCCAACCGCAAATCTCCCCAGACCCCGAATGCCACGCTGGCAATCTCGACTCACCCCTGGGCTCCCTCTCTGGGTTGCTGGAACAAAGCACTTTGTGTGACTTTCTTCCAGAGGTATGAGAGGCCACAGCTGTGGAGAGCTGGATCCAAGCCCTCAAACAGGCATCTATTCATGCCATTAATGAACCCCTTTGTTGTGGCCATGTCATAACGAAGGGATGTGGCGAGGGGGCCCCAGGGAGGAAGCAAAAAGCCTCACCCTCCTCAAAAAAGATGAATTAATTTAAGAGGATCGACTGACTTCACCAGTCAATATTTTAACATTTATTGTTTTTCAAGAAGTCCACAAGCTCAGTGAGAAGCTGAGAGGGCCTTGATTTTCAGGGTCAGTGCCGACTGCCTCTTAATCACCTCTCCTAAGTGATCAGGATTCGGGGAGGAAGGGTTTTTACACCTCCTCCTATTCCAATTCTGCACTGCAGTAGTTCCCAAGCAAGGCAGTGCCTCCCTAATGTCTTTTATACATGCAGAAATCAGGCCTTCGTTTGTGTGGAGAAGCTACCTGGACAGGAGCAGCTTCTTGTCCTGCACACACCCCATCTTGCTCGTGGGTTACACATGCCTTGACATGACAGAACACAGCCAGATTACATGAATGTTATGTGGTTTGATACCCTTTTAAACTGCTTGGCTCCATCCTATGGAACCTTGGATTATATTTTAGTAGTATTCTGCCCCAAAGGTCTAGAATGACTACGCAGAGGATTAAAAACCCCTCACAAAAATCCTGAGCCACGGTTGTTAAAGTCCTCTCTAGCCAACATGACTTGGTTAACTGCAAATACCCTACTTCTCCCTTATGTGCCCTTTATAGATATGATGCTTAAACAGCTGAAGCAAAACTAACCATATTGGTTTATTCGGGGTCATTTTGGGCAGGCTTTGGTTCAGGGATAGGTAGCATGTCACTTATAGGGTCCATGCAGCTCCTCACACTCCTAGGACCCATCAGTCTCTCCTCACCCCCATCCCCCCTTTAAAAAAATATTTTGACAGTCATAAAGTTTTATTATACTTCCTGGGGGTACCAGGGGCTATATTCATCATTTTGACAGTCCCAGCACCCCTCCTTAAGAATTGTTTAAATACATTAAATTATTAATTTTTAATTTTTAAAATATATATTTTATGACCACTAGAGGGTGCAAGAAGGCTTTCTTCAGTTTAAAAATTATTTTTGGTCAAACCTATTTCTCAGTTCACAAAAAGTCTTGATGTGAAGCTCTACACCCTGAATCAAAAACGAAATAAAACTGTTTAAATGCGCATTTGGTCTCTTTTACTTTTTAGCCTCTCTTCTTTGGAGGCATGGCCCCTGGCTCTACTGAGATTGCCCATCCTGTTTTAGTCCACTTCTCCCAGTAACAACGAACAGCTGTGCTGTCCTCAGGCCACTTGCAGCTTTAAGCTTACAGCGCCAGCCCTGTTGTATGGGAAGCAACAGCGAGAGGGGGAAAACAGCCTGTAACTGCAAGTGCAGAAGACTCTCATGGAGCTTGTCTTGGCTGAGACGGCCCAAGGTGACTTGCCAGAAGAAAAATGGGGCCAATCTATTAGGATGCCTCACTAATGTTGCAATTCCCAAATTGCTTGCTCTGGGAAGAAGTCCCACATTTTATGAGCAAATGTTCCTAACTGTTATCAGCCCCCTCCCCTGCTTTTTTCCCAAGTCCCTCGCTGACTAAGAAAACCTGGATGGGGAAGTATCCAAACTAACTGACTATCTATATCCGGCCCCAAACCAAAGGGGGCCAGGGCTGCTGCAAGCAATGAGGTCCAGCCAGTAGAACACGATTTAGGCAATGGGGAAATGAAAGCCACAAGTCAGGTTGTTTCACCACAGCCCTCTCCCAGCTGTCTCAACACAGGGGCAGCTGCCCAAAGGAGTCCTCGCCCAACCAGTTAGCCTGAGAACATGAGAACACCACACCTAAATTGCTTCAGCCCTCGGTTTGTTTGATCAAATACGAGCTGCATGAGCTGCCCTGATCCCGAGGGAAGCGGGGCCTTGAAAAGTTCAAGGACAGAGGCCTGGAGGACAGTCACAGTGGTGTGGTGGTTAAAGAGTTGTGAGAACGAGGTCCTATTCCCTGCTAAGCCATGGAACTCACAGGGTGAGCTTGGGTCAGACAACATCCCCTCACAGGGATGTTGTCAAGAGAAAAAGGGAGGATGGAAGCCGTGTTCAACAGAAGAGGCAACATATATGTGTAATAAGTCACACATGATCCTTAGATCAGGAATGAGTCGTTCAGGACTTGTGAAACTATAACTTCCATCATTCCTCACAGTTGGCTGTGCTGGTAAGCAATGATGGGAACAGAAGGCCAACAACCTCCCTATGGCTGCAAGTGTTCATCCAGAGCATTTACCTCCACAAAACACCTGCCCCTAATAGAATCAAAAGCTGCTAGAATTGATTTGTTGCTATGGATCCCGTTAGTGGCCTCCATTTTTTAAAATTGTCTTTATGGGGGGGAGGAGAAGGCTGAATATCGGTATAGTTAAGATCAGCACCTGCAGTTTCAAATTTGTGTCACCTCTACAGAACAACTTCCCTCTACAGGCACCCTCAGCCAATTGCAGCCTCCGGTGCCATTGACTGACATCCCCTCCAACCTATCAAGCTGTAACTCACTCTTTCCCCCACTTCCTCCACCCCTCCTCCAGACCCAAGCTGTTTGTGCCTTTTTCTTCACTGGCTCATGGCGACCCCTTTGGAATGGTCGTTTGACTGCCAAAGGGGCCACGACCCCTAGGTTGGGACGCACTGCTCTAATGCTTTAGTCCATAACAGATATATGGAGCCAGCAAGGCGGGGTTTGTAGTCTCGCTTGCAAGCTACATTTAGTTCCTGCATAGCTAGCCGTTGGAGAGGTAGCTTTGGAACCTAAAAGGTAAGCAGGATGAGTAACAGGAATGAGAGCTGAACATGATTCTTCTACAAATTCTAAAGGGTTTTTTATTTTTTTTTGCAGGGGTGGGGGAGCAACAAATATAGAAAGGCTCCTCTGCTGAACCACACGTCTCGTTCATGGGAAGTAGTAACCTATGACTCTGGTGCCAAAATGCTTTGGGCCTGCAAAAATACATACATAAATCCAACATAAAGGAACCTAGAGTGCGTAAAGTGCGCAAGTGTAGGGGGGGCAGGGGAGAGGGGAGAGAATTACTATTTTTCATAGATTTGGAGGCTTACATGGAATACTTTTATTTTCTTGGGAGGCTGCCCTAGCCCTGAAGCAAAGACCAGCAACTAAAGGATAAGCTCCGCGGAGCCGCACTGGAGCCCGGGCTTCTCGAAGGCTTCTCGCCAAGAGAGAAGGAATGTTTCCACGCTCGGCACGTCTTGGCCCAAAGCAGAGCATTATGGGTGATGTTCAGTGCACTGGAGAAGCAGGCTGGGGAGAGGCTACCTCGCCGGAGGGCTAGAATGGACCACAGGCACTTTAACATAAGAACATAAGAAGAGCCATGCTGTATCTCACAGCGGCCCCAGCAGATGTGTTTGGGAGCACACGAGACTAGATACCTGTCTCCTGATACCACTCTCCTGCATCTGGCCCTTGAGGTACCCTGGTTTTAAGCCTGGAGACTACACATCTCCATCATGGTTTGTAACCTGTGATGGACTTTTCCTCCCGGAATCTGTCCAATCCCCTTTTGAAGGCACCCAGGCCAGATGCCATCACCACCTCCTGTGGCAGGGAGTTCCACAGACTAACAACACGCTGGGTGAAAAAGTATTTTCTTTTGTCTGTTCTTACTCTCCCAGCCCTCAATTTGAGTGTATGTCCCCTAGTTCTGGTATTTTGGGAGAGAGAGAAGAGCTTCCCTCTATCCACTTTACTCATACCCTGCATTATTTTGTATGTCTCAATCATATCCCCCCTCAAGCGCCTTTTTTCCAGACTTTTTTCCAGACTTTCTGACACGCAAGATTCCCCACCCCACCCCCACCCCCAGTGGGGCATCCCGCTTGCCCTTCTTGGCTCTGAACCGAAACAGCTTAACCTTGGGAGCCTTTCCCTCGAAACCCACAAACAGCCTTCTGCAAATTTTAGGGATTGCACTCCTGCCAAGGAGACCCTCTTTGGATGTACAAATGTTCAGCTTTCACAGCGCAGCTCTTTTAGCCTAAGGCAGGTCTGTCCAACTTTGGACAGTCCGAGGTCTACTTTTTATGGCCCAAAGTGCCTGAGGACTACTGCACTAATACCTCTACTTACGCATTTTATACATTCCCAGCACAGGCTCCTAAGTCAGGCATGTCGAAACTTCGGCCCTCCAGATGTTTTGGACCACAACTCCCACAATCCTTTGCCACTGGGAATACAGGCTTGGAATTCTGGGAGTTGTGGTCCAAAACATCAGGAGAGCCAAAGTTTGGACATGGCTGTTGTAAGTAAAAACAAATGTGTAAGTAGAGCAGCAGTTTCTATAGGAATGCATTGATTTCCAATGCATTCCTATGGGAAGGCTGACCGTGCACACACTTCCCTTGCACCTGCTTGATCATCTGGCCAGTGGGGGCAGCAGGGGGCCACGCCACGGCCCTTGAACTGCCCCACTCGGATGAGACAGTGGGCTGGCAGACCCAGAACTTTGCTGGGGCAGTGGTGATCCTCGGGATAGGGGAGGAAAGGGTAGAGAACTTATCCCCTCACTTATTTATTGGTGGCCGGTGGGCTACTTTTGAACCCTTCACGGGCTACCGGTAGCCTGTGGTCTACGTGTTGTGCAGGTCTGGCCTAAGGAAAATCCGACATTTAAAAAATAAACGTATTTACGTGGAAAACCACTGGCAAGGTCCCTGTCGGGGAAATGAACTTATGGCAAACCAAAAATGGGTTTTGGTTTTCAAAGCCCTCCACGGATAACTGTCGGAGCATATCTCCCAGAGGTCAACTGAGGCTAGGCCCACCCAAATGTCGCAGGCACACTCACTCAGGGTGGCCACTCCCAGGGAGGCGCAGAGATCGGCAATGTGCAACTGCGCCTTCTCTGTGGTGGGCCCCTCGCTATGGAACCACCTCCCGAATGAACTGCACCTTGCAGAGTCCCTGCCCACCTTCAGAAAGGCTTTGAAAACCATGCTTTTCAGGGAGGAATATGACGACCTTTAATTTAATTTAATTTATTTTTTTCCCCTTCTTCTCCTGTCTCCTGCCCATTGGTCCATCTTGCTGGGATTTTCCCTATTTTTTGGTACTGTATTGTTATTTTTTAACTTTTTAACTTGTAAACCACCCAGAGTTCCAGATTGGAAGATGGGCGGTATAAAAACGAAGCAAATAATGGCAGCATCAAGCACCTTCTGCTTGCTTCCTTATGCTCTGTGGCAACCTCAGAACTGAACAGGGACATGGAAAGTGGCTTTACACCAAACCAAACCCTTCATCCGCTTAAGCCAGTATCCAGGACTCGAACCTCCTGGTTTTCAGACATGTTTCCGTCCCAGCACCAGCTGCAGATGCCACAGACTGGATCTCAGACCTTCTCTGAGTAATGCATAGGGCACCACCACTGAGCTACGGATTATCCCCGATATTATCATCATCATCACCAGATGCCACCACGTTAATTCTAACTTATGGCGGTGCTTTCCAGGGATTTCCGGACAGAGGACACACAGAAGTGGTTTACCCTTCCCTTCTTCTGGGTGTATCTTGTCTAAGGCCACACAGAATAGCTCTACTCACAAGAGGCAAAGTGGGAAAATCACACATCCAACCCCTGTCTTCAGCAGCCAGATACTTAAACCTCTGAGCTATCCAGTTTTCCAAGATAGCAGCGGGAATTATTCAGTGATCTCTCAACCAAATGGCACACTGGTACTGCTTAGCTTCCAAAATCAGACAAATTCCTCATGCGCTCCCCATCTTTAATCATGGTTTACGAGAGCTGCAGGATCTCGCACGGCCTCATCCCAGCCCACCTTCCTCCAAAATAAATTCTCTCTGTTCCCTAAATAACCTTAACATCCCTACAGACTGGACTACGTTTCCAGTACGACGTTAAGCCAACCTTAAGGCCCACCACCACCGATTTCTCTGTTGTTACTGAAACGCGAATCTTACCAGCCAATCCCCGTTATGAAGGGATCTATTCATAATAGTTCAAACTAATGCAGATGTAGTCTATAACTCAGGTTAAAGCTCTTCAGGGAGGTCGAAGGAGCCGGAGCCCATGAATGCTGGCGCATGCTTTATCTGGGAAATTTGTTCCTAAATTCTTAACCACATTGTGAAGAAACAAGGGCTAGCCAGAGCTTGTAGAGTTTTCAAAGTGGGGAAAGGCTCACGGAAATATCACTTTTCCATTTGCAAATTGGGCATTTCACATGCAGAGGTATCAATCCAACACTGTGTGGTTGAGCTAGCAAAAAGAATGAGGGAGAGAAGAGAAGCGTGATATGCTCCAACGGGCTCTGGCAAGATTAAGAATGATTTGAAACATGGGGTTTCCACCATACAGACTTCTTAAGTGCCACACTATGCTGGCTCAGGAAGGCATTTCAAGATTGGCACCAAACCTCCCAACAAACCTCAAGCTACAGGAGAGAGGCCACAGCACGGAGGCAAAACATGCCTTCAAAGGGCGCTTTTACATGACCCCTAAAATCCGAGGCAAAGGGCTCCCAGATGCGGAGCTTAAAATTGTTTTCCACCAGCTCCGGACTTTTAAAAAAATTAAGTACAACCACGCCCACCTAAGCGCATCCCAGCGCATTTTCCAAGTACCTAGTTTCCGAAGGTGAAAAATGTCTGATGCGGATTGCAAAGCAGTGAGTGCCAGGCTGTCCTCACCTTGTTTGTTTGGGTTTTTTTTTTTTGCCCCCTGCCCCTTTAAGAGACTGGAATGCTTCCCGGGGCAGCTCCCGACAGCAGAGCGGAGGTGAGCCTGCATTCTTTTCTCCCCTTTTTTCTCCCTCCCCTCACGCAGGCAGGAGCAATGGCATGTGGAGGGGTGGGAACATAGCAAGAGAAGCAAACCCCCAAGATCTCTGGTCCGAATGCAAGTTGCCAGCGGATCTTAGGGGTCATGTAAAAGCGCCCAAAGACTACATGTTGATGTCCTGGATCTAAACATCAAAATGTAGGTGGAGCACTTGCAGCCCTCAAGGTATTGTTGGGAAGCAGCCTTCTCCCCGTCCCTGGTCAACTATGACCACTGGTTGGGTTGGCAGGGGCTGATGAGGACGTGGGATCCATCAACCTCTTAAAGGCCAGTTGCAGGGATTTTAAGAAGTCCAGTTCCTTGAACATAATTCTGAGAATCTTCCTGGCTCTACTGGCTTGGGGATCTGAGCAGCCGTTCAAACAGAAAGGCTAACTTCTCCAGAGCCTGGCTTCAGGTCCTTCAGCTCTGCCTGAAATGGGAAAGACCTGTGCCGGAGAACAGGGAGTGCTTTTGCCAGCTAGGGCGAAACCAGCGATCTGGATGAAGCAGTGATGTGACTCAGTTTAAGGAATGCTTTTCTTTCTGCCACACGTACCCGTTGCCAACTCGCCCGCTCCCCCGCCACGAGTCCGTGCGCTCCGGGTTAGATCAACAATAAAAAAGGGGGCATCCTTGCCAAGATCAGCACACAACGCCAAGCACAGATTCCCCTGCCATGCTACTAACAACTCTGCTGCTTCTGTTTGCTGTGGTAGGTTTTGTGTGGGTGGACGGGCAAACCGATGGCTCTAACCAATTCGGCTCAGTGGCACCCAGTTCTAGCAGGATGACCTGCCTGCTGGGGTGATGCAACCTCTGTCAATCAACCATCTTGGCAGGCATGTTGGCATGAGCAGACTGGGATGGGTAGGATTTAATAAGGTCCAGTAATGTCTGGCAACAAACCCCACCCTTAAGATGAAGGGGGGGTGATACATACAATAAGTTATTAACATACCTCCAGACTGACAGCTACCTTGCGATGCCTTATGCTTGGAGCCATGGTGCTGACGTGCCTTGTGCTGATCCACAGAGGCACAAAAAGTTGTTGTGGGAATTAGGCTTGCAATACTGTAGCTCACAGAGCTGGGAAACACTGAGCCCTGTGGCGCAGTGGTTAAATGCCTGTACTGCAGGTACAACTGTGCTCATGACCTGGGGTTCAATCCCAGGTAGCAGGCTCAAGGTTCACTCAGCCTCCCATCCTTCCGAGGTTGGTAAAATGACTCACACACTGCTTGGTGGGGGGGGGGGCAATGTGTAGCCTGCATACTATAATTACAAACTGTAAACGGCCCAGAGACTACTTGAAGTGTGTGTGTGTGTTTGTTTGTTTGTTTGTTTGGCTTTCTCAGACAACTACTCCTCCAATCCCCAGCCAGCATGCTGCCCGGGGTTTCTCGGAGTTGCAGTCTCCAAAGCCAACATGTCCAGGGTTTATCTGCAAAGTAATCCTCCCAAGATCAATCCCTGCCTATTATCTGTACAGTACAGTACTAGGACCCGAAAGGTGCAGAAACATGTCTCAGCATAGATTAAGGAAGCTGCCAGGATGCAGCAGAGGTCAGTACAGGTACATGATCACAAATCCTGGTCCAGTGAGCATGTAAAAGAGGCATTGTTCAGAAAGTCTTTGAATAGGGTGCAAGCTCATATCTCTCTGTAAGGAACTCCTGCCCCCACCTCCTTCTTTAATTACAGTTATGAGATATTACTGGCATCATTATTAACTACGGATGTGAGGTATACTTGCAAAATTTCTTGTTCTTGGTGATTTTCCAAGTCTTGCCATGCCAAGACTTTCTGCTAGGCTTCCATAAATCAGCAAGATTTCCTGGCTTCCATCTCACTTTCTTTTTTTGCTGTTTCTGGCTCCCCTCCCCTCCCCTTTATTTTTCTATGCAGGAAACTGCCAGATTCTCCTAATTAACATCGTGATCAACTCTCTACAGAGAGCACACCATTCTAACATAAGAACAAGTCACAATCCTGTGCAACTCGATTTTCCTTTGGATCATTCCACGGAAATGTTGTGCCAAAAAGGATACCATTCTATGCAGGAACTCCACCAGTCCTGTGGTTTGATGTCACATTTGTTTCTCTTTCTCATAAATACACATCGATTTGGGGAAATGCTAATCCTAGGGTATGCGTATTCAACAGCTTTTTCTTAATGTGTGCATTTTCTACACTGACTGAACTGTGTTTGTATGCTTTTATTTGTGGGCACATTTATTTGTATATAGCTTGAAAAAGAAAGTGTGAGGAGGAAGAGTGAATCTCAGTCTTCTTTTCCCCTGGTGATAGAAAACCAAAAGGTTAATCAGGGCTGCACCTCACCTTTGCTTTAGAGCAGGCATGTTCAAACTTCAGCCCTCCAGATGTTCTGGACACCACAACTCCCAGAGTCCTTTGCCACTGGCCATCTAAGTATAGAATTTCGGTAGTTGTGGTCCAAAACATCAGGAGGGCTGAAGATTGGACATGCCTGCTTTAGAGCAAGCCTGGGTCAAAATTCTTGACAAAAATTCCCAGAAGTGCTGGCCAGGATTTCTGGGAGTTGTAGTACAAGAAGAACTGATGGACAGTTTGGGGGCTCAGTTCCCCACTGTGTCTTCTTAAGAAGGGCTGCATTTGATCCCCACGGCCCCTTCCTGCTCTGAAGTTCAAAGGTTATAATGTAAGCCAGTGGTTCCCAACCTTCCCAATGCTGTGATCCTTTAATACAGTTTCTCATGACCCCCTCGCCCTGCTTGGAAGAGGCCACAGGCCCCATTTGGCAGGCCACTGCCGCAGGTGCCATAGAGAACTTCCCTCTGCAGGCACCCTCAGCCAATCGCAGCTTCCCGTGCCATTGACTGACATCCCCTCCAACCTATCAAGCTGTAACTCACTCTTTCCTCCCTACCTCCCACTCCTCCTCCAGACCCGTTTGTGCCTTTTTCTTCACTGGCTCATGGCGACCCCTGTGAAATGGTTGCTTGACCCTGCCCCAAAGGGGTCCCGATCCCCAGGTTGGGAACCATTGCTTTAGAAGCCTTGAAAGCTTTTTCCCGAGCCATGCCCTGAAGACCAATACAGGTACTAAATCCAGGTACAGTGGTACCTTGTATAAAGGAGTTAATTCGTTCCAAATGAAATTATGTTAAGCAAATTTTCCTTTATACAAATTTCCCATAGGAATTCATTGAAAACAGAGTGAACCCATGTTTATGTTGTACAGATTCACCCCATAGGCAATTATGTTAAGCAAAAATTCCCCTATCTCCGGAATTTTTTAAGTTGTACAAATTTTATGTTATACAAACCGTTTGTTATACAAGGTTCCACTGTACTGAATTTCCCAAGCCATGCCCTGAAGACCAAAACAGGTACTCAAAACCTCCAAATTCCATCTCTGTGGCTTCCATCTTATGTACACAGTGAGACAAAAATAAACAAATTGCTATTTTAAAAGATATTACACAAAAAAAGGAGAAGCTGGCCATCCGCCTTCCACAGCAAATTAAATTAAAAGGACTACTGGGTCCTTTTTAGAAGAAAGATGGAACATTCATCCATCCATCCATCCATCCATCCAGCAACTTAGCTTGGTCTTTGCTAATGCTGATTGACTCTATCAAGGTACCTTTTTAAAGGAGGGACAGAAAACTTGTCCTTACATACACTGGGAAATACCTTCTCCCATCATTCCTGGCCGGCCTAGGAGAGACAGATGGAAACTGGAGTTCAACAAGATCTGGAAGACCGTATATTCCTTAGCTGCCTGAAAAACATCTTCTCTTTCTTAACCACGGTTAAGAGCGTGACAGTGTTGCATCTGCAGAAGAGCTGTTTATGCCGCTGTTGCGCAGGTATAAAATGTTTTAAGAACCTGCTTCTTATTAAGTTTTGGGGGTGGGGTGAGGAATGTACCACAAGCTCAGCCAGAGAACAAAGCAAGTGACTTTATGAATATAAATAAATAACACAGAACAGAGGAGGGGGAGATGGGTAAAGGAATGTGGAGAGTGGAAGGAAACACCTAGAGAACAAAGCGTCTCTCCATCTTCTGCTCAATGTGCGATACAAAAAAAAAATTGATTAAGGCAGCCTTGAAAAGGATTCTGAGTCTGTCTTCGTTTTTGCCTCTGCACGAATGTGCACAACAAGGAAAGACTTTATGAACTTTGAAAGCTTCACGAGTCCAGAAACCTCTTCCACACAGGCATCTGTCCACAGCGTCTGTATGATTTGTTGCCCAGGGCGGGCCTGCTTCCAATCAGTAATTCGTGGAAAGAAGGGGCAGGAGACTAAGTTGCTCTACTATGTCCTAACTTGGATCAAGATCATGGGGACTGCTCTGTCATTCCTAATGCACCAATGTAGCAAAGGTGCCCACGGTTCCAAAATATGCACTCAGAAGACTGATTTGTATGTTAACACAATGGTACGCAAGGGACTTGGAGACAAAAGGGCTTTACGCCCAAGTCTGTTTTTTATCTTTCGGGACACTCCCCTCCGCCCCTATCTCCTGCTTTTAGCAACATTTTGGCCCGGATAATGCCATACCAAAACTTGGCACACATTCTGAATTTCTGTGGTACCACTCTAATCAAGTTATGATCCTAAATTGGTTTCCTCTATCAACATGGCTGCGTCTGGATTCTTTACCACAGGTGGTTAGTTCTAGTCTAACATATGCTTGCCCTAGAACAGTGGTTCTCAACCTGTGGGTCCCCAGATTGTCATGGACTACAACTCTCAGAAGCTTCCATCACTTACTGTGCTGGAAGGGATTTCTGGGAGTTGCAGTACAGGATCATCTGGGGACCCACAGGTTGAGAACCACTGGGCTAAAAGAACAAAATACACCTTAGCAATGAGGGGGGGGAAATGGCTGACAAAACTGACTGCAGTTATTGACATTAGGCCAGGCCAGGCAAAAGGGCCTCAGTTTAAGACCGTCTTTGAATCACAGCACCAAGTGTATGGAAGTGAAGCAGAACCTGCTGCTCTCTTGAGTATCATCCTCTCAGACAGGGAGGGCGTTCTGAAAAAAGCACCACTGTGTCACCACAGTGCCACATCTTTTGTGGCCAACTGGGTTTCCTTGGGAGATGTTTCTATGTCAGGTCGTGGCCCAACCCAAGTAGTTTAAGCTCAGATGATCCCTCTCTCTGGGTGCACAGCACACGGTGGTCTGGTTCGAGCAAGGCTCTTTTACAAAATCCAAGACCTCGCCCATGTGAATAAGGGCCAAGGGTGGGAGGTGTTTTTTTTTTTTTAGAACGAAAACACACACTCACACACTCACTCTCTCACACACACACACAGAGAGAAATAATTCAATCTAGAAAATAGCTCAGAAACTGACTCACACACTGCTTGTTGTTGTTACCACACCAAACCCTTGGCGAGAAGACACATGTTTATAGAGAACACATGCACAGCTCTGAGACCATCACTGAAACACAACCTGGGCCAAAATGTTGACGTTCCTTCCTTCCTTCCTAAAGGGAGGGGTGGTCATTAGAATTCGGGGTATATCACTGAAAAAGCTGAAGTTCTCTGCTCCATCCAGGTCCAACTCCTACAATTAGTTTTAAAAAATGACTTCCAGTCCCTAATTAGACATGAATAATATCTAGGATCCCTTCCTGTTTCTAAATCCCCCACCAGCTTTCCATCCAATGTTCTGGCATTGCCAAACCTAAGCTGTTCGTTTTCCAAATTCTCATCCTTCCCCTCTGGCCTGGGGAGTGAGGGGGGGGGGCAGCTGGAGAGGGAGAAAGAAAGAGGGGAGTGGTGTGCGAGTAGGTCTTGGCGATAAATTAAAGCCATCACATCCCGTTGTCCACCAAACCTGCAATTTTGTTAAAGGCAGCAATCAGGTTTGGCTGCCAAAACCTGAGCTTTATGAACCCGAACCTCTTGTCCCCATCTTTCTTCCCCTAAAGTGCTTACAGATGGAGCGGCGCATCGGCGGCGGCCGCTGAGCCACGGATGAGGTGGCACCTCTCCTTTTAAGCCTTTATTCTCTCCCCAAGGTGCTTTTGATTTATGGAGGTATTATCCCTCGAGTGGAAGAGCCTAATAATACAGCTCCACAGCTGAGCGTGCACATGCGTGCGTGGCTGACGGGGCTGGCAAAGAACAACTCAAAGTACGGAGGGTTCGAGGGGATGGCGGAGTCTTGGAGAACTGAATGGAGGCTGATGTGCACCTGATCCCATCTTCCGAGTAAAGTCAAACCCAAGGAGCTCCTCTCACTTAATTAAGGCTGGGGCTCTGTGTTGCTTCTTTAACTTCACACCATGTTGCTACCCGTGATTTTTTTGCTGTTGTTGTTGCCTACTGGCTCAGCAGGCTAAAGCGCTGCCCAAATGCCTTGGGAGGGGCTTAATTACAAAGTGTCTCCACCAAGGTCCCACCCCAGAGGACTTGGGTTCAATGCCAGAGACTCGGCCTCGGCTGAGGCAGAATTAACAACAACATGGCCTGTGTTTGGACAGAAGGATAAAATATGGCTCAAGAAGCCTGTGAAACTCCCTTCTCTAGCAGATGGCCCTTCTCCTTTCTGACAGCACTCCTGTGAAGAGTTCACAAGGTTTTTGTTTCTTCTTTTGATCAATGATTGGCTCACCCTGTCATCTGAAACATGGAGAACATCCCGTGGCTTCACTACAATACCTACAGGACAGTGATTCCCAACCCTGAGACCCCAGATGTTCTTGGACTAGAACAAACCTCGTGGGAGTTTCAATCCAAGAACATCTGGAGACACAAGGCTGGGAACCACAGCTACAAGACACGGCAGCTGAAACTGGCTTGTTTAAACTAACCATAGCTAAGATTAGCCAGAGTTCTGGGTTTGGATGATGTGGCAAGCTGCGGGGGGGGGGGTCAGAAAGGAGAAGATAATGGAGTCTTTCTCCCGTCTGCTTTAGTCCAGGCTACACTAAACCAAGAGATGGGACATCGGGCTCTCAACAATATCTATTGCTGCCCAGGACCACTGGGAATAGAAGTCTAAAAGATATGGACAATCCTGTTTCACAATCTTGTACTACCCATGTATCTTCTGAACAACTCCTGTTAAATCTCAAACCAAATACGGCTTTTCAAGGCAAGAATGATGTGTAAGAAGTTTACAAGGGCATGGGACAGGAACAGTTTATGAAAAAAAAAAACACTAAACTAAATATGATTCATCCTTCAAGCAGCCTCGTAAGGGCATCGGTACATTCTCTGTCATATGGAATTCAGGAGAATACCTGATCAGATATCCAAACAGTGTTTTAAGAGTTGCTTATAAAATTAGTTTTTTTGCACAACTCCCAGAATCGTGCTGACCCACAGCCAAGGTACCTGCCAGTGAATTTTTTAAAAGAACTTTCTTGCAATTTGGTCCATCATACAACTCCTACAAGCAATATAGTGATTAAGTGTGTGTTTGTATGTTCTGTCGTTACATTCGTGACTGATTCTTTGTGACCCCATGTCCATGGAGACTTCTTGGCAGGAATACTGGAGTGGTTTCCCCCTTCCTACTCCAGGCGCCTCCAGCACCTAGTATTCCCTGGTGGTCGCCCATCCAAGTACTAACCAGGGTCGACCCTGCTTAGCTTCCGAAATCAGGCGAGATCAGATGTGCTTAGGAAGGCATCTAGGCGGGCTATAGTGATCAAGAGATCTCCCCAAAGAATACATTCTTCTGGATTGAGGGTAGATGGGTAGGAGCTACAGCACCATGGTTATGGTCCCGGCACTCATCCTACAATTCCATTTGAAACAATAACCATCACACTGCTACTGGCTGAGACCCATAATTCTTGTTGAGGACCACCTGGCTGGCTGAGCCGTCTCCCTTGGTCCCAAGATGGTGCAGACAATGGGAGACATTATTGCAACTGGACTGTGTCTTGTTCAATGTATTCTCAAAGGCTTTCACGGCTGGGATCTGTTAGTTGTTGTGAGTTTCTCACACTCTCTCACTGAGCATACACTGTTCTTTCTGGGGACAGATCAGAACATCAGGGAGTTACAGCTTGGGTTCACCCATTAGGAATAGCCCAAGTTCTTCTATAGGAGACTTGCGGTGAGACAAACTGCAGATTTGTTCATTCATGGTTTCTTTTAACATCACAGCTGAATGAACAAGAGCTGGCTCCTTGGTTTCTCGCACTGTTAAAAAGTCAGGGAAATAACTCAAGATTCGTTGTACAGTAGTTTGTTCTCTAGAATTCCATTGTGATGTGCCCAGAGTGTTGAAGCAAAAACAGCCCAGCCTGGTTCATACATTTTCCTCCATGTAATGGGGGCAAGAATAGTCCATCAATGTTTGATCTGCAGTGGTCTGAGATTTCTCCCTGGGATATGTGAATACATAGACTTTGCTACATTGCTTGAACTATCTGTTGGGCCCCAAGTCATAGTAACATCTGAGAACGGGCATAGGTTGAATAGTTCTTCCCATCAAGAAATTTTAGGATTTGTAGCTTTGAGAGTTTACAGAGCTTCTCTCCTTCAGAAGCAATTTTATGGCACATAGCAGCAACAAGGGAATGCTAGAGATCATTTTTTAATATTTATTTTTATATTTTAAAAAATGCTGCTAAACCCGAATGGTCAAAGGAATGGATTACTCCATCGTACTGTCATCTGCTTGATCTTTAGTTCCCATGACAATTTCTTTGGAACGCTCATTTGCCATCTCATGTGAAGGCAACGGGATTAAACCAGGATTTTCAAGAAGGTTTCATTATCAGATAAAGAGCATGCTACCAATACCGCAGAAGTTGAGCCACTGAGATCAAAACCCTTTGCTCCGGCAGAAGTGGGCTTAAAGGTTTTCCAGTTTCCCAGAAGGTCAACAAAGCAGGATTCCAATGAATGAATACAGATAGCTTTTTCAAATACACATGGAGGTGGGGGGAGGATGATACAATTGAATGTAGGGTCCCTTCTGCCTTGAGCATCCAAGTGAATATTGCCTTTTAAGATTTTCCCCTCTCCTCCAAATTCATCAGGGTATTTCACCTTTGCTCCAGATAGTTTACACACTCCACACATTAACCCAAATCTTTTATCCACACAGGTAGGTTAGGTGGAAAGACAGCAAACGGATTAGGGTCATGGAGTAAATTTTGTGATCCAACAAGGATTGGAATTGAAACGTTCTGTTTTGGGGTGGAGGATTCAACCGCCCCAGAACCCAACACAGGCAGTGCTATTCATCTTCCATCTGTTGGGTTGAGCACCATTTTCCAAAGGTCCCCACCATGACTACTCAAAGAATCTGTCTGCTCCTTTCTATCCCTCACAGGCTGTGAGGTTATTACTAGCCCTTCTTACTGACAGTCAAAGCCGGGGAAAGAGTTTGGGCTTAAAAAAATATTCTGTTAGCCAGTTTACAGTTGTAACTGGGGAAAAAGTAACTCGGTCAAGTTCCATCTTTGCACAAGCCACCACAGCTGTGCATCACCGAGAAGCTCAGAGTACTATGGGGTTCCTTTCTATCACTTTTTTTGCACAAGATCCCAGTGAGACAGGTTAGGGCAAGCATATTCAAACTTTGGCCCTCCAAATGTTTTGGACCACAACTCCCACAGTCCTTTGTCATTGGCAATACAGGCTTGGCATTCCGGGAGTTGTGGTCCAAAACATCAGGAGGGCCACAGTTTGGACATGCCTGGGTTAGGGTAAAGATATGGGCTTGTCACCCCAGCAACTTCCCATTTGAATTTAATTTAATTTCCTAAGCATGCATGCGGGAGTCTGGAAATCACAGCTCCATTGGGATCCAGAATCTGGAACAGTCAGCTACCAAGCTTTACCTGGCACAGGTGAAGGGCAAGATTCTGACGGCTTCATGACCCATATCCTACCTGGAACATCATTTTTGCTTTCCACTAACCCTCTCCTCCCTCCTCCTCCTTCAGATCCACTTGGCACCCCGCACCCCACCCCAAAACAACAATGTTGTCAGATGTTAGGAGGGAGGCTCCACCTGCACCTGGACCTTCTCCTTCTTTGATCTCCCCTTCCCATGTTGTCCTGCCTCTTCCCACCCACGCTGGGCCCCTACCCCCCTGAGACTGAGAGCATAAGCCTTAGGGGCTAATTTTGATTACAGAGTCCACTGCAACACTGCTATCCAAGATCTGCTTTTGGACAGGACCTCCACTTTTCATCTTCCTTCAAAAAAATTAAAATCTTAAAATATATGTTTTCCGTCCTACTTCCACCCGTTAATTGTCAGGTGCATCCTTGCTCATTGATTGGCATTCTCCTCCTGGTCTAATCTCTTATGGCTCTTTTATCTCATCCACCTCTTTTCTTCTTTAGGAAAAATACAAACAACCCACACAAACAACATGAAGCTTTAAATCCCCAAGTATATGGATTCTGTAGCTCTGTTTTCAGTCTCCGATGTATAATTTTTACATCACGTGTGTGAAAGCTTGCAATCTAAAAACTTGACTAGTTTCCTCTGGACGATTAAGTATGATCATTATAGGACTGTAACCTGCCACTTGCCTGATCGCCCGGGGCGAGTATGAATCGCCTCCAGGAAGCCAGGCAGCAAATACTTTGTAAGATGGAAGACAGGCAGGTTCTTCTTCACCGCTTTTAGCAATCATTCAAAGTTGCTACAGTTACATACACATTTTGATGGGTGTTAGTCCTCCTGTGTCGAAAGATGTGTGAGTTTAGAAGGGAACTTGCTTCCCGATATATCCTTTTAACTCAAGATTCCCAACAGTGAATCTGGGATTTCTGCACGGCTGTATGTTAGTATTAAAAAAAAAAAAGAATGTTGCAATCGTTCCAAGTGTTTTTACTCTGGCTTGAAAAATTGGGCTAAACTGATATGATTTGCTGCATTTATAATCCTGATTTCCACTCCACCCCCCCCCCCAAAAATCCAGACAGCATACATGGCCCCTTGCTTCAATTTATCATCACAACAGCCCTGTGAGGTAGATCAGGCTCAAAGAGAGAGACCAATCAGCTCTAGGTTGCTCTGTGAGTTTCATGGTAGAACCTGGATTTCTTAAGTCTCAGTCCAACACATCAAGCTGGCTCATCTAATTGGTTTGCTCTGACAGACACAAGACTTCCAAAATCTTCTTACAGTTTCGTGTGTAGGAAGGCAGGTTAGCCAAAAGAAATTGCAGGCTACTACTCATTTCTGTGTATTTGCTAGGCTGTATTATTATAAATGCAGCTCCTTACCACTTCTAATATCAGCTAGGTACATGCCTCGTTAAGTACTTTATATTTTAGTTTTGCATTTGAAAGTCATATCTGCATTAGCAAATCACAGTTCATACATCGCATGTATTATCCATCAAAGCAATAAAGTGCTATGAGCGTTTAGAGTAGCAATTTCCAAGCCATGTACTGACGGATCAGAAGAAGAGCTGATAGCAAACTTCAAGGATTTAAGACTTCTCTAAGTATGAAGTACTCCAAAATGAGGTCTCTAAATAAGTGATATGCTCCACCACTGCCTCCTTTTAGAACATGGAACAAAATGTGAATAATTCTGGTCCAACTTTGCATTGTGTTTCCTTCAGTATCCAAACAATTTCATTATGCTGCAGAATAATTTAGAAGAGTGTCCCTGCAGAAGTCACAGATCAGGACCTGATTCCTTTTTTAAAGTATAAACATGCCCAAATCAAGTTGCTGATGCAGAGAGACGGATGATTAATTCCTCTAAGGACCTAACTTTTACACACTCTTTTGGCTGCAGGTGTATGGCAGCTAACAGACATTTTCCAGCTTAGCCATTGTGTGGTATACCTAGCCACTGTGTGGTGTGCATGTACAGTATTACACATCAAGCATTTTAACCACACAGGAGAGTGTGGTTAAAATGCTTGACACAAATGAGCCCAGCAAAATAAGTCTTGTGCGGAAGAAAAGCCACTTCTGCTCTTAATTGCAATAAAAATCCCACTGACAGCTTAAGCCAGGAAGCTCAAACATCCAAATACGCACATTCAGTGCATTATCTTCCTTGACACCAATGTAATTCATTTAACATTTAGATGGCATCAAGGAAGAGGGCATACACAAGCCCGCATGCTATGGAAACATCAACATCAATGCCTTATCGCAAGGGTAATGAGGTGGCAGTGATTGCGGGAGCTGGAGAAAGTCATGGAAACACACACACATCAAGTCTAACAGCCCTGCTTGCGCCCTGTTCACATGGACGGATGGCAAATAAAAGGGTAGGGAGGGGTGGTTTTCCTCTGCCCCATTTACGTAAAGGTGTAGCCCACACAGGCTCTCCAAGACACGAGCGAGCCGTCATAATAACAATGGGCTGTCAAGTCAGTTCTGACATATGGTGATCCTTCTGAGGGTTTTCCAGACAGAGAATACTCAGAAGTGTTTTTCCATTCCCTTCTTCTTGGGACACAGCGGGATTGTCTGTCTAGCGTGTCGAAGGCCACACAGGCTGGCTTTTACTCACAGGAGACACGGTGGGGAATTGAACTGCCAACCTCTGGTTCCACGGCCAGAGACCTAAACCACTGATCTATCAAGCCAGCTCCAGCATGTTTTGGGAAGGAAAGAGATGGTGGCACACTGAAACAAGAACCGGGGGTGGGGTGGGGAGCTGTGGACTTGGCTACGCTGTGCAGCTGCAGCTTGCCTCCCAGGCCCTGGATGGATTCTATGATTCCAAAATACATTCGTCAACATGGGAAGCACACCACGGAGAGAGCAGATGTCTGGCAATGCACTATAATATGTATTAGAGGCAGTGTCTCTTTGTGGGTCTTGAGGGAGAGTGGTTCAAATCGCCATGGTGAGCTGGGAAACTAAATTGGGTCAGTCATTCATCTCAACTTGGATTTGGTTGTAAGCATTTCATGGGAAACTGAAAGCCCTGTCCACCATCTTGAACCACTACTGTAGAGGACATATAGGGTTGGAAGCAGGTAATGCACAACAGGTCTTGTGCTTTGGTCTTGACTTTGCTGCACATTTCACCAGAGATTGGTCGACTGTGTTCCCACAACAGGGAACATATTTCATAAAACCACAGGACAAAATCAGGAATAGAAGGAATGCCTGATAAAAGTCCCTATTCGTTGTGATCTAGGCACTGGCTGTTAGAACATGCAAATGCAAACAACCCATCTGATGTTTCAAATGCTTGACAAATTAGCATTCACTGTAGTTGGGACAATTTGTGCAAATATGCAGAGTTGCACAAAAATTGATGATTTGGCACAAAAATAATTATTGCCAATGTGAACATTCTATCCAGAGGATTCCTCACCAGTCAGACAAAACATGTGGAAGTACCTCCTTCACATCCTGGGGATCAGGGAAGCAAAGACTTAACAGTAGCCCGTTTCCTGCTCTGATTTCCAGAAATGAGTCAGCTGATTTCTCTTGTCATGTTTTGGGAAGAGCTTGGAAATAATAGAAGTACAGTAGGACCTCCGTGTCCTCTGATTCATTATCCACGGTTGGCAGGGGAAAAATTAAATAATTCAGCAGCCAGAAAGCAAGCTACTGTCACAAAAAGCAAGCTACTGTCATATAAGAGCAGCTATAAAGCAAGCTACTGTCACAAAACAGAAGTTTGGGGGCTTTTGGGCGTTCTCTCTTATCCACGGTTTTCATTATCCACAGGAAGGCCTGGAACCAATCCCCAGCAGATACTGGGGTCCTACTGTAATCTATTAGCCTTATAATTATTACATTTGGATTAACAAAAGGACATGCCAGCCGATGCATTTGAAGAATGAAGTAAGGTTTTTATTCTTTTAAATACTGCTGGGTACCACATTTGGACAAATCAAAAATTCTGAAATGAATCAATCTGATTTGGACCAATTTGTACGTGTTCAGGACCAAACTGGGATGACTAGATTAGGTTCCAGGGCAAACAAAGTAGACATACAACTTAATGTATATCCAAAGCACAGATCAAATCAGATGAAGCATACATTTCTATGGTCCTGTTCTCGTTCTCGTTCTCTCTCTCTCTCTCTCTCTCTCTCTCTCTCTGCCCCTCCCATCTCTCTCTCTCAAAACTACCTTTTAAAATCTGTGCTACATGAATCTTTGAAGGTATCTAAAGTCTGGCCCATTTACTCCCATGTTTAGGGTCTGTCATACTGCCAAATTTTGTACAATTTGAGGCGTACAAATTGACTCCTAACTGGTGCAGAAACTGAATTAGTTGCAGCAGAAGTCAGTTCAAACCAGAAAAAGAAAACACGTCAAAGCCCATAACTGGCCTCGAAATTAGACTGAGGAACTTGGGCACAGCCCTCGTTTTAATCGTACCTTCAAAAACTATTTCGATGATTCCTTCTGTTTAGCACACACAAAGGTAACGATTTAAAGCTGAGGTATTAACTCTAATTCATTATTTTCTATGTATTATCTAGCCACAGAAAGCTGCCCAAATGAGCAGAAAAACAGCAGTCGGGTTCTTCCGAGGGCAGGTTTTTCTTACATTTTCCCACTTCAAAATCAGCACAGGTATAAAGAGTGAAGTAGGCTTCTGATTTTTAATTCAGACAATTATCCTGCCTCAGGCAAGGCAAGTGTGAGAAAACCTGAACAGAAAGGTTTTCTTTAGAACACTGTGCAAAATGAGATTTCAGGAGCATACGGAGTGACCATCACATATTGTATATTATTTTATGTATACCTCCCTTTCGCTCAGCGTAGGGACCCAAGGCAGCTAACAAATTGGTTTTAAAAAAAAACCTAGATGTGCATAAAAGAAAGTCATATATCAGCGCTCAGCGGAACATATTAACTTATTAAAACTGCTACAGACTTAATTTAAAATCACATCAAAAGTAAAAAGAAAAAAAACATGAGAGCACACACAGTCTGTCAGACGTTCTCCTACAAAAGGTCTCCTCCGCCTGCTGCTTGAAGAACAGGGAGTCCACTTGAGAAGGATTCCCCTCCATGAACACCAACGGGCACTTCCTGACCCTTCTGCCACTCGCACGGCCAGCCAAGGATGGTGTGGAAACGCCAAGGAAATTGCGCACCTCAGAGTTTCTCCTTCTTCCTCACCTGTACACTTTTCACTCTTTCTTTATTTTCCTCCTTGTGCTTCATGGGAACCACATAAAAGCAGTACACCAGGGGAGGAGACCATGTGGTCTCCTAGCTTTTGCTGGACTACACAACTAGGGGACATACACTCAAATTGAGGGCTGGGAGAGTAAGAACTGACAAAAGAAAATATTTTTTCACCCAGTGCGTTGTAAGTCTGTGGAACTCCCTGCCACAGGATGTGGTGATGGCATTAGCCTGGATGCCTTCAAAAGGAGATTGGACAGATTCCTGGAGGAAAAGTCCATCACAGGTTACAAACCATGATGGAGATGTGTAATCTCCAGGCTTAAAACCAGGGTACGTCAAGGGCCAGATGCAGGGGAGGGGTAGCAGGAGACAGAGATCTAGTCTCATGTGCTCCCAAACGCATCTGGTGGGGCTACTGTGAGATACAGGAAGCTGGACTAGATGGGCCTTTGGCCTGATCCAGCATGACTCTTCTTATGTTCTTTTGGACAACATCCATCACTCTTTCCCACTGATGATGCCGGATAAGGCAGATGGGGGCCTGTAGCCCCACAAAATCTACAGAACCACACATTCCTCATACTCTTGGGGCTGCACCCCAAACTGTCCACATTTCTTCTTGCTGCCCTTTCTGTGACAAGACAGCCACTACTGCCTTTGATCACGGACTTTGAGGACTAACGGGGGGGGGGGGGAAGGATGTCACCTGGATCCTAAGAGAGCTGATCCTATATCCTCCCCCCCCCCCAAGAGAGTTACATGCTCTGAAATGCCAGCTCTAATCTGGCCAGTCCCAATCTCCGTTGGTCGGTTGGGAGATGAAAGAGAAGCCGGCACGTTCAAAAGACCAGGAAATTTAGAACTAAGCGGAAAGGACGTGGCTATAAATTCATCTGGGCTGCAATTCAGTTTTATTGTTATTTACTGTGGCGGGCGGCAGCGGCAGCAACAGCAAAATGCTTTCAGAGCTGCCAGAGAGGGGGAAGACAGCATGTAATTAAAATGAGCATGGGGGAAGATTTGGGGGAGGGGGGTGGAATGGCCTTGAGGATGGAAATCAGAGAGGCCTGGAGGGTGGCCAAGCCCCAAGATAAGCCAAAAACTGGACCTTGCTTCCCGTCCCAGATTTATAAGGGAGAAGCCAGTAATTCCCCTATCCCTGTCATGCTGCTTCCTTTGAGGCTCCCTGGATGACATGCACTTAGCAGCAAACCTGTAGGGCCGGCTCTACCATTAGACAGAGTAAGCCCACTGCCTCAGGCAGCAGATTTGGGGGCAGCTTCTTCTGAACGCTCCAGCTGTTCCTCGTTGCTGAAGGCCAGAACTGTATAAACAGATATGTTTTCACATATACAATGAGCATTCAAGAGACCTGGGTTTGGAACTTCACTCATGGGCTCGTCAGTTTCTTAGGGCCTTTTTACACTACCCCTAAACTCTGCGGCAAATGGCTGCCAGCTCCGGAGCTTAAAATTGTTTACCCACCAGCTCCGGAGTTTACTGAAAATTAAGGGCGACCCTGCCCACCTAAGCGCGTCCCAGCGTACTTTTCATGTACCTGCTCTTCAAGGGTGAAAAATCTTGATGCGGATGTGCTGGGCTCTCCTCGCTTCTTTTTGTTGTTTTTTGCCTCCCGCCCCTTTAAGAGAAGGAATCACAACGACGGGGCGGCGTCCACCGGCACAGGAGGTGAGCCTGCATTCTTTTCTTCCTTTTTTTCTCCCTCCCCTCACGCAGCCAGCAGCCAGAAAGTGCGGAGGAGTGGGGATGCAGGAAGAGCGACAAACCCCTAAGATCTCTGGTCCGGATTTAAGTGACCAGCAGATCTTAGGGGTCGTGTAAAAGCGCCCTTAGTGTCACCTTCCTCACAAGGTTGCTGTGAACATGAAGTGAGGACAGCTCTGTAAACCTCCTAGAAGTAACTTGATAAATAATAATACGTTCATGTCTTCCAGCCTGTTCTGAGGCCCTTCATACTGCTGCCTCAGGAATGAAAAAGGACACTACTCCATGGAGCAGCCATCTTGTCCCTCATTTCAAGTATTCAATCTCTTCAGGAACGTCAGTTCATCTTGATTTTTCCCTGTGCAATAGACAGTGATGGACTATGGCTTGAGAAATCTGGGTTTGAATCCCCATTTGGCCAAATTACCTCACTGTGATGTGGCCGTGGTAAAACTACTGAAAATCTTGTACATCATCTCTCACAGAACCTGTGATACATAATGCGCCTACTTGACAGCACATAATGTAGCACCATTTATTTATTTATTTATTTATTTATTTATTCATTCATTCATTCATTTATTTATTCATTCATTCATTCAACTTATATGCCGCCCACTACCCAAAGGTCTCTGGGCGGATGTATAAATGGAGTGCCCATACACTCCATTTATACATTCAAGCTGCTCCAGCTCAGGAAGAATTTCCATGATAGAGAGTAATGTTGGAAACCTGGATGGAGATTGTGGTCTATATTGGGAACAATGCGACAAGAGCCTCATGGCACAGTAGTTAAACTGCAGTCCTGCAGTCAAGTCTCTGCTCATGACCTGGGTTTGATCCAGCACAATGTTGGTGCAGCCTTGCATCCTTCCGTGGTTTGTTAAAACCAATACCCAGTGTTCCTCGCATAATTATGTTGTGAATTGCCCAAAGAGAACTCTTAACACTATGGAGCAGTATATAAACAACAACAAATGCCTGCCAGGATTAAATTAAAAGTGATGTGGTGACAACTGATGGTGGAAAAGTGACAGATTCACTGCATGAAGAAGCCATAACAACCTGCCTCTCGCACCTTGAGTTGCATGGCTCACAGGATGCACAGAAGCTGTTCCTGCGCTCTTCTTCACCTTCATCTTTCCACAATATGTTCGTTTTTTACGTGTGCTTTTTAACCCCTTCCTTGCTTTCCAGTCTTCTGCATTCTCCACCCTCTGCCTGGTTCCAAGATCTCCACTCAACCCGTCGTTGCTGTACTGATTCCCCCCAACTCTGCTTTTTTTTTTTTTTGCAATTTATTTATAGTTTTCAAAAAAAGTTGTCAATTAAAAAAAGGAAAAAATTGGAACGGTTCTAATCTTCTCAAACAAAATTTGCATCTCATCATAACAATATATGAGCCTTAACTATTTCAACTACTCATAAATTAAACAGAAAACTTAAATGACTTATAATATTGATCTAAAAAATTGTAGAAATCATGCCATCTTTCTTCAAAGTCTTCATAGTATCCATCTGGTTTCATTAATGCTGAGCTCTTGTCCACTTCTGCGCAGTTTAGCACCTTCATAATTAACTGGTTTTTGTCCGGAATCTTGTTTGTTTTCCATAGTTGTGCATACAACATTCTAGCTGCTGTGATAATATGGATTATTACAATTTTTTTGCTATCACCAATATTTTGCTGTATCATAGATAGTAAAAAAATCTCTGGTTTTAGCTCAAGATTCTGTGGCCCATGAATCTTCATCCTTTACTCTCCCTCCCTTCCCCCTGCGCATGCCAGTTCCTGCTAACAGTGAGCAGCACTTGCATCGTTAAGATCCACAGGAAAGATTTTCAAAGCCTGGCATTTTTTCCCCTACCTCACTTCGCATGAGCTGTGGTGTTTGTTAATGTTCCACTCCTAGCACCTTTTCTGTGGGCAGAAATCTAAAAGCCGCTAACCTCAGGAGGCCTGCTCAGAACACAGCATGCTCAGACGTGGCAAGTGAAACCTTCCGCGTGTTGACTCCACAGTATCGAAGCCTGGGGTATTTTCTTCCCAAACACAAAACAGTTCTGCATATATTTTATCTTCCAACTCCAACATTATTGAAGCAGGCTTGTGAATAGCCACTTGTCTGTTTTTTTTTGGGGGGGTGGGGGGGAGGTAAGTAAGAATTCCCCATTAAGTTTACCAGGCAGGAAAGGAGAATAAAGAGAATTTCTTCTCCCAACAGCCTGGAGGGGTTAGGATGGTGAGCAAAGAAAGTTGGAATCAAATTGCCCCCTCAACAACAAGGAAATTCAATGACTGCCTTTCAGTCTAGACTACCTCACTGGGCTGTTTTGTTGATATAGAGTCGGGATACAAAACTATGTACAGTGGTACCCTGACTTAAGAGCAGCTCGACTTAAGAGCAATTCGACTTAAGAGTGAAAAAATGTTGGCATTTAACTGCCACCTTACAAATTTTAGATATGGTCTGCTCAACTTACATTTTTTTTTCATTTTTAACTTATTTTTTCATAGATAGGTACCCCGACTTAAGAGTAGTTTGACTTAAGAGCATGGATTTGGAATGAATTAAATTCGTAAGTTGAGATACCACTGTACATAGTCCTTGGAGGGCAAGTAAAATAAAAGATCTCATAATAAACAAAGCATAACTGGGCAAGCAGAATTTCTCTTTCTTTTTCTTTCTTTCTTTCTTTCTTTCTTTCTTTCTTTCTTTCTTTCTTT
>JAHTLZ010000379.1:60111892-60129298 GCA_023846285.1 Phrynocephalus versicolor | reverse complement strand
TCTTTCTTTCTTTCTTTCTTTCTTTCTTTCTTTCTTTCTTTCTTTCTCATGTTTGTATTTCTGTATTTAAAATCAGAGCTATTCGCAACAGATGTCTAACAAGCTCCTTCCCATCAGTGAAGAATTTGGAAAGCTTAGGTTTGTGGATTGCAATTTCTCATGGAAGCCTTTTATGGGAGGGTTTTTAAGATTGCATTAAAAGCCATCCTTCTCTTAAGAGAGTGGAATGGAAGGGTGAGTAGAGAGCCAGCAACATTTCAGCTTGACTCAAGGAGTATGTGAACATTTTCAAAGCCCCATCACAACTTACAGGAAACCTGGCTAACTTCAAGGCCCGGCAGATCCTTAAAATCTGTTTCCATTTACGGACATGAAATCCTCACATGAATGATCTCCAGCTCTAATGGCACAATGGGACGCACATGTACATTTACCTTTAGCTGTCGCTGTTGTTAAGTTACCCAGTGCACTTCGCCTAATACAAACGAAGATTTGCACTGGTCCTGAGCCAAGAACCTGCCTGGATGATGAACTAGACCTTCCCATAGCAGTCCGCACCTATCAAAAATTTGAGCAGGAGCCCAAACGGACTGAACGCCTGCTGCAAATCCCAAGCCTGCTCCCACAAAATGGCTGAATGCGGCAAAGCAAAATGGTAGGAGGCTAGGCCGAGGAAGCTAGGGATTCCGGACTGGTTGATAAACGGTTATTATATAAGCACACCACACTGCTTATAGAGAAATGGGACTGAGATGGGACAAGCAGAAGATATTTAGAACAGCACAGTGCATGCTGTGGTCAACTCACTGTTACTGTTGATCCTACAAGGATTCCCATTGGGGTGCAGTGGATATACCAGTAGTTCTCAACCTGTGGGTCCCCAGATGTTCCTGGACTGCAACTCCCAGAAATCCTGGCCAGCTGAGCTAGTGATGAAGACTTCTGGGAGCTGCAGTCCAGGAACATTGGGGGATTCACAGGTTGAGAACCACTGGGATATACTGATGGACTAGGGACTCTAGAGAACAGAATTAGAACCCCCACTTGGCCATGGAACCTCACTGGGGGAATGGAATTGGTAAAACCCCTGCTTGAATATCTCACCTTGAAAACCCTATTTGGGTCGGTTCCACTTGATACCACATACCACACACACACACGAAGAGAGAAATCTGTACTGCACTGACGTCCTATCCAAATACTCCATACCCGCCAAGTGGTTCTGTGATTTCAAACACCTACGTATTTTATGCCAGCAGGATCTAATCTAAAAGAAAGACCTACTGAGAAAACAAATATGTTGCAACCTTAGCAAATTTGACATAAATGACATCTGTTCATAAATGACCTGGAGACAAGGATAAGCAGTGAGGTGGCCAAGTTTGCAGATGACACAAAACTTTTCCGTGTGGTAAAAACCAGAGAAGATTGTGAAGAGCTCCAGAAGGATCTCTCCAAACTGGGGGAATGGGCTGCCAAATGGCAAATGCGTTTCAATGTAGCCAAATGTAAAGTAATACATATTAGGGCAAAACATCCAAAATTTATCTATCAACTCATGGGCTCTGAACTATCCGTGACGGATCAGATAAGAGATCTTGGTGTGTTGGTGGGCAGCTCCATGAAGGTGTCTCCTCAATGTGTGGCAGTGGTGAAGAAGGCCAATTCCATGCTAGGGATTATCAAAAAGGGGATTGAAAATAAAACAGCTAACATTATAATGCCATTATACAAAATGATAGTAAGGCCCCACCTGGAGTATTGTGTACAATTCTGGTCAAAGCATCTCAAAAAAGACATAGTGGAACTGGAAAAAGTGCAGAAGAGAGTTACTAAAATGATTACCGGGCTGGGGCACCTCCCTTATGAGGAAAGGCAAAAACATCTGGGGCTCTTTAGTATGGGAAAAAGGCGCTTGAGGGGGGATATGATTGAGACATACAAAATAATGCAGGGCATGAGTAAAGTAGACAGAGGGATGCTCTTCTCCCTCTCACAAAATACCAGAACTAGGGGAGACTAAGAACATACAAAAGAAAATGTTTTTTCACCCAGCATGTTGTTAGTCTGTGGAACTCCCTGCCACAGGATGTGGTGATGGCATCTGGCCTGGATGCCTTCACAAGGGGATTGGACAGATTCCTGGAGGAAAAGTCCATCACAGGTTACAAACCATGAGGGAGATGTATCATCTCCAAGCTTAAAACTGGGGTACCTCAAGGACCAGATGCAGGGGAGTGGTATCAGGAGACAGATATCTAGTCTCGTGTGCTCCCAGACACATCTGGTGGGGCCACTGTGAAATACAGGAAGCTGGACTAGATGGGCCTTTGGCCTGATCCAGCATGGCTCTTCTTATGTTCTTATGTTCTTATGACACCATCAGCTATGTAAAAGCCAACAGTACACAGCCACCCCCTTCAACCTCCTGCCCTCCAGATGGGTTGAGGTGCAAGTCTTACGTTGCCACTGAGAGCTTGAAACAAGCTGGCAGAAAGCTTTTGGAAGAGATATATTTCTGGAGAATACAACCTGTCAGAAACTATTAATCGAGACATCTAAATAGTTCTTTCACACCTAGATAGATGCAAGAGAGCTCCTTGGCCAGGATTCTGGAAACCAACGGCAAAGAAGGACCTCATTCTCACCTCTTCTGGTGAACTTCCGGTGGCATCAAGTTTGTTATTTTTGGATCCGGAACAGAGAACCCTGATGGCTCTCTGGTTTTGATCCAGCAAGACAGGACATCCGTTCTTATCTCTCCTGTATAGGTTTTGTACTCTGAGACAAACAAAGCACAATAACACCATTTGACTCTACACTGTTTACACAGGGCACGGCCAAAGGGAGCTGCATTGTTCACCTCAGGTGCTCAGGAGTTCTTTTCTTAGATGTGCCAAATCCTGTCGCCTCCGGAGGCAAAGCTTGGCAGGAGTCATTGCCAAATGTTCACTAATTCTTGTCGCTGTGGTCTACTACCCTACAGAGATCCATATTTTTCCCCTTTATCAGCACAGGTCTTAAAAACGGATTGCGGTAATTCAGGAAGCTTGCTTCCTCCTGAAAGGGACAAGAAGTTAGGAACAGTCAAAAAATGCCAAGCTGGCTGGAAGAATAATGAGGAGTGAGGGTGATAAACCTATTTCTCCACAGAGTTTCCAGAACTGATCAAATTAAATCTTCTGTAACGTTGGTGTGAGCAAGTGGTATCCTGCCCTCGCATAAAGCAGTGGGTGAAATCGGATCCCTCAGATGCTCTCCAAAGAGCCAGAGCCAGTTATATATTTATAAAAAACAAAAGAGGAGTAATTTATCATGCAGAATTCTCCCAAAGGTAAATTTAAGACAATGCCCTCATCTGAAAAGCTCAGCACTGTAACAGGCTGAACCCAAAACCAAACCACATGTACAGGTAGACCGATCTAGAAGTGGTCCTTGGTTTTGTGAATTTGTCACAGTGAGAAGGGGAAGTATTTCCTTCTTACCAGTGGGTTTTGTCAGAGGTTATAAGATACCTGCATGACCCTTTGACTTTCCAACTCTCTACTTTCCATCTTGGCACTCCACTGAATAATAGAGCTTTCTGGATTAAAACTCTTAAGTCAAATGTTCAGATTTCCATCCTCCCACCACCATCTCCCTGACTTGATTCATTTACTATCACAAGAGTCCTGCAGAACTCAGAAGCTTGCACATATTGTGAAGTTAAGAGTCAGTCTTAATCACGTTATCGCCTAGCTGTTGGATGTTGGATTATGTTTTTCGAGACCAACACGGCTACCTTTTCCGCCACCATCCTTATCTTGGGCACACAAGATAAATTAACTCAAGCATCTAGGCCACCAAAAACATGAAGGACATTTCAGACAGGCAAGGATGCTGATAGCTTTTCTCCTCTCTGCCTGGGCTCTGCTCCCCTGTTCTCCCACTTATTGTACCTTTGCCTGAAAGCATTGAAGCCTCTGAGATTTACATTGGTCTTGTCTCGCTAATATCTTGCTAATGCACCGGCACTGGTAACTTAGACTTTGTACCCTGTCTTCTCCCAAAAGCAATTTAAAAGAGAGGGGGGAGAGAGAGGAAATAGAGAGAAGAGCATGAGAGATAAGTCAGGAGAAAGAAAAGTAAAACTGTGAGCCACCTGCAGTTAAGTGTTCACTTTCTGCTGATTCCCTGGCCACCCCTCTGAGCGGATTTCCGCTCCACGGAGGACCACTCTTTGGTGGGACCCCAACAGTAACAATCCCACAAGCTTCTTCTCATACAGAATCAGACAAGATTCACACATTGGAAGAGAAGATCTTGGAGCTAAAACCAGTGATCTGTGACCAGAGAAAAGTTAAAGGGTGTGAGTAGGAAATGAGGTGAAGGAAGAGGAGGAGAGAAACACTTGCCAAAAATCTTCTTTGGCCTGCTACCTGCGAGATTGTTCAACCCCCCGCTAGACATCCAAGCCACAAAAGATATTAGCAAGACAAGACTGGCATAAATCTCAGAGGCTTTCATGCGTTCAGGCACAAATGCGGAAACGCAGGTCTTTTTAATTTTAAAGCTGGGATGTCAGGAGGTCAGGCTCAAAAGCAGGGCTAGCGTTTGTGAGCTGTCATTTCCGTACATGCAGAGAGAGAAACCGTCTTGTCTTGAAGTGTGATCTGGGGCACCTTTGCCAAGTCTAGTTCAAGGTGCTGGTTTTGATCATAAAAAGCTCTGAACAATAGAGCCGTTAGAGACTTCTAAGGGCTGAGGCTCCCCCCACTTCCTCTTCTAGCATGATCATTAATACTGACTGGGTAGCTAAAGACTGTGTTTTAGAGCATACACAGAAAACCCCTTTCTTTCTCTGCCAAATCACTTCATCTATTTTCCAAGTACCTAACTAGATTTTGGTGGTTTGGTTTTGTAGGACAGAGTTTCTCCAAAAACCTGAGATTTACCGACGCTCTGTTTCATTAACACCATTCCTTCTTTTATTTAAAGCAAGAGATTGCATTTTTTTTCCTGAGTATTCAAGGCAGCCTCCTGTTTGCAAGAGTCCAATCTTACAAATGAAATCAGACTTCCATCAGGCAGGATATGCATATTTCTTATTAAAACTGTCACATTTATCCAGTCCTCTAAAAATTAAATATAAACAACCATGCACCTAATTTTCTTTAAAGCACTATTTAAGCAATCCTTTGATAGAGTTTATTTTTAAGCCAGCAGTTACCTCTGAAAGGTTAGGGGTCAACACAAGAAAAACCCTGCTTCTTTCCTATCATGCATTACTGAATCAAACCCTCTCAATTGGCAACATTCTAAGCAGGATTTGAACCCGGTCTTCATGCACTCACACCAAGTGTTTGCTATGAATATGACTCTGTGTGTGTGTGTGTGTGTGTTTGTGTGTGTGTGTGTGTGTGTGTGTGCGCGCGCGCGTGTACGTGTGTGTGCATGCGTGTGTGTTGCATTGTTACAGTAGTGACCAACTCTTCATGACCCCATGTCCATGGAGTTTTCTTGGCAGGAAGACTGGAGTGGTTTGCCAGTTCCTACTTGGGGAACCTACTGCACCTAGTATTCCCTGGTGGTCTCCCATCCAAGTACTAACCACAGCCGACTCTGCTTAGCTTCCGAAATCAGGCGAGATCTATGTGCTTAGGGCATTGGCTCCCAACCTGTGGGTCGGGACCCCTTTGGGTGTCGAACCACTATTTCACAGGGGTCGGCATGAGCCAGTGAAGAAAAAGGCACAAACGGTTTGGGTCTGGAGGAGGGGGGGAGGACGGGGGGGGGGAAGAGTGAGTTACAGCTTGATAGGTTGGAGGGGATGTCAGTCAACGACACCAGAGGCTGCGATTGGCTGAGGGTGCCTGTAGAGGGAAGTTCTCTATAGCACCTGCGGCATGGCCTGCCAAAGCAGGGCAAGGAGGTCACCTCAACATGAGGAACTGTATTAAAGGGTCACAGCATTAGGAAGGTTGAGAACCACCGGCTCAGGGCATCTAGCCAGCTCGACTATAATGGACCAAAATCTCTAAAATCAGCTTAGAAATCTCCACCCCATCTTTGCTCCATTCCTGTTCATCCAGATTCTTCCCTAACTATTGCCAGCACCCTGCCAGTCACACAGTGGCTACCACTGAAAGAAAAGAAATGCCTCATAAACATAGGGCCATATCAGGAGGCAGGGTGAGGCTTTGATGGCAATTATACATTTCAGAGCTTGGGGGATTTTTTTTACTATTACTATTATTTTGGTAGAACTTCCTTAACTCAGCCCAGACACTAAGCCCATAAGGACTGGAAAAGTTCAGGGGCTTGCAACCTAAAACGGTCATTTTTCCAAACTGTGGCAAAAGAAAGGGGGAGTGGAATCAAATAAACAGATTTATTTGGAGTGCTGGTTTTGCATTTGTACTGTATATTGTTAGCATTTATTTGTTTTTCTCTCGTATGTTTTGTTCCATACTACCCAGAGGGTGCATTGCACTAGGCAACGATATAAAAAAACTCAGTAGAAGCAAAGCCCCACAGTCATGCTTTCAATGTCCTGTAAGAAAGGGCAAGATATAAATCTGAGAGAAATCCTGCCCAGGCATTTGGTACGGGACTAATTTCTTATTGGGCTCATTTGGTTCAACCAACCAACCAATCAATAATCCAACAGAGATGGAGAGGAGAAATTTAGATTTTGTGTCTTGAGGGCCCAACTGTCTGGACAATCATCCTACCCCATCCTTTGGCAGATGGGTGGCCCTCCTCAACAAAGCAAACGAAGAACAATCCCAAAAAGAGGCTCCCCCTTACCTTGGCACTGAGTGTCCTTCATGGCTGGTTCGTACCCAGCAGCACAGGTACAAGCTCCCACTGGTACCATCCATTCTCCATCCCCATTACAGTAGAGTTTTAGGGGCACGGATACTTCCACCGCGTTGGGGATGCAGGTCCCCGGAGCGATCACCAGAGAGGTAGGCTCTGCGCCGGTCAAAGTCTCGGAGAACATGGCGAAGCCCGCAATGGTGCTAGAACACTTCTTGTAGAAGGCACGCACCGAGATGAGCGACATGCAGGCTCCCACGTCTTGAAAAGCGAGGTAAAAGCCTTTCTTGGAAAGAGGGCCAAAGCTGCGCACTTTGGTGTTCATCCGCCCGGATTCCAGCTTGGAAAAACTCTCGTCGGGGGCAATTGTATCCACTTTGATGTAAGGGTTTTCCATCCAGAAGGGGCTGGAGGCGGAGGCAGAGTCCGTGTCGGACTCATAGTAGAAAAGAGTGAACGTCTCTTTGCAGGAGCCTGGGATGTTTGGGATGCTGTTGCAGTCCCGCACCGTGAACTTCAGCTCGACGTAAACGCGCTGGACGTCATGCCGCTCGATGAACTGAGTCCGCAGCCAGTTGTTTTGGATGCCCTCCCGGACGTTGCACACTTGGTACGTCCGGATGGGGTTCATGGCCTCGTCATAGCCACTAACTTCTTCCCACTGTGAAAAATTTAAATTACATAGATCAGTATTATTTTTACCACCCAAGAGCATGGGAAAGAGTGAACCTTGGGCATACTCTGTTAGGATATTCTGAAATGTTACTGGATTTCTCCCTGTCCAAAAGTGCTCTTTGCTGGAAATCTGGGGTGCAAGGATAGGTACACATCAGGAGTGGTGAACCTGTGACCCTCTTTGATGTTCATGAGCATTTCTTTCCATCAGCATTCGCCAATGTGAAGAATAATAGCAATCGCAGACTGGTACCCCCTGGAGAGCCAAAGGCTTCCCACAACTGGATTGGGTTGATTCATAATAAAATTAATTATTTGAAAATTTCCAATCAGGCAAGCAAAATGGGGGAAAAAAGAGAGAAAAGTGAATGCTGGGATTTACATGCAACGTGCAGTTTGAGAAACGTTACACAATTCATTTTTTCTGTAATTTAAGGTGTCACGTGTATTTTGATTCTGCTAGTCATAGGGATGGAGATGCAGAACCTAAATGCAATTCATTTTACACAGACCTCTGGCCTCTAAGATTTCCTGAAAGACATTGCTCAGTGGCCAAACACTGTCATGAATATCAGCTCAGCTCAGTCATAAAGACTAGAAACCTGTGCTTTTTCCTCTTTTAAACTGAAATCTAAGGTGCTTAGAATGCCAGATCCTTGACCCACTATCTCTTCCACTCCTGTGGTATAGCTGTCCTTATAGAAAATTGAATCGGGGGGGGGGTCTATCAAGTCCCATACTGAGTCCTCTGTCAGAGGAACTCCAACTGAAGCTTTCTCTAGGCCTGCCTTCTGACTGGGAAGATCCTGTTACATCTGATCCCTTGAGAGGAACGTGAAAAGAAAGAAAAAAGTATTTCGCAAAAGCTGCTCATATGAGCTACAACTTCCAGAAACCATGGGCTGCACCGGATGGAGTTTCTGGAAGTTGTAGTCCCAAAGACAATTTTCCTTCGTCTCTGGCACTTGGGATAGTATAGTTAGAGAAGCCTGCCCTTCAAAACGGAATGAAGAATTAACTCTAATACCCTTTACACCTGGGATTAACTGCAAAAGCAGGAAAGCAACAAGCAGGGTTTGAAGCGGAAGCAGAGTAGAATTAAAACTGTAAACCTGCATGGACATCAATTTGTGATCTGGGCGCAGTGTCAAAAGGGCTCAAAAGTGAATGCCACATGACCACACAGCTAATGCCAGTCACTAGGTGTTAAGTTTTCATACTGGCCCACTTACAAAAAATAATGAATTTTCTGTAGCCATTCACTCAATGAAGATATTAAACAAAGTAATTCAGCAACAGCAGAAAACAAGCAGGTAAGTCATGCTACTTCCAAGGGAAGGACGGCAATCATGGATGTGCAAAACTGTCATCGCCCAATTAGGGATGGGCATTTCATTTCGGAACCAGTAGGTTACGAAACGAACCATGCAAGCCCAGGTGGTCCTCTGAACTGAAGGACACAGGCAGATCCAATTGTTTTACCTTTTTCTGTCTTGCGCACGGTTAAAATCCAACGAGGAAGCATGCTGCAATGTCACCTGTGCTAGGTTTTAAGGTTTTAACTTCTTGTTTATTGTTATTATCATTTGTTTTGTTTGTACACTTATTGTAATTTGTGTGGCTATTGTAGCCTTGTAAGCCGCGTAGAGTTCGCAATGAAGATAAGCGGGGTATAAATGCAACAAATAAATAAATAAATAAATAAATCTGTGATGCTGGTCAATCAGGAGCTGTGCAGGGACAGGTGTCATCCCGCCTCCCTCTCTGATTGGCCAGCAGCATGAAGCAGGAAAGATGACACTGCAGTGTACTTCCTCATTGGATTTTAACCCTGCGCAAGACAGAGAAAGGTAAGGCAATTGGATCTGTGTGTATCAGCCGGTTCCGAGGACCACCTGGGCTCACATGGTTCGTTTCGTAACCCACTGGTTCTGAAACGAAATACCCATCCCTACTCCCAACACTTACTTAGTTGTCACTATCAACATCCTTACTATGATGAGTGCCTGTGTTTGTGACCAGCATCCTATTGTAGACTTAAGACTGGCATAAATGTATAGCACAAACTACTGCAGGTAAAACTGTGCTCACAACCTGGGGTTCATGGTTGACTCGGCCTTCCATCCTTCCGAGGTTGGTAAAATGAGTACCCAGCTTGCTGGGGGGCAATGTGTAGCCTGCATACTGTACTGTAATTAAAAACTGTAAACCGCCCAGAGACTACTTGAAGCGGTATGGGGCAGTATATAAGCAGAACACTTTGCTTTTATAGTGGTAAAATGTCTTCTAATTAATGATATATCGTTTACAGATATGCTGGGGAAAATCCACACCAGGATTTTGGCCTGTGTGGTTTTAATCTGGCTGGCATATTCTGGGATCTCTGTGTTCCCGAAGAGTAAATCCCTCCATCTTACATAACACAAATGCACAGCTGGGGGAGCGTTTCCAGTGCACCTCTGCATGCTTTCTGAAGAAAGCTACATCCCATGCACATGCTACCATCTTCTGAAGAATCCCAGAAACTGAGACCAATATGAGGATGGAGGCCAGGTTCCCCCCTCACTATGACCCACAAAAACTTTCCCAAAAGGACTGGGAGGCCACCACGCAACCATGGGGGGGGGGGAAGTCAAGACACACACTGTTGTACATCACAAATGGCCTATTTTTCTCCATTTCTCTGTCTTCTGTCGAATCAGAACACGGAAACACCTGCCACCAAGAGTGCCTTTGTTCTTCTAGAGGGTGTGTAGGTTGCCTTGAAAAATGTACCTACAGTAGTCAATGTCTGTTATGGTGACCCCTCTCTTTTCTAATTGTGGCCTCCAAAGATGTACCCAGAGACATTCCTCTCTGTTGCAATGATACTCTTTTCCCCCCTTAAGAGCCACTGCTACTAAATCTGTGGAATCCACATTTCAACCTTGGCCTTAAAAGAAGAAGAAAAGGAACACTGCTTACAATCCTGTCCCTCAATAAAAAAAATTGCAAATGTTCAAGTTGTCTGTTTGATTTTTTTAAAGCACGTGTCCACCTTTGGCTATTCCATTCTCCTTCTCTATCACAAAACCCTTTTTGCAACTGCGAGGGATTTGATTAAATGGAGGCTATCGTGCTTTGGACATGTCATTAGAAGATTCCCTGGAAAAGACAACCACGTTAGGAAAAGTTGACCATGGTAGGAAAACAGGAAGGCCATCTATGAAACAGACTGATTCAGTAACAAAACCCAAAGGCCTCGGTCTGCAAGACCTCAGCAGGGCTGTACATTATAGAATCTTTTGGGAGTTATTAATTCATAGGGATTCCCTAAGTCAAAAGCAAACCCTGTCACCACAAAATGCACAGAGAGAACTTTGTATGGTGCTTGGCAAGAAGCTACCAAGACAGGAACAGGCTCCACTAGACCTGTAAAATTTCTGAAAACTGGGTGGGAAAACTGTTTTTAACTCAATTTTTCTATTTTTCTCTAAAGCCCCCCGCTTCCCGGCTTCAAAATTTCCAGAAATTTTACTCCCCTAGGCTCAGCATTCTAGTAGATTTCAGATTTTAATCTCATCATATTTAATTCTTTCTCAAGAGAAGGGAATGTCTTACCCCAGTCTCCGGATGAGCTGTCCATGCTAATTCGGATGTCACCCACTTCGTATCCATCAGTGTTTCTAGAGGGAGAAAAGAAAAATTTCAGTGTCACAACTGCACACAAAACTTTATCTCATTTCGGGGGAGGGAACAAGAGAAGGGGTTTTTAAAAAATCACTCTGGAGACCATATATATGAGCAGAAAATGTGGCAATGGGGCTAGTTGAAAGGCTACTGAGGTTTTTACTCAGAACCCTTGGCTTTTCTTCCAAATCCAAGGGAAGTCTGGCTCTGCTGACCCAGGCTCAGGAGAAGCCCCACTGCATATGTGCAGCTACACCAACAGGTATCAGAGACAAGCCCCTAGACCTGGTAGAGGTGGAGGGAGCAGAAGGGGGTCAAAGTCTGGACCTAATCCCAAAATGAGCTCTGGAACAATGTCTCCAAAAAGGTAGAGACCATCTCTTACACAAATGTACATAATAAATAAGGACTTTTGTGGACTGCCAACCACTGGATCAGATGGACAGAGCTCTGCTGGATTAGGAAGATATAAACAGAGCAGAGCCGAGGAATACTTCAAGACAGTTCTGGAGAAGAGGACTTTAAGAAGAATACTAGAACAACAGAAGACGGAGTAACAAAGAAGAATTCATGGATGGTCCCGGGGGGTGGGGGTACACTTGTATTGTTAATTGTTATTTGTTATTTTGTTTGTATGTAGTATAAAATTAAATGAATTTTTTTTAAAAAAAGGAAGATATAAACACCCATGTTGGGCTAGAGTAATGCAAGAAAACAGAAAACAGAAAAAATGCAAAGGTTGATGATACTTAACAGAGTTGTGGGACAAACAGTCATTAGGAAACAGAAAGGGCAACCTAGCTCTGATGGGAAGCTTATTAGATAGAAGCTAGAATGTCCCTGCGCCCGTTCAACAAACATGAAACATTGTTAGGATAACAATGGTACCTTGTATAAAGGAATTAATTTGTTCCAAATGAAATTCTGTTAAGCAAATTTTCCTTTATACAAATTTCCCATAGGAATGCATTGAAAACAGAGTAATCCCTAATCATGACCAGTTTTATGTTGTATGGATTTGCCCCATAGACAATTCTGTTAAGCAAAATTTCCCCTATCTCAGGAATTTTTTATGTTGTACAGATTTTATGTTATACAAACCGTTTGTGATATGAAGATCCACTGTATTTGCATTCCCTTTCCTCTATATTTCTCCACACACTTTCAGCATGTGTCATAAATACTGACCAAGTAAGAATACTGTACAATTAAGAGAGCCAGTGTGGTAGAGTAGATAGTGTGTTGGTCTAAGGCTCAGGAGACTTGAATTCAAATCATTGCACAGCCATGGAAGTTCAACAGGAAAGGTAGAAATAATATATCAGTCCTTGATATCGTCATTTATCCTGAAAGCCATCTTGGGATTGCGATTTACTCAAAGTCAATCAGTCAGCACATAGAGCAAGAGTACACACCGCATATCTGACGAAGCATCCTGCACTTCACAAGTGCTTATTAATCTGCAGTCTACCTTACCATCTACCTTCTTCCTACTTCAGTTCAGACATACTCCATTGCTGTTTTGTTTTCCTACCCAGAAATAAACAAAACCAAAGCCAATGACTGTGTACATCTTTCCGCACTCCTTGCCCATTTTGGTGGCACAACCGTGTGTTTATTCCGATTCAGGCAGAAAAAGTCTTTCTCCCATGATTAGAGCCATGCAGTCCTGAAGCTGGTTTATTAAGCGGCGGAGCAGGGTGGGGAACCTTCGCAGCACATTGCTCACATGTGCGTGTGCGTGTAAGGGCTGTGTGTGTTTTAAAAGAAGTGGGAAGAATTTGATCGTCTGGCCAACATTCCAGCAGTGGATTAAGCAGCCAAACCTCACTGACAGCATTCCTCAAAGTGCCTCCTAAGTCCCGGCCTCAGCCTTTGGGAGTGAAGAGAAAGGCACCAGAGAGAGTGCATGTGAGAACACCGAGAAAAACAATCTCTTTGGGACAGTTTTGTTGGGTCTGTACGTAGAGACATCCGACCCACAAGCCACGCTGGGTCATCCACAGCCACCCACGTCTGGGACTGAAGACGAAGGAGCTAATAAGCACATGGAACCACACTGTGGCCATGTTGAGATCTTGGCCTGGGAGGCTCAGAATGTGTTGCCACTGGTGTCCAAAAGCAAAGCAGCCGCTGTGATCTGCAGCATGGCTTGTCTGCATGGCAGTCTTGCATAGCAGCCAGCAAAGGACTATGCCACAAGCTCTCCTCCATCTCATGGGCTGTGACAAAAAGCAAGAGATTGGGCCATAGCTCTTAGTACCACTGCAACCAAAAGTCAGCAGCATGGCCCTTAAAAACAATAACAATAAGACTTCTCTAAGGGTATTTGTACATGACCCCTAAACTCCGCCGCAAATGGCTGCCAGCTCCGGAGCTTACAATTGTTTCCCCACCAGCTCCAGAGTTTGCAGGAAATTAAGTGCGACCACGCCCACCTAAGCGTGTCCCAGCGCACTTTTCATGTACCTGCTCTCGGAGGGTGAAAATCCCCAGATCCGGATGTAATCTGGTGAGTGCCGGGCTCTCCTCGCTTCTCTTTGTTTTTTTTGCCTCCCACCCCTTTAAGAGAAGGAATCAGGACGACGACGGGGCGGCTTCGGAGGTGAGCCTGCATTTTTTCCTCTCTTTTTTTCTCCCTCCCCTCACGCAGGCAGGAGCAAGGAAGTGCGGAGGGGTGGGGACGCAGGAAGAGCAACGAACCCCCAAGATCTCTGGTCCGAATTTAAGTGGCCAGTGGATCTCAGGGGTCGTGTGAAAAGGCCCTAAATCCATCTGACAGGCCCAAGTAGATTAGGCCCACAATGCCAAAAGGGTTTACCCAAGTGCTCACTCCAGCAAGAGATTCAATGTGACTACTCTACTTGGGACTAGTAACTGGATTTAGGCCTCTGTGTAGCTGTCTCCCGCAAACATATTACGAAAGATAGGGTTGTTCAGGGGAAACCAGCTTGAGGAAGACAGCTTTGCAGGTTCATTCATGCAGGTCCTATGAAAAGCAGTGCCAAACAGGGCCAATCAACAATGCTGGTCAGACTATAATAGGCAAAGTTACAAATTGAAAGTATGCTGGAACTTAGCCTTTGCTGCCCTGTTGATAATAACAGCAATAAGAAACATTCCGGATTGGAGCAAGCATATAAAGAAAGTCATTATACTGACGTAATTCTGAAGCACTCAGATAAAACTATGCTGCTTCCAGCATTGGAAGGCTGGAAGGCTGAGTGAACCTCTGGCCGGCTACTTGGGATTAAACCTAGGTCCTAGGCCAGGCATGTCCAAACTTCGACCCTCCTGATGTTTTGGACCACAACTCCCAGAATTCTGAGCCTGTATTTTCAATGGCAAAGGACTGTGGGAGTTGTGGTCCAAAACATCTGGAGGGCCGAAGTTTGGGCATGCCTATCCTAGGCCATGAGCAAGGTTTTGGCTGCAATGCTGCAGCTGAACCACTGTGCCACGAAGCTCCACATATTGTAGCTGTAGCCAGGGCTGCTTTAGAAAGACTGGTAATTCAGCTTTTTATGCTGGGCAGATGAAAGGTGTTATTGAGCATTCACCTCCAACAGAAACCAAGACATCTGCCATGTTGTAAACAACGCCTTTGTTTTGAGCGGCGATAATTTCCAGAAACAAACCAGCACAACAAGCAGGATAGGCCCAATCTGTTCACACAAGAGCCGTTTAATAATTATACAACACAGGCCATAATTTGGCAGGAAACTCATTTGGCAGCCTACTTCGTATGGTGGATAATCCGGCCCTAAGACTAGCATTCTGATAGCTCAGCAAACAAACCCTTCTGCAATTCTGGGTTTGTTTGCTTTTACTAAGGGGTACATTCGAACTTTTCAAGTATGCTTTCTGCTCTTGCACTGTTCTCATCAAAGGCACATATACAAATAATCTCTGTATTTTGCTGCCGTGTATAAAAGTCTGCCACGATGAATCTGAGGAAGTAGACTTATCCATGAAAGCTCACCGCAAAATAGAGCAGTCTTTTAATGTGCCACGACAGTTTTCTTCTTTTTATTTGTTATTTTCTTTTTATTTTAGTTTTCTTTCGTTTTGGCTTGTAATGCATGCACAGACTAACACGGCTTCTTCTACTAAAAATACAAGAACTGGATATCCAGGATTAATTACTTTAGGATATAGCCTCAGGTTTGGAATAAGCAATTAACTGCAGGAGGAAAGAAAGCTGAATGTCTATGAATGACTGATCAGCACATTACAGTAGTGAGATGTGAAAAGTTGTCAGCCCCCAACCCCCGTGACCTCTCCAAGAATCTTACAGCTAGGACTGCCACGGGTTATGTATGCTAGGATTTGCATTCTTTTTTTTTTAAGTACCCCTTTACAAAGTCTCTGGAGAAGGCTTCTAGCTTAAGCTCCAAGCTAATCATTGGGCGCTTTTACACGACCTCTAAAATCCAGTGTCACCTTAAATTTGGACCAGAGATCGTGGGGGGTTGTCACTCTTCCTGTGTTCCCACCCCTCCGCACTCCCTTGCTCCTGTCTGCGTGAGGGGAGAAAAAAAGGGAGAAAAAAAATGCAGGCTCACCTCCGTCTGCCGATCGAAGCAGCCCCAGCAGCCCCGTCCTCGTGATTCCTGTCTCTTAAAGGGGCGGCGGGGACAAAAAACCAAACAGAAGGCGAGGGAGCCTAGCATTCACAGCTTTACAATGAGCATCGGAAGATTTTTTTACCTCCTGGAGGCCAGGTACTTGAAAAGTGCGCTCGGACATGCTTAGGTGGGCGTGGTCATACTTTTTTTTTAAAAGTCCGGATCTGGTGGGAAAACTTTTTTAAGCTCCGGATCTGGGAGCCCTTTGCCTCGGATTTTAGAGGTCATGTAAAAGCGGCCATTGTTATGTTTTGATGTACAGCATCACTTGGGATTCAAATAGCCAGAAGCTGACATCCTAATGGTAATGACATTCATTTCCAAGGGTTGGTAAAAGTGCTGTCGCTCACTGCTGAGAACTAAAGAAGTTTTCTGCAGAAAGACCACAAGACCAAGGAGCAAGCCAGAAGGTTGGATCCTGTCCTTGAAGAAAGGACCAGAGTTTTAAAAACATGCATCCATTTGAAAGAGGGCAAGGCTCCTGACTTAAAACTGGCCTGTCATGCTCAAAGATAGTATCAAGGAGTTGTGGGCACACGAAGGCACACATAAGATAAATGCAATCATCTCTCTGATGGAAGAAGCAAGGGCTCAGGCCTTTCTTGTCTTACTAGATATACTTCTATAAGCAACACATCTGTAATTTACACCAAGAGACGTAAAGAGCACATCATTCATATGGGAGAATGCATGCTCAGTGCAATCCACAGAGAACGCTGCACAAGGCTTGGTAGTGATGAAGAATTAGTCTTCCCATCTTCTTCTGACTTCCCTGGGTGTGACATGCAAAGGGACCAACCAGAACCCATTGAAGTGAAATGGCGGGCAAATCAAGGCAGACGAAAACAACTCCTTCTTTATATGGCATATAGCTAAACGTGGGATTCATTGACACAAGATGGCCAACTTGGATGGCTTGGTGAGGATAGAGAGAATAACCTCATGGAAGTTAAGGTCCGTCAGTGGTTTCTAATCAAAATTATTACCGTATTTTCAACATCAGAAGCATCAGTGTTTTTCTCAATAGATGGGGAACAGGGATACATTCCTTCACTTTTTTTTTTAGGGTCTCCAACACCCAGAATTCTCACCTCCAATCAGAATGCTAGGGGTTTTAGCCCAAAAACATTCAGAGACACCTACCTACATTTTGCTCACCTAAAGCAAGGCTGTCTCTCAACTTTGATTCCTGTTATTCATGTTAAAAACCAAAGGAAGCTGCCACGGTGCTTCCTGGCAGCCGTAGTTTCACTGCCCATTAGGCTCTACAATGCGCACCTCCTGAAAAACTACAACACCCTGGAAGCACCCAGAGTGGGCTTGATTTAAAGAAAATTGATTTGAATCACAACTGAATTTTTTTAAAAATCATACTTTTTAAAATAACTTAAATTTTAAAAACCATTTTTAAATTGAAATTAGTAATTACAGTTTAAATAGTGAATTAAATTGAGATTTAAATCATTATTTAAACTGTGATTTAAATCACAGATTTTTATCGACCTTAAAATCATTGCAGAAGCTTCCTCCTGAGCTTGGTATTTTTATAGGAAGCCTCCATTAAAAGAGACGACACAGCAGTCTTCCACACACACACACACACACACACACACACACACACACACACACACAC
>JAHTLZ010000379.1:60094708-60111882 GCA_023846285.1 Phrynocephalus versicolor | reverse complement strand
CACACACACACACACACACACACACACACACACACACACACACACACACACACACAGGGGAGGGGGGGAGAGAGAGAATACGGTTTGTTTTGAGATATATATATATATATTGCACAGGAAGAAAGATGTTTCTTTTGAGATTCACATTGTGCCTGAAACCACAAACTTAAATATATAAGGGCAGGCAGACAACTACAGATTTATTGCAGTTTAATAACCTTGAGCGAAGCTGAGCTAACATGAGCACTCTCTCGAAAGAATGTGGGTTCGTAATCTACTGTATTGAGGCCTGTGCCTACCTGTCTGTATTTGACTTGGAGGACGAGACTGAGGGCTAGAGACTGACAGCTAAAATGGTTCCCCTCACACTTGAGAAGAGGGGAGTGAGAAGCCAACATGGGGGAGCCAGAAGAAAATAGGTGAAACTTATAGGCAATCTGTCAACCATGCCTTCCTCTTCTGGCTAGGTCTGAAAGCAACACACATACACAGAGTGCAACCCCCTCAGGGAATTCTCTGCTTTGAGATATGTTTGGCCGGTGTATGTTGATCCGTAACAGATGCCCTGTTCTGACAGGAGGGATATGCAACCTGAATCCCAATGTGGCCAAGATTCATGCACTCTCGCCTGAAAGACAGGCACTGCTGAGCAAGGAGGCTGAATTCAGAGAGTCAGCTAAAAAATAATAAGAACCCTTCCAGCCATTAGAAATCTCAGCCATCATCCAACCCCCACAAATACACACCTCAAGAACGGGGGAGTGGTGGTAGAAAAGAAAGGCTGGCAAAGTTTCCTGCCACTATGCCGAGCAGAAATAACTGTTGGATGAACTGCCTTAAATTTTAAAGGAAATCTAAACAATAAGAAAAAAATAACATTTTCAAAGTAAAGACTAAGATGTTCAACATATAGATATAACAATTTTAAAATCCACTGATTAAATCTAATACATTAAAGCCAGCTTTGTATACTTGTTGTTTTTAACTTTAGATATTATTTTTATGATGTCAGCCACCTTTGTATCCTCAATTTTTAGCATTAAATACAGTACAGTGGTACCTCGACTTACAAATTTAATCCGTTCCAAATGCATGCTCTTACGTCTAACTACTCTTAAGTCAGGGTAACTATTTGAAAAATTAAAAAAAGGTTAATATAAATAAATAGATAGATGATAGATAGATAGATAGATAGATAGATAGATAAATAAATAAATAAATAAATAAATAAATAAAATTGTAAGTCGAGCAGACCATATCTAAAATTTGTAAGGCAGCAATTAAAACACCAACAATTTTCTGCTCTTAAGTCAAATTGCTCTTAAGTCGGGGTACCACTGTATTGTCTTTTAATGACGTTAGCAGCTTTTTGGTGCTTTTTAAAGAGAAATGCAGGGTAAAATAGTCATCCTCATCACTATTATCATCATCTCTGCACTGGAAAGGGACAAAAGGCAAGGAGTGAAGACAAAGACAAAAATGACCTAGAAATCTAGTGTAACATATTTGAGGATGACTGGATACAAATATGCGATGTCACTCTTTGTTTATTTGGGGTTTCCTCTCCCCCCATACAAGCTTTCTCATCTCAGCAGGTATGCAGGTGAAAAGTCAACAGGTACAATCCTTTCCCGGCATCAATACACAGGGCTTTTATATTTTCCCAAAAAGCTTGTTTACTTGTGGCCATATCCGTTTTTTAAAAGGGTAAACAGCCTCACAGAGTCCAATCCATAATATCTTGTGTTATTGCCCCAAACTAAGTATAACTTCTGTATTCTGCTCCAGCTGCAAACAAGGGAGTCCTTGGCAGAAAAAAGACCATCCAAATTGAGGCCTTATACAGCTTTCATTCCTTCAGAAAGAAACTGGCAATCCTGCCAGGCTTTTTCCTCAAAAAAAGCATGAATAATGTAGCACACATGGCTCAGAGCAATGGTGCAAAACTAGAACTTTGGAAGCTGTTGCTGAATTCTTCTGTCACAGCATTTAAAGGTCCACGGTCCTCAATAAATTAAGCCACTCAGGCTTCAATGCTTCCTTTGCTCTCAACAAGTGATCCTGAAAATGCAATTTTTACTTGAAAACCTGTTGTTTACAGACTCGGCTTTCCTTCACACATGTCCTTCCTACTGGTATCAGTCCACAATGCTCCAGGTACTTCTGTGCACGTGAGTCTTGACTGGAGATGTGATATTTCCAGAAATTCTAGACCCCAATGACAAGAAATTTAGTTTTCCATTTTGATTTCGGGAAAACAGAGATTTTCATAAAAATGGAATTATTTGTGGCCTTTATTTTTTGCATCAAACCTTGACTCGTTTTTACTGACTTGTCTTTGCATGTTATCATGAGAAGGCTCACTGGAAAAGACAACAATGCTAGGGAAAGTTAACAGAAATATGAAACGAGGACAACCAAATATGGAATTGGTTTACTCGGGAAAGGAAGCCATGGCCTTTATTTTGCAAGCTCTGAGCAGGGCTGTTACATGGGGCTTTTAGACGTAGTTAAGGTATGGGGTGCAGTAAGTTGGAAATAAACTGACAGCACATAACCACACTGCTTAGGCATGCATATTGTAGGTTTTGGCATTGTAGGCAAACCCCCACATTTTGTAATCACAGAAAGTCACCTGTATAACTTGGACACATACAGATTTACTTCTATTGTGACTTTCTTCACCAACCTAGACAACAGGTCACTAAAGGAAGAAAAGTTGCAACTGACAAACAATGAAGCCCTTCTCCCCACAACCAACCCATGCTGCTTTCATGAACCTGACAGTACCTACTAGGTGCAGAAATGCATCCTGGATCTGATTGCTGTGCATTTCCAAATGTACCACTGAAAAATTACCATTGTTTATTTATGACAAAGGTTCTCATATTCTTTTCAGCACACCCTTCCATGAAAGATCTGCATATTAAAGATGCTATCATCACAATACTTGACACCCACTGAGTTTCTCATCAACCAACCACGATCTCTGTATTTTGACATTTGTAGTTTGATGCCATTGTGTACCTATTTGCCATGTTATATCTCCTTCTCTTATGTCCCATAAAGTGGACTTGTCCACAAATGCTCACATTAAAAATTATAAAAGTGATTAAGGAGCTATCACATTTTTAATTTGTGTGGGTTTTTTTGTTTTCACCCATAGTACATTTCCAAAATACAGTGGTACCTCTACTTATGAGTTTAATTCATTCCGAATGCATGCTCTTAAGTCGAACAACTCTTAAGTAGAGCAGGCCTATCTAAAACAAATAAAATAAAATAAAATAAAATAATATTTGTAAGTAGAGCAGACCGCACCTAAAATTTGTAAGGCAGTAATTAAAATGCCAATTTTTTTGCTCTTAAGTCAAACTGTGATTAAGTCAAGCTGTTCATAAGCAGAGATACCACTGTATACATTTGACCTTATTCTTCTCTAATTTCGGACTGGCATACATACAGTTCTTCATTCTACAAACTTCCAGGCATTTTGAGGGAGCAAACCTCTGCACTGAAAATCCTTAGACTCACTCCAAAAGAGAACATGTTTAATTCAAAGTTTGCCTCACATGCATTTCCCCAAATTTCCATTTTTCCCCCACCAGAAAAACAGACAGTTTGTCCTGAGGAGGGAAGAAATTATCCCACTAGTTTGGGGGCCCTTGTTTGGGGCCTGCACATTCTTTTTCTCCGTATTTTTCTGGAAGACAACTGGGAAGAGCTTTGAAAGGCCGAAAGAAGGCAACAATGGCTTGGATAAGTGTTGGGACTCCTACCCCAAACATGTAGGAATCTGTTTCTAAGGCCATTGTCCAAAGCTCCTAATACCATGTGTGCCAAAGCCTACCCTTAATGTCTCAAAGGACCTTACTCCTGCCAATGGTAATTCCGTTGGCTTCAATATTATGTGGTTTCCCCGTCCATCTTTCTTTTCAACAATTTTGGGCGTTTATACACGACCCCTAAACTCCGCCGCAAATGGCTGCAAGCTCCGGAGCTTAAAAATGTTTCCCCACCAGCTCTGGAGTTTGCAGACAATAAAGTGCGACCCCGCCCACCTAAGCGCGACCCAGCGCACTTTTCTTGTACCTGCTCTTGGGAGGTGAAAAATATTTGATGCAGATGTGCTGGGCTCTCCTCGCTTCTTTTTCTTTTTGTTTTTTGCCTCCCGCCCCTTTAAGAGGAACCAGGAAGTGACCGGGGCTCCCCCGGCAGCTTCCACCGGCACCGGGGAGGTAAGGCTTTATTCTTTTGTCCCTTTTTTTCCTCCCTCCCCTCACGCAGCCAGCAGCCAGGAAGTACGGTGGGGTGGAGACGCACGAAGAGCGACAAACCCCTATCTCTGGTCTGAATTTAAGGGGCCAGCGGATCTTAGGGGTCGTGTAAAAGCGCCCTTTGTTTTTTTAAGTGTCTTGTTGCATATTTTAAGCTGGTTTTGACCATGGTTCATGAGATGTTGTGTTTCTCATTTGGTTTTGATTTCTTTCTTTTTTGAATTCATTTGTTCTTTTAAAAACTCTGTGTAAAGTCAGCAGGGGAAGCCTTAGCATTGAGAAGGAAGGAGCAATTTGAAAAGCAAGATCAGTAAGTGTAAGAAAGAAAGGCCATCTCATAAAAAGTCCTCCAGATGCCTGCCTTGTTTGCACATGCCCCTCCGTTTTGCTACTTAAGCATCTTTTACAAAACGAACAAGCATTGTCTTCTTAACAGGTATAATGAACCTAACGAACCAAGTGTCACGAATTCAAGGTAAGCAGCACAGTGAAAGCCAATCAAACTGGCTGTACAAATATGTCACCCAGACTCCAGGCAGCATTTGTTGCCTTAACCTTGCAAAGGCAAACATTTTAGACTTTTCCCAAGGTCCTGTTCTTGAACTCAGCAAACAAATAAGGCTCTTTTTAGGGAAGGAAAAAGTGTTTTTTTGGGGGGGGGACTTGTTCACCTCTAAAACCCATCATTTTCTTCTCCAGCCCATTAAAAAGAACATACTGCAAAGTCTTTGGTAACAAGTTGCTTCTCCTAACATTAATTTAATTATTTTGGAAAGGTATACAGGAAGCACGATACAAGGGCCTGCCTTGCCTAGCTTAATTGCTACCTGTTCAGAACCGGAAAGATTTCAGAATCTGTACTTTTTGCTCCAGGATCCAATCTAAGGATGTTGTTAAATCACAGGGTCCCTGTAAGTGGGAGATGACAAGGCAGCAACTCACCCAAAAATGCAATCTAAAAGTAGCCCTTGGAGACACTCTGGGCAAAGGTGAATGAATGTTTAGATTTTATGTCGTTACTCGGTAAGAAGAATTCACGCGATTTTGTTCACTACCACAGGCGGTTCAAACCAAGCACCCTCAACACTGGACTCGTGGACTTGTGGACTCAGTAGTTCACACATCTGTTTCGTAAGGCATTTTGTGACAGCTAATTTTTTTCCTTGCCCCGCCATCACACCAATTATTATCATTTATATTTTTTTCTGTGGTTCTATTATGATGTTTTATTATGATGTTTTATTTAGCTTATTATTGTTGTTGTTTGCTTTTTTGTATTCTTTATTTGCATTCTTGTTGTAAACCGCCTGGAGTTCCTCCGGAAGACGGGCGGTATATAAGTATTAAAATAAATAAATAAGAAAAGCACAAGGAAAGTAACTGTACCAAAGAAGCAAGCACCTGTACTGTGAATGCCTCACTATGGGCATGATCAGTTTCTAGGTTGGGAAGAACTGGATCAAAAGCCCAATATAAAAACAATGACATACATACTACAGTACAGTGGTACCTTGTATAAAGGACGTAATTCATTCCAAATGAAATTATGTTAGCAAATTTTCCTTTATACAAATTTCCCATAGGAATGGATTGAAAACAGAGTAATCCCTAGTCGCCACCATTTTTATGCTGTACAGATTCGCCCCATAGATGATTCTGTTAAGCAAATTTCCCCTATCTCTGGAATTGTTTATGTTGTACAGATTTTGTTATACAAACTATTTGTTATACAAGGGTCCATTGTATACTGCAAGAGGACATCTGTAACAGAGGATTTCAAGGCAGAGGATCTTAAACAGATTCTCAAAACAATTAGTAAAATGTACCCCCCCCCCAAAAAAAACTCCTAAAGTTTGGATAACTTAGCTCCAATCTCTTTTGTTGTTGTTGCTGCTGCTGCTGCTGCTGCTGCTGCTGCTGCTGCTGCTGCTGCTGCTGCTAGCCATGTACAGCAACTTTATTAATGAGCAACCTCCAAAATGTCTAATCATGAGTCCTCCTTAGTTCCTGCAAATTCAAGGCCACGGCTTCCTTCACTGATTCATTCCATTTCACATCTGAGTGTTCTCTTTTCCTGCTTAAGATTTTCCTGGCAATACCATCTTTGACGGTGAATTTTGTCTTCTCACAGTGTCCCCAAAGCAGAACAGTTGCCTCAATCTTGTCATGTTCCATCGTTCATCTCCCTGGAACAGTGTTTCCCAACCTTTTTTGAGTTGCAATCCTCCTTTTATAAAAGGACTCTGCAAACCTCACCGCAATTGCATAAAAAGGCATTTTAAGAGGGGCAAATAACACATATTAAAATAAATTACTGTACTCAGAATAGAATGCTAACCTAATATTTAATTTGACAATTGCACTTTCATCTGGGCAATAAATATGTCTTGAAAACCTCTGTGATCAAATTCCCTATAAAAACAATTGCAACTAAAAATAACCCTGATAGCACCTGCCAGAAAACACGTTGTGACCACCACGCCTTGAGGGGTCAAGGCCCCCACATGGGGAACCCACACTCAAGAATGGGGAATGGCAATACTTATGTTGTAGAAATGGTAATTTATGTCCACATCATAAAACTTGGCTACCTATAATCTACCCTTACTATATACTCTAGATAAAGAAAATACATGGCTTAGTTAAAAAATAAAAATAAAAAGTCCTTCTACTTTCCCTGACTTGTTTTTCTTTTGAGCACCACCAACAACACAGAAAGACAACTGAGTTATAAAGTCATAAATCACTGTGGCACTCTCGAATCCAGTGGTTCTGAACCTGTGGGCCCCCAGATGTTCCTGGACTGCAGCTCCCAGAAGCCTCCACCACTCGCTGTGCTGGAAGGGGTTTCTGGGAATTGCAGTCCAGGAACATCTGGGGACCCACAGGTTGAGAACCACTGCTCTAGTCTTACTGACTCCAATCATACAAATGGAAATATTCCTCTTACAGGCACATCAAGAAGAATAGTTATCTGCTCATTGGCAGAATTGTCGGTTTTGTTTCGAATGGCACAAGGACTAGGCTTCTACAGAAGTTCGTGGTTTATTGTGGCTCTTCAGCTCCGCAGCCAGTCACCAACAGCATGCCTGGAAGGGTTAAAGCAGGGGTGCCCAAACTTTTTGTAAGGAGGGCCAGATTTGGTGGCTGAAAATGTGTCAGGGGCCAGTTGCTCCCCGACCCTGCCACCCCACTGCAAGCCCCACCCACTGACCCATAAGCCCCACCCACTGACCCCTTGCAACCCCACCTGCAGGAAGGAAGGCGGGGACCAAGGGAGGGAGGGAGGAAGGTGGAAACCAAGAGAGGAAGGAAGGGAGGTGGGGAACAAGGGAGGGAGGGAGGGAGGTGGGGACCAAGGGAGGGAGGAAAGAAGGAAGGTGGGGACCAAAAGAAGCACAGGGAGCCATGGCCACAGGTCGCCCCTTGGAAGAGGTGATCTGTGCGACCTTGCAGCCCCTCCAAGCTCCCCAGTGGTGGCAACGGCTCACCCGCCAGCCCCCCCAAAGCTCCTTGGTGGTGGCAGAGGCCCAGTGGCCTGCCCACCCCAACACTTTCCCCTGCAGTGCCGGTGGCAGCAGACCGTCCATCCGCCCAAGCTTCCCAGCGGTGTCAGTGTTGGCAGATTTGTTTTTTTAAAAAAAATGGGGCGAAGGAGTGAGAGGGAGGGGCAGGCCAGCCAGCCGTGGGCCACTCAGAATGGCCTGATAGGCCAGATTTGAACCCCGGGGCGGACTTTGGGCAGGCCCGCGTTAAAGGATCTGTCTCTCGGAGACACGTTTCAGATGTTACGTGTGTTCTGTTCCACAACCACCTGCACAATGGAAAACTGTTCAGAAGATCTTTGCAGACCTCCAAATTTCCAAAGTATCCCAGGATTTCCTAGAACACATTTGCAGGACCACTAACTGCACCATGCAGGAACAGCCTACATGTAACGATACACCATGATTTGATTTTACAGGTATTTATGTTTGTTGTCTCTTTGAAATCCTTCTCCTTTTCATTGAATCATAGAGTTGGAACAGACCTCAAGGGCCATCTAGTCCAACCCCCTGACATGCAGGAACCTCCATCACAGGACTCCCGACAGGTGGCCATTCAACCTTTGTTTAAAAATCTCCAAAGAAGGAGACTCCACCACCCTCATTCGTGACATCATATATTCCATTGCCGAATAGCTTTAACTGTCATGAAATTCTTCCTAATGTTTAAATTGAATCTCTTTTCCTGTAGTTTGAGACCATTGCCCTGCGTCCTAGTCTCTGAAGTTCTTCAATGTGACATCCTTTCAAATATCCTTTTGCTTAATTAGTTCCTTCCTAATTTTACATCTGAGTGAATGAATCTGATTTGCAGTTACCGAATAAGCCAGGATCGCAAACAGATAAAAATCTTGTTTATGATAGTTTCCCATTGCAACTCAAATGGCAAACTAAGGTTTACAGCAAGTCAGGCATTATCTAATTAAAGAGAAGCTAAAGACAAACAAAACCTCACACTGCTGGAGTGTTAAACTATAGCTGAATGATACATACAAACTAACCAACATAATATGCTGATCCCACAATAATTACCCAAAATATACTGATTCATTACACCAGGCATGTCCAAACTTTGGCCCTCCTGATGTTTTTGACTACAACTCCCAAAATTCTAAGCCTGTATTTCCAATGGCAAAGGACTGTGGGAGTTGTGGTCCAAAACATGCTTGCATTATACAAATAAGGTTTTTAAGCAGAGGCTGGATGGCCATCTGTCGGAAATATTGTGATGGGGTTCCTGCATGGCAGTGGGTTGGACTGGATGGCCCTTGAGGTCTCTTCCAACTCTATGATTCTATGACTCATCTGGGTAGTCTGGTTCCTTGGGTAATAACCTTATGACAGGGGTGTCCAAACTTCGGCCCTCCAAATGTTTTGGACCACAACAACTCCCAGAATTCCAGGCCTCCTTGCTAATGCCAGGGGACGATGGGAGTTGTGGTCCAAAGCATCTGGAGGGCCAAAGTTTGGACACCACTGCCTTATGACAATCCTGTACACTTCCTGTGGCTACCTTCTTCGCTTGCCAGGATCCAGCCTGTCATTTGCTATCTCAGCAAAGACCATTCCCATGATGCTGCCAGTCGCTGCGGAAAGCAAAATGTGAGCATTTTGCTGTTGCTGTTGTTGTTGTTTTAAGTCAATCCACTTTCACTGCCGCAGCTTGGCACTGTGGCCAACCAGGATGTCAGAAGTGGTTGGATGAGCCACTGCAGAAACAGGAGTGCTTTGGTGGGATGCAGCAATTAATGAGAAAGGGTTGAGGGAGAAGCCAAAAAGACAGGAGGGTGAGGCTGCTTTATTTATTTATTTATTTATTTATTTATTTATTTATTTATTTTTACAACTTATATGCCGCCCACTACCCAAAGGTCCCTGGGCGGTTTCCAATCAAAGAATTAAAACAGTTAAAAACATCAAACAACAATAAATAATTAAAACAATAATAAAAACCTTATACTAAAATCATCACACTAAAATTGCCATCAGAAGACCCACAATCTAAATTGTATCAATTTAAAAATTTCTGGAACAGGAAGGTTTTTACCTGCCGCCGAAATGTCATCATAAGTATGACATTTCAGCAACCTGCGCATCATCTTGGAGCGCCAAGGAAACAACTCAAGAGGAGGTGAAGACCCAAGAACGTTGTTGAGATAACTGGAGATGTAGGGGTCTAACTAAGCACTCTAACCACAAATCTATAACAGCAATAACCCCTTGCCTTCCCTCCTTTCAGCAGGCACACTGCCTCAGCTAACTCTCTTGGTATCAAAGGCCAACCTCTGGCTGCTGTCCATGTAGCATCTGTCTCCCCGTTTCTGAACATCTGGAATCCACCTCCCATAGCAACATCCCAGGGCTCTTTCCTTCTTTACACACACATCGTATTGACTGGTAATTGATAGGAGCTAGTGGGTAGATCTACACAGGCCATGACAACACAAGTTTTATTAGACACTGTGGAAGCAGAAACCCATTCCATATTGCTGTCATTTCTGGCAGTAGCTTTACACTGACCATGACATCTAGCTTCACCCTCTGTTACTCATCTATTCCCTAGCAGTCAACCACAGCAGACAGCTGAGGCATGTGAGCAAAGAATCCTGACAACAGGACCACCACCGGCAGTTACTCTAGAGAAGAAATGGGTTCCAATGAGCTCCTTTGCCTGGATCTTGATTTTCATGGAGATATGTCATTGGAAGCTGCCTAGATGCCCTAAGCACATCCAATCTCGCCTGATTTCGAAAGCTAAGCAAGGTTGGCCCTGGTTAGTACTTGGATGGGAGACCACCAGGAAATACCAGGTGCTCTAACTGGAGTAGGAACTCCAGCATTCTTGCCAAGAAAACTCCATGGACATGGGGTCACGAAGGGTCTGTTCCGACTGTAACGACACAACACACACATGTCATTGGAACAAAGAACACTCTGCTATTATCTTTCTTTGCTCCAGGGTAGGCCCTGCCATTAGGCAGAATGAGGAAGATGCCTCAGGCAGCAGATGCTGGGGGGGGGGGGTTTGGCACACTGGCAAAACACTAGGCCAAACCTTGGGGCCCTCAAGTGCAGTGGAAAATATATTCATTGTAGCAGCATTTAAGCTTCCATTCTTGACACCTTACGTGTGTGCTGAATAGAAAAGGCTGCCCTCTTGCCCTTTTGTCTCAGACAGCAAAATATCTTGGGTCAGCCTTGCTTGGTTCAATTCCCAATGTGGCCCTTGCTAGAAAGGAAACACTTGCCAGCACAAATGCAATGTGACAGACGTGTCTCTCCCTTTCAGTATTGCACATTGTTGTGGTTTTCATTATAGTAGAATACAGCCTTCTGCTATATAAATGCTAGAAATAAATTATCAATAAAGGAGTTGGAGGAACACAGAATGGCTGGACCTCGGAAAAAGTTGTGTCCTGTCTTGGATAGATATTAAGTGTTCTAGAGAAAAGCTGACCACTCTTCTTCCAAAAGCTATCTGGCTGATTTTAAGTTAACTTTAGCTTACTGTGTAATTAACTTTGTATGTGCCAATTATTTAAAAAAAAAACTATTGTACACTGCCTAGAGTGGCCTTTGGTCTGATAGTCAGTTTAGAAGTTTTAAACAAGTAAACAAACAAATACCAGTCCGACAACATTTACCACCATGTGGGCAGCGCTGTCCCTGCATATTCACAGCAGTCCGTGTTGAGAACCCAAACAGACTCAAGACACCAAAAAGGGATGGAAGCATACAGTAATACCTTGGTTTACAAGTACTGTACTAGATCTAAACCCAAAGTTTGGGGATATCTGGATGCATCCTTTGTAAACTATGATTTATCTCTTATGACAAGCAGAAAAAACACTAATGAACAAACAAAGATCAACCACCAAAAATTCAAGAATATTACAGTATATGGAAAATAATAGTGAGTTGGTGTGGTGTTATGTTTTTTTTAATGGAGGAGAGGAGAACAGATAATAGAGCCAAGGGTGTGGCTGTACCAGCCAGTTTTCCCAGGATATGTCGGGGAACACAATGCACATCTCATTTCAGGCGGTGTCCCCGATTAAGACTCCAATTCTAAGTTTTACTGCGGGCAAGTCAGAACCTCATTAAGAGGCACTAACTCTTTGGCTTGACATCACAGACCTCAGCCCGTAATGCTCTTGGCAACTGAATTAGCAGGCTGGGGCACCCCATCACAAGTAAATAGACTTATAGGGAGGTGGAGCTCGAGCTTGTCATCTCAATCAGCAAATTGACAATCTTATCTCCCAGACACCCCAATTGCATGGAAAAGGGTTACCAGCCAACTACTAGGATCTACAGCAGGATGGCTTACATAAAAGAGGAAGGTCTGTCTGCCCTGTCTGGGTGTAGGCTCCCAAGGCACAGCAGCGTAACAGGAGAAGGAAATATAGTTTGCCACCTCTTCTTGCGAAGATCTATGATGGAGCAACACAGCCCAGCATTTAGCAAACCTTTGTTGAACATTGCAATCCCAGAAGCGAGAGCAAGAACCCAACTAATTTATACACAAATGAAGACAAAGGCTCCACTTTCTTACTTTGCCACCTGGAATTATATTCCAATAATTCTTTTAAACAGCACAAGAAGGGGCATAACTATGCAAGCGATCATATTAGAGAAATGCCCCAGGCACCTTCCCAAAACAAAGGCAAAACACGGATCACTCTAGATTTCTGAACTGGAAAAAGACATCCTCATTCAAGGTTTGGGAAAGTTATGCTTGTAGACCAAGAATTTTGTTTTCTCCCAGCCAGTATGGGGGCTCCTAGAAGAAGCAAGAAACCCCCCCCCCCCATTTTAGAAATCCTCTTGGGTGCTGCCAAGATTTATCTTGAGAGAGAGAGAAACAATCAGAGGGTTGGTGTTATTACACTTTTATGCCACTGTTCTTCCCAGCTTGCAGGACTCAGCAGCAGCTCACAGGTTTTCTATGCAAACAAAAATAATTAAACCAGACATGTGAGTCATTGAAAAGAAAATTTAAAATTATAATATATGAAACAGATTAAATTGCATAGAATGAAAAGCTATGTATGCATAAAATGGTATAAAGGCAGCAAATGCAAGGCATTCAAGCTACGTATGTTGAAATTAAATACTAAAAGAACAAAAATATTCTCAATTTTCTCCAAAAAAGGAGAAAGGATGGGGGTAATCTAGCACTGGAGGGGGAACATTCCATAACCTGGAGGCAGCCACAGAGAAGTCCCTGTTCTGGATCCCTGTCAGACGTACAGTACAGTAGGACCCCCGCATCCACGGATTCATTATCCACTGATTCAGTTATCTATGGTTGGCAGAGGGAAAAAAATAATTCAGCAGCCACAAAGCAAGCTGTAAAGCAAACTGTTGTCATAAACAGCACCTGTAAAGCAAGCTATTGTCACAAATAGCATCTGTAAAGCAAGCTACTGTCACAAACAGCGGCCATAAAGCAAGCTACTGTCTCAAAACAGCAGTCATAAAGCAAGCTACTGTCAGGAAATAGCAGTTTGGGGGTTGGTGGGGAGGTGTTCTCCTTATCCACAGTTTTCATTATCCATGGGAAGGCCTGGAACCAATCCCCAGTGGATACCGAGGTCCTACTGTACTTGTAAAGGTGATGGGAAGATAATGACAGGTAGCCTGGACTCAATCTATATTATGCTTTATAGGTTACAACTAGAGACAGGCAGGAACTACCTAAATGGTGGTTCATGGCTATGCACCAACAACAAACTTTCAGAACTTTTTAAAAAACAACAACAAATAAACCATGAAATGGATCACCCATTTGCAACCCCACAGCCTGCCTCTGGCCTCCTCCTCACTGACCCCATAACCTCCTTTCCTGGTCCAGACACCTCCTCTCCCTCCTCCATGATGATTCCAGCACTGCATGGCCACGATCCAGCCAGGCCTACTGTCTCTGTGCATTCATCTCTATACCAGCTGATAGGTGGGCACATCTGCCAAGGGAGCAGACCTGATTTCTGGAAGGGAACCCAGGCCACTGCCTCTCAAGATGGCAGCAGAGGAAGAAGAGGAAGAAGAGGAGGAGGAGGCAATAGGGGCAGTACGGAAACAAACCATCAAGTTTACTCAATTGCAAAAACAAAAAAGTTCAATGTTTTTGGTTGGTTTGGGACCACTGGTTTTGGCAAACCTGAACGGACCTAACAATGAGTTTGTGACTTTTTACAAATCACCTGGTCCATTTGGGGCCTCATGCCCATCTCTAGTCACAAGCAGCAGTATGACTGATAGCAGGTATGTTAAACAGGATAACCCTGGCTCTTAAATAAAGACCCCAAATACTATGACCCTACACCAGTGTTGGCGAACCTATGGCACGGGTGCCAAAGGTGGCACTCAGAGCCCTTTCTGTGGGCACCCAATATCGCCCCTTCACAGCCACCTGTATTCAGGTCAAATTGCTGTACTGGCACTTTGTGAACAATTACAGTGGTACCTTGTATAAAGGAATTAATTCGTTCCAAATGAAATTACGTTAAGCACATTTTCCTTTATACAAATTTCCCATAGGAATGCATTGAAAACAGAGTAATCCCTAAGTGCGACCATTTTTATCTTGCACAGATTTGCCCCATAGACGATTCTGTTAAGCAAATTTCCCCTATCTCCGGAATTTTTTATGTTGTACAGATGTTACGTTACACAAACCGTTTGTTATACTGTACGAGGATCCACTGTAGTGGGTTTTGAATCGCAGTTTGGGCACTTGGTCTCTAAAATGTTCGCCATCCCATTGTTTCACTAGCCTTTGTTCCATCTGTGGCTATCTTTCGGGACTCACTCAGGAAAGCTTTAAACCAGGGTACTTCAAGGGCCAGATGCAGGAGAGTGGTATCAGGAGACAGATATCTAGTCTCATGCGCTCCCAAACACATCTGGTGGGGCCGCTGTGAGATACAGGAAGCTGGACTAGATGGGCCTTTGGCCTGATCCAGCATGGCTCTTCTTATGTTCTTATGTTCTTAAGCTTATCCAAAGAAAAAGACATTTGCAGGCCACAGAAGTTGCTTTTCCAAGCTCAGGGGGAGAGATGTTTTGCGATTGTGGCCGTGAAAACTGTGTGTCAGACTGGGGGTGGGGTGGGGGTCGCCAGGTCGATATCAACCCCCCTGACCAGCTAGGGAGATCATTAGGATTGGAGTGGGTGGCCTTGTGCTCTCTGCATTCAGGGCCCGATTGGTACAATTAATCCCTGGGCGCTTTCTGACAAGCCGCACAAAGGCCTACAAAGCGTGGGGCCTTTTGTCCTACATGTATACCCAAAAGAGGAGGAGGGGGGGACCGCTGACTGGCAAAGAACCTGAGGTTGCACTTTTTCCCGCTGACACACAGTTTGCCAACACAAAAGCCCAGCCACAACAGCAGTGCTGGGGTCAACCCCCAGGTGGGGAGAAGTTCCACGTGCTTCCCTTCCACCTCATCCCACCCTACAGGCATACCCAGAGCCAAAATGGCCGCCTATATTCCACACTACAGACCCCTCTCATCTGCTGTCTTTTGCAAGGAGCCTGCAGCTCCTCTCTGCTTTCGCTTTCGCGGAGTCGGAAAGAATATTTTGTGTGTGAGGAAGAATCGGTTAACTGCGTGACTAAGGACCTAACCCGTGGAGTATTCCATGCGTGGGTGTTTCATGCATGATAGATGTGGTCTTCCATGGGGTGGGGTGGAGGGGAGGGGAGAAAGTGAGCCAGCCAGTGCTCAAAGCGACTCCGTTCTTGGTGGCTGTAGGAGGAAGACTTTCCTATGTAATTAAAATTTTAAAAACAATATTATTCCTACACACAAACACGCACTATTATTGAGAGAGACCAAGTGCCAATTAAGACTGTCCTTGTCTCAACAGTGGTATCAAGTATCTTTCTACCAATCTTCACCACTAGAAATGGGCACATGTGCATAAACCGATAATGTCACTCCTGAGAGCAATCATTTGGTCACCTTTTGGGGGTGGCAGTAAAAAAAACTATAAATGGCAGTGAAAGTGACCCTCCGAGATAAGAGTGTTGAGTGCTGTTTATGCTGTTTTTATTTGACCTATCTTTATTGTGAGCAATAATTCCAAGCATGCGCCCTCCTTTCTTCACATATTTTATGTTCACATTACCTCTTCTTCACAGACAAAACACTATACAATTCTATCATGCCCACTGTACAAAAATAAAATGAGGAATAGAACCAAAATAAAAAGTTGTTATATAACCCTCTTTGGGGACACAGCTCTGGTTCTCTCAACAAAGGGGGGGGGGAATCTGTGGTCTCTACAAGCACAGCAAGATCCAAAGCACCTCTATACCTGGACCACAGGCTCACACACTAACCACTGCACAGCGCAGTCTTACTCAAGTGAGCCAAACAAAACAAATACCTGTTGTGAGTTTTTCGGGCTGTTTGGCCGTGTTCTGGAGTTTTTTGTTCCTGATGTTTCTGTGGCCGACATCTTCAGAGGGCAAGGAGCTCACAGAACCAGGAGTTCTCTCTGTGCTCTGGGGTATAGATTGAGTGAGACTGTGGGGTCTTTAAAGTGTGGGAAAAGGGAAACTTGTCCTATGTAGGAGAATAAGTGTTAGACATTGTATTGTGGTGGAGGGATTAAAGAAGTTTCACTGCAATCAGGGGTGGCAGCTATCCTTCTCTGTGGTTGATGTGTGTTGTTAGCTGTTCTAGCGTGTGAACTGGTGCTTGTTGTGCCTGGGTGGGAATCATTGAACTTTGACCTCTTGTAGGCTGTAGTTTTCAGTACTGGAAGCCGTTCACTCTATACCCCAGAGCACAGAGAGAACTCCTGGTTCCCTGAACTCCTTGCCCTCTGAAGATGCCAGTCACAGAGTGTGGCGAAACGTCAGGAAGAAAAACGTCCAGAACACAGCCGAACAGCCCCCCCCCAAAAAACTCACAACAGCCATCAGATCCGGGCTGTGAAAGCCTTCGAGAGTACAAATACCCATTGCACAACTTCGGCTGCTGGAAAAAAAACAAGGCACTCCTCTGCCTTTCTACCTTGTAGCCCACTACGGCGGATACAGTCCCTTCGACACCCACCCCCACCGGGTATCTCATGAATGATTCAGTGAGGGTGCATGAGGTTGCAAACAGCAGCCATGACAGGGTAGAGGGAAGAGGAAAAGAGAAGCGGAAAGGGGGTGGTGGTATGCCTTGCCGTGCCGGGAGGTGAAGGGAAACCTTGGTGGAGTGCTTGACTGAGCACCCGGTCAAAGAACCGTGACTGCATGTGTAAGGAATGGAAAAGGGGAGAAGAGAGAGACACACAGAGCGAGAGAGAGAGAGAGAGAGAGAGAGAGAGAGAGAGAGAGAGAGAGAG
>JAHTLZ010000379.1:60058109-60080889 GCA_023846285.1 Phrynocephalus versicolor | reverse complement strand
AAAGAGACAGAGAGGGTATTATTCTGGCAATATTCACATGCACAAGGAGCGCCAGAGTATGGCTTATGGCTCTTTCTTCCCTCTTTCGGACCTGAGTTGATATTCCCAAAGGCCAGGATTGGGTGTCAGAGCAAGCACTCAGCTCTGGTTAGACAGCAACATGAAGCATGCAAACACAATTCCTCTCTCTCTCTCTCTCTCTCTCTCTCTCACACACACACACACACACACACACACACACACACACATTAACTACACAAGGTAGCACCCATCCTTTCCTAGCAACTCCTCTCTCTCTCTCTCTCTCTCACACACACACACACGTCTTTGACTACACAAGGTAGCACCCATCCTTTCTTAGCAACTCCTCTCTCTCACACACACACACACACAAACACATACACACACATACCTCTTTGACTACACAAGGTAGCACCCACCCTTTCTTAGCAACTTGGTGAACAAGCTAGAGAACATTAACCAGTCAGGCTAATTACGGTGGCATCCAGGCAGAAAGTGAACCAAAAAACGAAGGCGAGAGGACCACCACAAGCGCGCGGCTCGTTCTGAAAGTTCTTCTCCTGGAAGTGCTCCAAAGAGGAGGAAGAGGGGATGAAAGAGAAAAGCAAACAAAAAAACAAAACAAAAAAGCATCAAGCAGTAGAAACAGGAGAAGACTGTGCCAGGAGACTTCCTGATAGTCTCACCTCCCCCAGACAGAGTGACTCTGAGAGTCAACAACAAGCTGGCAAGTCCATGGGTTGAAAACACTGTTGCCAAGACTTCCCTCCCTGTGTTGCGCCTGGAGCAGTTACCCAAACCTCCACGCAGCTCTCTGTTCACTTCCTCCCAATGTGTGAAGGCTAAATCCATCTGGAACTGTTTAAAGCTAAATATCCATCTCTTCCCTGCACCCCCACCCTACCCCCAGCCTCCCAAAACTCAGGATTCTCCCGAAGTTAAAACAAGCACCGAAATGGGGGAATGGTGGTGGTGGGGGGGCAGGAAAGAGTCTTCATGCGTTGGCCCTATTTCGCCCTGGCTTGCAGGCTCTCCCCACTCTTCATAATCAGTTTAATTTGGGTGGGGGGTGGGGTGGGGGTGGAGAAGCATAAATCTGCCCTTGGCAAACGGTCAAACCCTACACGTTTTTCTCATTAATGGGGGGTGGGGGTGGGAGGAGAGGGCCTCACATTCCAGGCCGCTGGTGCAGGCCCAAGAGCGCCACCAACGCCACGGCCCGCCACGGCCGATTCTTGCCCAGGCACCCCTGAAGACGGTTTCCCTCCTCCGTTCCTATGGGGCAAACCGGAGAAGCAAGATAAACAGAAGTGGCAGGGCCAGGAGGTGGCGGGGGCAGGGGCGGTGGGGTGGGGGGGTTGCGGCAAGTGAGCGAATGCCGGAGCGTGGATTTGATGGGCAAAATCTGTCAGCCGTGCAGCTGCTGTCTGTGGCCCTCCATCTCGCAAGGAGAAAAGGCTGCACTGGGGACGAGAGGCTCAGCCTGACTGACAGGCCTCTCCAGCCATCTTGGAAAGGTTGGAGGGGGAGGCCCAGGGGGGAGTCAAGTGGGGGAGGCTCGCTCTGAGACCCAAAAGAAATCTAGAGAGTTCTTAGGTAAATGGTCGCAACGTCCCCGAGGGTAAGCTGTGCCAGAAATGAGTGCCGTTGCGCGCCTGGGGTTGATTATAAAACGGGCTGACACTGTTGCATGTTGTCGCACATTCCACATTCCAAGGTAGAGCGGTGGGTTGGGGGTGTTTGGGAACAGGTGTTTGGACGTTTACAGCCTCCCAGAAATATGGTGATGGGAGGGCACAACCATGCGCACAAGATGCCCACCGACAAAGCTTGAAACAGAGCTTCTGCGCAAAGGGGCACAGCAGCCTTGTTCCGTGGGTGACAGAAACTGCATCTAAACAGGATCTTGTTACAAGGAGAGGTGCCATTACCATTTCCACCCTTCCCCTTGCACGGAAATTCGCTTTTAAGGAGAGCTTATCAAGGTGTCTTGCTGTGGCAAAGCGGAAGCCAGGAGCCCAGACATCCCAGCACAGTGATGGCGAACCTATGGCACGGGTGCCAAAGGTGGCACTCGGAAGCCCTTTCTGTGGGCAGTCAACATTCCCTCTTCATAGCCACCTATATACAGTACAGGTTAAATTACTGTATTGGCACTTTGCAAAAAATTTAGTGCATTTTGAATTGCAGTTTGGGCACTCGGTCTCTAAAAGGTTCACCATCACTGTCCCAGCATCTTCAGTGCAGGCATCAAATGTAGCTGTGAACAAAGCAGCAGCTATGGATTATGGGGGTGTCCCAGAAAACACCTAAAGCTGTATAAAAGTGGCAGTGACACGTCAGCCCGGGGAAGCTTGAGTGCTGTCAAACTCCCAAAGTGTACAAAGGGGCCATATAGGAATAGGAATAGGAATAGGAATCTTTATTGTCATTGCTCCCTTGCAGGAACAACGAAATTTTGTGGTTGCTATATAAAACTCATTTAAAGCATTTCACATAGATTTAAAAACAGGTACAACACATAATACGACATATAAAATGACTAAAATATGACATATATCTTTGCCTAGCAGAGCTTCATTGATAAAGGTATGGCCTATTTTTTTTTTGCATTTGTATTTTATTTGGGTTGGGCCACATGGCTACCCTTGATTTCAACCACCCTCCTGTGTGATCCCAGTGGAAAATGGGAGCACAAATCCCTTCCGTTTACTCACATGAACAGAGCCACGCTAACAAGACTCCAACGATTATCACCACCACCACCACCACCACCTCGCTAGGGTGAAGAAACAGTTTTAAGCAAGATGGCTACCAATCTCACCCAGATATTTTACGCATGGAAGCTAAAAAAATAAAACGATTCGTGGTCACTGTGGGCTGACACACGGGTGCTTTTTTGGCATCAAACTGCCTACAAAAGAATAACGTAAATCAAAATGCCTTCTGATATGCCAAGGACAGCCATGCCTCCTCACCAAACTGAGAGAAAATGGTGCCTTCACCCAGGCCATACAAGAGTATGCAAAATTATTAAATTGCAGCATTTCTCTCCGCCAATAATTCTATATTTTCCACCTCAAATAAGTAACAAGCTCCTTTCTCCAGCAAGGAACATCACCACCGACCGCCCCAAATAGGGGCTAGATTTTGCTTTTCTTTGATCTTAGCAATAAGCTAAAGTATATTAAAATGCCAGAGCCCATAATAACTTCTCAGTCCACCAATATATTCTCATAAGACCAACCGCTCCACCATCTTCCACCCAACACATGCATCCTTTTGTAGGACTGAACAGCCGGTTTACTCAGTTAAGATGCATCCCGAGAGCTTAACGTAAAAGTCTAGCTCCTGCACACGCACACGCACATGTGCGCACGCACACACACACACACACACACACACACACACACACACACACACAAAGCCACCATATTTTTAAAGAACAGCAGCAGCAAGGAAAACAAAGCTGAGGAAAAACACCCAGATTGACCACAGGGGTCAAGGCGTGTAACATGCTGCAAGATGGCTTGGGTGTCCAAAGAGTCATAAAGGAATCCCACACGCTCTGGCAACCCTCTCAGGTTTCCCAGCGGCAGCTTCGGAGGGGTCACAGCTAAGCTAGGCAGCAAGCTTTCGCTGGAAAAAAAGTGGGTGGTTTTCACCTCCTGGCGCAATCTGGCAAAGCAGGGAAGCCCAAGAAATGTTGAAAACAACCAAGCAGTCCGGAGGCCAAAAACTGAAGCGGTTCTGGAACCTTCTCCTCCACAGTTCCCAAGACAGAAATTCCGGTTGGCCTCACACGCGCACACATGGCAGGCAAGTCTGCCTCCTTGCTCCCCCTCTTGCGCGCCGATGCAAGGAAGAGATGTTGATCTGGACGAACCAGTTTAAGTCCGCACAACAGGCAGAGCTGCCATTCAAGAGGAGGAAGAAAGGACACAAAACAACACAGGAGGCTGTGGTTCAGTTTCCTTGGGGGTGGTTAATTAAATACTCCATATCCAACTGCTAAGAATGGTAACAATCCAGATTGCCTTTTGGAAAAAGAAAGGTGTGTGGGGGGTGGGGGGTGGGGGAATCCAACAGCAATGGCATGATTTCTCTAAATATTTCATGCAACATCTTGCATTTGACCAAGTTTTATATATATATATATATACTAAACCACCTTGTGCATGCTAAAATGGAGACCCTTTGCCCTGAATTTATATACGGTGGACCCTTGTATAACAAACAGTTTGTAGAGCATAAAATCTGTACAACATAGATAATTCTGGAGCGTGGAGAAATTTGCTTAACAGAATTGCCTATGGGGCGAATCCGTACAACATAAAAATGGTCGTGGTTAGGGATTACTCCATTTTCAAGGCATTCCTATGGGAAATTTGTATTAAGGGAAATTTGCTTAACATAATTTCATTTGGAACAAATTAATTCCTTTATACAAGGTACTACTGTATATATAAAAACTGGGACCAGACTCGTTCAGTGCAAAAGGTCCCTGTTTTAGCATGAAAAGGGGGGTAATCCCCACCCTTACGGCCCAACACTTGTCAGTGAAACCCAAGGCGAAGTTTCTTTAAGCAATGAAAAAAGGGTGAGAGCATAATAAAGTGTAGAGAACACCAGGGACCAGTGGAGGGAGGGAGACAAGCGCTCAGAAGCCTCTGTAATTCAGCTTGCAGGTATGCCCTCATTGCCAATTAAGACGCCTGCTTTTCTGGGCACAAAGAAACAGCCCGAGAAGGAGCCAGCTTGCAAGGAAGAGGAGATTTAATGAGCTCGGCCAAAGCTTCCCTGGTTCTATGACCAGACTTCTCCCAGCCTTATCCTAAAAGCATCCTCACAACGGCGGAGAGAAAACCTCCCTACTGGGAGAGGAGACAGTTCACTGAACTGTAATTAAAAGGAAAGGAAATCCGTCTCCACCAAGGAAATACCTGACAGCAAATATAAATGGGACGAGGGGAAAAAAAGGGGGGGGGAGAACCATGTCCCACCTGTGCATGTCTATACACAGGCATGCATTATACTGTATCAAGTGTGCACATAAATATGTGTGGTATGTTAAGACATGTTTATACATCAGGAGTTGAATAACAGAGAAACAAATGTGCTGCAGAATCCAAGCAGCCTTTACAGGGCTGCAAGAACACGGCATCTGATTCAGCCCCCCAAATGTTCCTATTCCTACTCAGTCAGTCTCTTTCAACTCCGGCAAAACTTGGAAGGAGCAGCCGCTGTTCCATTTAAAGTCACAAACACACCCCTCCCATTCCTCGCCGAACTAACCAGGAATGGTCTTGATCACGACCAGGTTCCGTATTTACTACCATCTGCACAGATCTGAGTACCCGCAAATACCCACGGAAGGGCTGAAGCACAAAATCCACTCCCCCCACCAACAAGTCATTAATCCACCATGGCAATGTTTACAGGGTCTTAGTGATAAATTCTCTGTGCCGCTATTATGCACCCAAACCGTGTAGAATCCAAGGGTCAAAATGCAGACCCAAGCATTTCGCTTGCCTGGTTAGTACTCTAAAATCCACCACCCCACTTCCAAGGGGCCAACAAAGAAACCGAATTTACCCACACATTGGTTAGTCCTGCATTTAACCCCTGTGATGTCTCTCAGCAAGCCTTCGTAGACAAAAGAGAGAGAGAGAGAGAGAGAGAGAGAGAGATTTACAGTGGTACCTTGTATAAAGGAAGTAATTCGTTCCAAATGAAATTATGTTAAGCAAATTTTCCTTTATACAAATTTCCCATAAGAATGCATTGAAAATGGAGTAATCCTATTTTTATGTTGTACGGATTTTCCCCATAGGCGATTGTGTGTGTGTGTGTTGCGTCATTACAGTCGTAACCGCCCCTTCGTGACTCCATGTCCATGGAGTTTTCTTGGCAGGAATACTGGAGTGGCTTGCCAGTTCCTACTCCAGGTGCCTACAGCACCTGGTATTCCCTGGTGGTCTCCCATCCAAGTACTAACCAGGGCCGACCCTCCTTAGCTTCCGAAATCAGGTGAGACAATCATGTCTTTTAATGTGCACAAAAAGATCAAGGAGGAAGCGGTTATATTTATAATGTTGTTGTTGTGTCGTGACAGTTGAGAACGACTCTTCGTGACTCCATGTCCATGGAGTTTTCTTGGCAGGAATACCGGAGTGGTTTGCCAGTTCCTACTCCAGGCGCCTATAGCACCTGGTATTCCCTGGTGGTCTCCCATCCAAGTACTAACCAGGGCCGACCCTGCTTAGCTTCCGAAATCAGGTGAGATCGGATGTGCTTAGGGCATCTAGGCAGCTCCATAGGCGATTATGTTAAGCAAATTTCCCCTATCTCCAGAATATTTTATGTTGTACAAATTTTATGCTATACAAGCTGTTTGTTATACAAGGGTCCACTGTATCTATCTTCCAAAAAGATACAGGAAGATGTACACTCCTGCCCAGAGATTGGAAGCCAGAGGGTTTTTTTTTGGGGGGGGGACAACACCTCCCAGAATCCCCCCAACTAGCACAGGCTATCCTGGGCTTGGGATGCCAGGGGAGGTATTCTGGCAACATAACTTTTCCCAGCTCTGGGACCACATGCCTCTCTGAACAAGCCCCACTCACCTGAGCCCAAAAGAAGGAAGAATGTGGAAAAAGAGCTCCCATATCAAGATCAACTCCTTCCCTTCTACTCAGGCTCAAACACAAGGGGGTAAGAAGCAAGGATCTCGCAGGAAACGGCATCAGAAGAACTAAGAGCTATAGAAAATGTGATTTGATGCACTTTAAATTAATGCCATATTGTTTTTCTTTCTCGGTCTCCCTCTCTTTGACCCAAGGTGCCTACAGCGGGAAAGCCAGCAAGGAAAGGGGTGCGGTTGGGGGAGACAAAGATAGCTTGCATTTTTTGAAAGACGGAGAAGGGAGAACTTTTTTCCCTCCTGGGCTCCTTGGCTAAGCTTAATCCCAAGAGGCCTGCTACTCCCCAGCCAAGCACTCTCTAACTTCAAACAAAACCAGCAGACTTGCACAGAAATTTGAGGGGTGGAGTGAGGAGGAAGCACCATTTTCTGCCCAGCTGTACAAAGCCCTTACTGAGTCACCAAACCCGGCCTGCCCGCCTGCAATGCAAAGACCCTGGGCTCTCCAGGCTTCCACCACCACCACCACCAACCCACCCCAGCTCAAGCTAAGAAGGGGAGGGGGGAGAAGGGGGGGAAGCATAACGCGACAGGGTCTTGTTGCAATGATTTTTAAAAGGGGCCGGTAGGTTTAAAAGGGCACATAGGCGGCGACATTCAACACCCCCCCCCCCAAGTTGATCGCCACAAACCCCCAACTCTCACGGGTCCGGAGGAGAAGGTAACCGAATGCGCTGAGAGTTACACATTTCTGGCACCAGCATTTGACAGGGCCGAGGCGAGGTGGCAGGATCGTGGGTTAACTAGCAGCTGCGGTTTATATAGAGTGTGTGCCTATGGATTTATTGCTGCTTATGGATTTATTATTAGCACTAAAAGTAATGCATACACTAGATTTACAGTAACGGCTGAAATGCTACAATCTGCGCTAGGAAGCTGCCTTGTGAATAGCTCTTTTAAAAAAATAAAAAATAAAAACATTCCTCTTTTTTCCCCCTGAAGCATATATCTTTAAAGGGAGAGAAAAAAAATTACACACTGTGCTGATTTAGGGCTAACTGACTCTGATTCCCAGTGGAGGCGATACACAAGACCAATCAATTTACATAAACTCTAGCAGGAAGAAAGACTAAATTTTAAAAATTTGAAGATTAGGAAATGAACTCCAGATTGCTGCCCCGAATCCAAAATTACAGGCACAGCCCCAAACCTGCAACTCCCTAGTTTTCAGATTGCTCTGGTATGACCTCCTCTGATGGACTCGCCTCCCAACTCTTACACACATGCACATACTGTACATCTTAAACTATTTGCTGTTCTTATGGGAATACTTCCATACACCCCAAGATGTTCTATAGCCATTTTTGGCTGGCTCAGCTCCTCGAGAGGTAGCCAAGACCCTCACTCCATTTTGTCAAGCAAAACATGACCAGAAGCCAGGATACTCTCCGGCTTTGCAACCACGGCCCAATGGAAGCGAAAGGAAAGCTTAGACACAGCCCTGTAAACATAAGCTATGCAAAAAACAAAATGGGTGAAAGCCACCAAAAACACAGAGCCAAGAGAGATACAGACAAGACAGACCAAACTGGTACCCATTTCTTTTTTAAAAAAGCAGCAGCACCAGAGGTTTTAGTACACTGATAAATATTTATTTATATTTGTTATATTTCTATACCGCCCATCTTCCGGACGGAACTCTGGGCGGTTTACAATTAAACAGGCAGTAGAAATACAAAATTCCTGGTGTGTGTTGGGGGGGCAACCCCCCCCCCCCAGTATACAACTCCTTTGTTGGCCTGGACAATGTCCCTGTGTGCTGCATATATGGATAAGATAAACTGTCTCTCTCCAGCTACCTGTGATTCAGGGAAGATCGGGTAGGCCCTCTTGGGGGTAAGCACCAGCTTTGATCCGTCTTCACTCCACATATACGCCAAGCAGATAATCAAATCATTTATATTCTGCATGATTTCTGTAATGACCAAAGTGATTTCGGAGAGGCATGTACAGTATTTGTTTATTGGAGACACTCATTGCAAAACAGTTTGGAGTCAATACACTTTTTTTCTAGTCCCTTCTTCTCATCCCCCTGACCGCAAAAAAAAAACTTAAAAAAAAAACATAGCCACATTGACATTACAGCACAAATGGAGCTGCTCTTCCACCTCTCTCAAAAGAGTATACTGTATCTGGAAAAGAAAACTCAAGCCAATGTTGAACAGGCCGAAAAAAAAGAAAAGAAAAAAATACCACAGCAGTCGATCGGAGGTTTTGCACAAATAGCCACTGAAAGTTCTGCTAAAAAAGCTTGCAATTTGAAAACTATTTTGCGGTAAACACAAGGAGGCATTTGACGCACCTCAGGATATTTCTGCAAAGTGATTTTTAAACTGATTCTGCATCTGTTGCATGGACTGACAGTTATCTGACAAACAAACCCATGGCAGAACACTTTAAAAGTCGCTGGAACTTTGGGTTTTTTTGTTTTTTATTAAGTGTTCTCAGCACTGGAATGACCCTCCAGAAGAGCAACACCACTTCCTCAATCTCGGGGACCCCTTTGCCCTTAAGAGTCAACCCAGGTTCAGAATTCTCCTGTCACAGTTCTTGAAAGGTTGTTCCACTAGATCTCACCAAGGCTTGGGAGCATCAATTCTGGCCTTTCGGGATGAAGGGAAGGCGGTGCCAGAGGGCAAGGGAACCAGACTGGATCTGAATGAAGAGGAACAGCCAGGCTCCCACTGCCCTTTTGCAAACGACAACAAAATTTATCAGCAACACAAGTTCCCTCTGGAACAGCCACCTTCATGGCTAAGCTCAATCGCTCTGTGCTGTACAGGTCGGCTTGTGGACTTAAAACAGGGATGGGATGCTGCCATGGATGCAGAAGAGAAAACCCTGGACTTTTAGTGTTGGAAAGGGGTCATCTCTTGTGTCTTAAGAAAAACAACTCCAAGTCAGAACTAAAGAAGGAGCTTTCTCTTAGTTCTCCTATTTCTGGGACTCGCAGGAACATCATGAGTCATTAGGACCATTTTAAGAGCAAGGGGCTTTTTCTCTCAAGTTCTCCCCTTTCTTTTCTTTTCCAGTCTAATGTAAAAACAACGAACTCCTGCTCCGTCTAATGAAGGCAACCTCAGCGGCAGCCTCCTGCAACCCCCCAATCTGGGATGGGGAGACCCACCAGGTCCGATTTCATTCAACTGGCAACCAAGTCTAGCTCATTTCACTAGAAGGCAATCGGGGGAATTCTAGAAGCCCCCACTGGCTTACGGTTTAATCACAAGCACACGCGCGCGACCCGCCCGCTGCCCGTCGATCAGCCTCACTCGGTTCCCACCTTTCGGGGGTTCTCACCTTCCAAGGCCCGGCAGCCGCCCGGCAGCAGCACCACCAACAGCCCCACGACGACCGCCGCCGCCGGGAGTCGCAGCAACGAGGGCGCCCCGGGGCGGGCGGCGGCGGCCATCGCGGGGCCGGAGCCCGACAGGGCGGCTCTGCAGCAATCCGAGTCCTCCCCGGCGCGAGTCCCTTCTCGCCGAGGCGGCAAGCAAGCGCACGATCCGGCGGCTCCTCGCCTCTCGCTCCGCTTCACTCTTTCCTGCAAGCGTCCCCACTCCCGCCGTCGGAAGCCACTCCGTTCAGGATCGGGCTGGGGGCAGGGAGAGACCGATCCGGGGGTCCCGTCCGGTTCCGAGCTGGGCTGAGCGGCCAAAGCTGAGCTCCTCCGAGTCCGGCCAGGAGGAGGAGAAAGAAGAGGGAGAAGCCAGGCGCCTCGCTTCCCTGGGCGAGCCCGGGCGGCCGTCGGGGAGGTGGTGCGTCGGTGCGCTGCAAAGGCTCCGGGGCTCGAGCCGAGGAGGAGGGCGCCTGGGGGAGAATCAGGAGTCTCTCCCCCCCCCCGCCCCGGGGCTCCCCGGCAGAAACTCCCGCTCTGAGCTCCGCCGGGTCCACCCGCGACGGCGGGGAAACCACCACCGGGACCCACACCAGCCCTTTTTCCCGAGGAGGGCAGAGCGCGCCGACGGGGCTCCCCGGCCGGCGGCGCTGTCCATCTCCCTCTCGGGCACGCCCTGAGCGACCCAGGGCCCGCTTAGCGCGGGAGGGAAGCCCCGGCCCCGGCCCTGGCAACGCCGAGCCTCCCGTTCATTGGGCAGCCGCGAGTACAACTCGAGTGTCTATCTATCTAATGTCCATTATGTGGCAGGGAAAACTTGCACGGATTGAGAACCGCCGAGTACCTGTCGCCTGGCCGGATGGGGATTCGAACCCAGGTCTTCCGAATCCTAGTCACTCTATCCACCACTACACCACACTGGGTATCTACAGAGGCTGAACCATGATGCAAAAGCTATAGATTTGCTTAGGGATGCCAGGTCTCTGGATGACATTTGCAACGTCCAGCGGCATACTTCAAAGATTTGAACCCAAGTCCCTTGAGTCCTAGGCGGATACTTTACTTCCTACACCTCACTAGTTCTCTAAAAACCCATCTATCTGGATAATACAAACTGGATAATCTATCATGCATGTTGTAGGGAAAACTTGCACAAATTGAGCACTGCTGGTAGCTTCCCCAAGATGCATGGCGTTGAGGAGCCTTTTTGGGTCTGGGTTGCAATATTATCCAGTTACCTGGGTTTTAGAGAACTAGGGAGATGTAGGAACTCGAGTATCTGCCTAGGACTCAGAGGGGTGTGGGTGTAGCAATGGGACGCTCATCACCCAGATAAATAGTCTAGTAGTGACTAGATGGATGGGGTAAAAATTTAAATGAATAAAATAAATACATCAGTACACGCCTCAGACACGCTATCAGGGTTATCGATTTGGAAATGTCTTGAAAACACCACAGCTGAGTTTTCCTGGATTTAGGGTCTGTTTTCCCAGATCTCTCTCACGTCAGTTGGTCCAGAAGCAGTTCTGGCCCAATCTTTGCATGCTTGACCTCTGTGATCTCCCAGGGACCCATTTCTGCGATATTACAACAGTTAACTTCTAGACCAGTGACAGCGAACCTTTTAGAGACCGAGTGCCCAAAATGCAATTCAAAATTCACTATTTTTTCCCTAAGTGCCAATACTGCAATTTAACCTGAATACAGGTGGCTGTCAAGGGGCAATGCTGGGTGGCCACAGAAAGGGCTCAGAGTGCCACCTTCGGCACCCGTGCCATAGGTTTGCCAACAATGTTCTAGACCCAGGTTTTGGCCCTGAAATCACAAATAATCAGATGTTGTTGACTGGTCTCACCTCCTATTGGGCAGTATCCCAAGATCTCAGCTGAGAAAGGGCCTGATTCCAGGCTCCTCTGCTGGAAAAGACACCCAGGAGAGGGTATCTAGTTTGACATGTCAACAACCATCTTGAGATGCAAGAAGCCAAACCACCCCATGACATGAGAAAGGAGGAGGAGGAGGACCCGTAAACAACACAACCACCTCCAACCAGCCTAATGAGCAGAAATGAAGGGCCTCAGTGCAAGGAGTGGTGAAGCTGTGACTTCGGTTTTTACACCTGCCTGTGGGTTGGCTGCTCCCAGCAATTAATGTTTTGCACACGGCAGAGAGCTCCATGGCTTCTCCAATAGCCCTGTACCACAGCTTGCCCTTTGAGTAAGTGGTTCTCTTTCCTATATATAAGAGATCATTGAACGGTAGGGGTGGAAGGCACTCTGAAAATCATCTAGCCCCGTGGTTCTCAACCTGTGGGTTCCAAGATGTTCCTGGACTGCAATTCCCAGAAATCCCTTCCAGCGTAGTGAGTGGTGGAGGCTGTTGGGAGTTGCAGTCCAGGAACACCTGGGGACCCACAGGTTGGGAACGACTGATCTAGCCCACCCCGCCAGCAGAAACTTCCCCAGCACACCTGTTTGGACGGAGAATCTACCGTCTTCCAAGTGAATTCCATTTTGGGGCAGATCGCACGTTCAGGTAGTTTTTGGTCGTGTTTAGCTGAAAATTGCATATGCTCGTGATCCATTCAGGCTCCATCAGGACTGTTTTGGGATGATGAGAGATTAACAGGGGCATTTTCGGAATGATGACAACTCCTTCTCTGTCTATTTCCTCTTCCATTATATTAATCTTGGTCATTGATCTTTTTTAAAAAAAATGTGGTTGTGGAGGAGAGCTTTGTGGATACTTTGGACTCTCAGGAAGACAGATAAGTGGTTCCCAGTTCAAACGAACCCTGCACTACCTCTGGAGGTAAAAACATTGAAACTGAGACTCTCCTACTTTGGGCACAATGAGAGAAGGCAGGATTCTCTGGAATAGAGAATTACACGGGGAGAAGGTGAATGGCAGTAGGAGAAGACGACGACCAAATGTAAGATGGATCAACTCCCTAAAGGAAGCCACAGGCTTGAGTTTAGACTAGGTGAGCAGGGCTGCTGCGGGTAGGACAACCCTGGTCATCACTTCATTCCTTATCTGGTTAGTAAAGGATTGAAGGGGAAAGGAATTCGGAAGTGAAAATTATAATGGGACGGATGCACTGCAGGTGACATATACGACCATTTTGTACATCAACTAACAGCTGGAAGTCACAGGAAAACAGCACTATATCACACATTTTTAAGGCAGCAGGGACTCCCAGAAACAACACAGCAAATAAATTGATTTATATGAGTTGATGGCACACCTGGCCTATGGAACCTGTACAAACAGCAAGAAATGTACCAGTGGAACTGATAACAGAATTATTCAGGAAGCAGGCTGCGGCAGGCCTGTGCCACATTTTCACTTGTTTTCTTAAGCCCAAAGAGAAAACGAGGGGCCCGTGGCCCTTCTTCTGGGAAAGAGTTCCAGAATGAGTACTCTACTCTGGTCTCTTAGGATTGAAGGCCTGGGAATTTTTGAGGATCAAATATTGAGGCTACCTCCTTTAGGCGTCATTGTTGCATCTGGGTTTAGCAGCAATACCTAGGAAAGGAATGGATTTTTCACAAGAAATGGAATTCCCAGCCATCCTGTTATAAATGCAAAGTGTCTGATCTGAGCTTGGTCTTCAGTGGGCTATTCGGAGCCATTAACCCTACAAAAGTCCTGCTACCTTATTTGCTGATAACGGATCACTGTAGTTGCCAGCCCCTTTGGATTCTCCTTAAGGGAAGGGAAGGTTAGCCAAAATTACCACTATTTCACTGCATGCCCATTGGACCCACCAACGGTCCTACCACACCTCACGAGCATCCTGTGCTGTACAGGATATTGGTGAGTTGAGAGACACTAAGAACAAAAGCTTTGGTCCATGTTGCAAGCAAAAACACAAGAGACACCATCACACACCACAGCAAGTCCTGATTGACCCGAGAAAAGCAGAGGGAGTGAAACATTGATGTTAAGATCTGACTTGGTTTGGGCCAAGCTCCACCCTGCCAGCTTGGCCGATACCTCCTCCTCCTCCTTTTTTAACACCTGTAAGGCTGGCCCAGCCAGTGCGAGAGTGCAATCGGCCTGAACACCTGATTTTCCTGCATGCATCAGCAAGATTTAAAAAAAGGCCCTTGCTCTGATTCAGCCCAGGGATCCCTGACTGCGGTGGGGCAGGTGGATCACAGGGCCTCCGTCTCTCTGATCCCAGGCACCGAAAATGTCTGGAGAGCCTAAATGAATCACACTTGCCTGTCATGCTTCAATCTGGAAACTGCCTAATTGCTTTGGCACATGATGGCAAAACACTTTTAGGGAAACCTCCCCAGTCAGCTGCTCTACCTGGATGAGTAAGAATTAATCTTCAGCAAATGATTTGCAAACTGGTTTGCAATCGATTTGGATATTTATTTTTAGGTTTGGTTGTTGTTATTGTCTTAATTTTTCCCTTTCAAGTGGACACACGAGCAGGATAGACATTTATTGGAGGCTGGGACAATCTACACATTTATTGGAGGTGGCGGAATCAGATACCAAATTCCTGCAAGGCTGTTAACGTGAACAATTTCCAAAATAACTACATACTAAAAGGCTCACATGAGTATTGCTCCCCCTTCTCCTTCCCAGTGTACTGAAATTTTCTTCTTTTTGTCAACTGCCACTAGACAATTTTGTGACATCCACTGCAAATCCTACAAGAGACTTTCAGATGGGGATTTGTCCTTCTCTTTAGGTGCATTGTAGGTTCATATTGGTTCACCCTTTTTTCCAGCTTCGACATGATGAACTCACTGGAGTGGACCAATTTGCCGCCAGAGCACTCCAGACCATACCTTGTTCAGACCCTGCCAAGGGCTTCTACTTTTTTTTTTATCAAAGTTGGTACTGTATACTCTAGCTTGGTTCATTCCCAGTGGGTACAATCATAGGGAATGGACTAAAATCAAGCTTTCCAGCTGTCAAAGCTGCCAAGACTCCTTCCGATATCCATTTCCAGTATGGTGGAATGGTTTAACAGAGCCCCTTTAGGATATCGGCAAAGGGAACACTTCAGAACGTAAGAAGAGCCATGCTGCATCAGGCCAAAGGCCCATTTGGTCCAGCTTCCTGTATCTCACAGTGGCCCCACCAGATGCATCTGGGAGCGCACAAGATTAGATATCTGTCTCCTGATACCACTCCCCTGCATCTGGCCCTTGAAGTACCCCGGTTTTGAGCTTGGAGATGACACATCTCCATCATGGTTTGTAACCTGTGATGGACTTTTCCTGCAGGAATCTGTCCAATCCCCTTTTGAAGGCATCCAGGCCAGATGCCATCACCACATCCTGTGGCGGGGAGTTCCACAGACTAACAACGTGCTGGGTGAAAAAAAAATTTCTTTTGTCTGTTCTTACTTCTTCTATTACTCTGGGGAGGGGAAGGGAAATGAGTATTTTTGACTCTGCTCGATCACTGCTGTTGTGTTGAATCACTCATTTTTTTAAAAAAAAAACCTTTGCCTTTCTTTGAAGTGCTGATCAAAACTCTAGCTGGTTTCTCAATCGGCACTACACACAAGGCAATAAAAAATAATCTAAGTGATCCAGTGAATCCGTGATTGTCTACTAATTTCACTTCTGTTTGGACGCTTTAGTGAGGTCTTGAGCAATACAACCTATTGAAGGTATTCATTTGCAATCTTCATCACAGAACTTGTATCATGTACGAGGCTGGCTTGGAGTGGGAACAATATAAGCCACTCCCTTGAACTTGCTGCACCCCCCATCTCTCTCCTACACCTTTCTTTCTTTCTCAGACCCACAGAGTGAGAGACAGATTAAAATAAAAACAGTTTAAATGAAAATTGCATTTAACTCCAGATTGCTTCCCCAAATAAAAAAAACCACCTACAGAGACCCAAACCTGCAACTCCTAATTTTCACATAACTCTGGAACGACCTCCTTCTGACGGACTCACCTCTCGACTCTCTTACAAACACACACGTACATCTTAAACTATTTGCTGTTCTTATGGGAATACTTCCATGCACCCCAAGATGTTCTATACCCATTTTTGGCCGGCTCAGCTCCTCGAGAGGTAGCCAAGACCCTCACTCCATTTTGTCAAGCAAAACATGACCAGAAGCCAAGATACTCTCCGCCAGCTTTGCAACCACGGCCCACTGGAAGTGAAAGGAAAGCTTAGAGACACAGCCCTGTAAACATAAGCTATGCAAAAAAATGGATGAAAGCCACCAAAAACACTCAGCTACTTTTTGTTATTTTTCCAGCAGCCTATGAAGGTATCACCCATAGCCTATCCTAGCTTTTTTTCTTTTTTAATGGCTGTGCGGCTCCAAACTTCTTTTTTACCAAGAACACAGCCAGCGAGGAAACCAGGGCCAAGAGAGACGGAGACAAGACCGACCAAACTGGCTACCAATTTCTTTTTTAAAAAAGCAGCAGCACCAGAAGTTTTAGTACATTGATACATCCCATTCGTAGAGTCACACACACACACACACACACACACACGATCAGGAAACTTTAAATACTCAATGTCATGAGGGCTGGTCAAGCGCACCCCCCCCCAAGCGTACAACTCCTTTGTTGGACTGGACAATGTCGCTGTGTGCTGCATATATGGATAAGATAAACTGTCTCTCTTCCAGCTATCTGTGAGTCAGGGAAGATTTGGTAAGCCCTTGTCAGGGTAAGCGCCAGCTTTGATGCACCTTCACCCCACAGATAATGGCAATCAGATAATCATATCATTTCTAGACGGCATGATTTCTGCAAAGACCAAAACAATTTGGGAGAGGCATATATTTGTTTCTTGGAAGCACTTGTTGCAAAACAGATTGGAGTCAGTACACTTTTTTCCTATCCCCTTCTTCTTCTCAAAAAAGCCCCATAACAGCCACACTCGCATTACAGCACAAATGGAGTCCCTCTTCCACCTCTCCCAAAAGAGTATGTGTGGGAAAGAAAACTCAAGCCAATGTTGAACAGGCCAAAAAGAAAGAAAGAAAGAAAGAAAGAAAGACACCACAGCAGTCAGTAGGTCGTTTTGCACGCGTAGCCACTGAAAGTTCTGCTTTAAAAGCTTGCAAGTTGAAAGCTGTTTTGCGGTAAACACGGGGAGGCATTTGATGCACCTCAAGACATTTCTGCAAACTGATTTTTAAACTGATTCGGGGGGGGGGGGGGACGCTGCATGTGTGTGCCTGCAGCAAGAATGGCAGAGAGCGGATTCTGCATCTCCCAAAATCAGGGAAGTGACTGAGAAAACAGCAGGCTGTAGAAAACATAGTCTTCATCTTCCATTTCTCTTGACACCACAGGTTTCAAGCAAGGCACAGGGTTATTATTATTTAAATGCAACGGATAAAGCAGGTCAAGAGCATTTCCAAGGACTGAGAGAACCTGACGTACAGACCCGTGGCAGAACAGTTAACTTTAACTTTACTCAGCACTGGAAAGACCCACCGGGAGAGTAACACCACTTCCTCAATCCCGGGACCCCTTTGCCCTTAAGAGTCAACCCAGGTTCAGAATCTTCCCATCAAGGCTCTTGACAGCTTGATCCACTAGATCCCGGCAAGGCTTGCAAGCATCATTTCTGGCCTTTCAGGATTAAGGGAAGGCGGTGCCAGAGGGCAAGGGAACCAGACTGGATCTGAATGAAGAGGAACAGCCACTGCCCTTTTGCAAACGACAACAAATTTATCAGCAACACAAGTTCCGTCTGGAACAGCCACCTTCATGGCTAAGCTCAATCGCGCTGTGCTGTACAGTGCAGCCTGCAGACTTAAAACAGGGATGGGATGCTGCCAAGGATGCAGAAGAGGAAACCTGGACCTTTATTGCTGGAAAGGGGTCATCTCTTGTGTCTTAAGAAAAACAACTCCAAGTCAGAACTAAAGAAGGAGCTTTCTCTTAGTTCTCCTATTTCTGGGGCTCGCAGGAACATCATGATTCACTAGGACCATTTTAAGAGCAAGGGGCTTTTTCTCTCAAGTTCTTCCCCTTTCTTTTCTTTTCCAGTCTAATGTAAAAACAACGAACTCCTGCTCCGTCTAATGAAGGCAACCTCAGCGGCAGCCTCCCGCAACCCCCCAATCTGGGATGGGGAGACCCACCAGGTCCGATTTCATTCAACTGGCAACCAAGTCTAGCTCATTTCACTAGAAGGCAATCTGGGGGAATTCTAGAGGCCCCCGCTGGCTTAGGGTTTAAAATATGGCAAAGTGAATGCTTATTATTAACAAGACTTGGGAGGCTTCTTCTCACCTGCCAGTTATAACATCTCCACCTCTGGAAACCAAGTGATCTAACTTTTCCAAGCCCAGAGGATGAGAAGGGGAACCTTTTTCCAAAAGGCAGACACAGCACACACATATATAGAGAGAGAGAGAGAAAAAGAGACTGCAAAGCTGTTGTGCATTCATTTCTGCAGCTTTTGAAAAACTAGGTATGTTAAGATTGTGGTACAGAACAGGAATTTCGATGTTCTTTGAGAACTGGGAGGTCCTGCTAAATAAATGGGTGAGGAAATAAAGGAAAGGGAAAAGAATTAAGCTACATTAAACAGTCCAAATGCAGAGGAGAAGGTTTAGATTCCAGATCAAGACAGAGCTTAAAGCAACGATGTTCCCACTTGCATGGAGATCTACCAAGTTCTGGGCATCCCCTGCCCCTTCTTGGAGGGTTTCCCAAATGCAAGGGATCAAGGGGAATAGAGAGAGTTCAGAGTTTGGGGTACTATAGGGGTGGTGACCGGGGGAAGAGCAGCCACTGGTCATCCGAAGAGGACGGACAAAGACAATGGCTTCTCTTCAGCCGCTTGTTCGCGGCAATGGGCACCGTTCTTGGGGGCTTGTGTGGACCGACCCAGGAACAGAGACAGGCGGCTTAGTCCAAATCAGATAACTGGGAAGGAAGGAAGGAAGGGAGCATGAGATTTACTGGGGTTGAGGGAGAAACTGAGGTCCTCAGCGCCCCTCGCGGGACAGGGAGTCCCCGCAATTCCTCTGAAGTGGAGAAATTATTAATGAGAAAGACACGACCCCACTTTGCGGCGATCGTTTCAGCAAGCCGATCACAAGTCTGATTTTACTCTGAAGTTAGTCCCTCGGAGTTCAAAAGACCTCATTCGAGGTAAACATGCAGAGAACTGGATCGTTAAGAATCCAAATAAACAGTCTTTCCGAAGTAGGACACCCCAGATTTCCCGCAGGGCCGCCCCGGGGATCTAAGGGGTGTAATAGATATTTTAGACAAGCACACAAAAACACAGAAACACACACACACGACCGCCGCCCGTCGATCCGCCCCACTTTCCCGGCGCCCGGCTTGGTTCCGACCTTCCGGCGGTTCTCACCTTCCAAGGCCCGGCAGCCGCCCGGCAGCAGCACCAGCAGCAGCCCCACGACGACCGCCGCCGCCGCCGCCGGGAGCCGCAGCAACGGGGGCGCCCCGGGTCGGGCGGCGGCCATCGCGGGGCCGGAGCCCGACGGGGCGGCTCTGCAGCAATCCGAGTCCTCCCAGGCAGTCCCTTCTCGGCGAGGCTCCGCGGCGGCAAGCAAGCGCACGGTCCGGCGGCTCCTTGCCTTTTGCTCCGCTTCTTCACACTCTCTCCAAAGCGTCCCCACTCCCGCCGTCGGAAGCAACCCCGCTCAGGTCCGGGTCGGGGAGGGAGAGTCCGATCCGGGGGTCCCGTCCGGTGCCGAGCCGGGCTGAGCGGCCGAGCTGGTCTCCGCCGAGTCCGGCCAGGAGGAGGAGAAGGAAGATCCCACTTTGCGGCGATCCCTGGGCGAGCCCGTCGTCGACCGTCGGGGAGGTCGCGCGTCCGTGCGCTGCAAAGGCTCGGGGCTCGAGCCGAGGAAAGCGCCTGGGGGGAGAATCAGGCGTCTCTTTCCCCCCCGGGGCTCCCCGATAGAAACTCCCGCTCTGGCTCCAGCAGGTCCGCGCGTCCAGCCGCGACGGCGGGGAAATCACCACCGGGACCCACACCAGCCCTTTTTCCCGAGCAGGGCAGAGCACGCCGACGGGGCTCCCAGGGACTCCCGTCCGGTTCCGGCGATCGGGGTGGCCGATCCTCGAAGGCGTTCTTCCGTAGCCCCGAGAGTTTGCAATCCGTAGCGGCGGAAAGTGCTGGAAAGACGCCACGTTAATCTCCGTCTTTTGGTTTTGCACCGATTCGGATCGATCCAGGTCGGTGGTGCAGACCGTCGGATCAGGCTCTGTCCGGGAGTTGCAAATATCTCTCTCTCTACATATATATATATATTCGGGTCCTTCCCAAGAAACACACACACTGGAGATCCGGTTCGGAACCGGCGCTTGGGTAATCCGGAGCCTTCCTCCTGGTGTCCTCCTTCCCGGCTGGAGGGAACCCGGGAGGCTCCGCTGCGAGCACCACCACAACCCCGCACCGCCGCCGCCACGCCACCCCCGGAGATCCTCTCCCAGCCGCGCACGCTCTCGCTCTGGGGGCTCCAGCGCCGTCGCGGCGGCTCAGACCCAGGGGGCGGGGCCGCGCTGCCCATCTCCCTCCTGGACACGCCCCTAGCGACCGAGGGCCCTCTTGGCGCGGGGGAGAAGCCGAGGACTCGCCCCTAGCAACGCCGAGTCTCCCTCTCATTGGGCAGGGCGCGAGTTCGCCCGGTTGGGGGAGGGAGAACCCCTGGCAGGCGGAGCTGGGACCAAAGAGGAGGCGGGGCTTTGGAGAAAGATGAATTAGAGAGGGCGGGGAGGGCCGGTGCCAATCAAATGGCAGCCACCCCGGGCCTCCCCGATTCTGATCCACCTCATTGGACCACGAGGGAAGCGCTCCACCTAGCGGCCGCCAGTGGGATTATGCGTGTTAGAGGGATGCGGCTTTAAGGACCCGCCCACTCCCATTCATAAGGGAGGATGAGAAGGGAGGGGGAGGGGAGAGGCGTCCATCCCTTTATTCAGAAAATCCAGGGAAGGCAGGGCTTGAAAAGCAGCAAAAAGCGGAATGTCAGGTTTCGTAGAAGGAGGACGGTCGCCTTCCCCCTGGAACGTGGATTTGAATGCTTCTGCAGCAGGAGGGAAGATGGGCTGCAGCTGGAGAGATATAAATGGCATGGCCGGTATCTAGAAGGTGGCAAGATACGTCCCGGGCATTTCCTTGTTTGGAAGGAAGGATTTCCTTTGGGAAATTCCCACCACTCATAGACAGAGAGAGAATCTGCGGGTAGAGCAGGTCGTGAGCATGTGTTGCGGTGCTGCAGAGTCAGAACTGATTTATAACAAGGCTGTCCATGACAGGGATATTTGATCTCCTGCAGACGCTTTGCCCTCTTTCCTCTCACAGTTTCGCCTGGACAGAAAGGGATTCGAACACAAGTCTTCTGAAACCTAGTCAGCCACTACACCACACTGGGTATCTACAGAAGCCGAGTAGACTGAACTATGATGTTTGCCTATACAGTGGACCCTCCTATAACAAACAGTTTGTATAACATAAAATCTGTACGACATAAGAAATTCCAGAGATAGGGGAAATTTGCTTAACAGAAACGTCAGTGGGGCGAATCGGTACAACATGAAAATAGCTGTGATTAGGGATTACTGTTTTCAATGCATTCCTATGGGAAATGTGTATAAAGGAAAATTTGCTTAACATAATTTCATTTGGAATGAATTAATTCCTTTATACAAGGTACCACTGTAGTTTTACTTAGGATTGCCAGGTCTCTGGGTGGCATCTGCAGCGTCCAGTGGCATACATCAGAGATTTGAACCCAAGTCCCTCGAGTCCTACGCGGATACTTACTTCCTACACATCACTAGTTCTCTAAAAACCCATCTACCTGGATAATACAATGTGGATAATCTATCATGTATGTTGTAGGGAAAACTTGCACGGATTGAACACTGCTAAGTACCTTCCACAGGATGCTTGGTTGGGGGAGCCTTCTTGGGTCTGGGTTGCAATATTATCCAGTTAGATGGGTATTAGGGAACTAGTGAGGGGTAGAATTCGAGTATCTGCCTAGGACTCAGGGGACTCTGGTTCAAATCTCTCTTTGGGAAACTCACAGGGGTGTGATTGTTGCAATTGACACTCATCCTCCAGAGCAATAGTCTAGTGACTAGATGGGTGGGGTAAAAATTTAAATGAATAAAATAAATACATCAGTACACACCTCAGACACGATATCAGGGTTATCGATTTGGAAATGTCTTGAAAACACCACAGCTGAGTTTTCCTGGATTTAGGGTCTGTTTTCCCAGATCCCTCTCACGTCAGTTGGTCCAGAAGCAGTTCTGGCCCAATCTTTGCATGCCTTACCTTTGTGATATCCCAGGGACCCACTTCTGCGATATTACAAGGGTCAACTTCTAGACCCATGTTTTGTCCCTGAAATCACGGTGAATCAGATGTTCTTGACTGATCTCACCTCCTATTAGGCAGTATCCCAAGATCTCAGCTAAGAAAAGGCTTGATTCCAGGCTCTTCTGCTGGAAAAGACACCCAGGAGAGGGTATCTAGTTTGGCATCTCAACAACCATCTTGAGGTGCAAGAAGCCAAACCACCCCATGACATGAGAAAGGAGGAGGAGGAGAAGGAGGACCCGTAAACAACACAACCACCTCCAACCAGCCTAATGAGCAGAAATGAAGGGCCTCAGTGCAAGGAGTGGTGAAGTTGCGACTTTGGTTTTTACACCTGCCTGTGGGTTGGCTGCTTTCGCCAATTAATGTTTTGCACTATGGCTTCTGC
>JAHTLZ010000379.1:60034070-60058099 GCA_023846285.1 Phrynocephalus versicolor | reverse complement strand
TTCCAAAGAGAGTCTTTCAACCCCCTCCTGACACCTCAGCAAACAGATCTGGGGTTGCTGCTGCTGCCGCCTGCTGCCAGGAGGAGCCCAAGGTCAGTTTGCTGAGGTGTCAGGAGGGGTTTAAAAGCCTCTCTTTGGAAGCATGCTTCTCTCAAGAAAAAATCTGTAATATATGGGCCAGAGTGTGGTGGGGGACTACTACCCAGGGAAATGATGAAAGGGAGCAGGAGAAGAGGGAGACCAAATATGAGATGGATCAAAGAAAGCCATGGGGTTGAGGTTTACACTAGCTGAGCAGGGTTGTTGAGGACATTTTGGAGATTGCTTATTCATAAGATATGCCATAAATCAGAGGCAAGTTGACAGCCCATCACAACAACAACATCAAACACACAAGCAACAAAAACACTTTCTAGAACGAGGAGCTCTTTGTTCCAAGGAGTTTGTAGTCTAAAAGCTAATATGAATAAATAGGAAGTTTGTTCCAAGGAGTTTGTAGTCTAAAAGCTAATATGAATAAATAGGAAGGCGGGTTTTTAATGGAATTAGGCAGGTGGCCATTCTGAGGCTAGATGTAAAGGTGTGTTTGTTTTTGAAACCTAAGGTGAATGAAAGATCGGACAGGGACTGAGACTCCTCCTCTCTCTGCTGAGCCAAAGGAAGGAAAACAGCAAGACACCCCATTTTCACGCTCCTTGTCGAGGTGGGGGAGTGGCAGGGAGTCATTCCATATGAAACTATCCCTCCCCCAAGACTACACAGGTTGTGATCCTGACCTCACCCCAGTGGAATGTGCAGGTTCAGAAAGGAGAGTCTCATAAAGCACATTCTGGCTTACCCAAATTCCACATCGGTGACCACAAATCTCTGGGTTTTTTTGTTTTTGTTTGTTTTGTTTAAATCCTCTCAGGTCCCGAAAGGAAGAATTGTGCAATTGGCCTGACAAAGGAGAGACTGACTGTGAGGAAGTACTATATGTTGAAAAAGACATCTTCAAGGACACAACCTTGATGGGAGGAGCACCAGTGGTTCAACCAAGAGCTGCTCAGGTTGTAACAATGATAATCCCAAGAACTATGTTTGTTTTAGTTTTTAGATCTTCGGAGCTCCAATAGGTCATGCTATTTAGGGGATTATGAGAATTGTAGTAAAAAGGAGAAAAAAAATAAGGCTTCCAAGGTGTGCCAAATAGAGAGGTATTCTGCCTTTTAAGACCTAAGAACTGTTGCAAAGTTTTGATTTTTTTAATGGTTTTTTTTTTTTTTTTTGCTTTGTTTTATTTTTGGTTAATTTCCTCTAGTGGCTCAGCATAAGCGCGGCAATTCGCAAAATGGATTAGCTTCAAGTTGCCTAGAGTGGTTCCACCCCTTTTCTCATGAACTGGCATGCCCATTGGACCCATCAAAGTCCTTGCCCCGCCCCACGAGCATCCTGTGCTGTATAGGATATTGAGAGACACTAAGAACAAAGGCTTTGGTCCGTGTTGCAAGCAAAAACACGAGGGATGCCACCCCACCCCAAGCCAAGTCACTGACTGACACAGGGAAAAGCAGAGGGAGTGAAGCATTGACGTTAAGATCTGACTTGGTTTGGGCCAAGCTCCACCCTGCCAGCTTGACAGATACTGGCCCTCTCTCTCCTCCTCCTCCTCTTCCATTAACACCTGTAAGGCTGGCTCAGCCAGTGCGAGAGTGCAATCGGCCAGAACACCTGACTTTCCTGCGTGCATCAGCAAGAAAAACAAGGCCCTTGCTCTGATTCAGCCCAGGGATCCCTGACTGTGGTGGGGCAGGTGGATCACATGGCCTCCGTCTCTCTGATCCCAGGTACCGAAAATGTCTGGAGAGCCTGCGTGAATCACACTTGCCTGTCATGCTTCACATCTGGAAACTGCCTAATTTCTTTCGCACATGATGGCAAAACACTTTTAAGGAAACCTCCCCAGTTAGCTGCTCTATCTGGATGAGTAGGAATTAATCTCCAGCAAATGATTTGCAAACTGGTTTGCAATTGATTTGGATATTTATTTTTAAGTTTGTTTCTTGTTATTGTCTTAATCCCCCCCTCAAGTGGACACTCAGCCAGGATAGACATTTATTGGAGGTTGGGACAATCTACACATTTATGGGAGGTAAATCCCATAATTCCAGGTGCTGTCTCAAATTTCTGTGGGTGCTATTGTGATAGCTGATTTCCAGTGTTTTTGCTCATTTGCTACCTTTCTGTCATTGTGACCCAGTTTGAGTTCCTGGTTTGGAAGAAAAGAAACGTACATCAATATTAAAATATTCCGTCACTTAGTCAGACTGCCCTATCAGAATTCATTAGGAGAAACCTAACTTTTGTATTGGGGATTATTGTGCTAGAACAGCAGGAGAACAAATTCCGTGGGTGAGGAAAGGAAGCAGCTCTCAAAAGCCTTAACAATGAAGGTTTGTTGCACTTTGGCCTTTTAAGATTCTTCTTTAAGATCAAGCTAAAAAGATTTTCCAGGATTAAAATAGACTGAAAGAACAAATATCAGAAAATTGTTTCTTCCACTTGCATTAATGCCTTTTAAGTACTGTATGTTTAAAACTCGTGGTTATTTAAAAAAAATAGTTTTGCAGCTCAACGAGTTGGAGTCTTTGGGTGTGGCGCCAGAGATCGGGAGAATGATTTTGCCTTTGCCTGCAGGAGCCAGCCCTGGTGGCCTTGGGCAAGCTACATTGTCCCAGGGTGACCTCAGAAGAAGGGAAATAGGAAGCTACTTCTGTATATTCTCTACCTGGAGAACCTCTAGAAAAGGAGACGTGTGTTGGAACTGAACTGACACCATACAATAACCGTTTACAAGTACAGTATTATTTATTTATTTATTATTACTTATTTATTACACTTGTATCCCGACCATCTTCCGAAACGGAACTCTGGGCGGCTAACAATAAAACAAACTACAAAAGAAACAAAAAGTCAAAAGCAGATTACCCTCAGAAGAGCTGGCGCGGGAGGCAAGGGGGGAAAAACGTAAGTGCAAAGGTCGCCAAATGCCTCCTTTAAAAGGTGTGTTTTCAAGGCCTTTTTGAAGGCGGGCAGGCACTGTGCTAGGTGCAGCTCACTAGGCAGATGGTTCTACAGCGTGGGGCCCACCACAGAGAAGGCGCGGTTACGCGTGAGCGATTTCCGCGCCTCCCTGGGTGTGGCCACCCTAAGTAAACGCGCCTGCGCCATCCTCGTGGGCCTGTTCCCGGTTGACCTCTGGGAGATACGCTCCGACAGGTACTCTGGTCCCAAGCCATGGAGGGCTTTGAAAATCAAAACCAAGACCTTGAACCTTATCCGGAGGACAACGGGTAGCCAATGCAGGCGGACCAGAACTGGCCAGAATTGATCCCCCCCCCCCCCCCGCTGGCCTCTGTCACTGTCCAGCTTTCCCACCAGTATATACAGTGGTAACCCGACTTAGGAGCAGCTCAACTTAAGAGCAATTTGACTTAAGAGCAGAAAACTGTTGGTGTTTTAACTGCCCCCTTAAAAAATTTAGATATGGTCCGCTCAACGTACAATTTTTTTTATTTTTTTTTAAATTTAATTTATTTTTTTCAATTTTTAGATAGGTACCCCGACTTAAGAGTAGTTCGACTGAAGAGCATGCATTCGGAATAGATTAAATTCGTAAGTTGAGGTACCACTGTAGTAAGTGGGGACCCCATTCCCCTGCTACATATGCATTAAAGATGAGGAACGGGTTGCAATCTTAATTCAACACAAACATTGCCAAATACACAGGAACAAAAGCAGACTTCGAAAAATCAAAGGTTCGAAGCCCAACCTCGATAAATGATTCTTGTCAGTCTTTCTTCTTCCATTCATTTTTTTTTAAAAAAATCTCAAGTTCTTTTACTACCCTAAACATAAAGAATGCATGTTTTCCAGGAGGCAAATTTTGCTTTCAGATAAACTAAACTGAAATATTCAACCATTCCTCATAAGTCTCCTGATTTTATTTATGCCTTCCAGTTAATGGCTGGCTCCCCACCCCACCCCGCCGCTGCCTTTCCTTATGCTTGTGTGAATCAGCCCTAAGTCCTTCCTGAAGGTAGAACAGGTTTATTGGAGGGCTGTTGTTTTTCCTGTCTCCCAGATACCAACCAGAGCATGGGATTTTTATTATCATTGGCTCTTTTTCAGGAATTAGGCACACCGATGATCAAACAGCAGAAACCAGTGAAGAGTTGCTGGGATCCAGACATTGCCAGATCCATCCAGGCTCGAGGATGGACTGAGCACTCGGGACCTTCCCTTTGGGCATATCTAGACCAAGTTGTCAGTCACCCCACCACCTGTGCTCATCCACAGAAAATCACTGCAATTCAAGCACACTTTACACAGCATTGCTCATGAAACGTTTCCGCTGCTCCTTTTGCCTATTTATTTACCAGGAAAGAAATCTAGTAAGCAGAAAAATCCAACTTATAGAGGTGTCCTCTCCTAACTACAGAACTGAGGACCTCTGCTTAGTCTACTAGCTGATAGTGCTGTGAAACGGCACACCCATATCATAGCACTTTCTAATTAAAGTACATTTTTATTGCTATTGCACGGAGGTCTCAGTGTGGAAAAGTCCTTTGACTCCTGTTGTGTCGTTGCAGTCGTGACCAACTCTTCGTGACCCCATGTCCATGGAGTTTTCTTTGCAGGAATCCTGGAGTGGTTTGCCAGTTCCTACTCCAGGCACCTGCAGCACCTGGTAATCCCTGGTGGTCTCCCATCCAAGTATTCACCAGGGCCGACCCTGCTTAGCTTCCAAAATCAGGTGAGATTGGATGTTGTTATGGCATCTAGGCAGCTGATACCAAACCCTAAGTTATCTTCCTTGAAGAACTTGCCCTCTCCTGACCCCTGCTGGTGAGGCTGGAAGCACCAGGAAGTCTTCTGGCCACAAGGGCCTGCCTTTCCCTCCTTCTTCCACCAGCCAAGGGCCCAGAGGAGTCCTTGATAATTCCTTCCCCTCCAGCGGGCAGATACCAAGCACTTCCTGACAGACAGAGGCCTGTCTTATGATTTTATGAGCCTCAGCAGGCAGGAGGTGGGGCAGACGGCAGATGGCAATGGGCGGCTGGCGGGCGGTGGAGGGACAGACAGCAGTGGCCAGTGGTGGTGGGGCAGCGGGGGGGTGTGGCAGGCTGGCCAGCGCCTTCTCTCCATTTTGGCGCCCTAGGCAACTGCCTAGTTCGCCTTAATGGACACGCCAGCCCTGACCACTGGGAGTACTGCAGCTCAGTTTTGAGGGGCATAATGAATATTAACCAGGAAGAAGAACATCAAACAAAATTATGGTCTTTGATAATTGAAAAGTACTAGCAATGTTGACCTTGTAATTCTAGGTTCCACCAGAGAATAGCTATCATCATCTCTCACCAACATCTTTTTTTAAAAAATGTAGGATTTCTGATCATTATACTAGATCCTACACTCAACTATACTGGAAACTTCCAATGGTGTACATGGTAGGGGGAAAAGTTATTCCCATTGATTAACTCCTGTATTCCTGTACAGCAGTGCTCCCCAACCTTTTTGTCCCCACGGACCGGAAAATATTTGATTATTTTTCCATGGCCCGGGGCTGGGGTGGGGGTGGGGAAAATGGGGGGTGGGGGGGTCGGGCGGGGGGGCAGGGGAGGGGGGAGGGAGGAGGGGGTGCGGGGGGGCTTCGTGTGTGTGCCTTGCGGGGGAGCCACGGGAGCGGCTGGGCGGCGCGGCAACTGCGCCCCGACACAGCCCCGTGTGAAACCTTTCGTGCAGGACCTCGCGTCGCCCGTGGGCACCCAGAGGCGCGGAGGAGGGGGGGGTCGGAGGCGCGCCCCTCCCCGGGCAGAGGGTCCGGTTCCCCAGGGCCTCCTGGCAACAGGACTTTTGACTGGGGGGGGGGAGAGATTGAGTCAAGACCCGAGCAGCCACACACACGCAGGCGCCACGAGGAAAGGCTCGGGAGGCAGGTAGCCGTTCCCACAGCAACCATTCCCCAGGCCCAGCACGTGTGGAGGTGGTGGTGGTGGGCTGTTCTCACGAGCCTGTGCCTACCCGTGCACGGAGGTGGCTTCCTTGCAGCTGGCAAGGCAGACCTTCTCGCCAGCCTAGGCGGCGGCAGGGGCACCTCAGCATGGCGCTCCTTGGTGCCCCCCTCCCCCCTGGGAACGCCAAGCCTCTCCTCCCACCCTGGGGTCCCAGCTGGAGGGCCTGACCTTCGGGCGGGCGAGCGGGAGGGGGAAGGGGAGGGAGGCCGGTGGGGGAGTGGCAGGGGGCCACGGGAGCGGCGGCGGCGGCGCTCGCCGGCTGGGGGCGTCGGGCGTGCTGCTCCCCCCTGTGCGCACGGGCGGGGTAGGGGGGAGCCTGGGGCTCCTGGGCGGGCAGGCCCCCGCCTCCTCCGCCTGTTGGCGGCCACGGCAGCCGCCCAGGTTCGGCTGCGGCTCCGCGGCCGGCGGCGAGGGCGCCCCACGGCTGCCGCCGTCGCCCGCCTCGGTGGGGCACCTCTGTAATCCCCCCCGCAATCGCCCCCCCCGCCGCCACCCCTCCGCAATTGCCCTCGCTGCTGCTGCTGCTGTTCCTTCGGCGGCGGCGGCGGGAGGAGGAGGAGGAGGAACCGGAGCAGGAGCAGGAGCAGGAGGAGGCGGCGGCGGCTCGTCGGTGCCACGAGGGCGCTTCCCGGTGCGGCCGGGCGGGTGCCGCGAGCAGGGCACCAGGGCCAGGAGCTGCTCCTGCTGCCGCCGCTGCCGTGGGCCTCCTCCTCCGCCGGGGAAAGCGAGCGGGGCGCCAGCAGCGGGATCCCGGGGGGAGGAGGAGGAGGATGGGCGCCTCTGCCTCCTCTTCCTCCTCCTCCTCCTCCTGTAGGACCTTCACAGCAGAGGCTGCTGTCTGGAGCGCCGGAGAGCGTGTGGCTGGAGCGGCGGCACTCCTCCTCTGCCCCGCACCGGTGGGGAGAACAAAAGCGTCGAGGCGGAGGGGAAGGAGAGGAGGAGGGAGGCGACCCAGGCGGCGAGTGAGGAGGAGCATTGCCTGCAAGCCGTGGGGCTAGCTCGCTCGCTCACGGTGTTTCCCTCCCCTGTCCGACCCCCAGAGGAGAGCAACGGACGGAGGAGAGCCCGGTCTTCTGGGCCGCCGCCAACGCCGCCGCATCCCTCCTGGCTGAGCCCAAGTGGCCGCCGCCAACGCCGCCGTGGCGCCAGCGTTTTGGGGCGGAGTCGCCGGCTGGCCGGCCCGGGAGGAGGGGAGGGGAGGGGAGGAGGGAGGCAAAGGGGGCGGCGGCGGCGGCTCCTCCTGCGCTCCTCCAGCCTTCCTCCTCCACCAGCCGCCCGCGGGAGAGAAGAGGAGGAGGAGGAGGGCGGCGGAGGAAAAGGGGAGGAGCCTCCCCAGCCTCCCCAGGCGGCCCGGTGCCGACCGGTCCACGGACCGGCACCGGTCCGCGGCCCGGGGGTTGGGGACCACCGCTGTACAGTATTATTAAGTCAGCCTCTGATTATGGAGATTTATGCTTGCCTGTTTGCTTGTACAGTAATAGCCCTTCCTTCCATGAATTAGTCATTAGTGTAACACTTTTAAAAAAAAAAAAAAGACCTCCGAGCTAGTGACCAGCACAAGAGATTGCGGCAGCCAAGAAATCTATAAATTATGTGGCACATAATCACAGTCTTTCCTTGTGCTTATCCTGTGCCCACCTGCAGTCAGCTGGACTGGATGACAGTGTGTGTATCTGGAAACTCAAAGGGTTTTTTTTATTTCCTCTGTGTCTACATAGGCTTCCCAGCCCTACTCTTAGGGTATTTGTACACGACCCCTAAACTCCGCCGCAAATGGCTCCCAGCTCCGGAGCTTAAAATTGTTTCCCCACCAGCTCCGGAGCTTACAGATAATTAAGTGCGACCACGCCCACCTAAGCGTGTCCCAGCGCACTTTTCAGGTACCTGCTCTCCGGAGGTGAAAATTCCTGATGCAGATATAACGTAGTGACTGCCGGGCTCTCCTTGCTTCTGTTTGTTCTTTTTTTGCCCCCCACCCCTTTAAGAGATCTGAATGCAGTGCCGGGACGGCAGAACGGAGGTGAGCGGCATTCTTTTCTTCCTTTTTCTCTCCCTCCCCTCACGCAGCCAGCAGCCAGGAATGTGGAGGGGGTGGGAATGCAGGAACAGCGATAAACCCTTAAGATCTCTGGTCCGAATTTAAGTGGCCAGGGATCTTAGGGGTCGTGTGAAAAGGCTCTTAGTTTCGAAACTCCCACCCGATTCCTTCCCCTGTCCACCTCAACGTCTTACTAAACTCAAAAGCCTTAACTTGGGTCTGCTTTTCTATGAAGATGTTTCTTGCCTATTATATAGAGCTGGGATGACCAGGATACTGGGTTTTTGAAATTAAAGGAAAAATATTCCCTGTCTTTCACTATCTTTTGTCACACACCCTCCATTTCTCATTGAGGCACCAACTTGGGGGAAAAACACAGAAACAAAATTGGCCTGGGCTGAGGCTTAGACACTGGTTGTGTAGCCCTCATCAGGACCAACATTTTGTGTAACAGTCCCATCTGGCAGAGGGAAATCCGGAGCAACCTTCCCCTTATCTGGTAGCCTCTAAGTGTGCTGGGCTACATATCCCATAATGCATCAGGGATACAACTCCCAGCTAGTTTGCTATTTATAAACTGCCATTGGCCATGGAGACTGAGGGTGATGGCACCTCTGGGAGGCAGCAGATTGAAGGGTGATGGTAGGAGCGACCCTCAGATGTTATTGGACTACAACTCCCAGAAACTCTTGCCAGCACATCTCGTGGTGAAGGTTTCTGGGAGTTTTAGTCCAAGAACATCTGTAGACTAGACATGGGCACGACTTGGCGAAATTCTCGTTTCCGTTTCCGTTACTCGTTTCCGTTACGCAACGGAAACGGTAACGACAATTACACCCCCAGAACTCGAACTCGAACCAACTAAAGAAAAATTGGGTCTGATTTGTCGTTGTCGTTCCTGGCATCGCAGCGATCGCACGATGCCAAGCGGCACAGAAAAAAAAATTTAAAAATAAAAAAAACCCTGATTCCCGGCCAAAAAAGCAGGCGAAAATATGCCTGCCTGAGGGCACCTACCAGAGGGGTGGTTTCTGGGGGGGGGTCCCCACTCCAGCCTTCCCCCCCTCCTGTCCTGGGCTGCTGGTACCAGGCTGGGAGGGGGCATCCTCGGCGTCTCCATTTGCCATGCGGTGGGGCGGATCCAAAATGGCGACCGCAATAATTTTTTTTAAATCGTGGTCCAAAAACCCACCAAAGCACCACAGAAACATGTGAAAATTAGGTATTTTAACTGCCTGATTTTTTATAGTAGCAGCAGTGGGTTTTTCTTGCAACAAAACGTCTCCATTGATTTTGTTTTATTTTATTTTTATTCTTTTACACCTGCGCACGCGCAATGATGGGCTAGCCATGGGATGGGACCATGCAAACTTTTGGAGCCATTCCACCAATCGCATGGCCAGGTTTTGCTGAGACTTCTGGATGTGCCAGAGAGGGCATTAAAAGCCCACCAACCCTAAGACTAATCCTAATCCTAACCCTAACCCTAACCCATACGCCAGTACACTGTGTTCTTAGTGGGCCAGAGGCACCCAGAGGTACAGCCCACTAACCCACCCTAACCTTAACCGTTACCCTAAGCCTAGCCCTTACCCCCTAACCCCATGCTCTGGGAACTGGAAGTCAAGTCACGCTAAATCACGGCGGTAACGACAAACGACAAACGACACGACAAAACGACAAATTTTTGAAAAATTTCGCGAAAAATGGAAACGACCCGAAACGGACCTGTCCCGAAAAACGACAACTCGAAAAAAAAATTTTTCTGGTCGTGCCCATCTCGACTGTAGACCTAAGGTTGGGAACCACTGGTCTAGACATGCAGCGGAAGCATGACCTAGATTCTACAGCAAGATGGACACATTAAGATAAGACCCAGGGCTGTCCTTTTTAATGATGAGTGTAAAAGCAGCATTTATCACCTAGGATGTCCAGTTTCACTACCACCATTTCTTAAACTTAAACTGGAATTGAACAAGTTCCATGCAAATGTCTATGTACGGGGAAAAGCTCTGAACATATTGGAGTGTGTAAATATTCTTTTTAGGACAAGAGCTTTTTGGACCACTGCTACCCATCACTATGGTGGCTGTGCCTTATGGAAGTTGTATTCCCCAGCTGGTCAGTGCTGGGGGGCGGGGAAGCACCGAAGGCCAGCTGATTGGCGCTAGGGGGGGAAAATAAAAATAAAAATAAAAATAAAAATGTGCCCACCAGCCCCAGGGCCACCTGGTGGGCGCTAAGGAAAATTTAAAAATTTAAAACAAAATAAAATAAAAAGCGCTCAGGGCCAGCTGGTCGGCGCTGGGGCGGGAAATTTTTTTTTTTTTAAAAAGTGCTCACCAGCCCTAGGGCCAGCTGGTGAGCGGGGTGGGGTGGGAGCACCGAAGGCCAGCTGATTGGCACTAGGGGGAAAATAAAAATAAGAAATGACATTTTAGAAGTGCCCACCAGCCCCAGGGCCACCTGGTGGGCGCTAAGGAAAAATTTTTAAAAAATGTAAAAAGCCAAAAAGCCAGATCATATGTGCCCACACGGACTTCTGGCTCCAGAAAAATGTGCATTTTTAAGCAAAGCAAAAAATACCCAACAAAGCTTGCTAGGACCCACTAAATGGAACACTACTGGGTTGTTTTTTTTTTAAAAGCCCGATGACCGTGGGGACAAGATTTTTGGAAACGGTTTATCTGTAAATTAGATCAGGATTTTAAAGGACGTGTGATAGAGCCCTGTCTACAGTATTTTTAATTTACTCCTCATTTTGCCTCCTAGATTACCCTATACTGTAGTATTTCTGCTTTGTTTGTGGGGAAGGGAAGAGTTTCACTAAGCACCCCTTCCCTACAAAATCCCACTTCCTGTTTACTTTTGGGGAAAATAGTAACCAAGCCCAGCAATTTGCCAGGCCTGATGCAGTGAACGACAAGATTTGGGCCAAAAACAAAAACAAAAAACCATCCCAGCTTCATAGGACAAGATCAATTTTAAATACCGTATAGGAAATTCTTCCTAAAACCCACTTCTCTCATTCTGATGTAAATACAATAAGCACCCAGATCATGCGGCAACAAAAAAAGAGCGCTGAAAAAGAGAACGCCACCAAGAACGTCACCAAGGACGTGGGGAAATGAAGGCCATTTCAATGCAGCGCAAACCCCTCGCTCAGCAGCTCGCATGTAAAACTGACAAAACTGGGTATCATTAAAGGAGGCGGCGGGGGCAAAATAGCAGAAGTTGTGCTTGCTGTCTGCAATTAGCCAGAGATAAAAGTGCCCCTCCCAAGCTATTCAGATGCAAACATCTCTTGACTGCAGGAGAAATCCAATACAATTTGAGAAGTGGCAAATAATCAAGGAAGCCTTATAGCAAGAATAAATTTTGATGGTTCATACATTTCTTTTCCGCCTTAATTAAAAAAAAAGAGGGGGGGAGAGCGAGGGAGGAAGGAACTGCTATTTGCAAAAGCTGGGCCAAAGTACTGGCAATGTTACTGAAATGCCTAGGGCAGTGTTGGCGAACCTACGGCACGGGTGTCAAAAGGTGGCACTTGGAGCCCTTTCTGTGGGCACCCAACATCGCCCCTTCACAGCCATCTGTATCCAGGTTAAATTGCTGTATTTGCACTTTGCGAAAAATTAGTGGGCTCTGTATTGCAGTTTGGGCACTTGGTCTCTGAAGGGTTTGCCATCACTGGTCTAGTGTTCGCTCAGAGGGATTGGCACTGAATTGCTTGGTTCTACAAGTAGTGGCTGCTGATATCCAGGGGTTTGGGTGTGGTGGACTGCATGGTCACCAGAGGTGGAGCCAGCTATCAACCTTATAGCCTCATCTCTGCTGACTGGTCAGAGCGATGGAGGTTAGGCGAATGGTGCAACCCCCCCTCCTCGAAACCATATGGGTTTTGAATTTTTGGTTACATTATCTGGTTGTGCAGCAGCAGTGCAAAGATTCACAGATTAGAATAGCATTAAGTTCCCCAGCAAATCCATCCATTTTTTATTAACTGGCACTTACAGTCTCAATAACACATTGTGTGGCATTAGCCATGGAAATAATAAAAACCACTGAAAGGCTGGAACACCTCCAGCTAAGAATCATCATCAAAACGAGGTAACTTGAAGCTAACAATCTGAATTTGTCCTGGAAAACTAAGAAGTAGATTTAAACTCTAGTGAGATATGCTGCTTCTCTATCACAGGGGGAGGAGTAGTGAGTTCAGACTAAGTGGTGGCTAGGTCTACCACAGCGCTTTGCTTCACCAGTACAATGGTGGACAATTGGTGGATTTTATTTTAAGACTGCAGATCCCTACAGCTCTAACCTAAAACATGTCTAAAACACATGTGGAAGGCCACTGCCGCTCAACCTTGCGGTCGCGGGCCTCAGTTCACTGCTCAGCCAGGCACATTCTGCACAAACTGATGTTTTCAAGCAAGCTTCAAAAGCGGTTCTGCGTTTGACGCCATGCAATAATCCAACTGGAATGTCAACCCGAGTGTAGATTACTGTGGTCAGATTTATATCTGAGGACTGCATTACTCACACTGACATTCTGTGTACATTTATATCAGAGGAGATCTTACCAATCTTAGGCAGGAACAGACGCGTGACTAATATTTATACCCCATTCTCTTCTAAGGAGCTCAAGGTGGTACACAAGCCACTTTTTAAAAAGCCTTACGGCAACCCAGTGTTGCTGTTCCATGCTGTCAAACTACTTCCAACTTAATGGCAACCTTATGACTGACTGATCTCCAACATGTCCTGTCCTCAACATCCCTGCTCAGCTCCTGCAAACCCATCATCATCATCATCATCATCATCATCATCATCATCATCATCATCATCATCATCATCATCATCATCATCATCATTTTAGAGCTACAACGCTGGAAGAGACCCTATGGATCACCAGGTTCAGGGGTCAGGGAGGCAGAGGGGGGACAAATAAAGTCCAAGGTCACCAAACAATTATGTTGACTGAGTAGTGATTTGAACTCAGATTATGAGTTCCAACCAATGTTCTAGCCACAGTCCCAGCCTTTCCTTCTCTGTAAACATTTGTTATGAGCAAAATGTTGAGATCGTGGAAGTTATAGTCCAAGCTGTTCCCAAGGCACCAGGTTCTGGGAAAGCTCCACCACCATCCAGTTCTGGTTGTCAAAACAGCCTTGGGGGTGGAGTCTGATGGCGTTTTATCCCATAGTTTGGGCTGCATTGAGAACAGGCTGGTTGGATCACACAATGTACAGGCAATTGCAAACCAGCCGGACTGTTAAGGATTGTAGTTTTGACGGAATGTCTATAATATTACGTATTTAACAGATTATAAAATGGATTTTGTAAATTGTGCCATGTCATGACCTAGCCAAGAATGTGTATTAGGTCTAGGACACAGGTGCGAAGAATAATGAGGATGTAAGGTCAGGATGATTAGTGCCAGGTGAAATAGTTTGATCACCTCCCTTCATCAAGGATCTGATGGGGCTACAGCAGGGAGCTGTGTGTATAAAAGTAGCAGGCCAACCAATGTAAAGTGGGACTGCCTTAAGGTGAGAGGCAGCTTTCTCCACACCCTGTTATATCTTCTCTATATGCTGTGCTTTGTATATTGTTATTGTGTATTACTCTTTGTCATGTGTACATATGTAATATAAGTTTTGAACTAAGTTCTATTGCCTTGTTCATTTGTCTCCTAGCTCCATAATCACTAAGGGCATTTACTCTTCCACAACACTGCCAATCTCTGCTAGTAGTTTATATTTGCTTGCACATAACAAATCCCTATCTGCATAATAGGGTTACCGCATATACATTAACACAGACTCTTATCCATAACTACCCATACCTTTTGGGAACTACTGCTACTGCTGTTGGTTTTGTTGCTGTTAATGTCTGTTGGGCCACTCCATTTTGGTACAGTTCGTCATACTGTATGTGCTTTTAAATATTTTCAAATATTCAACTGGATGTTGAATTTGTGTTTTTTTAAAAAAATATTATATTTATGCAGTGCTTCTAAATCTGTTGTTTTATCTGTTATAAGCCACCTTAGGGCTCATGAGGAGGAAGGTGACATATAAATAGTTTAAATAAATACTCTAACTAAATGATGCATTACCAGTATAGAGCCACAATGGATCATTCAGCTGCCACTTTGCTTAATTGAGTGTTTGCAACTAGCTAACCTTTACACAGGTGGAAAATAAAAGGGCACTACTTAATAAATTTAAATAAAAGTCCAGGTTTCCTCCTGGTTTCCCAAGATGTAGAGGAACTTTTTCTTTTTCTTTTTTTTCCCTTTTCCCTTTTTCCTTTAAAAAAAGCCCTTTTAAAATCCAGCCCTCATTCGCTGGAGCAATAAGCCAGTTCAGCAATGTGTCACGAACAAATAATCCAACCACCCCCATCTTTTAAATGTGCAGTCTACTTATTCCTGCCGTCTCAGTAACTAACATCAATTAAATTGTTCCAGTAATATAGTTTCACAGACATTAGTGTGTTTTCTATCTTGGTATGTTACCAAGTATATGCATGCCTCTCCATTTATAAAGGAAGAACGAGTAATGTTTGTTGCCTGCTTACACATGAGTAGAACCCCTGGCAAAGAAGGCTCTCTCTTTTACTTCGCTTGAGTGGAATCCTTCTCAGCTAAACGATTCCATCGCAAGAGGCTTTGGGTCAACGAGATGAACCCATAGAAGATGATGTTGATGCTGGTCAGTGGCCAATTGCCAAGTCCATTTTTCACCTCTCTGGTATTGATGGGATAGTGTTACATCTTGGGAACCAGGTGAGGGACTTGGGTGTATATATACTTAAACCCAGCACTCCTCTTGGACAAAAGGTGGCAAGCGTGGCCTGGACAGCACTGTACCACCTGCCCTCGGTTCCGCAACTCTCTCTACCTGGAGAGCGACTGCTGGGCCCACGCTGATCTGTGCTAGAGTCACCTAGAGATTAGACTACTGCAGTTTGCTCTTCGTGAGACTACCCTTGAAGATAGGTCGGAAGCAAGTCTTTCCTGCTGTAAACACATGGTGCTTCTTCGCAAGCTACTGGTCTTCCAGTATTGTTTGCTGCTGGTCTTCCAAGTTCAGTTCAAGGTTTGAGTTACCCGTTTAAAGCCCTACATGGCTTGGGACTCACATGCCTCCGAGATCTCTAACCTGTGTGGGTCCCCGTACCATTTAAGGTTGTCCAATACTGGCCATTTAAAGGTGCAAATTGGTTTGGGTATATTAGATAGAGAGCCACCTAGGTCTTCCATCACACTCTGGAGCTTGTTTTAGAGTTATAGTGAAATACGGCATCTTTGTAGAGGTTCAGGAGTAGATATAATGAAGAACACTCTGAGCAGACTTTAGGGTGCAGTTCATTTTATTTGTGTTTCCCTCAATTTGTGGTGATGTATTTCCTACTTTTCTGTGGTGTCTGTATTATGTCTTGATATGTTTTATTGTTTTAATCATGTTGTACCATGCTCCGGGTGTCCTCAGACAGAAGGCTGGCCGATAAATGAAAATAGTAAACAGATCAATAGATAAAACATGTCAGGACAGAAGTAAGGCACTCTTGGTGAGGAGACTGGATCTTCCCAGAATCTGTTCAGAATGATATTGCAAGACTGCGTTGGAGTCCTTTCAAAGAGGAACTGAGCCCCTCTCCAGCAACTTGGACAGTTACTTCATGTCCATTCTCATCCTGGGAGGAAGTTCATTGCATGTTGATGTCGGTCACGGTCACGTGGTCTTCTTACGGTTCTGCCCCTGTTCCCGTGTACGCACGGGCGTGATGGATTATACCGGCATGATTGTTACCGTACATCCTCGTTCCGTTATGAGATGTGAAATTCCATGCCTTTGTTCTCTGTTTTTTTTTCAGCCCGACCTTCCGTTTTTCAATCTTTCGATTCTCCGAAGCCTTGCCTTCAATGCGTTATGGAGCTGAGTTTGAGGCATTTGTCTTTTAATCTCTCTGCACAACATTGCTGACTCCATAGGGAATGTACTGGCGAATGGCACTTCACACTCCTGGCACTAGATGGAGAATGGCACGTTGTGTGACGAGCCTTACCTCATGGGCACTCGTCTCGGAACGAGAACCGTGATGAGCAGATTCCCGAGGCCAGGGAGGGGAATCTCTCATCCCGCTTAAATCAGTTCAGGGGGCATGCTCAGGACAAATTCCCCTCGTCCTGCAATGGACATGCGGTTAGATTACTTTGTACCGGTCCCAAGCGGGACTGCGAACAGCGATGAGATGGACGTGAAGTATCAGCCTTGGAAGAGAAACCCTGAGCCGTGACTCCATGCAGGATGTGGAGCAGGTTGTACCAGCTTTTCCTTGTGTGTATCCCAGGAGAAACGGCAGCGGATACAAAGAAAGGAATCCTTGGCTGTGTGCAAACAAACTTTGATACGAGTGGTTTGATGCTGCTAGGGAAAACACACGCATCAAAGCCAACCATTCAAAGCAAACAATGTTTTCTCCAGGGTCAAGTCCAAGCGAAAGCAGTCATGCGAGTCATCTGTGCCTAGCTCTGGTTGGCGAGTGCCTGAGACATCACTGACCCATCTCTCCCTCTTTCCCCGGAGCAATTTTTGCAACCGGCTTTTAATGAGCTGTTCTTTCAAATGCCACCAATCTACCACCACCCCCTCTTTCCCAGAGCTATTTTGCAACTCTTTTTAAAAAATGAATTAGCCTTGAAAAACGACACTGGCAACAAGGTGACAAATGAACATTTCAATAAATAAACATACACGGGCACATTAAAAATGTAAGACGCAGATAGTGCACCTGGAGCATAAATGCAGAGGCAGCTCTGATAATAGAATCAGCGTTTGAAACGTCACTTAAGTACATTTGTCACTTCCCTTGCGAAGGTGGAAGAGAGCTCAGCTCACCCTGCGGGATAAAAACCTGATGGAAATTTCTCTTTTTCACAATACCCTGACATTTGACAGACCTCCATGGGTGCCTATCTGGACTGTGGTCTTCTCTCTGGTGAGTTTTGCACCATAGGATCTGGGAGTCTGGGTGGACCACAAATTGAACATGAGTCAGCAGTGTGATGTGGCAGCCAAGAAAGCCAATGCGATTCTTGGTTGCATCAACAGAACCATAGTGTCTAGAAGATCAAGGGAAATGATAGTACCACTCTCTTCTGCTCTGGTCAGACCCCATCTAGAATACTGTGTCCAGTTCTGTCCACCTCAATTTAAGAAGGATGTTGACAATCTTGAATGGGTTCAGAAGAGGGCAACCGGGATGACTGAGGGTCTGGAGGAAATGCCTTTTGAGGAGCGCCTTAGGGAGCTGGGAATGTTTAGCCTTACAAAAAGAAGACTAAGAGGGGATATGTTATCTATGTTTAAATATTTGAAAGGATGTCACATTGAAGAAGGGACTGGTTTGTTTTCCATGGCTTCAGAAACTAGGACACGGGGCAATGGTTTCAAACGACAGAAAAAGCGATTCTATTTAAACATTAGGAAGAATTTCATGACAGTTAGAGCTGTTCGGCAATGGAATATGCTGGCACGGAGGGTGATTGGGAGGTTTTTAAGCAGAGGCTGGATAGCTATCTGTTGGGAGTCCTGTGATGGGGGTTCCTTCATGGCAGGGGGTTGAACTAGATGGCCTTTGAGGTCTCTTCCAACTCTTTGAGTCTATGATTCTATGGTATACAGTAATTACATTCCCTTCCTTTCCCATTTTTGCCTCACCAATTAAGCTCTCTCTCTTTAATTGTATTTGCTGATTATGGTCATGTAAGATGGATCCGCCTAGAGAGGACATGACTCACAGGAAATGAAGTCCCAGGGCTTTCTTTATGGTGGCATCCTTCGTCACGCACATATCCCAAACTTTCCTATCCTTTCTGAGCTGAGCTCCAGTTCTCACAGAAGCTGAGCACAGAAATGGATCGTCCCAAGAACCTTATACTGTATTGTAAAAGGCGTGGAGCCAGTTTGGTCTTGAACAGGCAATTAAAAGCAATTAGCTTTGCAAAAGACCTGCTGCTGGCAGAAACAAAAGCTGCTGGAACTCATTTGTTGATATGGATGCATCCACTCGCCTGCATTTTTTTCTGGACTCTTCCTAGGGTAATGAGGACTTAACATGAAGAGTCCTTGCACTTTTAAATTCATCTCCACCTCACCAGCCAGCAGTGGGTCTAAGAAGGTTAAACTGACTTTAAGCCATGAGAGGCAAAATGCAGATTTTTTTCAAACTTAAATCCATCTTGGTATCTTAAAATTTCAGAGAGGAGGACCCAGGCTGCTTTGCTTTGTATGCATGCAAAGAGATAATTTAATCACCATCCATAGGGGCTCATGCACATACTCAAAATTCAGATGAGTGTATGCACCTGATCAGGAGATGTCGGATGCCCCAAAATGTAGCTACAAAAAGCCGCCTTCTTATAAGAGCTTGCAGAAGTTACCCTGGGAATGTAACCCTTGTCATTCAGCACTTGAGGGCAAAATGATAAAATGCCACACCTGTAAATCTGCAGGAACAAGGAGTCACCTTTTAGTCTCCTTTTAAAAAGGTCTCAGCCCTCTGCCTATGCATTAATTCACATACAACCCCGAATAAATAAAAACCCAATTTCTACCAAACAGGGCAAGCAGAATTATGACCAACATGGATTTCTTTATGTTCACCTTTTGGCACCTTTTCTATCTTTCCCATTAACAACTGCAACAAAATTGAAATGCATTTAAATGTATTTTTGCTGGTCCACAGAGCCTTCCTTTCGGCCCTCCACATTGTTCTCACAACCCTCAGAGGCAAACCAGGAAGACAGGAAGTGACAGGCCCAAGGGTACTCTGTGAAACCTCCCAGGCCTCATTCTTTCCCTGTAACCATTAGATTCATGGCTCCCATGTTCTTGATCTACAACTCCCAAAAATCCTGGCCAGCACACCTAGTGGTGAAAGCTTCTGGAGTAGAGATGGGCATGAATTGGCATTTCGTTTGTCGTTTGGAGGGTCTGTTTCGGTTCATTTCTGTTTTTCGCAAATTTTTGCAAAAAAATTGTTTTCATTTTCATTTGTTTGTTACCATTTCATTACCATTTATTTCAATTTTTGTGATTTTTTAAAAGGATTTTAAACAATTCACTCATATTGCAGTAACGGAAACGAAACACACAACAAAATTTCCGGTGTTTCTGTTCATTTTGTTTCATTTTAGGGACAAAATTCGTTTGTCGTTTCATTATGTAACAAAACAAAAAAATGAAAATGGAAACGAAAAATTGTTCGTTTCATGCCCATCTCTATTCTGGAGTTTTAATCCACTGTGTTAGATTATACCGCCTCTCGTGTGGGCAGAAGTAAGAGTAGAACATAATCATCCTGTGTTTTGTCTCTGTAAGTGTTGTGCTTCCGATCAGTACAAAAAAATCTTACTTCATGTCTGTTGCGCAACAGCTGAAATTTGTCTCAACCACACCTCTGGAGCAGGATCAGAGAGTGACAATACTGTACCTGGTGCTGGGTTGGGGTATATTCTTGTCACTGTTTGTTCCCAGTTCCTGTTCTGAGACAAGGGACCGTGTGGTAACAAATGTCACGCAACAACCAGTGTTCACCTAGTGGTCAGCAGCTGAAGCGGCATTCGACATTCGTTTCCCTATGGCAGGCATGTCCAAACTTCAGCCCTCCAGATGTTTTGGACCACAACTCCCACAGTCCTTTGCCATTGGAAATACAGGCTTGGAATTCTGGGAGTTGTGGTCCAAAACATCAGGAGGGCCAAAGTTTGGACATACCTGCCCTATGGGAAACACCATGCAGTGCAAATGTTTATTAAAGAAAGTACTGAAAATTCTGTAGCATTGATGTGTAAATCCCGGAAGACCAGTAAATTGAAATATCGAAAAAGTTTTACTTACGATATTTTAAAAAAGGGTTAAAAAGCAAGACAAATTCAGAATTTGTCATGGAACAAGCCCGTGAAGTAACAGTTGTCACGAGACAAGTTATCACGACCGTGAGAAAACGGAAACAGGGACTAAACAGGGACAAAACCACATGATCGCAACCAACGCTGTCACAGTACAAAACTAGTCACGGAACAAGGATGTGAAGTAACTGCATTAGTTGGGAAAAACTTATATTTTGGGTGAAACACAAGGCTTATATCTTTATGTAAGGAAAACCACACAGTTTTGTGATTTTGTTGGCCATCTGTCACACAACTGAGTGCACAGCTGACTGGGAAACCCAGGGAGGCCTGAGCGCATAACAGATAGACAGCAATATCACACGCACTGCATGCATAGCTTCCTGATGACACTGCTCAGTAACAACAGGATTCTGGTTCTGAAGGTATGGTGTGTGTTGCTCAAAATATAAGATTTTTTGCAGAAAATGTTTTTGTGATCTCTCTCAGTAAGTGACAGTATGCAAAAAAAGTGTACAAAATCCTCAAATACTCTTATCCAGAATGGACAAAAATTGTGATTTCCACCTCCACCCCACAAAATAGGAAGACATTTGGCTTTCTATGTAAGAATGGCCTGTGCAACACCTCATAGCGAGCGTCCCTGGAAACGTAAAATTGACAAGCTGGGGATGGGGACTTCTAGTTTCTTAGCGATTTTACACCGATTTGGAAACACTGCATGCTTGTTTGCTGCACGGCTTAATAAAAAAAAATGCAGCCACATAGTTTATTTATTTTTATGATTGCTAGCTTGGACTAGAAGCTGGCTTCGTTCAGGTTGCCACCCAGATAGAATTTTTACTAGCTCACCTGGAATTTTATCCTTTTGACCGGTTGCCAGGAAGGGAGGTTTGATAAGCCAGCAAAAATTCCAACCCTGGTGTTCAGGCTTGCGTGTGCTAAGGTGGGAGCTACTTTGGCATGCCTTGCACCTTAAGGTGTTCCAGGAGGAGGCCAAATTCTCAACAACATGGAAAGATGGCCAAGTTCCTCCCCCACCCCCTTTTTTTCCTTCTTTGGATTATGGCAGGTATATTCTGGGAGCCACCCTCTCCAAAAAGAAACTGTGCCTGTCTTTTTAGCCAGCTTGAATCCATAAGCACCTGCATACAGTAAACTGTAACAGATGGAGGCTGGGCAAAGCAGATAAGGTAGCCCTTCTTTTGACGTGTAGAAATATAATGCGAGCAAATGCTTCGCCGGTTGAATGGCTGCTTGTTAGAGACACAAAGGTCCTGCCCTAATCCGATGGATCGGATTGGATGCACCCATCCACAAGGCAAAGCAGGCTGGTGTCAGAATTTTTACAACCTTGCACACTGCTGTTAGTAGTTGGATTTGGAATGGGGAAAGCCCACATAAGAATTCAGAAGCTGTCAAAGAAAGATGTCATAGGAAAGGCGACAAGGCCATAGAACAGCCAATAAACTCAGTGGTTTAGGCAGAGCCAACGGTTAGGAGTAGAGATGGGCACGAATAAAAAAAATGGCATTTCGTTTGTCGTTTGTCGTTTGGAGCGTCCGTTTCGGTTCGTTTCTGTTTTCGCGAATTTTTGCAAAAAAATTGTTTTCGTTTTTGTTTGTTTCGTTACCATTTCGTTACCATTTATTTCATTTTTTGTGATTTTTTAAAGGATTTTAAGCAATTCACTTAAAATGGAAACGAAACACACAACAAAATTTCCAGTGTTTCTGTTCGTTTCGTTTCATTTTTGAGACAAAATTCATTTGTCGTTTTGTTAGGTAATGAAACGAAAAAACAAAAACGGAAACAAAATATTGTTCGTTTCGTGCCCATCTCTACTCAGTGGTTTAGGCAGAGCCAACGGTTAGGAGTTCCGATTCCCCACTTTGCCTCCTTGACAGAGGCTGCCATTCTAACAGATGATGATGGAGGTGGTGGTGGTGGTGGCGGCGGCGGCATCCCAGTGGGCCAGATCTGAACTCCAAGAGAGCCAATTTCTGCTTTGTGGTCTGGGATTTTCAGATGCTGGATTAGAGAGCAGTTTCATAAAATGGGTGGCAGGAGAGGAGAGCCCTTCTTAAGATTCTAACTCTTAATTTGTTTTTGTTGATGACGACAATGTGTGCCATGAAGTTGCCTCTGACTCATGCCAACCCTATGAATGAGCAATCTCCAAAATGGCCTGACCTCAACTGCCCAGCTCAGCTCTTGACTTAAGCCTGTGTCTTCCTTTAGGGAGTCAATCTGTTTCATATTTAGTCTTCCTCTTCTCCTGTTGCCTTCCACACTTATGGTCTTTCCAGAGAATCCCGCTTAATCAGGATGTGCCCCAAACAGGGCATCCTCTTCTGACATTTTTTTTGCCTCCAGAGGCAGTTCAGGCTTGATTGGATCTAGAACCCACTTGTTCCTTTTTTTCCTGGCAGTCCAGTGTATCCTCAAACTGTCCACCAGCACCACATTTCAAACAAAACATTTTCTTCTTGTCAGCTTTTACCCCCGCCCGTATATGTTGATAACAAGACTGTAGTAGATGATGGTTACTTCACGTCCCTCTCATCACGGCTGGCGGTCCCGATTGGGGCTGGTACGAAAAAATGTTACTGCATGTCCATAGAGTGATGCTAGGAGTTCGTCCCGACCACACCCCCTGAACTGGGATTTAAGCGTGATGCGCCATACCTCTCCCTGACCTCAGGAATTCTCTTGCCTCAGTTCCTGTTTCGAGACAAGTGCCCCTGAAGTAAGGCTTGTGACACAACATGCACATTCTCCATCTAGTGCCAGGAGTGCAAAGCTGCATTCTCCAGTACAGTCCCAATGGTGTAAACCAGGGTTGTCCGACTTTGAACAGGCCGAGGTCTACTTTTTCTGGCCCAAAGTGCCTGAGGGGTACTAGACTAAAACCTCTACTTACGAATTTTATCCACTCCTTCTGAGCACATGGTCATAAGTAAAAAATTTGTAAGTAGAACAGCGGTTTTCCATAGGAATGCATTGAAAATCAATTAATCAATTAAGAAGGGAATTCTCCAGGGGAGAAAGAAGAAGGAAGATGTCACTGCACAAAGGTGATGGGCACACCTGCAACCCCACCTCTCGCCCCTCTCCTCCCCTCTCCTCCCTCCACTCTGCACCAGCGACTCATCTGGTCACAAGACAGTGGCACACTGATCATCTGGCTGGTGGGGGGCAACAGGGGACTGTGCCATGGTCTTGAACTGCCCCACTCAGCTGAGACAGTGGGCTGGCAGACCCAGAACTTTGCTGGTTGTCCTTGGGATGGCGGAGGGAGGGGTGGATAACTTATCCCCTCACTTTTTAAAATTGATGGCCGGTGGGCTACTTTTGAACCCTTCGTGGGCTACCGGTAGCCCACGGTCTACCTGTTGGGCAGGCCTGGCGTAAACAATGCATCACAGAGAGGGAAGAAGGCATAAAACCTCAAAATTTGCTGCTTAACGGATGAAAGGCAAAGTTACGGAGAATCAAAATATTGAAAAATGGAAGGTTAGAACCCCCCCCCCAAAAGGGAAAACAAAGGCAGGGAAATACAGATGTTGTCACGAAACAAGGACGTGAAGTAACAGTCATCACGATACCATCAATCACGCCCATGGGTAAACGGAAACAGGGACAGAACCGGGAGAAGGCCACATGACCGCGAACAACGTTATCACGAAACAAACGTAATCTTGGAACGAGGAAGAACGTGAAGTAACCATTGATGTTATTGGTCTCTAGTGACACTTCCTTACTTGATGTTCTTTTCTCATTCCTTCCCGGCTGTCTTCTGATTCTCCTTTTGATTTGTTTTCTGCAGTCTCTGTTTGAATAATAGGTGACTGAACTAAAGCATACGAACTCTCTATTTCATTTCCTTTGAAAATTAAGTCCAAGGTTTCAAGCCTTTGTGATGATGGTTTATAAAACCTATGAAATCCAGAAATGGAAATCTGAATAATAATAATAATAATAATAATAATAATAATAATAATAATAATAA
>JAHTLZ010000379.1:59988406-60029869 GCA_023846285.1 Phrynocephalus versicolor | reverse complement strand
TTGAGTTTTCTTGGCAGGAATACTGGAGTGGTTTGCCAGTTCCTACTCCAGGCGCCCAAGCTGCCTAGATGCCCTAAGCACATCCAATCTCGCCTGATTTCGGAAGCTAAGCAGGGTCAGCCCTGGTTAGTACTTGGATGGGCGACCACCAGGGAATACCAGGTGCTGTAGGTGCCTGGAGTAGGAACTGGCAAGCCACTCCAGTATTCCTGCCAAGAAAACTCCATGGACATGGGGTCACGAAGAGTCGGTCACGACTGTAACGACACAACACACACACAATCCAGGCGCCTACAGCACCTGGTATTCCTTGGTGGTCTCCCATCCAATCGGGTACTGCAAAAACCCCAGGGACATTAAGAAGGCTAATGACACCCCTGGTGTAAACAAAGTCCACAGGATGACAAAGGAATGGGCGTGCCTGTCAAATTGTCCCTCTCTTGTGAAGTATCAACTCAGGACAGGAATCAATCAGGGAGTTCCCCTACCTGTTGGAATTGAACCCACCTGATTGTCTTCTCTGGAAAATAGGTTTGTTTGCAGGTCTGGGTGCTATTTCAAAACAAACACAAAAGCAAACAAAACCAGCAACACTAGACTTATTTAAGGATCGATGTATATGGCTCTGCGTGATAGGAGGCACTGCCTCCCTCTCCCTTGCAGTTTCATCAGTGCAGCTGCCTTTTGCCTCCAGACTCAGCTGACATTAACTCCACGGGAGAGCTTCCACTCACCCCACCCCACCTCCACCAAAGAGCTGAGTCATAGCCAGAGGGAATGGGAGGGTCACCATATGGGAATATAAACTGCCCGCTGATTTACATCATTCCTAGTAAGGAGGGAAGAGACGTGATGGTGCACAGCCATGAGGCCCTCCATTAGCACTAATTGAGGGCTTTGCTGTCACCAGTGCTTTGCTCCGCACTTCTGTCCTTGACGCTTTTTACTGTGAATGGAAAGGCCTGTTCCAGGCCTTTGATGAACTCTGCTAGAAAGCTGAAAGCTGTGTCTCCATGTTAGAGGCGGTTGCAATCTTCCATCTGGAGTGGGTTGCAAAATAGGCCTGCTTTGGAAGGCATAGCAGTAAATTCAACACGAGTGGCAAAGTCAAACCAACTTGTACGGTGGGCAAAAATAAACATCGGACACGCTATCTTTTCTATTTTGGCAGGAAGCAGATCTCAAAATTCTCCTAACCTGAAGCTTGGTCTATACTGCGCCCATCAGTTCCTGGCGGCCCAGAGCTTGAAAACGTGACTTTCCTTGAACTCGGTTGGGAGCTGGCTTTCCCCTCTGTGCCTCCTTGACAGAAGCTGGTCTCCATGATCTGCAATTCAATGATAATGGCTCTCAGATTCCCCAGCTAGCCATCACAGTTCTGTACGCAGTTACTTCACATCCCGTCCGTCCCTCCTTGCTGTCCTGCTTGGGACCGGTACAAAAAAAACTTACTTCATATCCATAGCGTAACAGCAAAAAGTTGTCTCGACCACGCCCCTGCAACCGGGAACAGAGCGTGACAAGCCGTACCTGCCCCTGGCCTGGGGAATTCTTTTGTGTCTGTTCCTGTTCCGGGACAAGGTCCTGTGAGGTAAAAACTGTCACGCAACGAAGGCAATCTTCCGCGCGTGAACTTGCCTCCATCCCTTTCTCTCATACTTTTGAGTGCTGTGGATCGACATTTTGAATAGACGAAGCACAGGGTGTGCTTTATTTTTATGGGTTTTTTTTCAAAAAAGCAAATCTCGTCACAAAACAAGGCCGTGAAGTAACACTTGTCACGAGACAAGTTATCACGACCGTGAGTAAACGGAAACAGGGACAAAACAGGGACAAAACCACATGACTGCGAACAACCCTGTCACGGTACAAACGTAATCGCGGAACAACGAAGGACGTGAAGTAACTGCCTAAGACTGTTCTTAAATGCATGGGAGCAAAGGGTGGTAAAACCATTGGCAACTCTGCTAGAAAGATGGCGAGAAATAGCTAGAGTCCCTTTTGCAATGGCGCTGATGTTTGGTATCACATCACACCAGCAATGCATTCTACCTAAGCATGTCTACCCTGGCAGGCAGCCGCATTCCAGGATTTGAACCAGATTTTTTTCTCAGTTCCAACTGGATTTAGGTGGAGACCTTTCGAGTTCCATACAATGAGGGTCAAACTATACAGCATGCTTAGCATGTAATTAGAAAACGTGCTCTTTCAAGCAGCAGACGGCATCTGTCGTGGAATGTGCTTACCCTAACCACTTTATCTTACCTTCCTAAGTTCTTTTTTCCCCCATTTCCTAAAACCTGAAGTGATGCAAATTGTGGCAGAATTCATGCTGAGGCAGAAGTTATATTCAGCAAGAAGTTCCACAGGTGCAGCTGCACAACTACTGGTGGCACAATCAACTGTGCTTTCCGTTGAACAGTCAGGCCTGTAATGTGCCTGGGCGTAACTTCCTGTGAACTCCCAGAGACATAACCTTATACTACACGAAATGCAACAGGGTTTCAGCCAACATATTTGAGAGTAGATTGATCCTGTAAGTGCAATTAAAAGCCATTGCTTTTCCAAAGACCTGCTCCTCAGTTTGATATTTAGATGTTATTTTTGTCTCTCCTTGGGTGGAGAGCTAGCAAGGGATTCTACGGTACTGTATCCTGGAAATTGCCTCTTTGAGTTGCTGCCATCAGGACGGAGATATAGAGTACTGAGGGCAAGAACAAACGGTCTCAAAAATAGCTTCTTTTTTAGAGCAATATTGGCCTTAAACGGAAATTCTGGACTTTGAAGTCAGCTTATTTTATATGTCATATTTTAGTCATTTTATATGTCATATTATTATGTGTCGTACCTGTTTTTAAATCTATGTGAAATGTTTTAAATGAGTTGTATATAGCAACCACAAAATTTTGTTGTCCCTGAAAGGGGGCAATGACAATAAAGATTCCTATTCCTATTCCTATTCCTATTCCTATTCCTATTCCTATTCCTATTCCTATTCCTATTCCTATTCCTATTCCTATTCCTATTCCTATATAAGTACTTGCCTGAAGAGGAAGGTCTTTGCCTACTTCCGGAAAGACAGGAGAGATGGGGCAGTCCTGGCCTCCAGCGGGAGGGAGTTCCAAAATCTGAGAGCAGCCACAGAGAAGGCCCTTATGAGATGCATCTGTGAAGGTGGTGGGATGGAGAGAGAGGCCTCTCCGGATGACCGTAGCACCTGAGCTGGTTCATACTGCAACATTGGATCTTGGAAGTAGCTTGGTCCCAGGCCATTTTGTGCTTTGTAGGTTAAGGTCAGCACTTTGAATTGTGCCCAGGAGGTGATTGGCAGCCAGTGGAGCTGTTTTAACAGGGGTGTAAGGTCATCTCTGTAACCCATCCCAGTCAGCAATCTGGCCGCTGTGTTCTGGACTCGTTGAAGTTTCCTAAGACTTTCCATTGGTAGCCCCACATAGAGTGCATTACAGTAGTCCGGCCAGGATGTCACTAGGGCATGTGTCACAGTTAGAGATGGGCACGACTTAGCGAAATTTTCGTTTCCATTTTCGTTTTTCCGTTTTCGTTGGGTAGCGAAATGAAAACGAAAATTTTTCAAAAACAAAACGGAAATGGAAACAAAACGAAAAATTTTGCCGTGTTTTTCGTTTTCGTTGCGGCAAACACATTGAACTAAAAAGAATGCTAACGAAACAGAAATTTTTCGTTTTCCTTTTCGTTAGACAATGAAACGAAAATAAAAAATTTGCGGAAAAACCCAACGAAAACGAAAACGAACCAAAACGGACCCCTCAATGAAAAATGAAAAACGAAAAACCATTTTTTTTTAGTCGTGTCCATCTCTAATCACAGTGGCCAGAGCAGGTTTCTCAAGAAATGAATGTAACTGGCGTACTAGTTTTAATTGAGCAAATGCACTCCTGGCCACAGTTGTGACCTGGGCATCTAGGCTCAAGGATGAGTCCAGGAGCAACCCCAAGCTATGCACCTCTTTTTTTCAAGGGGGGGGGGTTAATCCCTTCCAGTACAGGTTGCATCCCTATCCCTTGATCTCCCTTTCGACTGACCAGAAGCAGCTCTGTCTCGTCTGGGTTGCCCTGAAAAGCAATTCTTTGAGACCCCCCCCCCAAGCAGTACTTTGAGATGGGTCAGCCCCACCACCGATGCAAATTCAAATGTCATTCCTCTCAGCTTTTGCACTGGAAGGGGCTTTTCTTCCCTTAGCCTCAGGCAGCAACATGTGGTGGGTCAACCTCAAGTGTGCCGAATTCCATTTGAGACGGCATTTAGCGTCTCAAGACCTTAAGGTTCTAGTCTAATTCGTTTTAAATCTATTTACTGTTACCAGAGCTCTGGCTGTTTTCAGTGTCTCCCATGGGGCTAAAAGGATCAAAGAGATTTCTTAAATAGACAGCAACCATGCAATGAAACTCTGGGTCTCTAATACACAATTTTCCTGAATTATACACTAGAACTTGCTGCGCAGCCTGATAAAGATGAATTATCACCAAAAGCTAGCTGTCAACTTGATTTTTTTTTTTACGTGTCCAAGAAAGGTATCATCTGCTTTTACATTTGTATGTTTTTATGGGGGACCGCTTGGCCTTTTTGGTGATATATTTCTAAATAAAAAAAAGACTATATTTTCAAGCACATTCGCTCAGAAATAAGCACCACCGTCTTTTGTAGGGCTTACTCCCTGAGAAACCGACGTAGGATTGCACTAGAAAAGCCTCTCAGCTGATGAGAAGTACTAGCAATGTTAATTCAATTACCGTAAATCTTTATCTATAAATGGGCCGGTGTGCAAGCCTTCTTCTTGTCCAAAAACCCTCCAGTACTTTCACCTGCTGCAGTTCTCATTACTTGGCTGTCAGTGGCAAGAACAGCAGGCAGCTTCCCTCTGAGGAGAGGAAGAATTAAAAATACATTTGCACAAGAAGAAGGGCACAAACGTGGATAATTCATACACAGAATGTCCTGGCCAAGCCTGGTTGGTGAAACTTCAGAAGAGGAAGAAGAGAGGAGAGGCAGCGGGTGCAATTCCTGTGAAAGGGAACAGGGGTCCATTCCTCAGTTTTTCGAACCGTGCAACTCGCAAGCTGCCTGGAGCTGCGATAAAAATCACTGCTCATAATTCCTGAAAGTAACAGATTTCAAGCCCGGGCAGTCAGCAAAGTGCCTCTGCTAATCCTCTTGTGCACCACAAAACACAATACGCCCCGCCACACTACAACAAGGCCGCTGATATATTTCGCTGTGCACGCAAGGCTGGTAACCAGATCCCCTCAGATTAGCTGGAGGGAGGGGGAAATGTCAGGAAGATCTGAAGCCACCTTGAGAATGGGAAAATCCCAATAGGCACTAGCTTTTATTATTTATTTATTTATTTATTTATTTATTTATTTATTTATTTAGTTAGTTAGTTAGTTAGTTAGTTAGTTGCAGAGCCCAACCAGAGTAGACTAGTTGGACCAACTGTTTAGTTAGGGGTAAGCCAGCACGAATATAAATCTCATGGATTCACGAGCTATTATCCTATTTTGCTTCTGCTGACTGCCAAGGGCCTTCAACCTAGTAATGCCAAATAGTGCTCCTTTATGTGAGCGCTCTCATAAGAACATAAGAAGAGCCATGTTGGATCAGGCCAACGGCCCATCTAGTCCAGCTTCCTGTATCTCACAGTAGCCCCACCAGATGCGTCTGGGAGCGAACGAGACTAGATACAGTACCTGTCTCCTGATACCACTCCCTTGCATCTGGCCCTTGAAGTACCCTGGTTTTAAGCCTGGAGATTACATACCTCCATCATGGTTTGTAACCAGGAATCTGTCCAATCCCCTTTGGAAGTCATCCAGGCCAGATGCCATCACCACCTCCTGTGGCAGGGAGTTCCACTGACCAACAACACGCTGGGTAAAAAAATATTTTCTTTTGTCTGTTCCCATTCTCCAAACCCTTAGTTTGAGTGGATGCCCCCTAGTTCTGGTATTTTGTGAGAGGGAGAAGAGCGTCCCTCTATCCACTTTACTCATGCCCTGCGTTATTTTGTACGTCTCAATCATCTCCCCCCTCAAGCGGGTTTTTTCCGGACTATAGAGCCCCAAATGTTTTAGCTTCTCCTCATAAGGGACATCCCCCAGCTAAGTAATCATTTTAGTCACTCTCTTCTGCACCTTTTCCAGTTCCACTATGTCTTTTTTTTTGACACATAGTAGAAGACTCATGTGCAAGTAGGGCTTTCATGAAGAAAACCACCTTTCATTCACACAGCACCTCCCGCATGCACAACAGCAAAGCTTGTGCGAGTAACACAATCTCTTGTGACTTCAATGGCAGGCATTTCTGCTCCCTGGAAGCTCAATGGAAGTCAGTGGGTCTACTGTAGCAGGGGGAAGCGACTGGTTCTCGGTGCCGCACAGTTACTTCCCTGGAATTATTTGCAGCCTCCCTTTTAATGGTGCTTTCCCAGAATTGATGAAAACCACTTATTTAATCATTTCCAATACAGTTGGGAAACAAACACCAGTTACTATAGCAATGCAATGGTAGCGAAATACAGGGAAGCTGATTATCCCCTGCAAGTGACCACTGAATTAAAGCAACTTAACCACCATTCAGAAACCTGTCAGAGAAAAATAAAAACCACAGCATCCGTCACACCGCGCTCTTCCTCAGCAGCCAGCCGTCTGCCTCATGTGTGCCAGGAATGGAAGGGTTTTGTACCCTGCTGGCAGAAAGACAACAGGCCAAGGTGGCATTTTCTGGAACTCTTTTGCCAGCTTATTCCAGCCTCTGGGAACAGCATCCTCTTTGAGGGAGTTACAGGTTGGCGTGTTGCAACTGGAGGGGTGCAGATTAGGGTTTTTGCATTGCTGTTTCCAGATTCGCCAGGCAACTAGCTTGTCCAAAAACAATACTTCTACTTGCCTCTATTTATTTATTTATTTATTTATTTATTTATTTATTTATTTATTTATTTATTTATTTATAATAAATAAATTTATAAATTTATAAAGCCATCTTCTCTGCTGCCTTGCTTGCAGTCTCAACCGCTGTTTTATGTGTTTTTATTGCTGTTAGCCGCCCAGAGTTCCCGCTGGGAAGATGGGCGGGATACAAGCTCACAAATAAATAAATAAATAAATATTATTTATTTATTTATTTATTTATTTTATTATAGAGTATTTTTACCCCACCTTTCTCCTTGGAAAAGGACCCAAGCTGGCTTACAATAATGAGAGACAATATACAATTCAGTACAATTAAGACAGATTCAAGTTAAGAACAGGGAATTTGAAGAGGCCTAACCAGTTTACCAGACCCTCTTTGGTAGTTTTTATGAGCCAGGAAGGGCAAGGGTCCAACAGACATGGGGTGGCCCTCATCGCCCCAAAAGTCCTGACCACATCCTCAGGCTGTAGAGGCTGAAAAAGGTACAGGTAAAGGTCCCCTCCCCACATGTCCAACTCTAGGGGCGATGCTCATCTCCGTATTCAAGTTGAAGAGCCAGTGTTGTGCAAGTCCATGGCCACATGGCCACACTGTTTTACCTTCCCGCTTTTTATGGCAGTACCTATTTATCTGCTTGCATTTACATGTTTTCAAACTGCTAAGTTAGCAGGAGCTGGGGTTAACATCAGGAGCTTGCTCCACTGCATGGCACCCGGGATTCGAACCGCCAAACTGCTGACTTTCCAGGCGACAGTTTTCAGAACCCTTAGTCCACTGAGCCACCACGTCCCTAGAGGTAGGGACTGAAATGCATCCATTAATACAGGGCAGACAAAGAGGACAATTTTATTTATAGGGTCCAGATCAATAGTAGCATCCAGGTCAGCCAGGATCGGTACCATTTTGGCTGTAAAGTGTTTTGCAGTTTTTTTGCAGTGATTTACAGAGTGGTCTGTGTTATCCACCTGTGAGTTAACAACATGGAACAGACTTTTGACAATTCGGAAAAGCTTCGCCGGGCGATTCTGTGCTGAAGCAATGGTGGTAGAGAAAAATATTTGTTGTTATGTGCTGTCACAAGCCACCTCTGACTTAACAGTGACCACAGGAGTTAAGGATGTCCAAAATAGCCTATAATTAACAGCCCCACTTAGCCCCTGCAGTGCAGACCCAAGGCCGTGGCTTTCCATACGGAGTCAATCACCCCGTTCTCTGCCTTTTGCCTTCAGCTGCCCCCAGCGTTGCTGTCGCTCCCATTGAGCCTTGTCCTCTCATGATGTGCCCCAAGTATGACAGCCCCAGTTTCATCCTTTTGGTTTCTAAAGAGACTCGACACTCGATTTGATCTGGGACTCAGTTATTGTCCTGGCACTGCATGGCATCCGTGAAATTCTCCTCCAAGAGCACATTTTTGCTGTCGGCATCTTTCATTGTCCAGTTGGCAGTTCCACGGGGAGCAGCTGAAAATACAAGAGTGTGGATGATCTCCTTCTCGGTCTCCAACGATACACCCTTACCGCTTTGACAATCTTTTCTAGTTCCGCCACCGCTGCCGTTCCACGTTTCAGCGGTGAGACTTCTTGGCTGCCGTCTCCCTTTGGACTGGATCACTGAATGAAGTCATGCAAAGTCTTTAACAATTTCAATTTTTTTCATTGTTAAAACCTACGTCCTTCTGTAGTTGTGATTTCTGTACTGTACTGTATTCCTAATAGTATTTGTTTGTGAGTTTTGGGGGCTGTTTGGCCGTGTTCTGGAAGTTTTTCTTCCTGAGGTTTTGCCAGACTCTGTGGCTGGCATCTTCAGAGGGCAAGGAGCTCAGGGAAGAAGGACTTTCTCTCTGTGCTCTGAGTCTAGCAAAACATCAGGAAGAAAAGCTTCCAGAACACGGCCAAACAGCCCCCAAAACTCACAATAACTATCAGATCCCGGCCGTGAAAGCCTTCGAGAATACAGTACACTGTATTCCTAATGTTCAGCTGCAGTCCTATCCTTGCATTTTCTTCTACCCTAATGCTGATTCAAGACACTGCAGCTCTCACCAGGGCCCCCAGGACTAATATGCTATCATAACAATTCTGACTGATGGCAACCCTTTTCGGGGTTTTCCAAGTAGAGAATGCAGTAATACATTGGATTAAGAGTAACTTGGTGTAAGAGCAATTTGCAAGGCAAGCAAACATTTCTTCTAAATTTTGCCTTGATCAACAAGCAATGTCTTGATATACAAGCACTGGAGCAGGTCACATGATCACAAGTGAGCCAATGGTGGCTCTCCCTCTGTCCCCCTGCTGGACTGTGGGTGATTGTCTATAATGTTGCTTCTCAGTTAGCCTGCAAAGCAGTAGGAGAAGAGAGGAAGAGATGTTTCCCCTGCACTAGCAAGGAACATGCAGGTTAGGGTCATATTTTTCTTTATATTTATATTTTTATTTTATTCGTTTTCAACATTGTTTTTTATTTTTCCAAACCATTTCTAGTCATGGGGCAGTGGGTCATGTGTGCATAGGGCTACAAATGGCACTTTATTACTGTCACATTAAAATACAGATTAAAATCCAGTTGTTAGTCCCAAATAAACCAAATTCTGCAGCCAGGTACGTAAAACATAGTGTGAAAGTGGATATCTAGCCAACTTCTTTTGTGAGCTTTGGCATTTTGTGTGTACAGGATGTGGTCTAAGGGACCCCAGAACGAATCATTTGAGTTTCCATTATTTCTTATGGGAAAATTTGTTTTGATATAAGAGTGTTTCGGTTTACAAGCACGTTTCTGGAACGGATTATGCTCGTAAACTAAGGTATTACTGTACATAAAAGTGGTTTCCCATTCCCTTCTTCTGGAGGTGCCCTGGGGCCGTGCAGCTTGCCCAAGGTCACACAGGCTGGTTCTTCTCCCAGGAAGCGCAGTGGGGGAATCAAACTCCCAACCTCTGGCACTGCGGCCAGGGACCTAAACCACTGAAACCTTGCCTTACATGGAAATCACTCCATCTCGTTGATCATTTCAGTTACCACATTCTGCACTTTCCCCAGCTCAGCTGTATTCTTTCTGTTGTACGGTGGGCAAAAAATATACGCGGTCATGGAAATCTGGTTGCACTATGAATTTTAGTTTTATGTCTAATTTCTGCTTGAATTATGCCTAGCATGGGGTGTGGTATTTTCACAGCAGCCACATTCTGGGTCAACACTGAGCTATCCTTCATAACCCCAAGCTCTCTTTTCTTGGAGAATAATCACTTTGGCTTGAATCCCATCAGCAAGTGTTTAAAGGTTTTGCTCCAGGGTGAATCTCTCTAAACACTTTGCATTTATTTACACTGGATCACATATCCATCTTAATGCCATACTCTCCCTTTGAAGAAACCATTACAGCGCCTTTTGCAGTTTGCATTCATTGCATCAATGGCCCCGGTCTCACGACGATTTTGCTGCTCTTTTTGCTGCGAAAGACTGAGCAGCAAAAGATCGTGCCTTCACTCCGAAGAGCAGTATTTTGGTACTGTTGTGATGTGGGGTTTAGTGATTTCAGCAAGTGATTTCGGCTCTTTGACATAGCAGGCTGGAGACAGTTTCGAGTGTAACAGCTCTTTATTCAGGGAGAGAACAAGACTGGGGACTGGGGAGAGGGAGCTACATTTATAGGAGCCAGGATTGGCTAGGAAAAGATACATTTTGGAGGGAACAATTACAACCAATCACAAAGCTGCCTTTTAGCAGAGACCAATAGGATTGAGGATCCAAATGCAGCAACTTGAATAAACCAATAGGCCTGTTTCCTTTGGAACAGGAAGGCAGTTACTTCAACATAAGCAAGTACAGATAATAGGAATACAGATCAATACACAACAGGTACCCAGGCCGACCACACCCCCGGAAGAGCACTTTAACCACAGCATTTTGTACCACCGCTAGGGATTGTGCTAAAATACTTCTGCTATTGATGCACACTTTTTAACTCCTCAAACCAGGTGCGACCCCAGAAAATTCGCATCAATTAGATTCATACCCCTTTCGCGGTGATTGACATTGCTCGTTCGTGTCAATTTCCCCATAGAAAGCGCATAACAAATGGTGGGGGGGCAAGCAGACACCTCCGCATGAGGACAAAGAGTAGTGCTAGAAAGCCGGCATGCCGGTAATCAACCTGCAAATATATATTTTTTAAATATATGTAAGCGTGATGGAGCAAAGCAACTCAAAAAAACAGGGGAAAGATGCATAGTAAGCAAGTTGGGATGGATGCAAAGAAGTAAAATACTCCCCTGTTGTCAGGGCACTAACTGCGCATCAAACATCACATGACGGCCCCCCAAAGTAGTACGTGTTGTGATGTGGGGTTTAGTGATTTCAGCAGTGATTTCAGCTCTTAGACACAGCAGGCTGGAGACAGCTGTCATGCCCTGCAAAATAATGCAGGGCATGAGTAAAGTGGATAGAGGGAAGCTCTTCTCCCTCTCCCAAAATACCAGAACTAGGGGACATCCACTCAAATTGAGGGCTGGGAGAGTAAAAAACTGACAAAAGAAAATATTTTTTCACCCAGCGCGTTGTAAGTCTATGGAATTCCCTGCCACACAATGTGGTGATGGCATCTGACCTGGATGCCTTCAAAAGGGGATTGGACAGATTCCTGGAGGAAAAGTCCATCACAGGTTACAAACCATGATGGAGATGTGTAGTCTCCAGGCTTTAAACCAGGGTATTTCAAGGGCCAGATGCAGGAGAGTGGTATCAGGAGACAGATATCTAGTCTCATGCGCTCCCAAACACATCTGGTGGGGCCGCTGTGAGATACAGGAAGCTGGACTAGACGGGCCTTTGGCCTGATCCAGCATGGCTCTTCTTATGTTCTTATGTTCTTATGTAACAGCTCTTTATTCAGGGAGAGAACAAGACTGGGGACTGGGGGGAGGGAGCTACATTTATAGTAGCGAGGACTGGCTAGGAAAAGATACATTTTGGAGTTAACAATTACAACCAATCACAAAGCTGCCTTTTGGCAGAGACCAATAGGATTGAGGATCCAAATACAGCAATTTGAATAAACCAATAGGCCTGTTCCCTTTGAAACAGGAACAGAAACTAATAGGCCTGTTCCCTTTGGAACAGGAAGGCTGTTACTTCAACATAAGCAAGTGCAGATCAATACACAACAGTACGCATCAATTTAAGATGCGCAGAAATAGTAGTGAGACCGGGGCCAATGAGCCTGGCCCAAAGTGCCCATCTCAATCTCCTTGCCTTCAGCTACCTTGTCAAGAGCTCAGAGGGGAGGAAGCCAGGGCTACAGCATTATCCCCCTGCCTTCCTCCCCCTCCACTGCTTCCAATGGACAGGAACATATGAACATAAGAAGAGCCATGCTGGATCAGGCCAAAGGCCCATCTAGTCCAGCTTCCTGTATCTCACAGTGGGCCCACCAAATACCTATGGGAGCGAATGAGACTAGATATCTGTCTCCTGCTACCCCTCCCCTGCATCTGGCCCTTGAAGTACCCGGGTTTTAAGCCTGGAGATTACACATCTCCTTCATGGTTTGTAACTTGTGATGGACTTCTCTTCCAGGAATCTGTCCAATCCTCTTTTGAAGGCATCCAGGCTAGATGCCATCACCACCTCTTGTGGCAGGGAGTTCCACAGACTAACAGCACGCTGGGTAAAAAAAAATATTTTCTTTTGTCTGTTCACACTCTCCCAACCCACAGTTTGAGTTGATGTTCCCTAGTTTTGGTATTTTGTGAGAGGGAGTGTTCCTCTATCCACTTTATTCCTGCCCTGCATAATTTTGTACGCCTCAATCATATCTCACCTCAGATGCCTTTTTTTCCAGACTAAAGAGCCCCAAACGTTTTAGCCTTTCCTCATAAGGGAGGTGCCCCAGCCCAGTAATCATTTTAGTCTCTCTCTTCTGCACCTTTTCCAGTTCCATGCCTTTTTTGAGATGCGGTGACCAGAATTGTACACAATTAGAGATGGGCACGACTTAGCGGTATTTCCGTTTCCATTTCCGTTATTCGGTTCCGTTACTCTACGGAAACGGTAACGGGAATTACTCCGCCAGACTTCGAGCTCGAACCGACGAACGAACAATTTGGTCTGATTTGTCGTGCTCGTTACTTGCATCGTGCGATCGCGCGCGATGCCAAGCGGCACAGAAAAAAGTTTTTAAAAGTGAAAAAACCCGGTTCCCGGCCAAAAAGCAGGCGGAAATATGCCTGCCGTGCCTCAGGGCACCTACCGGAGGGGGGGTTTCTGGTCTGGAGGGGGGGTCCCGGCCTCCCCCCCCTCCGTCCTGGGATGCTCTGGTGGTGGGACTCGCCCGCCGCAAAAAGCCCAGTCTCGCCACCGGCCGCCAAAGCGCAAGCAAGCGGCATGGGCGGCACAGGAAAAAACTTTTAAACTCTCCCGGGTCTCCCCCCCCACCCATTCCCGGGCCAAAAAGCAGGCAGAAAATGCCTGCTTGACTAAGGGCGCAGGGCACCTACTGGAGGGATTGTTTCTGGAGGGGTGGTCCCGCCTCCCCCCCATCCTGGGCAGCCGGACTCGAGTTGCCATGCCATGCGGTGCGGGTGGGGGATCCAAAATGGGGCGGCGAACGCAATATTGTTTTTGAAATCGTGGTCCAAAAACACACAAGCACAACAGAAACACGCGGAAATTTATAAACTGCCAGATTTTTCACAGTAGCAGTGGGTTTTTTCTTGCAACAAAATGTCTCTCCTCTCCTCCTCTGTCCTCCATTGATTTTATTTTATTTTATTTTTTTTACACCTTCGCAGTGCGCAATGATGGGCTGGCCCAGTGGCCTGGCCAGCCATGTGGGAGGGGACGACCATGCAAATTTTTGGAGCCATCCCACCAATCGCATGGCCACTTGGCCACGGAGACTTCTGGGATGTGCCAAAAAGCCCCCTAAAACCTGCCCTAGCCCCCTAACCCCCTAACCCTAATCCTTGACTCCTTACCCATACGTCACAGACTGTCTTCTTAGTGGGTCAGAGAGGCACCCAGAGGTGCAACCCAATTGCCCACCGTAACCTTACCCGTCACTAGACTAACCCTATTCCTTGCACTAACCCACCTTAGCCCATAGCCAGATCTACTTGCATTGCACTACACACGCAAGTACGATTCCCTTCTTTGTGGGACATGGCAGGTGCGACACACTCCTGGTGGTTCGTACCAGAGGACCAGGTGCTGGTCTCACTGCCTGCAAATGGTATGCATATCCATATATGGTTATGCATGCCATTTTGCAGCAGCAGCAGGTGAGGAGGGGAGACCCCCATGTTGAGGCGTCTCTTGGAGCCTGTTGCTGCTGTCCCTTCCTAGTGGGTGAGGATAGGAGGCACCCACGGGTGCCTCCAGGAGCCCACTTTCCCTTTATGGCGGGCCAGAGGAGGCACCCACCCCACAGAGGTGCCTCCAGGAGCCCGCTACCCCCCAAAAAAAACAGTATAACGATAATGAAAAAACGAAAAAACGAACCGACTAATTTTTGTGAAGTTTCGTGAAAAACGGAAACGAGCCGACACGGGCTGCCTCCGACACACGACAACTCGAAAACGTCATTTTCCCGAGTCGTGCCCATCTCTATACACAATACTCCAGGTGGGGCCTTACTATCATTTTGTATAATGGCATTATAATGTTGGCTGTTTTATTTTCAATCCCCTTTTTGATAACCCCTAGGATGGAATTGGCCTGCCATGCTACACAGGAGTTGCTGTGTTCATCACAATGCCTGCTCCCGTGGCCTACCGGAGACCCTCCCTGCCCTGCCCTGCCTGCAAGGAGGGCAGACTCAACACTCCAAAAGAGGTCCATCTTAAGCTCCTCATTTAACAACCAATTCACTTAATGACCTAGTTGTAGGAAATGTACTCAGTCATTAAGTGAGGAGTGCCGGTACAAATCGGTTGGATAAAAAAAACAACCTAGTTTTTTATGGTTGGATTTAAAAAAAATAACAGTTCCTTTTGTGGTATGTCAAAGACTAGCAAGTGGTTAGGGGCTCTGTGACCATTAAAATAAAAATTGAGCTATTACAATGGTGGAAGACAGAGAGGCACATTCTTCCCTTGGCCCGTGCATCAAACAGAAAGCAGTGTTCTTTGTTTTCTGAAGAATGGCCTTAATCTGCTCAGATCTGGTTATATTTTGTTATATTTTCTAACATGCCCTTTCCCCAAAGCCTACAGGCAGATTACAACATTAAAACAATACATGGCATAGCAAGGGCAAAGGCAGACATAAATTAAATACAGTATACCAAAGTCATTATTTTGTTGGCGGAGTTCTTTTCTTCCTCTGTTACAATTTTTCTCTGTCGATACAGCTGTTTGGATGAGCAGCGAAACGTTTCTGCCTCTCAAGAACAAGAAGTCCAGTTGAAATCTTTACATACTACATTTCAATTTCTTTATTGCCAATTTTAAAGTTGTGTAGTTCTCCTGTAACTGTGATTTTTTTTTCCTCGTCCAACTGCACTCCTGCTTTGCCACATTCTTCTTCAACTTTCACTAAAAGTCATTTCAAGTCTGGGAGTTGAGTCATGGCTGGCAACTGGACTTCTTTTGTTGTGGTTTTTTTTTTTGCTACACAATGGCTATTCAGTCGATTTTTAATTTTTATTCTTTTTATTCTTTTTTATACAGAATACGAAAAAATACACAATACAAATTACAGACAAGCTAAGCTTTGGATGCGGCCAGAGCGGAGTTTGGAAGTAACACACAACAATTCTCCCTGAAATATGTTAATTTTTGTGGTGACAAAAGCATAACAATAGTCAACTATTTTTCCATTTAAAAATAGATATGACATCAACACAAAGACGTTACTCTTCTCTGTGTAAGGTTTAACGTTGAGCCATTTGCTTCCATAATGTGATCTCTCTATCATGGTTTGTGGTTAAATAATTTAAATGTTATTAATGAAACATAACTTTTTTAAAAAAACAAAAAACCCTTTAACTACTACATTCTTTTCGAGCCTGCACAAAAGAATCAAGTGTAGAACTTCACATGCAGGGGCTTCAGAGTAACCCCTATTGAATACAATAGGACTTACTTCCAAGTAAACCCTGCAAGAATTATGCTATGCATGATTGCCGTCCGGGGATGCTCACAAAGGCATGAATGAACCCCGCAGAACTCTCGCATATTTTTGGGAGGAAACAGGAGATTTTTAAAAAAGTGATGGGGTTGTTTCCTTTTTCGTTTTTTGTTTCATTACGTAACAAAATGACAAACGAATTCTGTCTCTAAACTAAAACGAAACGAACCGGAAATTTTGTCGTGCGTTTCGTTTCCGTTACTGCAATATGAGTGAATTGCTTAAAATCCTAAAAAAAATCACAAAAATTGAAATAAATGGTAACGAAATGGTAACGAAACGAACAAAAACAAAAATGATTTTTTTTGCAAAAATTCACGAAAAACCGAAACGGACCGAAACAGACCCTCCAAACAACAAACGACAAACGAAATGCCATTTTTTAAAATTCGTGACCATCTCTAGAGAGGACTACTCCTTTGGTTTATTCCTTCTTTAGTGGCCCCACCACGTGTTCCTCCGTCTAGCTGCAGCATGGGAAAGCAGGTTGAAAGGCTTCTGAATTAAAATCTAGCAGCTGTGAAGGCACAGAAGGATTTCTTCCTAAGGCCATTTTTGAGTCTTTTGAGTCCATCCGTGATTCCAATATAACCCACATTATTCTTTTCTAAACCCTGTGACTTAAAATGTATTTTTTTAAAATACAGTGGAACCTTGACTTACGTCATTAATCCATTCCAGAGGTGTAGACTTAAGTCAAACATGCCTTAAGTCAAATGAACTTTTCCCATAGAAAGTAATGGGAAAGTGGATTAATCCGTTCCAGATCATGAAAAAGACCCCCGAAAACAGCAATTTAACACAAATTTGACTGGGATAGGAGATTCCTTCCGGGGATGTAAATGAAATGTCTCCTCAAAGAGAGGAGGAGGCAGTGGAATTATAGTCCACAAGTTATACGCCTCCACTTTTCATAGCAACAATGTCTAACATTTAAGTTTTACTGATTTTTAACCTGACGTTCCAAGTTCTGAACTAAAATGCTTCCATTGTGGACCAGAATTCTGCAGCCAGATTTTTTACAAGACTGAGCCGACTGTCTAACCAGCGAGGCCAGCCCCAAGCTCCTAGCCCTTCTTCTCCTCCGGTGGCAGCGGCGGCTTCGGTGAGGCCAAGGACCAGCTCCAGGTGCTTGGAGCTGGCCTCACCTAAGGCACTGCTGCCGGAGGAGAGGAAGAAGGCAGGACCAGTTTGGAGGCGGCAGCCGCAATGCTGGGTTGTGGCTGCCACCCGATTCCGGGGCCTTGCGCCGGGGCTCCGAGCTGTAAGTCAGAGCCTGCGGCGCAAGTCAAACAGGCTCCTTCTTGCTGCAAGTCAAATATGCTATAAGTCAAGCAGCATGTAAGTCAAGGTTCCACTGTGTATATCTTTCCACAGTAATGGTAGTGCAGAACTCTTTAGCTGCTGCAGTTGTGTGTAGAGATGGGCACGACTTAGAGAAATTTCCGTTTCTGTTTTCGTTTTTCGTTTTCGTTACGTAACAAAACGAAAAACGAAAAACGGTTCAAAAATGGAACGGAAACGGAAACGAAACGACTAATTTTGAGCCGTTTTCCGTTTTCCGTTACTGGAAAAGCACTTAATGGCGCTAAATGGGAAGAAACGAAAAAAATTTCGTTTTCATTTTCGTTTTCGTTTTCATTACGAAACGAAAACGAAAAATTTTGAAAATTGGCTCACGAAAACGGAAACGAAACGAAACGGACCCCCTAGACGAAAACGAAAACGAAAACGAAAACTTTTTCTGAGTCGTGCCCCTCTCTAGTTGTGTGGGATCTCAGGTCTAGTCTGGAAATCACTCCATATGTCTCCTTTTCAGGATTTTGATACTTTTTTTTTTCTTTTACAGGACCACTTTCTAGACCCTACATTGGCGAGTGAAAAGCCTATCTTGATCTAGGGTTAGCTCTGTGGTTTAAGCAGAGATTGGGAGTTTGGTCTCCCAACTGTGGCTCCTTGGCAGGGCTGGATTCAAAGATCAACCGAGTCTGCAGTTGTGAGATGCTGGTCTGTCTGTCTGTCTGTCTATCTAATGCAGGGGTGCCCCAACTTTTTGTAAGGAGGGCCAGATTTGGTGGCGGAGAATGTGTCAGGGGCCGGTTGCTCCCTGACCCTGCCACCCCACTGACCCATAAGCCCCACTCACTGATGCCTTGCAACCACACCCGCAGGAAGGAAGGTGCCTAGCTTCACAAGGTTCCTGGTGATGCCGGTGGCGGCGGCCTGCCTGCGCGCCACCCCCATGTGCGTGCCCAGTCCCACAAGCTTCCCGGCGGTGCTGGTGGTGGTGGCCCGCTCCCTCGCCTGCCCATCCAGCCCCACAAGCTTCTGCTCACTGGCTGGCCGGCCAGCCGAACCCCTCAAGCTTCCCGGTGGTGTCAGTGTTGGCAGAAGATTAAAAAAAAATGGGGCGAAGGAGGGGGAGGGAGGGGCAGGCCAGCCAGACGCGGGCCACTCAGAATGTCCTGACGGGCCGGATTTGGCTCCCGGGCCAGACTTTGGGCAGGCCTGATCTAATGTAAATCTTTTTCATGTGTGTTTTGAGTTGATAAGAATGATTTCTGGGCAAATCTTGGCACTGCACAAAACTCTAATGGAACAGAAGGACAATTGTGGAAGTGTCCTGGCTGCTCTGGTATACTTTATGTGTGTGGCCAGTTGCATGACTATTTTGTAGTCACTAGACTAGAGCCTTCCAGGATGGTAGCAATACTTAACGCAGTTGCCCTTCTGCACCACTTTTGGGTAACACGATACAGGACAGGCAAAACAGACATATGAGGAGCAGCAGAATAAAGATGCCTATTTTTGCTGTCACTTTTAATTTTTACTCAGAGAACATCTTTAAAGAACCACTTGCTGACTCAAATGATGGCATCATTGTCAAAGTGTTATCAGTACCATCTGATATACAGATGCTACGGTGTTACTAGCTGACAGTTCAATTGGTCTGCTAAAGCTTTTCAACAGTGTTGGTTAAAGTAGATAATGAATGCAACTCTAGAAATTAGTTGTAAAAAAAAAAACACGGTCATGGTAATTGCTAAAAGTAGACAGCTTAACCGATGCAGCTAAATTCCAAAATGAAAGTGTGGAGTGCCTTAAAAACATAGGCACCACAGAACTTGGTTGAATGACTAGTGGGATAACAGCCAAGCAACAAAAGGCAGAGTAAAAATGGTCCAGAGCAGCTCCTTAAGATGAATCATAGAACCATAGAATCATAGAGTTGGAAGAGACGTCAAGGGCCATCTAGTCCAACCTCCTGCCATGCAGGAACCCCCATCACAGGACTCCTGACAGATGGCCATTCAGCCTCTGCCTAAAAACCTCCAAAGAAGGAGACTCCCACCACCCTCCGTGGCAGCATATTCCACTGCCAAACAGCTCTGTCAGGAAGCTCTTCCTAATGTTTAATTTGAATCTCTCTTCCTGTATCTGGAAGTTGAGTCATGGCTACTGGACTTCTTTTTTGAGAGATAGAAACGTTTAGCTGTTCATCCAACTTCCAGATAAACTCACCTGGATGACTGAGAATCTTCACAGACTCTCTTCCTGTAGTTTGAAACTATTGCCCCAAGTCCTTTTCTCTGAAACCATGGAAAACAAACCAGTCCACTCTTCAATATGATATCCTTTCAAATATTTAAACATGGCTATCATGTCCCTTCTCAGCCTTCTTTTTGTAAGGACAAACATTCCCAGCTCCCTAAGCCACACATCGTAAAACATTTCTACCAGACCTTTAACCATCCTGGTTGCCCTCCTCTGGACCTGCTCGATGTTGTCAAAATCCTTTTTAAATAGAGGTGCACAGAACTGGACACAGGGTCTGACCAGAGCAGAAGAGAGTGGTACTATCATTTCCCTTGATCTTCTAGACACTATGCTTCTGTTGATGCAACCAAGAATCACATTGGCTTTCTTGACTGCCACATCACACTGTTGATTCATGTTCAATTTGTGGTCCACCCAGACTCCCAGATCCCTTTCATATGTACTATTCTCCAGCCAGGTGTCTCCCATCCTATATCTGTTCAGATGCAGGGCCCTACATTTCTTTCTGTTGAAACTCATTCCATTAGCTTGAGCCTGGCCAAAGAATGTAACATGCAATTAAAACTTGAAACTGGCTTGAGAATACACAATGTATGGGGAATGCCTTTCCCTTTGTACTGAATGGCAGGAGATTATGAAATTTAATAGAGGCAAGCATGATAAATATTTATCACAGGACACTGAGAATTTCTTGGAATGAGAGTATGACCAATGAAGAGAAGTGAATGAAGGAGGATCACACTATACCATAAAACACATAAAAGAAGGCAAGATAGAATGCTTGGCTCATGCAGTGAAAAACCCCCAAAGCACAGGCTGTTAAATTTATTTATTTATTTACACAAAAAACTTAGCTGCCCAATACCAAATGGTCTCTGGGAAGCATACAGCAATGTATTAAAACTATAAAACAACATCATTATTAAAACTCTAAAATACAATACAATTTAAAATAATCAATATACAGCACAATGCAAAGTATAAAATCCTGCTACTCATGAGCCCAGCTAAAGACACTATCTAATGAAAATGCTGGCTAAACAAGAAGGTCTTTGCCTGGTGCCAAAAAGCCAAAAGTGTCGGTGCCAGGCGGCTCTCTGTAGGGAGGGAATTCCAAAGTTGGGGGCAACTGCCAAGAAGGCCCAGTTTCGACATGCCATCCCACTCACCCTCACCTTCAACAGGGCCACCTGGCCAGATCTGAAGAACTGGGCTGGCTCATATGGCAGAAGGCAATCCTTAAGGCAGGCATGTCCAAACTGGCCCTCCAGATGTTTTGGGCCACAACTCCCACAGTCCTTTGCCATTGGAAATACAGGCTTGGAATTCTGGGAGTTGTGGTCCAAAACACCTGGAGGGCCGAAGTTTGGACGTGCCTGCCTTAAGGTAACCAGGTCCTAAGCCAGTGATGGCGAACCTATGGCACGGGTGCCAAAGGTGGCACTCGGAGCCCTTTCTGTGGGCACCCGACATCGCCCCTTCATAGCCACCTGTATACAGGTTAAATTACTGTATTGGCACTTTGCAAAAAAAATTACTGGGTTTTGAATTGCAGTTTGGGCTCTCGGTCTCTAAAAGGTTCGTCATCACTGTCCTAAGCTGTTGAGGGCTTTATAAGTAAGCATGAACACTTTGAATTGGGCCCAGGTAGCCACTGGCATCCAGTGTAAATATTTTAGAACCAATGTAATATGAGTCCGTGTGGCAACACCACTCACTAGCTGCGCAGCCCGGTTCTGTACCAGTTGCAATCGCGGGACCGTCTTCAAAGGCAGCCCCACGTAAAGCGCATTACAGTAGTCCAACCTGGTTGTTACCGGTGCATGTGTGACTGTTGCTGTTCTATCTGTTTTATTTATTTGTATTTATATCCTCTTTTAAATGCCATTAAAGGTTTATGAAATGAAATGAAAATGAAAAATGACTGTTGCCAGTCTCTGCTCATCCAGGCTCCACAGCTGTAAGAAGGCACCCTGGCCACTGAGTCCACCTGGGCTTCCAGGGTAAGACCCCGGTCTAAAAGTACCCCCAAGGTGCAGACCCTATCCCTTAGGAGGGGGCGTGCAACCCCGTCCAGGACAGGGAAACCAAGGTAAAATAAGTGGGGAAAGAAGCATTAGAAGGAGAAGGATATGACTGGTATGGATTCAAAATAGCATCATTGTTCAAGTCCAAATTCAACATAGTCATGATGGCATCCAACCTGTGATGGGAAGGGAAAAAACAAGAAGAAGCCTATCAAGCTGACATTCCTGCAAGTTTGATGAGATAACATTAAACCACTAAACCACATTTTAGTGCTCCAGTATAAGGATTAAGTTTGTGCCTTCTAAACTAAATGCTAACAAATCACCAGGACCAGATGGCATCCATCCACAAGTTCTCAAGGAACTTAAAGATGAAATTGCTGAGGTCCTAGCCAAAATATATAATCTTTCCCCCCTAACCCCTCTCTACAGTAATGAGGGACAATACACAGTCAATTAAGACCATATTCAAGTATTGAGAGCAGGGAATTGAGGGACATCTTACAGCATTAACAGACAACATTACATTAATGCAATCACAAAGTCTATAAACACAAAGCATTAATAGGCAACATTACATTAATGCAATCACAAAGTCTATAAAATCATGTATGGTCGATTCATATAAAAGTAACATAATAGGTAGTCCATCATTCAGGGAAAACTTGCCTGAAGAGAAAGGTCTTTGCTTGTTTCCAGAAAGGCAGCAGAGATGGGGCAGTCCTCGCTTCTAGTGGGAGGGAGTTCCAGAGTCTGGGCACTGCAGCCAAGAAGGCCGCTTCATGTGTTCCCGCAAGATGTATCTCTGAGTGTGTGGGTGTGTGTGTGTGTGGAGAGAAGGGCCTCTCCCGATTATCTGAACACCCGAGCCAGTTCATACTGTGAGATTTGATCTTTGAAGTAGCTAGGAACCAGTTCGTACAGTGCTTTGGATTTGATGGGTCAACTCAACTATAATACAGTATTCATTGATTCAATATAGGCCCACTTTTGTTGTGACTTATGATGAGTAACAGGATTTCAGCCCTGGTGTCTTTCGCCTACATTTGTCTATAACAGCCATATTATCCAGGAATGATTGGAGTCGAATATGGTAGATATGAGAGCTTCCACAGTGCAAAGCTAAAGAAGAAATAAAGAAATCTCAGAAAACTCCCAATAATTCTGCAAGCCTTGGAAGGAATTGGCAAAAATATAAAAAAGAACTAAAACCCGTAGCAGTTATCAGGTGGCCAAGGTATGTATTTTCAAGGGTACTGAAGTGCAGCTGTCTTCATAGAAAGAGGCCTAAAGGGTCTCCCTACAGGTTTGGGACAACAATGAAAAAGACCCATTCTTTGGCCTCATGTCTGACTCTGAACATAAAGCAGATCCTCTGAAATCCACTTTAGGACAGGGCTGGCTCCTACAGAGCAGGGGTTCTTAAAGTGCTACTAAATACTGGCCATCATGGGTTTAATACCATCCCTGCCAGTGTGGTTTTACAGTGCACCATGCTTCAAAAATGAGGTCTCCGCCTCCAAGGACCTTCCAATATAAAGTTTCTGAAGCACTGATTGGGGAGGGATATCCATGTGACACCCTTCATTAAAAATATTTAACGCCTCAAAGCCATTACATTCCCTTGACATGTTTGGTTGTTCTACTTTCTTAATGGCCTTGTCTCATAACCGTACCATTTGAATAATTAAATAATAATAATCGCATTATGTAAAAGCCCTGCTGGAATTTGTTCGAGGAAAATGGCTTTCTCTGTCCTAAAATAACTTCGCCGCATCGACGTTGGGTGAAAGGAGACTCTTCTATCCACTTACGTTTGCTTCGTAAGAACAAGTGTCTGTTCCCTGCCAAGTGCTGTCCTGGGTAGCCGACAATATTCTCCTCATAGCAAGGCTGGCCCTGTACTCACGTGAAGTAGCTATCAAGTGTTCTAAATAAGATGCTGATATAAGATGTAGTTTGTTTTACCCTAGTCACTGGTGTAGTGGAGCCGGGGATGGCAGGTTCAAACCCTGGGGCATCCAGTTCCTTCTTATTCCTCAACTTTTCTGCAGCCCTCACAATAGCTTTTCTGAGGAACAATGTACTGGTGCACGCCAGCGCTGCTGCAGTGAAAAATACTGAAGTGCCCTTTGGCAATTAATAGGCAATTAAGAACCATTAGCTTTACAAAAGACCTGTCTCTTCTTTATTGAGATCTGCTGGTTCTTGCTGCCTGCATTTTCAACTTATCCTTGGGGGGGGCAGTTGACTAAGCAGCCTCCCTTGAAGAACGTTTGCACCTCTGAATCTAACAGGGCCACTTTGCAGTTCTTATGCCTTAGATTAAGCAATTAATTGGTTCCAAGCAGGGCTAAGAGGCGACAGCAGCTACTGGAAGGGGGTGGTTCGTTCATCTTACCACAGTGAAGAATAGTCATTGATGTTTAATCAGCTATTGTCAGAGAGTCAGCATGTGTGAAGTGGAGATCAGGTAGGAAATGCAGGAAAACACAGAGCTAGGTTGCAGGTTGTCGGAGCACTAGTCCTCAGTGAGGAATAATACACAGAGTCAGAGTGGTTTGACTCTAACTCTAAATCTATCCACACATACAGTATTTATAGCAGTCTCTGAGACAAAATGTCTGAGCAGTCCATTAGGTAACAGCACATCTTTTTTTGTCTATGTCTAACGTCACAAACACAGGTGACAAGGGAGAGAAACTTTCGTAGTCCAGACATATATGTACCTCCATTGACCAATCAGTTGCTCGTAATTTCATGTGCATTTTTTTCATACCCATTACATCAGCCCATGACTCACTGTCTGTAGCTTTGTGGATTTAGTGTCTGATCGTACATTTCTGACACCTATGTATAAATCAACCCATCCAGTCTGTAAATTCATATTGATTTATTCTATCAATATCTTAACAGCTATCCACAGAACATTTAAGACATATATTGAAATTAAGAACTGGGAATTAGAAGGACATCTTAGAACATTAAAAGGTAAAATAAAAGCTACAAAGTGCACGTCATAGAAAAATAATTCCATTATGGGGTTGGAAAGTAAATATGGAAACACTATTGTTCTTGTTGAGTTGGATCAAATGCCAGTGGGCAGTGTCCCAGTAAGGTAAGTGAGTCTCAAGGAGATGAGATTTTTCTGTCTAAAATCTGCCGACCTGTAGCTGTTCTGTGACTAGACTGGGGGAGAGACGCAAAGCAGTAAAATGCCTATTGCTTGACCGGCAGAAATTCAAAAGGTGGGCAGACAGACCTAAGGAAAGGCAGACTGATCACCTCCTGAATAACTGCCTAGTAATGATTCTTGCTCCTTGATCACTGCAGATGGCGACTGCAGCAACGAAATAAAAAGACGCCTGCTTCTTGGGAGGAAAGCAATGGCAAACCTAGATAGCATCCTAAAGAGCAGAGACATCACTTTGCCAACTAAGGTCAGGATAGTCAAAGCTATGGTTTTTCCATTAGTGATGTATGGAAGTGAAAGCTGGACTATAAAGAAAGCTGATCACCACAGAATCGATGCTTTTGAGCTATGATGGTGCTGGAGGAGAGTCTCCTGGACTGCAAGGAGATCAAACCTATCCATCCTGAAAGAAATCAACCCCGAATGTTCACTGGAAGGACAGATTTTGAAGCTGAGGCTCCAGTACTTTGGTCACCTCATGAGGAGAGAGGACTCCTTGGAAAAGTCCCTGATGTTGGGAAAGATTGAAGGCAAAAGGAGAAGAGGACGGCGGAGAATGAGATGGTTGGACGGTGTCATCGATGCAACCAATATGGATTTGACCAAACTCCGGGAGGCAGTGGAAGATAGGAAGGCCTGGCGAGCTCTGGTTCATGGGGTCACGAAGAGTCGGACATGACTGAACGACTGAACAACAACAATGATTCTTGCAGATACACATTGTGGTGTTGTGGATACTGGAAAGAACTTTGGAGACCAGAGGTTTGAATCCATGTATCTTCAGCCACGGAATCTCAATGGGAGAGTGGAACGGGGGATCGGGGTGGGCACTGATTAAATATCACTCTGAGCTTGTCATTTGTTCTAGGTTTGCTATAACTCAGTTCTGATGTGCCAGTACACAATGATTTATGAAAGGGGTGCAGAAGAAAGGGCAGGGGAGAGGGAGAGAGAGAGAGAGAGAGATGGCATTTGTTCCTCTTTTTGGGGGGCAGAAGCTGCTTTGTGTGTCTGAAATGCAAGATGGAAGTACTCCAGGAAAGTGCATTTCCCATTGCAAAATTGAAAGAAAGGGTCAAATTGGATCCGCCATTCCGCCTTCTGTCTGTTGTGAGCTGGCTCTCCTGAGATGTTTGTTTGCCTTGGAAGAGAAGATACCTGCCTGCTTTCTCACAGAATTTGAAAGTCAAATGAATCTGATCCTGCATGCTGCAACTTGGAGATTTGACTTGGGAATGGCTTGCTTTTGCCGTTAACTGTTGTTCAAGGGAAAATGAGAGAGGGAGGGAGGGAGGGAGGAATACAGAAATGGAAGAACCGAGTCCCAAGTGAAAAGGGAGATTTCTGTGGAAAAATGAAGAGGGGAAGTGGCATTGTGTGGTCAGCAGACACAGGGAGCCTTGGTCATGATGTGTCATAAGTGGCAGTACTGTCTTGACTTGGGGCTCCTAAACAATCTGAGCCAGTCCAAGGGTCATAAGAACATAAGAGGAACCATGCTGGACCAGGCCAAAGGCCCATCTAGTCCAGCTTCCTGTTTCTTACAGTGGCCCCAACAAATGTGTCCGGGAGCACATGAGACTAGATCTCTCTCCTGATACCACTCCCCTGTATCTGGTCCTTGGAATTACCCCGGTTTTAAGCCTGGAGATGAAACATCTCCATCCTGGTTTGTAAACTGTGATGGACTTTTCTTCCAGGAATCTGTCCAATCCCCTTTTGAAGGCATCCAGGCCAGATGCCATCACCATATCCTGTGGCAGGGAGTTCCACAGACTTACAACAAGTCCTCTCCACAGCTCGTTAGAATGCTTCCTTTTGGTGGTTGGGGACTTCAATGTGCATGCAGGCGGTGAACTTTCTGGTGCAGCTCTGGAATTCATGGAGTCCATGACCTCCATGAGTCTATCAAAGCATGTTTCTTGCCCCACCCACAGATCAGGGCATACCCTTGACTTGGTCTTTTCCTCCATGTCGGGGAATTCTTCTCTGGAGGTAGGGGGCATTGTCTCCCTACCTATGTCATGGTCAGACCATTACCTGCTGTCCTTTCCCCTGCTGGTCGCGGCCCCTCCCCACGGGGACCTTGGGCCTCCTGTGCTGGCCCGCCCCCGGAGGCTTCTGGACCCTATTCGGTTCCGTGACGCCTTCGGGGAGCTTCCTGGTGGCCTGGCTGACGCTCTGGTCAATGCCGCAGCCGACCTATGGTTTGAAACAGCTGCCTGTGCGGTCGACTGGATCGCCCCTAGGCGCCTTCTCCACCGCAGAGCTCGATCTTCGCCGTGGTTTACGGCGGAGTTGAGAGCGATGAAGCGTGAACGGAGAAGGCTGGAGAGCATCTGGAGACAGAGCCGGATGGTATTTAACAAGACTGCAGTTATCATCCAGACTAGGCGCTACTCACGAGCGATCAGGGAGGCCAAAACATCTTACTACTCCCTGAGAATTGGTGAGGCCTCGAACTGCCAGGCAGAGCTCTTCCGGGTAGTTCGGGACCTCACCAATCCTAGTCTGGTTAGGCCTCCTCCTACTGAGTTCAGTAGTGAGAACTTCGCAGTCTTCTTTCAATCTATAATAGAGGTCATCCGTGCCGGCTTTGACTTCGGCTGCACTAGCCCTTCCCCACCATCCCCAGCCGCTGAACCCCCTCGCTCCCCTCGTTTGGATGAGCTTGGGCCTGTTTCTTCTCTGGAGGCCTCCAGGGCAATCACCCATTGCCGGCCCGCGTCCACTCCCTTCGACCCTTGCCCTTCCTGGTTAATAAAGGCTGCCGGAGGGACTATGCCAGAATGGGTGTCTGTCATCGCCACCACCTCCTTCAGCGAGGGGGTGTTTCCCTCCCGCTTGAAGGAGATGGTGGTTAAGCCCATTCTCAAAAAACCTAGCCTGGCGTCGGACCAATTGGCAAATTACTGTCCGATCGCCAATGTCCCGTTCATGGGCAAGGTAATCGAGAGAGTGGCCGCGGTCTGGATTCAATCTTTTCTGGAGGGCCACCAGCGCCTTGACCCATGCCAGTCCGGGTTCAGGCCTGGCCGGGGGATCGAGACAGCTCTGGTTGCGCTGCAAGATGACCTAATCCGGGCAGCCAACAGGGGTTCCTCTACTCTGTTGGTTCTCCTGAATCTGTCAGCGGCCTTTGATACCGTCGACCACGGTATCCTGCTGGATCGGCCTTCCGAGGTGGGAATCGGAGGCACTGCCCGCAGTTGGCTCTGTTCCTTCCTCGAGGGCCGTGCAGCATGGAGGAGAGTTGTTGGCCCCGTGGATACTCCCTTGTGGGGTACCACAGGGCTCGCCTCTCCCCCCCCCCCATGCTGTTCAACATCTATGTACGGCCGCTGGCTGGGGTCATTAGGAGATTTGGAGTCTGCTGTCACCAGTATGCTTACATCTGTCAACAGTAGCCTTACATCTGTCCCAGGGAAGATGGTGGAAAGCCTCATCCAAGAGAAAATCTTAAAACACATAGAAGAACAAACCTTGCTGAGAGAAAATCAGCATGGCTTCTGCAAGGGTAAGTGTTGTCTGACAAACCTTTTAGAATTTTTTGAAAAGGTCAACAGGCATGTAGATTTGGGTGAACCGGTGGATATAGTCTATCTGGATTTTCAAAAGGCTTTTGACACAGTCCCTCACCAGAGGCTGCTGAGGAAATTGCACAGTCAGGGGATAAGAGGGCAGGTCCTCTTATGGATTGAGAACTGGTTGAGATCCAGGAAACAAAAAGTAGGTGTCAATGGGAAATTTTCACAATGGAGTGAGGTGAAAAGCGGTGTGCCCCAGGGATCTGTCCTTGGACCGGTGCTTTTCAATCTGTTCATAAATGACCTGGAGACAGGGATAAGCAGTGAGGTGGCCAAGTTTGCAGATGACACAAAACTTTTCCGTGTGGTAAAAACCAGAGGAGATTGTGAAGAGCTCCAGAAGGATCTCTCCAAACTGGGGAATGGGCTAGGAAATGGCAAATGTGTTTTAATGTAGCCAAATGTAAAGTAATGCATATTGGGGCAAAAAATCAAAATTTTATCTATCAACTCATGGGCTCTGAGTTATCCGTGACAGATCAGGAAAGAGATCTTGGTGTGTTGGTGGACAGCTCCATGAAGGTGTCTACCCAATGTGTGGCAACGGTGAAGAAGGCCAATTCCATGCTAGGGATTATCAAAAAGGGGATTGAAAATAAAACAGCCAACATTATAATGCCATTATACAAAACAATAGTAAGGCCGCACCTGGAGTATTGTGTACAATTCTGGTCACCGCATTTCAAGAAAGACATAGTGGAACTGGAAAAGGTGCAGAAGAGAGTGACTAAAATGATTACTGGGCTGGGGCACCTCCCTTATGAGGAAAGGCTAAAACATTTGGGGCTCTTTAGTCTGGAAAAAAGGCGCTTGAGGGGGGATATGATTGAGACGTACAAAATAATGCACGGCATGAGTAAAGTGGATAGAGGGAAGCTCTTCTCCCTCTCACAAAATACCAGATCTAGGGGACTTCCACTCAAATTGAGGGCTGGGAGAGTAAGAACAGACAAAAGAAAATATTTTTTCACCCAGCGCGTTGTTAGTCTATGGAACTCCCTGCCACAGAATGTGGTGATGGCATCTGGCCTGGATGCCTTCAAAAAGGGATTGGACAGATTCCTGGAGGAAAAGTCCATCACGGGTTACAAACCATGATGGAGATGTGTAATTCCCCAGGCTTAAAACCAGGGTACTACCAGATGCAGGGGAGTGGTATCAGGAGAAAGATATCTAGTCTCATGCGCTCCCAAACGCGTCTGGTGGGGCCACTGTGAGATACAGGAAGCTGGACTAAATGGGCCTTTGGTCTGATCCAGCATGGCTCTTCTTATGTTCTTATGTTCTTATGACACACAGCTCTATCTCTCCTTTTCCACCTCTGCAGTGGAAGCTGTCTGGACCCTCGACCGGTGCCTGGACCTGGTACTGACATGGACTAGGGCGAACAGGCTCAGGCTCAACCCCGAGAAGACTGAGGTGATGTTCTTTGGGAGTTCCCCATCTGGATATAGAGGCGCTCTCCCAAGCTTGGATGGGGTTTCCCTCCGGCTTGCGGATAGGGCTCGGAACCTGGGCGTGGTTCTGGACCCGGCACTCACTCTGGAAGCCCAGGTGGCTGCCGTGTCCAGATCCGCCTTTTACCACCTTCGCCAAATTGCCCAGATCCGCCCATATCTAGATGGCGACTCCCTAAGAACTGTGGCGCAAGCGCTGGTGATCTCGCGGTTGGACTACTGCAACGCTTTCTACATGGGGTTGCCCTTGACTCTCCTCCGGCGTCTGCAGCGGGTACAGAATGCGGTAGCCAGACTGGTGGCAGGTGTGCGTCGTTATGACCATATCACCCCGGTTCTGGCTCGCCTGCATTGGTTACCCCTTGCATCCCGGATCAGATTCAAGGTCCTGGTTTTAGTTTATAAAAGCCTCCATGGCCTGGGCCCGGACTACCTGTCAGAGTGTATCTTCCAGCAATCAACCTTGGCCCGTCCAGTCCGGCAGTCGCGAGCGCATACACTCCGGGTTGCCACCCTGAAAGAGGCCCGAAAGTCCATCACCCATAATCGGGCCTTTTCGGTGGCCGCCCCTTCCCTTTGGAACAGCTTACCACCTGATGTGCGCTCTGCAGAGTCCCTGTTAGCCTTCCGCCGAGCTTTAAAAACCCTTCTCTTTAGCGAGGCTTATGGCGGTGCAACTTAACTTTTTTTTCTCTCCTGCCATCTACATGTTTGCCAACAATTACTGCTGCTGAGCTGCGACTGTAAGTTAAGATCCTAAGATGCCCCAGTTGTTTTAAAATGCTGTTTTTATCGTTGTTGTTGTCTATTATTGTACTGTTGTTCTATTGGTTTGTTTTATATTGTATTGTTCGCTGACTCGCTCAGCTATTTGGAAGCCGCCCAGAGTTCCGTCTTGGAAGATGGGCGGGGTAAAAAATTCAATAAATAAATAAATAAATAATAAATAGTGGATTGGGGAACTTTGTTTTAGTTAGTAAAGAGGTTTTTATGCCATTGTCTAGGTAGCTGGTTGAGAGAGACACGAGGACTCTGTGTTTGGAACAGGTTTTCTTTGTTGAACGTCCCATGTTCAATCTTGGTCCATCCCGGTGGAGGGGATGGCCGTCTGTCGCACACCTTGGAGAGCGATGGCGAACAGAGGAGACAATTCCGGGCTTTGCATCCGGAGCATTATTGTGGCCTGACCACTTGGCATAATGAGGTAACCACTTCTGGCAGCAGATTTTGGCAACCATTAAGGAACTAAATATTTAAGGTTTTTTGAAAACTTGTTACGTACAGTAATACCTTGGTTTAAAAGTATCCTACATTAAGAGCGTTTTGCAAGACAAGCAAACATATCTACATTTTGCCTTGATCAACAAGCAGTGTATTGATATACAAGCACTGGAATATGCCACATGAACACAAGTGAGCCAGTGGTGGTTCTCTCTACCTCCCTCCCCCTGCTGGACTGTGGGTGATTATCTGGAACGTTGCATCTCAGGTAGCCTCCAAAGCAGAAGGAGGAGAGAGGAATACAGGTCTCCCTTGCACCAGCCAGGAACATGTCGGTTAGGGTTTTACTTTTCTTTATATTTATATTTATATTTAATTTGTTTTCAACATTGCTTTTTTATTTTTTCAAACCTTTTCTAGTCATGGGGCAGTTGGTCATGTGCATATAGGGCTACAAATTGCACTTTATTACTGTCACATTAAAATACAGAGTAAAATCCCAAGCAGAGCAGATTCCACAGCCAGGTACGTAAACCATGGTGTGGACGTGGATTTCTAGCCAACTTTCTTTGTGAGTTTTGCCACTTTGTGTGTACAGTTATGTGGTCTGTGGGACCCCAGAATGAATCATCTGAGTTTCCATTATGTCTTATGGGGAAATTTGCTTTGATATAAGAGTGTTTTGGTTTTACAAGCATGTTTCTAGAACCAATTACGTTCACAAAGCAAGATATTACTGTACTGTCCACTCGCCACTGACTTAAGGTGACCTTATGAGTGAGCTCTTTCCAAAATGTCTTGCCTTCAAGAGTCATGCTCCCCTGGTACACTCAAGCCCTTAAGGAAATGGTTCTCAACCTCCCTAATGCCGTGTTCCTCATGTTGAGGTGACCCCTTGCCTTGCTTGGAAGTGGCCACAAGCCCCCCATTGGCAGACCACTGCTGTAGGTGCCATAGAGGACTGCCCTCTACAGGCACCCTCAGCCAATCACAGCCTCTGGTGCCATTGACTGACATCCCCTCCAACCTATCATGCTGTAACTCGCCCTTCCCCTCCTCCTCCCCCTCCTCCTTCAGATCCAAGCGTTTGTGCCTTTTCCTTCACTGGCTCATGGCGACCCCCTGTGGAATGGCCTTTCGACCCCCAAAGGCGTCCCGACCCTCAGGTTAGGAACCACTGCCTTAAGGGGTAATTCCATCTCGTATTTAGTCTTCCTCTCTTCCTGCTGCCTTCCACTTTTCCCAGCATCCGTGTCTTTTCGAGGGAACCCTGCCTTTGATTTGATCTAGGACCCACTTCCTGGCAGTCCAGAGTATCCATGCTCTCCTCCAGAACCGCATTACAAATGAATTGTTCCCCCCCCCCCCACACTGCCGCCAGCTTTTTTCCTGACCCACTTTCATAACTATGCACACAGTGAGTGGAAATACAAGAGTGGGGGTGATTTTGGTCTTACGCTCCAATGACACCTCCTTAGACTTGATGACCTTTTCTAGACCCTCCATTGTTGCCTTTCCAAGTCTCAGGCTTCTAATTACTTAGCTGCTGTCTTTTTCACTTGGATTGACGATCCAACCACAGTATAGAAAACCCCTGACTGTTTCAAACCGTTGTACTTTGCTTACACCTAACTCTTTGGCCTGTGGTCTGTCTATTGTGAACGTAACATTAGGTGACCCACTGATTTGAGGCTTTCTTTCTTTATGTTTTAAGAAAGGGATGGGTGGTGGGGAGGAGAGATTGATCCTTCCTGAGAAAAGTTAGGTGGCAAATGGCTGAGGAAGAGGAAGGCTCAAGGGGGGAGAGAGGGCAAGGGGTGTCCGGAAGGGAGTCATGGCCTTTTGGGGGGGGCAGAGGAGGGAGAAAGGAAGAAAGGAGAGGAAGGAGAGGAAGGAGGCCTTCAACTGGAGTCTCTCCTTGCCCGCCAGCTTGTTGGGAAGCCCAGAGGGGGGAAAAGAGAGAGAGAGAGAGGTTAAATGGTTCCTTTGAGCCATGTGCAACTCTGCTTCGCCTTCCTTGAGCAGATTGAGTTTCAGCAGGACCAGATGTGAACTCATGGAGTGGAGGTGGGATCCTATCTCTGCCCAGGCTCCGGCTCACGGCCGCCGAGAGAGGATCGGGTGACGCCGGGACTCTGCTGCAAGCCCTGTTCAGAGCGGGCCAATGTTTTCCCAACAGCAGGCAGGGACAGGGGTAGGCGGCTGCTCATAAAAATGCCACTGCCTTTCCAGCAAATGCATTCTCTCTCTCTCTCTCTCTCTCTCTCTCTCACACACACACACACACACACACACACACACACAAACAGAGAGAGGCGGGAGAGAGAGGGAGAAGGAGAGAGAGAGAGAGGAGAAAGAAAGAGAGAGATTGAGAGAGAGAGAGACTTTCTCATGAGGGCAGTTTGTAAGTGGCCCTCGGAAACTGGGTTCCACCGGGCCTGGATCTGAGGTCTCACTTCTGTTCTCCATTGTGTGGAGGAAATGGCAAGGGGGCAGTTCAACCCACACAAGACACCTTCCGCCCCCTACCCTAGGCATACTGCAGTGGTGGTTAAGCCTTTAGACTAGGGCAGGCCTGCACAACAGGTAGACCGCGGGCTACCAGTTGCCCGCGAAGGGTTCAAAAGTAGCCCACCAGCCATCAATAAAAAAAAGTGAGGGGATAAGTTCCTCAGCCCTCCCTCCCCCATCCCAAGGACCACTGTTTTGGGTAATTTGTTTACCCCAAATAACAGACGGCACTTTGTAGAGAAACTCAAAGGTTTATTTTTCGAAGCTGCAGCAACGGAGAGAAACGCCATCCAAAGTGCGGTCTCTGCAGTTGAATTTTGAAACACTGTATTTATTCCTGATGCATGGGTCCCTCCCTCGCCCTCTGGTCCAATCCTGGGGCACAGAAGGCTCACAATCTACCTATCACGACGCAACAACACAACATCCCCGCTACCAATAAGTACATACATTATATAACATGGCCATGCCCCCATTAATTACTTCTTTATACACTTTAAATTAAACCACCCTGAACATAAACATTAGCTTCCATTTTCTGGTCATTACACAACACCAACACAACTTATAAATTTTAACTAGCTCCTTATCTATAACACCCACCACTGCCCCAGAAAAGTTCTGGGTCTGCCAGCCCACTGTCTCAGCCAAGCGGGGCAGTTCAAGGGCCGTGGCGCATTGGAATCTATTACCTCCAGAATGGGTTAATTGGTTTTCAATGCATTCCTATGGGAAACGTCTGCTCTACTTACAATTTCTTTTTACTTATGAGCATGTGCTCGGAACGGATAAAATTCATAAGCAGAGGTTTTCGTGTAGCAGTCCTCAGGCACTTTGGGACGGAAAAAGTAGACATCAGCCTGTTGAACAGCCCTGGACTAGAGCAAGGGGAGGTCCCGTCCCGTCCGTTTGACAGCTTGTAACTAGAGGTGGGCACGAAATGCCAAAATAGCGTTTCGTGGTCGTTATTCAGGCCCCGGGGCCCACTTTGTTTCCGTTTCTTCATTTTTCAGGTGCGGCAAGCTGCGGCCGTGGGGAGCCCTCCCGGGGCCAGGGCAAGCCTCCTGGGAGAGCTGTCCCGCAGCCATGGGGAGCCCTCCCAGGGCTGGGCACCACCGGAGCCGGTGGCAAGCCTGCCGGGAGAACGATCCCGTGGCCACAGGGAGTCCCCCCAGAGCCAGGCGCTGCTCCGATCACCACCCCCAACAGGCCGCCACCCCCGGAGCACCGCCCTCCCTTGGGCCCACTCCCCAAGGACCAATCCGCCGTGCCGTCTGCCACCCCTTTTGGGTCGCTAACCCCGGAGCTCCACACAGTGCTGCCCTAACTGGGGCCCTTCTCCCCAGGAACCACTCCACCCCGGGAGCCACCACCCCGGCAGACCGCCACCTTGCACCCCCTGGCCTAGACCTGGGAAACCTGTGTGGGGGGGTGCCTCTGCACTCCCCCCATGCTCCAACGATGCCCTCCACTCCGGCTTCCAAGCCGGCTGCACAGTCGCCGCTTCGCCACGTGGCCGAGATCCCGGAGTCCAGCCCATAAGGGCTCGGATCCGGCCTCTTCTCGCGAGACTGGCAAAGTCTCACATCCGCTCCGGCAGGGAGGGGGCAAAGAGGCTCCACCAGGCCCAGGCCCCTCTCGCCTCCCTCTGCTGCTCCATTTTTCATCGTGACGCCAGTAACGGAAATGAACAGAACCAAAGAAAATGCTCTTGGTTCTGTTCAGTTCGAGCCTGCCCCATCACAACAGTCGTTATTTGTACCGTTACGTAACGGAATGAATAACGGAGAACGGTAACGAAAAAGTGGTCGTTTCGTGCCCATCTCTACTTGTAACAGTGGCAGCACCCTGAAATTAAGGGGTCGGTCAGCCCCATAGGATCCATGAGGCAACACCCCCCCGGGCACCCCAGTTCTACATGCCTCTGTACCAGGGGAGAACAGTGAGGGCCCCACCTGTCATCTCCCCCTGTCCTGCCTGGGAGTAGCAGCATCTTCAAGCATAAACTCCCCCATATCAGAAAAACTGGAGAATATAATATTACGGGCAAATCAGGCCAAAAAACAAAACAAAACAGGGAACCAAAAACAAATAAGAGAAGTGCATAAAAGGAGAAACAGAACAAAAGGGAACGGACATAACCTCACATTATATTGGTGAGAGTGTTGCTCGTTTTTGGCATTTTGCTTGCCTAAAACAGCCACCCCGTTGGTGTCACATCCTGGACCAGTCTCACTGGTGTGCTGGTGGGTGGTGTGGGTGGGTATGTTTTGTAAACCGAAGCTGTCTTCTAACTGAACAGAGATTTCATCTATTTGCAAATTGTGCCTTTTTCCGCCTTCTCTGTTACTTTCACATCAGGCAAAGGCATCGGAGAGGTGATACCTCTTTTTTTCACATCAAAAGAGCATCACAATAAGTAAGCTTGCCAGGATCCAATCTAAACACACTCTCTGCTCCTATAAATTCATTTACGGCTGCTTCAAAAAGACCAGGCAGTCACATCTTCTATTCCTCCTCCTTCCCCCCACCCCCATGATTTCATTTACACCCTTCTACCCACCCACACCCTCCCAGTTTGCTTTAATAAAAAAAGTATGGGGTATACTGCAGCAGACAAACAGAAGGTAGATCCTGGTGGAGCACTTTGAGACAAAACTATTATAAAAGTCATTGCAGTAATAATACTGATACTTTAATAAAGAAAGGGTGGAAACAACAATGAAAAAGAAAAAAACCCAAGGGAACTCTTCGGTAAGATCCAAGGAATCAAATGGAAGGTTAAAAAGGGTCCTTGGACTAGAATCCAAGGATCCTAGTCTATCAAATGGACTAGGTTAAAATGCTGATACATCAGGAGAGAAGCTATTTTCTGATCAGGATAAAAGAAAGAGAACATGGGAACAGTACACTGAAGGACTATGTACAAAGTGATGCAAGGGTTATGGAGGTCAAAGAAGATTAAATTTTAGAAAATGGAGTGAAAGCTACCCTCAAAGTAACCGAAGGAAATAAATCTCTAGGGATTTTTCTATTTTCAAGCCCCATGACTGAATTGATTAAAGTCTTAACAAGAACAGGTCAAGAAGTACAGAAGTCAAAGCAAAGCACCTGATCACACATAGTAACCACAAAAGAACTCTATAATTGCTAAGAAAGAAGCAAACAACCTATTTAATGCTTCAAATTCTTAAAGAAAGCAGTGACATGCACTTTTGCAGGAAAAAAAACACACCCCATACAATTCTGTGCAAAAAAAAAAAATTGCTGTTCTCTTTTGCAAACCAACATTCTTGCCAGTGGGAGACTTGTACCGAAAGCATCAGGAAATTCCTAAGCATTCTTGCCAGGGAGGAAAAGACAAGGATTTCTGTCCCTCATTGGAACCAGCTAATGTTACTCCAGCTAACGGGCTGGATAGTTTAGGCATCCTGCTGTGGAGCCAGAGGTTGGGAGTTTGATTCTCCACTGTGTTTTCTGAGACAAGATCCAGCATATGTGGCCTTTGGGATTGCCCCCCCCCCAAAGAAGTGAATGGGAACCACTTCTCTGAGTACTGTACTCTAGAGATGGGCACATACTGCACTTAGGTGCTTCAATGCAATTTGGCAGATTGATCCCACAGGTGTTTTGTGGGCACCCTGGACCACGTCAACATAAAAAAACAACATAAGAACATAAGAAGAGCCATGGTGGATCAGGCCAAAGGCCCATCTAGTCCAGCTTCCAGCATCTCACAGTGGCCCTACCAAATGCATCTGGGAGCGCAGAAGACTAGATCTCTGTCTCCTGATACCACTCCCCTGCATCTGGTCCTCGAAGTACCCGGGTTTTAAGCCTGGAGATTACACATCTCCATCACGGTTTGTAACCTGTGATGGACTTTTCCTCCAGGAATCTGTCCAATCCCCTTTTGAAGGCATCCAGGCCAGATGCCATCACCACATCCTGTGGTGGGGAGTTCCACAGACTAACAACACGCCGGGTTAAAAAAAATATTTTGTCTGTTCTTACTCTCCCAACCCTCAATTTGAGTGTATGTCCCCTAGTTCTGCTATTTCGTGAGAGGGAGAAGAGTATCCCTCTATCCACTTTACTCATGCCCTGCATTATTTTGTATGTCTCAATCATATCCCCCCTCAGGCACCTTTTTTCTAGACTAAAGAGCCCCAAATGTTTTAGTCTTTCCTCATAAGGGAGGTGCCCCAGTCCAGTAATCATTTTAGTTGCTCTCCTTTGCACCTTTTCCAGTTCCACTATGTCTTTTTTTTGAAGTGTTGACAATGCAACACTTCTAGGTGCTGTAGCCTCACAACAGCCTTTCAAGATAGGTCAGGATGGTAGAGTACATATCCAGCGCAGGGTCAACTAATTAAGTTCCATGACTAAATATTGACCTAATACTTTTACTCTACTGTACTCGGGAGCAGCAATTGGATTTAGACTTTTGATACAGAAACGAATAAATTATCCAAAAATGACTAATGGGTGAATATTTTTTCAAGCATCATGGACTCTAAAAATTAGAGTTCCACAAAACACTGGTTTCAGACCAGTGCTTATCAGACTCGATTGATAAGCAGGGGTAACCTCTGTAGATACAATTATAGGATCATGGAGTTGGAAGAGGTTTATAAGACCAATGAATCCAACTCCCAGCTCAATGCAGGAATCCACATTAAAAAAGCAGATCTGACAGATTGGAATGCTCACCACTAGAGATGGGCACGAAATGAACAATTTTTCGTTTCCATTTCCGTTTTTTCGTTTTGTTAGCTAACGAAACGACAAACGAATTTTGTCTTTAAAATGAAACAAAACGAACAGAAACACTGGAAATTTTGTCGTGCGCTTCGTTTCCGTTACTGCAATATGGGTGAATTGCTTAAAACCCTAAAAAAAATCACAAAAAAATGAAATAAATGGTAACGAAATGGTAACGAAATGAACGAAAACAAAAATGAATTTTTTGCAAAAAATCATGAAAAACGGAAACGAACCGAAACGGACCCTCCAAACGACAAACGAAATACCATTTTTTATTCGTACCCATTTCTACTCACCACCACCTCCCGAGGTCATTGATTCCATTGTCCACGTACAGCTCTAAGAGTTAAGAGGTCCCCACCCCCGATATTCAGCCTAAATCTGGCTTCCTGCCATTTGAGCACATGATTACATGTTGGAGATTTACAATAGGATGATTAGGATTAGAGTGGTCTACTTGTTAACCTCCCCACACCAGCTCATTATTAGGGCCTCTCTGTTAGCTTGCTGTGGCCTGGGCCTTTAAAGGGAACGGATAGGGACGCAGCCAGGGCAAGGAGGCCCCAAAATGAGGTGCTCCTGAAATGCAACACATAAATTTAGGGAGAGTATATTTCCCCCTTCCCTTTGCCCCCTCTTATTTTATTGCAAGGCTGAGCGGGTGTGAGACTCACGCTCAAAAGAAAACACATCTAGTGTTTTACAAAGCACCGGGGCTACAAAAGAAGGGAGAATGCAAACAACATCCAGTGACTTTTGCCAGAGGAAATGACAGAGAGTAATAAGGCGATTTGAGTTTAGGGAAAAGGCGATCTAAAACCCAAGTGCGGTAGGGCCCTAAGTCCTGGATTTTAGGGAATAAAGGAGTGAGTAATAAACAACCAGAATGAACAAGGGCTTCAACCCATGAGAAACAGATGCCTTCCACGTTCCCATTTTTAAAATGACTAATAAGAGGTCTAATCTCTGTATTTGCAGGGTCAGGGTTTTTTTGGAAATAAAATTCCAGAGTGCAGGAAAGTTGCTTTTTTAGACTGTAATTCCCAGATTCCGGGCACGGGCATCTAGGAGTTGTAGTCCAAAACAGCAGCTTTCCCAGGCTTTGGCAAAAAATTCCTAGTCTCATCTGCAAATGCATACATGTAAGAAAACTGTTGTTCTTGGGTGCTGTCAAGTCTCTTCCAACTTATGCTGGCCCTATGAATGAGCAACCTCCAAACTGTCCTTTTCTCAATAGCCCTGCTCCGTTCTTGCAAACTCAAGCTTGTGGCTACCATGTGACGGCGGCGACGAGCGGACGGCAGACGGCGACGGGCCGGGGGACGGACGGTGGTGGCTGGCGCCCCCTGTCCATTTTGCCGCCCTAGGCAACTGCCTAGTTCGCCTTAATGGACGTGCCGGCCCTGGTTAAAGTCGTGACCAACTCTTCATGACTCCATGTCCATGAACTTTTCTTGGCAGGAATACTGGAGTGGCTTGCCAGTTCCTACTCCAGGCACCTACAGCACCTGGTATTCCCTGGTGGTCTCCCATCCAAGTACTAACCAGGGCTGACCCTGTTTAGCTTCCGAAATCAAGCGAGATCGGATGAGCTCAGGGCAAGTAGGCAACTCCATTTACTCTGACCTTCTGACCTAAATGCAAACTTTAAATATGTAGGTTAAGGACACGTGTGGACAGAAATATATACGGCCGACAGACAGACAGACAGACAGACAGATTGATTCAAGGAAGTCAATGCACAAAGCATTGTCACATTAAGGAAAACTGCTTAGGAAAATGTGTGTATGATACACATATATGGGATGCAATGAATTTCAGATGGGAACCATGAGAATTTGAGAGAAGTCATAACTGCTAGATTCAATTATCCCTGCTGGGAAACAGGCCTCCAGCAGTGGCCAGGAGTGCGTTTGCACCATTAAATCTAGCACGCCAGCTGTGCCCATTTCTGGAGACGTCAGATCTGGCTTCGGTGAGACATCCGTCGGTTATATCCCACTTAGAATTTGGCAACCCGCTCTCTGTGGTGCAGCCTCTGAAGGTAGTTTGGAAACATCCGCTGCCAGTCCACTTCTGGACACCGTTCAAAAGGCTGGCAATGACCCGTAAAGCTGTATAAAATTTGGATCCAACCTACTTGTAGAAGCTCCCTGTATGAGCTTCCTTGCCTATGGAGGCCTTTAGGGAAGGCCCTTCTTGCACTGCCACCACCTTCACAGGCACATGTGGTGGGGATTGCGAGAGAGGGACTCTGTGGCTGCTCCCATGCTGAAAAATGCCCTCCCTTGGAAGGCTAGGTTGCCCCCCCTTCTTACCCCTATGGTAACAGGTAAAGACCATTGCATTCAGGCAGGATTTTAAGTAGGGATGGGAAAAATAAATGAAAAACGACACACCGACAAAATGAAACAAAACAACGACGCGGTGTGACGTTTCTTATGAAACGAATTGGCATTTTTTCCCCTTTGAAATGAACCGATTTGTTTCTCTATAACTCAATCCCCTGGGGTCCCAGAGACCTCAAATTTGGAGTGATCCATCCTTGGAATCTCCCCTTTAACCCCCCCCCCCAATTTGGAGTGATTTGGTGTTTTTTTTGGGGGGGGTGAGTTACTAAAACTTTAAAGGGGGTGCCCCCTTTCAAGGTGCCATTTTCTGTTCTTAAAAATACTTTTCCAGGGCAGCTAGCAGCATGAAAATTGCTGTGGACCCCCCTCAGGCTCCCCCCTTTAAGCACCCAAAATTTGGAGAGGTCTGGGGAACAGGGGACCAAGTTATTTGACACCACAGGGGGTGTCCTAGTAGAAAAACTGGTAATTTTACAGTCCTTGAAAATACTGGTCCCGGGCACCTACCTATGTGAAAATTGCTGTGGACCTTCCTCAAGCTCTTCCCTTTAAGCACCCTAAATTTGAAGAGGTTTGGGGTACAGGGGGCCAAGTTATTCAATGCCAAATTGGGTGCCTCATGGCAGAAGGGTATTTTAAGAAGTGAGCAACTTTTGAGCCGATGTGCTGAAGATGATGATGATGATGATGATGATGATGATGATGATGATGATGATGA
>JAHTLZ010000379.1:59974653-59988396 GCA_023846285.1 Phrynocephalus versicolor | reverse complement strand
GATGATGATGATGATGATGATGATGATGATGATGATGATGATGATGATGTGCATTTTAAGGTATTTTAACAGTTTTAACTAATTGCTTCAATACTGTTATATGTCTAATTGTTTTTTAGTGTTGCGATTTATTGTGGCCTTATTCAGGGTTTTTAAAAAACAACTTGTACCTTGAGTCCCTTATTTGGGAGAAAGGCTGCCTGTAGAATAGAACAGACACTTGCTGCCTGGTGTAATGTGTAGTCCTGGCCATGTTATAAGGGACTTTACAGTGGAATATGCTGGTGGAGCCTCCTTCCTTGGAGGTTTCCAAGCAGAGGCTGGCTGGCCATCTGTTCGGGGGTGCTGTGATGGGGGTTCCTGCATGCCAGGGGGTTGGACTAGATGGCCCTTGAGGTCTCTTGCAATTCTATGATTCTATGTCATGGGTCTTAAAGTGACTAAATGAGTGACCTGCTTTCTCCACCCAACATGTAATTTTATGACCACTAATGTATTTTAATTGCAATTTTCATTTTAATGCCGTTGTGGGGGGGGGTTGGGGTTTTTTGCTTATTTTAATTGCTTTGTTGTTTGTTCTTTGAAGTAAACCACCCAGAGTGTCCTTGCTGCCAGATGAGCAGTATAAAAGTTCAGTAAATAAATAAATTCAATCATTCTTTCTCATCTTTAAGTAGTGTTTGTAGAATAATACGACTTTGGGTTGACGAAGGAATACCGGTGTACTGTGGCATTATTTCTCACATTATTATTATATTATAATTTATTGGACATATATACTCTGCACCACCTAGCAACAAGGCCACTCTTGGCCCCCGAACTTCCATGCCAATATCTTGGTTCACTTGGAGAGATGCCAAGTATTCATGTTTATCGCTACACAAGTAAAAAACAAAACAAAAACAAATTGGTGCACTGATTAAATTCTGTAGGGTTTCCACTGGTTTCATAGTCTGCCCATATTCTAAATACAGGTAGATTCTTTTCCAGATACAGGACTGTAGTTTATTGAAGTTCGGTTTGTAGTAAGGTGAAGGATTTCTAACCATTTTTTGTTTGTTTGTGCATTTGTTTGTTTAGCTCTCTCACCAGCTCTCCACTGGTATAAAACCAATATAAGTTTGTTTCATCAAGTTATGACCTGTAAAGCTGTTTATGGTTGCTGCATCTGTATGTCATCTGTGTGCCAAGATGCTTTAGAGGCGTAGGAAGTTCTCCAGAAAAAGAAAAAGAAAAACACTGGCATCCCTAATTTCATGGCAACACAAACCATGGAGCTGGCTGACACAGAGTGAAGAAGCATCCCCAAAATGGATGCCCGCCTGCATCCATCATGTGCCTAAACAGCTGTGCAGACAATATTCCTCTCTGTTTTCTTCAGAATGTTTTCATCAGCTGTTAAGAGCATCAAACTGCATCATTGGATTCACCCTGCTGAAGTTTTTAAAAAGCAAATATTCAAATGGCAAATGCATTTCAATGTAGCAAAATGTAAAGTAATGCATACTGGGGCAAAAAATCCAAACCTTATCTATCAACTCATGGGCTCTGAGCTATGCGTGATGGATCAGGAAAGAGATCTTGGTGTCTTGGTGGACAGCTCCATGAAGGTGTCTCCCCAATGTGTGGCAGCGGTGAAGGCGGCCAATTCAATGCTAGGGATTATCAAAAAGGGGATTGAAAATAAAACAGCCAACATTATAATGCCATTATACAAAATGATAGTAAGGCTGCACCTGGAGTATTGTGTACAATTCTGGTCACCACATCTCAAAAAAGACATAGTGGAACTGGAAAAGGTGCAGAAGAGAGTGACTAAAATGATTACTGGGCTGGGGCACCTCCCTTATGAGGAAAGGCTAAAACATTTGGGGCTCTTTAGTCTGGAAAAAAGGCGCCTGAGGGGGGATATGATTGAGACGTACAAAATAATGCAGGGCATGAGTAAAGTGGATAGAGGGACACTCTTCTCCCTCTCACAAAATATCAGAACTAGGGGACATAGACTCAAATTGAGGGCTGGGAGAGTAAGAACAGACAAAAGAAAATATTTTTTCACCCAGTGTGTTGTTAGTCTGTGGAACTCCCTGCCACAAGATGTGGTGAATGGTGATGGCATCTGGCCTGGATGCCTTCAAAAGGGGATTGGACAGATTCCTGGAGGAAAAGTCCATCACAGGTTACAAACCATGATAGAGATGTATCATCTCCAAGATTATAACCAGGGTACTTCAAGGACCAGATGCAGGGGAGTAGTATCAGGAGACAGATATCTAGTCTTGTGCACTCCCAGACACATTTGGCGGGGCCACTGTGAGATACAGGAAGCTGGACTAGATGGGCCCTTTGCCTGATCCAGCATGGCTCTTCTTATGTTGTTATGTTCATAAGGTGTTCAATATACAAACCTGTTAAACTCTCTCTGGCAGGTGTGTTCCCCTCTTTCGGGTATATCATGTCTCCACATTTCAGGTGGCAAGACTAATAATATTAATATTAATAATAATAATAATAATTCCAAAAGACCTGGGTCAACATCTGAAACCCTCAGCATTGACAGCCTCAAGATCTGTCAACTAAAATGGCGGCATTATTAGGCTCTTGGAAAGAACTCGATCATTGGAGAAGGCCAACTCCAGCTGAACATCTGACAGTTGTGTTATCCAGACGACGACGACGACGATGACGACGACGACGACGACGACAACAACAACAACAGTTATAGCCATACCTGTATTACTTTTCCAATGCATTGGGAAGTTTGTAAATTGATTTGGGGTGCAAACTTGTTTGGGGATTCAAATTGAATCAAACAGGGCATAAATTGTTCTGAACCCTTCGCTGGTCTGTAAACTAAACTAGGGAATGAACTGCAGACTGCCTAATATACATAACCAAAACCTGTTTATTTTAATCAGTCTGAACTGGACAGCCATGTTGCTGCCCTACAGAATCAAACAGCCAGACTGAGTGGGTGCAATCTGTTCAGGGCAGGATTCATTAAGGAGGCTGTCTCCTGCAGTTCATCAGGGCAGGGAATGTCTTACTGTTCCTGCTTTCACACGTAGATGCAGAGCATAAAATTGTTTTCGCACGATCAGTGGACTTAATAATAATAATAAAGTCTGACCACACCCACTTAAGCATAATCCAGTACATTTTACAACAAGTACCTGATCTCGAGGTGGTAAAAACAATGCAGATTTTAAACCGTTACTCGAATCCGTGGGAACACGGAAAATCCACACCGAAACCTTTTTGCCCCCGTTATGGTGTCTTTGCTGTGGTTCTCAGTCGTGGGATCAGAACGGTTGCGGTTTTTCAAAACACGACCATGGGAACATCCGATCTGTGACATCAACCACATGACACTCGAGGGGGTGATCTGGATCAAAGTTTGCTTGGATTTTAGTGGTTGTGTGAAAGCATATGCTTTAACATGATGATATTGCAATCTGAGCACTAGGCCACCCTCCTCTCCAGCTTAAAATACAGTGGTACCTCGTATAACGTAGGACCCGTATAACGTAAAATCCATGCAAAGTAAAAAATCCGCGCCCCCCCTTTCCGCCCCATGGCCTCCGCTTCTCCCCCTCCCCCTCCTCCTCCCCCCAAGAACTCACCGGCTCCCTCCCCTCCCCTCTGCGAACTGCCTCCCGCCTCCGCCTCCTCCTCCTCCTCCCCGCCGCCGGAGGAGGACTCGGACACGTCGCTCCCTCCGTTCCCACCTCCGCCGTCGAGGGAGACCCCCAGGCCGCCGCCGGGGCCGCCAGCAGCAGCAGCAGCAGCAGCAGCAGCAGCAGCAGCAGCAGCAGCAGCCCCGATGCCGCCTTCGCCTTCTCCCGCCCCCGAGACCCCGGCAGAGGACGCTTCGGGGGAGGAGGCTGTGGCTGTTGCCACTGCCGGCGGGACACTTCCTTTGCCTTCTCCTCCCGGGGCTCCTCCTCCGAGGCCGCCGCCGGGCCTGGGAGGTCCTCCGCTCTTGGCTTCCTCCTTGGCATCGGCCTCACTGCTGCCGGGGCTGGCCGAGCGGGTCTCGTCGCTGTAGCAGCCGCTGCTGGAAGTCGAGGCGGCGGAGGAGGAGGAGGAAGAAGAAGAGGAGGAGGAGGAGGAGTCGGCGGCCGCCCGTGTGTGTGTGTGTGTGTGTGTGTGTGTGTGTGTGTGAGAGAGAGAGAGAGAGAGAGAGAGAGAGAGGCGGGCCGGTGGCTGGCGGGGCCTTTGGAAGCGCCGCCGTCGCCCGTGTGTGTGTGTGTGTGTGTGAGTGAGTGAGAGAGAGAGAGAGAGAGAGAGAGAGAGAGAGGCGGGAACGGGCGGGTGGTTGGCTGAGCCCCCTCCTCCCCCCTGCCCGGGGCGGGAAGGCAGACCGGGGGCTTTGGGAGCGCCGCCGCCCGTGTGTGTGTGTGTGCGTGTGAGTGTGCGTGTGCGTGCATGCGTGCGTGTGTGTGTGCGCATGCGCGCCGAGCCAGCGGGTGTGTGTGGGGGAAATCCGCCACCCTCCCCCCCTCGGAACAAAGTCCGCCGCTGGTGCGCCCTCCTGCCCTCCCCCCCCTCGGGGGCTCCGGCAACAGGTGAGGGGGGGAATTCCCGGTGCGGTCCCCAAGCCCCCCCCGCCCCAGGCCAAGTGGCCCACCCCACTCCCTCCCCCACCCCCGCGGCCACCTCCGTCCGACTACCTGCGGCCGGCCGGGAAAGAGGGAAGGAAGGAGGGGAGAGGAGGGACAGCAGACACGGAGGGGGGGTGAGCCGCCCGCCCGCCCCCCATTGCCCCAAAAACCCGCCCCCCGTCGCCCAAAAAAAACCCCATAGGAATGCATTGAAATGGATTAAATCCAGTTTCAATGCATTCCTATGGGAAATGACAATTTGTACAACGTAAAACTTGTATAACGTAATTTGTTCTGGAACGAATTAATTACGTTATACAAGGTACCACTGTACTGATTCTACTGTAAGATTGTAATGCCAACCTTTTCCGTTGCGACTTTTTGTTCGCTTCAAAATAAGTTACATTATTTTTGTAAAGCTGTCATATCTCTGGAAGCAAGTGTCTTTTCCATTTGTGCAGCTAAATGGACACACAGAGAGAGAAAACAAGCATCGTTTTATGAGTGATCATGATAGACACAAACAACCCATCCAATGCTACAATTATCACTTGTTCATACAACAAGACAAGAGGGATCATTATTTCCCAGTATCCCACATTGATCCCCTATTGTCTGGGTTCACCTATGGACTGATCCAGGGAGCACTTCCTTCATTTTGCTGGCTTTGCCCATCTGTGATTGCAAACCCAGCATCAATGGATAAGATAGCATAGCAGCGATTTCTATTCCAGTGGCTACCAACCTCTAGACTTGCACTGCAACTCCCAAAAGCTTTCACCACTAACTGTGCTGGCAAAGGCTTATGGGAATTGCAGTCTAAGAACTTCTAGGGACTCAAGTTTGGCAACTACTCCTCTGTTTCAAAACTACAGTGGTACCTTGTATAAGGAATTAATTCGTTCCAAATGAAATTTGGTTAAGCAAATTTTCCTTTATACAAATTTCCCATAGTAATGCATTGAAAACCGAGTAATCCCTAATCGCGACCATTATTATGTTATGCAGGTTTGCCCCATAGGCGATTCTGTTAAGCAAATTTCTCCTATCTCCGGAATTTTTCACGTTGTACAGATTTTATGTTATACAAACCGTTTGTTATCAAGGGTCCACAGTATAGGGAACCCTTTCACTATGGGGTGTGGTGACTCAGTGGGCTAGAGTGCTGAAACTGTTAGCTGTAAAATCGGCAGCTCAGTGGTTCGAATCCTAGGTGCCACGCAGCGGAGTGAGCTCCCACTGTTAACCCCAGCTCCTCCCAACCTAGCCATTCAAAAGCATGTAAATGCAAGTAGATAAATAGGTACTGCTGTAAAAAGCAGGAAGGTAAACAGTGTTCCGTGCACAGAAATGCATTCAGCCATGCCAGCCACGGACTTGCACAACACTGGCTCTTTGGCTTGGAAGCAGAGATGAGTACCAGACATGACTTGCACGCATGTGCAGGGGGAACCTTTACCTTTACCTTTTTTACCTTCACATAACTAAGGGTCCTCCCCACCCCCAAGTGGTTAAAGATAAAAACAAGAGGACATGTGTGGTAGTATAGCCATACAGTGAATGGTCCATCACAGAGAGTTCTGGCAAAAATATGGTAGACCTCTTGGTTGGAAAATCCACATACCACTTGGGCCCTCCTTCAGAGAGCTCTCTGGGGAATGAAAGCTAGACCTTATGAAGCAATTTGGGGGATCTGTATGGAACAGAAACTATGCCTAGATCACTCGTTCATCTCAGGCTGGCCACCTGCCGGGTGCCCATGCCGAGAGAGGCTAAACTGATGAGGAGGCAGGCCTTCTCAATGATCACCCGGCAGCTGTGGAACCTGTTGAAATTCACCAAGCTCCCTCACTGCAGCTGTCTATGATGGTTACTTCACGTCCCTCTCATCGCGGTTAAGCGTGATGAGCCATACCTCTCCCTGACCTTGGGAATTCTCTTGTCTCGGTTCCTGTTTTGAGACAAGTGCCCATGAAGTAAGACTCGTCATACAAGGTGCGTATTCTCCATCTAGTGGCTGGAGTGTGAAGTTGCATTTTCCAGTACAATCCCAATGGCGTAAACAAAGCATCACAGAGAGATAAGAAGGCATAAAACCTTGAACTTTGCTGCTTAATGCATGAAAGGCAAAGTTACAGAGAATTGAAATATCGAAAAATGGAAGTTTGGACCAAAAAAAGGGGGGGGGAAATGGAGTCGGGGAAGTTCAGATATTGTCATGAAACAAGACGTGAAGTAACAGTCATCACGATACCCTCAATCACGCCCGTGGGTAAACGGAAACAGGGACAGAACCGGGACAAGACCACATGACCACGAACAACGTTATCATGAAACGAACGTAATCTCGGAACAAGGAAGGATGTGAATTAACCACCTAAATGACTATTAAATACTGTGATGGGGCTTTCTGCTTGGCCGGAGGTTGCGAGAACAGAAGAAGAGAGCCTGCGTTGCAGACCCAGATACTGTAAATCCAGCACGGAGGAAAGACAAATTCAACGTTACAAATATCCTTTTGCCGGCAGAGGGAATGCTTTGAATTCTGAATGGGTATGATTATGCATCACCAATTCCAATTTTCACATCTCCTTTAATTTTGCATCAGACCTTTCTTTTGTTTCAGGATTCATGCAACCATGTACACTCAACCATGCAAAAGGCAACCCACGGGGGATGGGGAACTACACCGTGATTTCCTTACCATGTGTCTTTTATATGTGCATGGCTGGAGGTTGGACTGGATGGCCCTTGAGGTCTCTTCCAACTCTATAATTCTATTCTATTCTATCACGTAATTCATGTACCTGTATGTCTGAAAAAGTGGACGTGTCCATGAAAGCTTACATTAAAATGTAATAGTCTTTAAAGTGCCACATATTTTGTCTTTTGTTTTGATTTGATTTGATTTTTTTTGCCTGGTATTAAATTATTCAGTTTGGACTTCCCCGTTCATGTTGATAACAGCTGACGCTTGATAATTCACCTTCTAACTCTGCCTCTGGATTTGAACTTTGAATTGTCCTTATGGGTTTATTTTTCTGCTTACCACTCATGGTATTGGTTCTTGTTAATGTTGAATTATGGCTTGAAGTTATTTGCATGTGATTGTATTATGTTTTGTTTACTTTATTTGTGTTCAGTGTCCAGAGTGGCCCCAGGCTATATGGGCGGTATACAAATCAATTCAATTCAAACAAACAAACAAACAAATGCTCAAGCCTGAGACTGTTGTCAAAGCTGGATCTAGACTGAGGAGCCTGACAGGTAATCCCAACCTGGTGGAGACGGATTTTCAATGCAGTTTGGTTCTTGTCTGGTCCCAGAACCCTGGACGTGAGTGAGGGTGGCAGCGGGCGAGAAGCAGCATTAGCTGAGGATTCTGTGCACGGACTTTTAGGTAGAAAATTGGCTTAAAGACCAGAATCAAAGAGGGTAATGGAGAACGGCATTTTGCTGAGCCAGGAAGAGGAGCGGAAAGGGGGGAGGAGTTTGGGGAAAACAGAGGGTCCCGTGTTAATGTGTGTTTCTAGTTAATATCTTCATCATGGGCTGGGGAGGCAGGGGAGCAAGCTTTCCTGGTCAAAGATAATAAATGGAAAAAGAATCCATGACTGCTGGGGAGGACAAAGAGATGATACAAAGGAAGGGACCCAAGCAGACTGGGAAAGGGGGCAGGAAATCAGGACTGCCAGGAGATTGGGGGGGGGGGGGGAGAAACGGGAGGGAGGTTGTGCGTGAGAGGAGGGGGATTAATTTGAAACATAATTCACTGCGAGAACAGAAGAAGAGAGCCTGCGTTGCAGACCTAGATACTGTAAATCCAGCACGGAGGAAAGACAAATTCAATGTTACAAATATCCTTTTGCCGGCAGAGGGAATGCTTTGTATTCTGACTGGGTATGATTATCCACCACTAGAGATGGGCACGAAACGAGCAATTTTTCATTTTCATTTTCGTTTTTTTGTTTCGTTACGTAACAAAATGAAAAATGAATTTTCTCTCCAAAATGAAACAAAACGAACCGAAACACCAGGAATTTTGTCATGCATTTCGTTTTCGTTGCGGCAAATACATTGAACTGTAATGAATGCTAACGAAACGAGCAATTTTTTTGTTTTCATTTTCATTTTTTCGTTTCGTTACGTAACGAAATGAAAACAATTTCCCCCCAAAAATTCACGAAAAACGAAAACGAACCAAAACGGACCCCCTAAATGACAAACGACAAACGAAACACCATTTGTTTGAGTCGTGCCCATCTCTATCCACCACCAATGCCAATTTTCACATCTCCTTTAATTTTGCATCGGACCTTGCTTTTGTTTCAGGATCCATGCAACCATATGTACACCCAATCATGCAAAAGGCAGCTCATGGGGGAGGGGGCAACTATCCCATGATTTCCTTACCATTGTATTTTATATGAATCTATAGGTTCACAAATAGACTTTGTGCTTTTAACTACTTATAACCTTGTAGCTTTAATGTAAGGTTGTCTATTAATGCTGGAAGATGTCCCTCAATTCCTGGTTCTCAAATACTTGAACATGTCTTAATTGTCCTGAACTGTATATTATCCCTCATTACTGTAAGCCACCATGGGTCCTTTTCCAAGGAGAAATAATCTCCTTGGAAAAGGTAAAATAATCTCCTTGGAAAGGGTACAAATAATCTATAATCAATAAACAAATTGTTGTCTGAGAGATAACCTGGATGTCTAAAAGAGAACCCATGACCTGTAGGTCTTTCAATGACTGTTAGATAATATTAGCTTAAGACAACTGATGAGAAAACGGTATGGTTCCTTGTCCTTGCCTTATATGTAAAATAAATGTTTGACCTATAGAAGTCAGTAGAGCTCAGCTGAATGTATTTATTTATTTATATTTTAATTTATTTATTTATTGGGAAGACTCCCACCTTTGAGTGACCACTGGTGCCATACAAGTGTGGCAGAGACCGGCCTGAACCAGTGAGAAGGCAATATGCCACTCTGTTTCTAAGGCAACCAGCTAACCCCCACCCCTTTGGCATCTTGCAGGGTTGTTGTTAGGCAACAAAACTGTGGCAGCACTATCCAAAACAAACAACAACAGGGAGCATTCCAGTTCCGGCCCAGCAATGTACAAAAGTGTATCCACTCCCTTTGGGACCAGGCCTCTTATGTCATGTGAGCAGACACAATACAAGTCCTTGTCCTGTAGATAAACGTGACCGCCTCTCTTGCAGTCATGACTTTATCATAGTGTCGACAGGATATTTAATTGGTTCTACTGCAAACTCTTATCTCTAGGCTTCCTTATTAGCCATCCTGCCTAAGCCACAAGACTGATGGCTCTAAAGTGAGGCCAAGACAAAAAGTGAAATGCAGTGGACCCTCGTACGGTATAACAAACGGTTTGTATAACATAAAATCTGTACAACAGAAAACAATTCCAGAAATTTGCTTAACAGAATCGCCTATGGGGCGAATGTGTACAACATAAAAATGGTCGCAATTAGGGATTACTCCATTTTCAATGCATTCCTATGGAAAATTTGCATAAAGGAAAATTTGCTTAACAGAATTACATTTGGAACGAATTGATTCCTTTGTACAAGGCACCACTGTAGAAGCCACGAGTTAGAAATCCAGGCACTACTAGAGTTTCATGGAACCCTTCAAACAAACAAATAAAAAAAATAAAATAGAATGGTAGACCACTTCAGTGTATTCTCTACCTGGAAAACCCTGGAAATTGACTTGAAGGCATGCATTTATTATTATTAGCCTTTGTGAGTAGAGGACATCATAAAAATGCAGAGCCTTTGATTATATACTGGAGGCATCAATGACTTTCACCAAGTGGTGGAGGATCCGGATTTTTTCCGTGTGATGGCATGAAGCAGTAACAAATAATGGTGTACTTGAGCATGTGCAAAGTGCCATTCCTGCATCACAACCTGTCCTGGGACACGTCAGCTCTAGCATGCCAGACAGACTCAGGCTCTGAACCGTCTCTTTTTAGAAGACAAGAGCTGGCTGTGGCCACATGGCTATCATAATTAGAGATGGGCACGAATCAAGAAAATGGCGTTTTGTTTGTCGTTTGTCATTTAGGGGGTCCGTTTCGGTTCGTTTCCATTTTTCGTGATTTTTTGCAAAAAATTCATTTTTGTTTTTGTTCGTTTTGTTACCATTTATTTCAATTTTTTGTGATTGTTTTTAGCATTTAAAGCAGTTCACTTGTATTGCTGTAACGAAAATGAAACGCACGACAAAATTTACGGTGTTTCTGTTTGTTTCATTTCATTTTAGAGACAAAATTCGTTTGTCGTTTCGTTGCGTAACGAAACGAAAAAACGGAAACGGAAACGAAAAATTGTTCGTTTCGTGCCCATCTCTAGTCACAGTATATTTGCTGTCTGAGCAACTGCAGTGGAATTCTCAACATTGTGTTTTAAACCAATAATGTTGTTTCTGCCCTTCAGGCTTCGGAAAGGTCAAAATTAAAGCAATGATTCTGATGAACGAACAGAGAACCAATGCTGGCATTTTCAAGAATGCATTAGAAACCGCTTAAGTCATATTACACCGGTTCTAAGGAATGCTAGTCTTGATTACAGAGCAGTGCGTAGGTTGCAACTCAATACCGTACAGGCCATTATCCATCTTTTCCCTTATTACTATGTTCAATTAGTAGAATATTATGCATGCCACACAGGGTGATGTACAATCCGCAGTATGAAAAAATTACCCCTAGGCAGATGACAGAGATCTAAGTACCATCATTGAGACAATGGTGACTGGGTCATGATTATAGGCCCTGCACATACACATAGGTGCATGCACACCCACACAGTACAGCAGTGAAAGCTTATAAGAAACATATATGACAAACCTGCTACAATAAATCCATGGACCAAATTCAAAGAACCAGTTATTAGTTCTTGACTTCCTTTTCTTTCATCTACATTCTTTTGGGGTTATTGTTTTAATTTTGTTGTCTTTCTTGATTATTGCATTTGCAAGCTTTCGTAACCGATCACACAGGAAGGAAGGAGATGAGAGGGAGGTTTCAACGGCAGAAAAAGACATTATCTGCAACACAGACACAGCGCTATGCCACTTCGAATTTAAAAAAAAACCCAGTGATCAAAAGTCATTCTTGAAAGTATAAGACTGAGAGAACGTATCCTGCCTTTTAAAACAAAAGTGTTTTTTTAATTCCATTCTACAGGTATTTTGGGTTTTTCATTCTCATACATGAAAATGACAAGACCAATGATTAGCAGCACCCTTGCCTTGCAGGTGTTTTGAAAACATGCACACACCCAGCCAAACAAAACATGGGACTCTGGAGGTGGAAATGGTGCTTGTAAAAACTTTACACATCCCCCAGTTTTTAGCTGGCTCTGGTTAAAATCTAGTGGTGGAGGTGATGATGGCATTGGCGGCAGCGAAAGCAAGTAAGCAGCAGCTGTGTTAATTCTTAATATTTGAGATATGTACTTCAGGCAGGTTTAAAGGAGTTATCTGGATTCTGAGCAAGAGCTTCAATGCCCATCTACTGCCCAGACTCTTTAATTAGAAATTCCATCTCTTGTACTGTTGGGTTGGCTGCAATTCTCCTAAACCTTGCAAAAGTTCCTTTTTCAAGCAGCTATGTTTGGTAGTTTCTGGGAATGGTAGTCTTTAAAAAATAAAGGAACTCCCACCCAATCTTGGCAGATTCCTCAATTTCCAGCTAGCGTATACATCATGCACGTGCATTAAATTCCCGCAGGGAATCTTAGCTCACTCAAACATTTTTACTCCTCCTTTCCCTTTTTCCTCCTGTCTCTCCTCTGTTTTCCCGAACAATAGATCCTTCTGTGCTCCTTCTCTTAAATTACTCTGGACAGAGCGAGAGACCCCAGCCAAACCGGGGAGCAACGCTTCATCTCAGTGTCCACGAGAGGCGGGAGGCCATTCTGCGCTGGGACGGGGGGGGGGTGGACCTCACTTGACTGCATCGCACATCCCAGGACTCTCGGCTCGCAGCTGCGTCCAGTGACAGCTGACGCCGGGGTTGCCGATGCGTCTCTGTCTCCCTCACCATCTCAAGTGATCTGGCTCTGTTAGTTCCAGGTGTGCGGGAGCATGATTAAAAAAAAAAAAACAGGAATGGAGAAATTATCAAGCTGGGTGTCCATCCATCAAACAGAACAAGCAGGGGTTGTGGTGAGCCAGGAGAAGCTCTTCCTACGGTCCCACAGGGGCGACTATTGAGAGATCAGCTGGGGTTTGCTTTCTTCGGTGGTAGTGGAGTGGTCGTGGGGCCTCCATCTCTACTTCCCAGTCCAGCCCATGATGTTTGCTTTTCCTCAGATGCACATCAGCTAAATTAGTCGTGGCCAAACTTCAGCCCTCCAGATGTTTTGGACCACAACTCCCAGAATTCCAAGCCAGTATTGCCAATGACAAAAGACTGTGGGAGTTGTGGTCCAAAACATCTGGAGGGCCAAAGTTTGGCCACCACTGAGCTAAATCACTATGCATTACAGTAGGATCCTGGTATCTGCTAGGGATCAGTTCCAGGCCTTCCCCTGGATAATGAAAATTATGGATAAGTGAGAACACCAATAAACATCGAAAACGGGTGTTTTGCCACAGTAGCTTGCTTTACGGCTGCTGTTTGTGACAGTAGCTTGTTTTATGGCTGCTGTTTTGCAACAGTAGCTTGTTTTATGGCTGCTCTTTTGTGACCCTAGCTTGCTTTACCGCTGCTGGTTTGTGAAAGTAGCTTGCTTGATGGCTGCTGTTTTGCAACAGTAGCTTGCTTTATGGCTGCTGTTTGTGACAGTAGCTTGCTTTGTGGCTGCTGAATTATTTAATGTTTTTCTCTCCCAACCGTGGATAACTGAATCAGTGGATACGGTGGTCCTACTGTACTTCCTGCTACATTGTAGTGTCTACCTCCATAGCAGCAAGCTATGAACTGCCGGACAGAGCAGTGGCTTAGGCGTCTGGCTACAAAGCCAGAGGCTGGGAGTTCGATTCCCCTCTGTGCCTCCTTTGACAGCAGATGGGCTGGATGAGCCATAGGATTCCTTGCAACATTGCAAATCCTAGGTTGAGGATGAGGATGAAGTAGCAGCATAGATGTCGTGGCA
>JAHTLZ010000379.1:59964126-59974643 GCA_023846285.1 Phrynocephalus versicolor | reverse complement strand
ACACACACACACACACACACACACACACATTGAGCACCATTGGTCAGAAGGGATTTGATGGCACTCAACAATAATAACCAGGCCCTTTGGCTATGGTGCTATTGACAGCTCTTAAAAAGGAAGGATGCATCAAACTAAGAAGAAACATGTGTGGATGCCTTAATTTGGTTCATACCAAATCATACCAACAATGATCCAAACCATGATCTCTTCACTCAGCTGAACAAAGTCTTGTGTGTGTGTTGCGTCGTTACAGTCGTGACCGACCCTTCATGACTCCATGTCCATGGAGTTTTCTTGGCAGGAATACTGGAGTGGCTTGCCAGTTCCTACTCCAGGCGCCTACAGCACCTGGTATTCCCTGGTGGTCTCCCATCCAAGTACTAACCAGGGCCGACTCTGCTTAGCTTCCGAAATCAGGCGAGATCAGATGTGCTTAGGACATCTAGGCAGCACTGAACAAACTCTTACTCTAGTCTAAGTCATTTCCTCATCAGAGCTGCGCCTGGCTGATATCACCTGGCCACTAAGAATCTCAACGCCTGGCAGGCTCCATCTTTTGCCAAGAATGTATTTTGGTACAAATGCTTTGATCAAGGTGACCTGCCATCGAAAGCTCCACTTGCATTTTTTATTTTTTATTAGTGACCTATGAAGTTATCACCTAGCCTAGTCTTTCCTCACCGTGGTAAGGCTATCTGATTACCCTTCCCCTTGCACCAGTGAGACCCCCCAGGTCTGCCTTGGCTTTACCCTTTATTTTTCCCACACGAGTCCCGATGTTTCCAATCTTTGTTTGTTGTTTTGTGCAGGAGACTGCCAAATTCTGCATGGCTTAACAGGGATGTTACGATGGCTTTAGGTCCAGATCCCAAGTTGGACCCTGAATCTCGTTACCTGCTCCTGAGTCCCATTCCCCAAGTCTGAAACCCTATTAAAATCCAGCTCTCCCCCCTCTAGGAAAAAAAAGAGAGGGGTGGGCTCCATGCCACACGTTGAGTCTGATTTATTAAAAAAACAAACACTGAGTCAGGTCCAAATCCAGTCAGCAGTGTGACTTAAATCTGACTTGACAGTGAGTCTCACAACTCAAATCCGCGTCCCTGTGGCTTAATACCCTTTCTGATAAATTCTGTGCAGGCGAGATGCCGTTTTGCAAAGGAATTATAATTATTTAATGCAGCTTGGCCTCCCTTCAGGGGGTGCGGGAGGAAGTTGGGATAGGACTAGAAAAAAATCAGAGAAACCCATAGACATTCTCCTCAGATTTTGGGAGGTGGGGTAGGCGGTACGAATCTTGCCACGAGAGTTCATATTGGAAAGAGAAAAGACGGATTCCCTCACTCTTGCTGAGAATGACACTCTGTGAAGGCCACGAACGTAGCAGAAGTATATAAAATGGAGGATGGAGAAGAGAACAGGAATAAAAATAGATCCTTGCTTTTTCCTGATACGAGTCCCCACAGTGCAGTAATCCCGTGAAGTTGAATGGTGCGTGATCCTCAGTCATCCAGTGAAGCTGCATGATGGGAAATCCATAACATAGAGTACTGCGGGTGTGTGTGTCTTCATTGACAGTAAGCATGGGTTTTGCAGTCAGAAGATGGGCAGTGGGCACCGTTCTTGTAAGGCTTTAAAAGAGGATTTTGACATGTTGATGGCTACATGCATACCAAACATGACAAATGTTTCTTGTTTTCCTTGATCAGAGTCAGTATTAGAGATGGGCACAAAACGAACAATTTTTCATTTCCGTTTCCGTTTTTTTCATTTCGTTACACAACGAAACGAGAAATGAATTTTGTCTCTAAAATGAAACGAAATGAACAGAAACACCGGAAATTTTGTCGTGTGTTTCGTTTTCGTTACGGTAATACAAGTGAACTGCTATAAATGCTAAAAAAAATCACAAAAAATTGAAATAAATGGTAACGAAATGGTAACAAAACAAACAAAAACGAAAACAAATTTTTGCAAAAATTCACGAAAAACGGAAACGAACCGAAACGTACCCCCTAAACGACAAACAACAAACAAAACACCATTTTTTTAAATTTGTGCCCATCTATAGTCAGTCAGTATTATGTTTCTGGACTCTTTTCCCTGAAGAGAGAAATGGAGTGAGATTGAAGACAGGTGCAATGCTTCTGTTCAACAGGTTTTCTTTTTTCCCCCCAGAGGCATCAGGCTGAATTAAATCAGAATCCTGGACTAGACCGTGTCCTCATCCACCCCAGCAATTCTTACAGCCTTATAAAATGTTAGTCCCTGTTGGGTAGGTAGGTTCATTGTTATGGCATCAAGCCGAGCACAAGACAAAATAAAACAAAATAAGATGTACTATGCTAAACTTTGGTTGGAAAATTTAAACACTAGCGTACACTAGTATTTAAATACTAGCATATTTACACTATAGTGACTTATGTAAAAGATTGTTGTTGTTGTTCAGTCGTTCAGTCGTGTCTGACTCTTCGTGACCCCATGGACCAGAGCTCACCAGGCCTTCCTATCTTCCACTGCCTCCCAGAGTTTGGTCAAATCCATATTGGTTGCATCGATGACACCGTCCAACCATCTCATTCTCTGCCGTCCTCTTTTCTTTTTGCCTTCAATCTTTCCCAACATCAGGGACTTTTCCAAGGACTCCTCTCTCCTCATGAGGTGGCCAAAGTCCTGGAGCCTCAGCTTCAAAATCTGTCCTTCCAGTGAACATTCGGGGTTGATTTCTTTCAGGATGGATAGGTTTGATCTCCTTGCAGCCCAGGGGACTCTCAAGACTCTCCTCCAGCACCACAGCTCAAAAGCATCAATTTTGCAGCGACCAGCCTTCTTTATAGTCCAGGTTTCACTTCAATACATGACTTCCATTGTAAAAGATAAAGAGCGTAAAAATATTTTAAGACAACAAATACTGTATAACAATATATGACCAAGGTTTAAAAATTTAGCTGTCTAAATTAGACCTTATTGGACTTTCCCATAGAGCAGTGGTTCCCTACCTTTCTAACGCCGCAACCCTTTAATACAGTTCCTCATGTTGTGGTGACCCCCTTGCCCTGCTTGGAAGAGGCCATAAGCCCCTTTTGGCAGGCCACTGCCGCAGGTGCCATAGAGAACTTCTCTATTCTACAGGTACCCTTAGCCAATCGCAGCCTCCAGTGCCATTGACTGACATCCCCTCCAACCTATCAAGCTGTAACTCACTCTTTCCCCCTCACTTCCTCCCCCTCGTCCTCCAGACCCAAGCTGTTTGTGCCTTTTTCTTCACTGGCTCATGGTGACTCCTGTGAAATGGTCGTTCGACACACACCCCTTAAGGGGTCCCAGCCTCGAAATTGGGAACCACTGTCATAGAGTGTCTTCTCTAGGAAGAAAACATGCCAGCCCCATCCCGGAGATGATTGTCTGGCACTGGGGGGAAAAAAAGCTGAATATGTGTTGCTGAATTTGCATTTCTGGTTTAATTCCCCTAGCTGTGCAGCATAAGGGCAGGGATTCACTGAGAAGAATAGTTTCAAGTTCCCCACTTTTGTTCACCGCCTTTCCCTCTTTTAACTGGAACTTACCAGTCTCAATACTTCGCTCTGAGACATTAGTTGGAGCAGGGCCGGCGCTTCCATTAAGATGAACTAGGCAGCTGCCTAGGGTGCCAAAATGGAGAGAGGGCGCTGGACAGCCTGCCGCCCCCCCCTCCGCTGGCCACCGCCGTCCGTTCCCCCCCCACCAGCCACCTGTTGCCGTCTGCCCATTGCTGCCCGTCACCCCCCCTGCCTGCCACCCCCGTGTCCGTCACTGTCCCCCGCCATCCACTGCCCCGCCCATCACCACCCCCACCCCACCCACCCTGCCCCCTGCCCCGCCCACCCACCGCCCGCCCCACACATCGCCTAGGGCGCAAAAAAACCCTAGCACCGGCCCTGAGTTGGAGAAAGAATAAAAACTGTTTTCTTTACTCACAGTTGAACAGATCAAACAGCAAACTGACAAATATGACTGCTTTCAATAGCAGGAGTCAAAGAAAATTACCTGCTTCCAATAGATTACAGAGAGGGGTAAGTTCTCTCTTTTGAAACAGAGGCAGGGAGGAATTATTAGTTCTGGATAGATTCTTCCCAACCCAGGAAGGTCCCTCCCAGCCAAACCTATTAAAAGCAGCATGCAAGGTTGCAGAAATTGCAACAATCATGAGTGTGTGGAGTGACAGCCTTGAAAGAACTGGAATAAGAACAGCCAAGAATTTAGCTGAATGGCTTCCAGGATAAGGTTTTATCAAACCACCCTAGAATTCTTCCCATCCTTGACGGTCTGGGAGGGAGAGCTAAGCCGGAGAATCTTCGTTTGGCTTGGCAGCTTGCTAATTGAGCGCCTGCCTCTCCCCAGTGGCACCTCATGTTTTTGCTATGATTTCACAGCTACAGCACAGCTTCTCCCTCCACCTGCCTCCCCCTCCCCTGTCTGATTTTACCCCTCTCCATCAAGCCTGCCCTTTTCCCCCTCTCCCTTCACTTTCCAGAGTCTCAAGTTGATTTCCTTTAAAGTGAAGAAAGGAAGAAGGAAAAGAGAGAGAGATCTTCCTCTTTCTCTGTTTCCTATTAATTATTCACTTCTCATGAAATAGGAATGAAAACAGATTAAATGATGTTGGCCACGTTCCTACAGAAGGGGAATCAAACCGGGAGATTCGCTGCAGCCATGTCACAAGGCTTACCTCTCTCTGCAGCTGGAGCAGAGAGAGAGAGAGAGATGGGGGGGGGGGATTCTGATGCAACTCTGAGATAAACCCTTCTAGTTGACTGAGTTCTACTTGCTTCCCATAATGGGTTAGTTCTAGAGCCTGAAAAGGTTCCACTGATGGACTGCAACTCCCAGAATGCTTTTATTAAAAAAAAAAGTAGACATACATAGTAACCAATCTAAGGAACTGTAGTCTAAGAATCTCTCTCTCTCTCTCTCTCTCTCTCTCTCTCTCTCTGTGTGTGTGTGTGTGTGTGTGTGTGTGTGTGTGGTATGTGTTTAAAACTTTTTAGGTCCATTACCACAAGAACATGATCCAGGTTTTTTGAGATGCTGCTGTGTTATTCTGCTACATCGATTAAGGGCACTTTTACACGACCCCTAAAATCCGAGGCAAAGGGCTCCCAGATACGGAGCTTAAAATTGTTTTCCCACCAGCTCCGGACTTTAAAAAAAAATTAAGTACGATCACGCCCACCTAAGCGCGTCCCAGCGCATTTTCCAAGTACCTGGTCTCCGAAGGTGAAAAATTTCTGATGCGGATTGCAAAATAGTGAGTGCCGGCCTCTCCTCCCTTCTGTTTTTTGGGGGGTTTTTGCCCCCCCCACCCCTTTAAGAGACTGGAATCCTTCCCGGGGCAGCTCCAGACTGCAGAGTGGAGGTGAGCCTGCATTCTTTTTTAAAAAAATGTACGAAACGAACCACTAATGAAGTGGTTCATGTGTGCGGTGGAGGGGGGGGGCTGGAAGTGGTGGAAGGAAAAAGTTTTTTAAAAGCCTCAGGCTTTTTAAAAATCTCCCCCCCCCCGTCCCCATGCCCTGCCTTTCCCCCACCCCAGCGCTGATCAGCTGGCAGGTGGGGCTTGTGGAAAGAAATTAAAAAAAAAACAGAGCTTTTTGAAAAACTCTTTCCCTCCCCCAAGCAGCTTACAGATGGAATGAAATGGTTTGTTTCAACAACAACAAAAAAGTTTTGTTTCGTCTGTAATGAAATGCTGCTTCGTCGTGTCATTTCTTTTTGTTTCATTCGTTGCCTAACGACACGACAAACAGCATTTCATTTTTCATTTTGTGCCCATCCCTGCTTGGCACCATCCCTTTATGGAGAATGCAGAAAATAGTTGTACATGTCTAAAAGTTGGTGTGAGAACTGATGCAAAACTCTGAGAGCTGAACAGAGTTCTCTGAGATAACTCTGAGAGCAGAACAAGAGGGCTTCCCCTAACAGCTAAAAAGAAACTGAAGTTACAAAGCAGACGATAACAATGTGCTGTGTTATATACATACAGGAGACCCTACCGGCATGTGATCACTGGGAAACAGATTGCAACACGCCATTCCAGAAGTGATCCAAACTGCAATCTGTCTCCCTGTAAGGTCAACCCCCGTAGACATCCTGGCCTTGTTTTAGCAATGCATTAAAGAGAAGAACAAAATAGTTGCACAGTGCCTTCTCACTGCTATTTGAGACAGAGAGGTATATAAATGGTTGATGGGTGCTGTGACATAGCCATAGACCTGCCATTTGTAACTGCAGTATTGGAAGTTGAAGTTTTCCAAATTTGTAATGCATTCCTATGTATGTTTAATATAACTCTGATGGGTTTGGTGGCTAAATAGCTCAGTGGTTCAGGTATCTGACTATGGAACCAAAAGTTAGGAGTTTGATTCCGGACTGTGCCTCCTGGGAGAAAAGCCAGCCGGTTTGGCCTTAGTCAACCCACAAAAGAAGGAAACCACTTCTGAGTATTCTCTACTTTGAAAATCCTGGTAAGAGTCACTATGAATCAGAATTGACTTGGCGGCATGCAATTATGATTGTTGTTATTATGTGTTGGGGGGACATATTCCCTTATTAGGGATGGGCTATTTGTTTTGGAAGTTACGAGTTTATTTATTTATTTATTTATTTGTTATATTTATATCCCGCTTATCTACTGGGTACTCTAAGCGGCTAACAAAAAGGCTATAAAGCCAACAAAAATACAATAAATAAACAGACAGACATACCTAAAAACACCCTAGACCCTGTTAAAATCAAGTGAAACCTCGAGTAAAACACAAATTACGATGGCGGGAAAAAAAAATTAACTGTCGCCAAAGGCCTCGCGAAAAAGGAAGGTTTTCAGCGCCTTTCGGAAGGCCAGCAGGGACTCTGCAGAGCGCACTTCACTGGGGATGGCATTCCAGAGGCTGGGGGCCGCCACCGAGAAAGCCCGGGTCCGAGTACTCGTCCTCCGGGCTTCCCGAGGCGTGGCGACCCGAAGCAAGTGCGCTCGCGCCTGCCGAACGGGACGGGCCGAAGTTGACCGCTGAGCGATACGCTCTGCCAGGTAGTCCGGTCCCAAGCCATGGAGGGTTTTATAAACTAAAACCAAGACCTTGAATCTAATCCGGGCTGCAACGGGCAACCAGTGCAGGCGGGCCAGGACTGGGGTGATGTGGTCATAACGACGCACACCAACCACCAGCCTGGCCGCCGCGTTCTGGACCCGCTGCAAGCGCCGGAGAAGATTCAAGGGCAACCCCATGTAGAGCGCGTTACAGTAGTCCAGCCTCGAGATCACCAGAGCTTGGACCACTGTTCTCAAGGAGTTCGCGTCGAGGTATGGGCGGATCTGGGCGATCCGACGGAGATGGAAATAGGCGGACCTGGTCACCGACGCCACCTGGTACTCCATGGCAAGCGCCGGGTCCAGGAACACACCCAGATTCCGCACCCTCTCCGCAAGCTGGAGGGGGACACCCCCCAGACAGGGAAGAGGGCCACCGTACCCTGACGGCGAGCTCCCGAAGAACATAACCTCCGTCTTCTCGGGGTTGAGCTTAAGCCTGTTCGCCCCGGTCCAGGCCAGTACGGCCTCCAGGCACCCGTCGAGAACTTCCACAGCTTCCACAGCAGAGGTGTTAAAGGAGAGATAGAGCTGCGTGTCATCAGCGTACTGATGACAGCAGACTCCAAAACTCCTGATGACCCCCGCCAACGGCCTTACGTAGATGTTAAACAGCATGGGGGACAGAGACGACCCCTGTGGAACCCCACAAGGGAGGATCCAAGGAGCCGATAACTCCCCCCCATGCTGTACGTACTGTGGCCGGCCCTCCAGGAAGGAACGGAGCCAACTGCGAGCAGTGCCTCCGATTCCGACCTCAGAGAGCCGGTCCAACAGGATACCGTGGTCGACGGTATCAAAGGCCGCTGACAGATCCAGGAGGACCAACAGGGATGAGCAACCCCTGTCGGCCGCCCTGAGAAGGTCATCTTGCAGGGCGACCAAAGCTGTTTCGGTACCCCGGCGGGGCCTGAACCCGGACTGGCAAGGATCGAGGCACTGCCGATCCTCCAGGTATGACTGCAGCCGGACCGCCGCCACCCTCTCGATCACCTTGCCTATAAACGGGACATTGGCGATAGGACGATAGTTTGTTAGATCATCCACCGCCAGGCCAGGTTTTTTCAAGATGGGCTTTACCACCGTCTCCTTCAGACGAGAGGGAAAAACCCCCTCGCTGAACGAGGCGGTGGCGATGGCAGACGCCCATTCGGCCATGGTCCCTCTGGCAGCTCTAATTAGCCAGGCAGGGCAAGGGTCGAAAGGAGTGGAGGCAGGCCGGCAATGCGCCATAGCCTTGGAGACCTCGACAGCAGAAACAGGCCCAAGCGCATCCAACCGAGGCGACGAAGGCGGACCAGCAACTGGGGATGGCGGGACAGGACCACTGCAACCGGAGTCAAAACCAGCACGGATGGCCTCAATCTTAGTTCGAAAAAAGGCTGCGAATTGCTCGCTACTGAACTCAGTAGGAGGAGGCCTAGCCAGACTAGGATTGCTGAGGTCCCGAACCACCCGGAAGAGCTCCGCCTGGCGGTTCGAGGCCTCAGCAATTCTCAGGGAGGTGAAAGATGTTCTAGCCTCCCTTATCGCGGTGATATAGCGACTAGACTGGGCGTCAACAGCAGCCTTACTCAACGCCGTGCGGGATTTCCTCCAGCTGCGCTCTAACCTCCTCCTAACCTGCTTCATTGCCCTAAGCTCCCCCGTGAACCATGGGGAGGGCTGGGCTCGGCAGCGGAGGAGGCGCTTGGGGGCGATCCGGTCAATGGTGTGGGCAGCTGTTTTATGCCAAAGATTGGCCACACCCTCGGCCGGAACGTCAGTCATTCCACCAGGAAGTCCCCCAAAGAGCTCACCGAACCGCTGGGGGTCCATGAGCCTCCAGGGGCGGGCCAAGATGGCAGGCCGATGGTCCCCGCGGGGAGGAGCCGGAATCGCCAGGGAAAATGACAGCAGGTGATGGTCTGTCCATGACACAGGAAGGGAGACAAGGTCCCCCACCTCCAGACGCGAATCCCCCGACATGGAGGTAAACACCAGATCCAGGGTGTGACCAGATCTGTGGGTGGGGCATAAAACGTGCTGGGACAGACCCATGGAAGCCATGGATTCCATGAACTCCAGAGCTGCACCAACAAGCCCACCATCCGCATGCACGTTGAGGTCTCCCGCAACCAAAAGGCGCGGGGATCTCAACAGTGCAGCGGAGATGAACTCTGTGAGCTCTGGGAGGGATTGTGCAGGGTTGCGGGGAGCTCGGTAGCCCAGCACAATGCCAAATCTGTCCCGCTGTCCCACCAGCAGATGAAGTACCTCCAACCCCTGGCTAACCAATGTCGAGGCCCTGCTGACGTGTAAAGAATCCCTGTAAACGATTGCGGCCCCTCCCCCCTTTTGACCCCCCAACCTTCCCACTCCCTCTACCAAGTACCCGGGCGGGCAAAGGAGAGAGAGAGAAGCCCCCCCCCTCCGTGCCCACCCAGGTCTCGGTGATGAGTGCCAGGTCGGGCTTCCCATCCACAATGGCATCATGGATGAGAGGGATCTTGTTATGAACCGACCTGGCATTCATCAGGATACAGGTAAGGTTGGGGGCGCTGGTGGAGTGACTCCCGGGCACGTGGCAGAGAGCCGAGGGGTCAGAACGGGGGACAGACACGAGTTGTCTGGCCCAAGTTCTTCTTGTCTGACGTACCCAACGGCTTCCAGCGTACCGCCCACGGCCCATCACCGTTGGTATATGAGCCCCTGCATTCATGGCGGGGGAAAAAAAAAGAATTACACTAACAATAAAAATAACAGAGCAAAATGCACTAAATTACAAATTACAAGCTACGAACAACAAGATACAACAACAACAGCAAAATAGAAAAAAAATAAAAATAATACTAAATAACAGTAAGAATAACAAAACAATAGTGCACTAAAATTACAGATTACTGACTACAAACAGCAAATTAAGGGCTAACCGCCAGGGCAAGTGGAGAGGGACAGGGTTGAGGACGCAAAGATGGTTCACAGGCAGTGAGTGAGCAGCGATGACTGGTCTGGCAACTGATATCCTGGGTGGGTAAATACAAACAGAAGGTGGGAAATCAAATGAAAGGGGGGGCGGTGGTGGGGGAGGGGAGGGGACACTCACGCCCGTCCGGCAGTCATCCGCAGGTCAAACTTGGAACGACCACGGCGTCCAAGAAGTCTTCCAAGTCCCTAAGTCCCCCTCCATGGCCAAGGCGGGCCCCCACAAAAATTTAAAAACAAACATAACAACAAAAATAAAAACATGGCAGCAGCAATAAAAATAGCGAACGCAGCCGAGGCAAACCGCTGCTGCTGCCGCCCGCCATCTTGTGTCGAAAGACTGCTCTAGGGAGCAGGAGCTGGAGACTTCAAGACACAAACCACCTCTAGCCAGGCACAGTCCCAGGTGGAACAAGGGAGGGAGAGG
>JAHTLZ010000379.1:59927219-59949575 GCA_023846285.1 Phrynocephalus versicolor | reverse complement strand
GAAGACTTGGACATTGCAGAGAAATTGAATGAGTTCTTTGCGTCTGTCTTCACGACAGAGGACCTTGAGCGGATTCCGCTGCCTCAGCCGCCCCTCTTGACTAAAGAATTAAATCAAATACAGGTTAAAAGAGAGGAGGTTTTAGGACTAATTGATAAATTGAGGATTAACAAGTCACCGGGCCCAGATGGCATCCACCCAAGGGTTATTAGGGAACTGAGAAATGAAATTGCAGATCTCTTAACGGTTATATGCAACTTGTCTCTTAAAACGGCCACAGTGCCGGGGGACTGGAGGATAGCAGATGTCACACCAATTTTTAAAAAAGGAAGGAGGGGGGACCCGGGAAACTACAGGCCGGTTAGCCTTACATCTGTCCCAGGGAAGATGGTGGAAAGCCTCATCCAAGAGAAAATCTTAAAACACATAAAAGAACAAACCTTGCTGAGAGAAAATCAGCATGGCTTCTGTAAGGGTAAATCTTGTCTGACAAACCTCTTAGAATTTTTTGAAAAGGTCAACAGGCACGTGGATTTGGGTGAACCGGTTGATATAGTCTATCTGGATTTTCAAAAAGCTTTTGACACAGTCCCTCACCAAAGGCTGCTGAGAAAATTGCACAGTCAGGGGATAAGAGGGCAGGTCCTCTTATGGATTGAGAACTGGTTGAAATCCCGGAAACAAAGAGTAGGTGTCAATGGGAAATTTTCGCAATGGAGAGAAGTGAAAAGCGGTGTGCCCCAGGGCTCTGTCCTGGGACCGGTGCTTTTCAATCTGTTCATAAATGACCTGGAGACAGGGATAAACAGTGAGGTGGCCAAGTTTGCAGATGACACAAAACTTTTCCGTGTGGTAAATACCAGAGAAGATTGTGAAGGGCTCCAGAAGGATCTCTCCAAACTTGGGGAGTGGGCTGAGAAATGGCAAATGCGTTTTAATGTAACCAAATGTAAAGTAATGCATATTGGGGCAAAAAACCCAAACTTCGTTTATCAACTCATGGGCTCTGAGTTATCCGTGACAGATCAGGAAAGAGATCTTGGTGTGTTGGTGGACAGCTCCATGAAGGTGTCTCCCCAATGTGCGGCAGCGGTGAAGAAGGCCAATTCCATGCTAGGGATTATCAAAAAGGGGATTGAAAATAAAACAGCCAACATTATAATGCCATTATACAAAACAATAGTAAGGCCCCACCTGGAGTATTGTGTACAATTCTGGTCACCGCATCTCAAGAAAGACATAGTGGAACTGGAAAAGGTGCAGAAGAGAGCGACTAAAATGATTACCGGGCTGGAGCACCTCTCTTATGAAGAAAGGCTAAAACATTTGGGCCTCTTTAGTCTGGAAAAAAGGCGCTTGAGGGGGGATATGATTGAGACGTACAAAATAATGCAGGGTATGAGTAAAGTGGATAGAGGGAAGCTCTTCTCTCTCTCCCAAAATACCAGAACTAGGGGACATACACTCAAATTGAGGGCTGGGAGAGTAAGAACAGACAAAAGAAAATATTTTTTCACCCAGCGCGTTGTAAGTCTATGGAACTCCCTGCCACAGGATGTGGTGATGGCATCTGGCCTGGATGCCTTCAAAAGGGGATTGGACAGATTCCTGGAGGAAAAGTCCATCACAGGTTACAAACCATGATGGAGATGTGGAATCTCCAGGCTTTAAACCGGGTTACTTCAAGGGCCAGATGCATGGGAGTGGTATCAGGAGACAGATATCTAGTCCCATGCACTCCCAAACGCACCTGGTGGGGCCGCTGTGAGATACAGGAAGCTGGACTAGATGGGCCTTTGGCCTGATCCAGCATGGCTCTTCTTATGTTCTTATGTTCTTATCCTATTCCGCGAGGCCTTTGGTGACCTAGCTTAGCCCTCCTCTTTCTTTCTCTCTTTTATTTTATTTTTTTTCTTTTCTCTTCTTCTCCCGCCATCGATAGCTAGGTTGAACTAGATATAGCAGCGGTGAGGATTGAACTAAAGGGTGCGTCCCTGCTGCTGTTCTTTTAATTGTTTTTATTATTTCTTGCTGATTTCTGATTATTGTTTTTCTATTGCCCTGTATTGTACCTAACTGGTTGTATTTGCTGACTTGTTCAGACATGTTCGCCGCCCAGAGTTCCCGTTGGGAAGATGGGCGGGATATAAATTCAATAATAAATAATAAAATAAATAACTAACGAATAACAAAATGAACCAAAAGTTCATTTCATGCCCATCTCTCCTATGTAGTGAGTTGGGGTTCTAGCTTGGAATGGGGATAAATGGGTGGCTTGCTTTTCAGATAAGTCACAACTGTTCTCCAGCACAGTTTTGAAAGATGAATACCCCATCCCGTGCTCTTAGGTATGAGGCCACCCTGTTACAGTATGCCTTCAAGTTGGAAGGCACACAACAACAGGCCTTACAGGTCTTTCGAAGTAAGTGAGCTATTTAAGGAGAAGTTTAAGGAGAAATCACTTTCCATGATCAATCATGCAGGGATTTGAACCCAGGTCTCACAGGTCCTGGTCTGTCACTCTATTTACTACACCTCACTGGGTACTGCTTAAGATCGCTAGGTCGACAGCATCTCATTTCCTGAGATCTTAAGGTGAATAAATGTGACAGACAGGAAGTAGTAGCTCCTTGTCATGTCATACAAACAGGGCAGATAAATATTTGAGGAATGATCCGGTACTGTTACTGGACCACTCGGCACAAGGGAATTTGTGGTAAACAACCCTAGTATCCAGCTGGGAGCCCAAAGGAGAGATTTGTTTGTTTGTTTGTTTGTTTGTTTGTTTATACCCTGCCCATGTGGCCATATGGACACTCTGGGTGCCTTATAACAAGACATTTAGATGTCCTGGCAAGGCTGAGGACATTGTTGAGGGAAGGAATAAAAAAAGCTTCCATTTGTTTACAGTCCAGAAGTCAAAAACAGCAGACTATACAAAAAATGACAGCTCACAGAAACAAAGCAACAAAGCGTGCTTCTTTAGGCAGTTTACATTTTAATTATGCAGGCTATGCATGCCCCCTCCCGCAAGCTGGGTACTCATTTTACCAACCTCAGAAGGATGGGAGGCTGAGTGAACTTCGAGCCTGCTACCTGGAAATGAAGGCTCCCTGACATCCTGCAGGAGGTTCATTCATAGAATCACAGAATCATAGAATCATAGAGTTGGAAGAGACCTCAAGGGTAGAGATGGGCACGACTCAAAAAATGGTGTTTCGTTTGTCATTTGGTCGTTTAGGGGTCCGTTTCGGTTCGTTTCTGTTTTCGTGAGGTTTTTTGCAAAAAAAATCGTTTTCGTTTCGTTATGTAATGAAATGAAAAAACGAAAATGAAAAATTGCTGTTTCGTTACCATTTAGCACAATTCAATGTATTTGCCGTAACGAAAACAAAGCAGTCGAGAAAATTTTTCGTGTTTCGGGTCGTTTCGTTTCATTTTGGAGTCAAAATTCGTTTTTTGTTTTGTTACGTAACGAAATGAAAAACAAAAACAAAAACAAAAAATTGCTTGTTTCGTGCCCATCTCTACTCAAGGGCCATCCAGTCCAACCCCCTTCCATGCAGGAACCCCCATCAAGCCATTCCTGTAGGATGTGTTGAACTGTGTTTACTGTTACATTGCATCATCCTCATCAACCAGTGAGGAAATGGAGGAAAATACACTAGTAGTGACCAGTTCCAATATGGCAAACTTAAAACACCTAATGAGCCTATTCAGATCATGGTCCACCTATGAACCTATTCAGGCTATTGTCCACCTAACGAGCCTATTCAGGCTTTTGTCCAGCTTATTCAGACCAGAGTGTGTGTGAAATCAAGGTGAACTATAAAATGGAGGACCCGTCACTAACTTTCCTCAGACTGACGAAGCTGCTTGGATGAGTAGCAAAACGTTTCGACCTCTCAAGAAAAGAAGTCCAGTTGCCATGACTCAACTTCCAGATAAACTCAACTGGATGACTGAGAATAATAATAATAATAATAATAATAATAATAATAATAATAATAATAATAATAATAATAATAATAATAATAATAATAATAATAATAAACAACTTTATTTTTATGCCGCCTTTCTCCCCAAAGGGACCCAAGACATATTGTTTGGTAGAGTGCTTTTGAAATAGAACTTTATTTCAGCCTTTGTTGCTCAAACGTAATTCATTGCAAGTCACTATATTAATTCCAACTGGATACTTCCATGTTTAGAGGAACGAATGAAATGGTCTGAACAGGCAACCCTTTGATTAACTTGAGCCAACAGAAACCAGGGGCAAAGAAGCTGATGCTCTCACTACTTCTCTGGATTTGCTATGTGGGACAAAAAAAATATTACTTTTTCTAATTGGAACAGCAACCCGGCTGGAAATCTATAGGCAGATTCTGAGTGCAACACCTCTCTTCTTCTGTGGTTTCCCAGCAGAGCTTGGAAAAAAATAACTCTCCCTCCCTCTTTTACTGTATTGGCCACAATTTATGGTGGCTGCAGCTTCATGAGAGCTGCCTAGATGCCCTAAGCACATCCGATCTCGCCTGATTTCAGAAGCTAAACAGGGACGCCCCTGGTTAGTACTTGGATGGGAGACCAGCAGGGAATACCAGGTGCTGTAGGCGCCTGGAGTTAGGAACTGGCAAACCACTCCAGTACTCCTGCCAAGAAAAAACTCCATGGACATGGCGTCACGAAGAGTCGGTCACGACTAACGAGTCAACAGACACAGAGGCAGTTGTCATTTGGAAGAGATTGTTTGCTACAATCTGTTTCCCAGTAGCTGGCATGCTGTGGCAGATTGCTTCTGAACGTCTAGGAACTCTCTCGAGTTGCCAAATTCAGATCGCGACGAATTGCTATTGACAGACCTGCTTCCCCCTCCTTCCACCCTGAGTGCTCCATGAATTTGTCATCCGAGTTGGTGGCCACCACCCCATCTCCATGGTGGTCGTTCCTCCAAGTTAATTATGTGCCGTGTGAAGAAGGATCGAAGACAGTCTTCTGAGGATACAAAGGCATGTCGGCACAGAGAAGCAATGGAAGCTTGGCCAATGGAAAACCCAACCCAACCCAACCCAAACCCAGCTCAACCAAATCCAATTAAAGGCACACAAAGATCCACCTGCTGAATCCCCCCTTTGCTTTCCCACTTGTACCTCTCCCTCTCTGCACACACTGTCAGGATTCTGCAGAGACATCCATGCCAAAAACTCCAGAGACATCCATGCCAAAAATACATTAATTTCTAGTTTTTAGGCCAACATTGTATTACACAAATCGATGCTGGTGTTCCTCATATGGAAACAGAGCTTTTCCAACATGTCCTGGGCAGTCTGTGACTTGAACAGAGGAGGGGCGGCGTGTGTGCTAAGTCCCCCAGTTTTGTTTGCCCTTCCATAAAGTTTGATGCCAGCAACAATCCTTATAGAGTTTGTTCAGGAATGCTGAAAGACTGTTGTGAAAACAATACAGAGGCTGGCTCTTCTCCCAAGCTCTGGCTCAGCAGCCAGACCTAACTCGCTAATGGAGATGGGCACGAAATGAACAATTTTTCGTTTTCGTTTTCGTTTTTTCGTTCCATTATGCAACGAAATGACAAACGAATTTTGACTCCAAAATGAAACGAAACGAACAAAAACACCGGAAATTTTGTCGTGCATTTTGTTTTCATTATGGCAATACAGTTGAATTGCTTTAAAAATCACAAAAATCACAAAAAATGAAATAAATGGTAACAAAACGGTAATGAAACAAATGAAAACGAAAATGAATTTTTTGCAAAAATTCACGAAAATCGGAAATGAACCGAAACGGACGCCCTAAACGACAAACGACAAATGAAATGCCATTTTTTTTATTTGTGCCCATTTCTACTCGCTAAATTCTCAAAATGAACAACTCTCTTCTGTATTTAGATAGTCCGATTATTCTGGCTTAAAGGTTGGCACCCATCTCTACCCAGGGCTTTGCAACCTGTCCCCAATAGTCTTCTCCATTACCGTAAATAAATAATTTTTAAAAAAATCAAAATATCACGCAAGGTCTCCTAAGTTTATCATCTTTCAATGGCATACTTGAAGGACCACCTCCTTCCATACAAACCTACCCGGCAATTAAGATCGAGCCAGGGGGCCCTTTTGAAAGAGCCATCCCTCAAGGAGGCGAGAGGGATGGCTTGTAGACAAAGGGCCTTCTCGGCAGCTGCTCCCAAGTTATGGAATGCCCTCCCTATTGAGATCCGCCTGGCGCCAACACTGATTACATTTCGGCGCCAGGTAAAAACCTTCCTGTTCCAGAAGTTTTTTTAATTGATACAATATAGACTGATGACAATTTTAGGATAATGATTTCAGTGTAAAGTTTTTATTATTGCTTGATGATTTATTGATATTCTATTTCTAACTATTCTAAATTGTTTTAATTCTTTTGATTGTAAGCCGCCCAGAGACCTTTGGGAAGTGGGCGGCATATAAGTTGAATAAATAAATAAATAAATAAATAAATAAATAAATAAATAAATTTGCCACAGCTGATCTAAAAGTCAGCTCCATGGAGTCCCAATGACTCACTTCAGAGGAAATTCTCCCCATCATTCCCAAGGTTTGTGTACTGCAGAACTGGGTCCTGCCACACAGAGTGATTTACACATGATGGCTTCAAACCTTAGAGTGCACAGCAGTGGACAACTATTCACAGTGTATATTTGATGTTGTGCTGGCACTATTACAATGTTAGGGTCATCTCACATGTTAAAGCAAAGACGTATTTCCTCCTCTGAATATAGTGTCCCTCTGGGCACACAAATCTTTCAGTGCGTCATGCCTGAGACCATCAAACATTCAGATACAGCTGGGCTGGCTCCCAAGTGACCAACTGAAAAGAAGAAATGAGATAATCTTGTGCGTGTGCAAAGGCAGATTGAGATAAATTCATATTAAAATAAGCAGACAGTCTTTTCCTGTATTGCTTCTTGAGTAAAAACCAAACAAAACACCAGCATCTCATGTAATGAGGCCCTTCATCTCCATCTTGTCTGTTCGGCCTCCACGTATTCGTTTGAAAGAAAGATGCCTTTAAAATTATTTAGCCTTACTGTAAATTCTATATGTAGACCTTTCTTCCACCCTATATTGGATTAAAGCAAGGAAAACCAAAGATGTGGAAAACAGCATGTGGATTACAACTTTTTTTTGGAGAACTGCTATTAAAAAGTTAATTATAGGGCTGTGTATGGGTCCCTTGGTTTGCTCTGGCAGCCAGTGCAGGACTTTACTATTAGAGATGTGCACGACTCAGCGAAATTTTCGTTTTCGTTTTCGTTTTTCGTTTTCGTTACGCAACGAAAATGAAAACGAAAATTTTCCAGAAAACGAAATGAAAATGAAAACGAAACGAAAAAATTTGCCGTGTTTTTCATTTTCATTATGGCAGACACATCACAATGAAAAGAATGCTAACGAAAACGAAAATTTTTCGTTTTCATTTTGTTTTTTCATTTCGTTTCGTAATGAAAACGAAAACGAAAAATGCGCAAAAAAAACCCCAAAAAACAAAAACGAACCGAAATGGACCCCTTAATGAAAAAACGAAAAACGAAAAATTATTTTTTGAGTCGTGCCCATCTCTATTTACTATGCATCCCAATACAATCCAGAGTGACTTGTGGCCCAGCCAGTTTGGTTAGTGACCTGGTTTTAAACTGATTTGTAAATCTTCAAGGTCAACACATTGACTCATGTTTGAAAACCAAAGTGCCTACACCTCTCGTATGATTGTATCGGTGCTCCTGGAATATGGAGCCAGGAGAGATGATAAAGAGATCTAGAAGGCTGCCAAATTTCAACCAACTGGCTTCAAGGGTTTGCTAACCAGCCACCTTTAATATTTGCTTCTTTAAAAGAGACTCCTCCTTGGCTGAAATGATTTTGTTGACTGAAATATGTTTGTGACCCACCTGGTTTGATTTGTCCTCCAGATCTGTATAGATCTGCAATTATGCTTCTTCTTAACCTGGAACTGAATCCAGCCATTTCACTTCAGTTCAAAAGCAATTCTTTAAATTCCTGTTTTGCAGGAGGTAACTAAAATAGTTACATTTAGTTACTTTTGAAAATCCCAGCGACACAAGTTATTATCCTACAGATAAAAACATGATACCTTCCTTCCCCCCTGTTGTTGGCACAACATGCATGGCAGCACAAGGGAAGAGACGCAGCTGGCACTGCAAAAGTCACCATTATAACCCTGAAGTATCCCTTGATATCACTGTGTGAGACTATTGCCCAAAAAGAGTAACTAAAAGTTACAATTACAGTGTGGGAGGAGTGATGTAATTCACTCACTAACCAACAATGGTCACATAATGTGCTCTGTAACAGTTATTGGGAAAAGTAATTCTGGACAAATTACTAGTTACTTGAACTAGTTATACCGACGATCAGTCCATAACCAGAGATGGTTATGGAGCAGGTTAGCCTTGCAGCTTGGAAGAATTATTTTGAGGTCCACAAGTCTAAACATAAGAACATACGAAGAGCCATGCTGGATCAGGGCAAAGGACCATCTAGTCCAGCTTCCTATATCTCACACTGGCAGTATGCAGGCTACACATTGCCCCGTCCACAGCAAGCTGGGTACTGATTTTACTGACCTCGGAAGGATGGAAGGCTGAGTGAACCTTGAGCCTGCTACCTGGGGTTGAACCCTAGGACGTGAGCACAGTTTTACCTGCAGTACAGGCATTTAACCACTGCGCCATGGTGCTCCTATTAAACATCTCCATCATGGTTTGCAACCTGTGATGGACTTTTCTTCCAGGAATCTATTAAATCCCCTTTTGAAGGCATCCAGGCCAGATGCCATCACCACATCCTGTGGCAGGGAGTTCCACAGACTAACAATGCGCTGGGTAAAAATAATATTTTCTTTTGTTTGGTCTTACTCTGCCAACCCTCAGTTTGAGTGTATGTCCTCTAGTTCTGGTATTTTGTGAGAGGGAGAAGAGTGTCCCTCTATCCACTTGACTCATGCCCTGCATTATTTTGCACGTCTCAGTCATATCCCCACTCAGGCACCCTTTTTCCAGACTAAAGAACCCCAAATGTTTTAGCCTGGGGATTTAGTGTGGCTGTGGCAGCTGGGGATTCTGGCTGTTGTAGTCCAAGATGTAACATTGTCGCTGATTGTCTTCTGTGGGATGCTGATCTGTGAATACACAAAACCAGAGTCCGAGGGATTGTCTCTGAGTTACATTTAGTTGTACTGTAACTTGGGAAGTTTAAATCCAGCCCTGCCTCGCCTCCCCCTTCCTTCCCCAGCTGCCTATAATGCATCCAAAAGGACTGCAAATGCTCTTTTCTATTTACATTTCAAGGAATGTCTCAGTTTGGGGAGGCACAGGGGGAGGGGGGGAAGCCCCGGCTGATTGTTCCCAGGTTCTCCTTGTCAGAAGCCCTCCCCGCCTCCCTTGGTGTCTCTTGATGTATGGATCGCATTAGGGGGATGAAAGTAAGGCAGAGCTCAGGGTTTTGGCACGATAATCCCCATTAAACTCTCTCTGGGAAAAATGATTCCAAAAAAACATTTGGAGGTTGAGTCACTTTCGAGTCTAAATAAGTTACAAGTGGTATTTACACAGCGTGGGGCCAACGAGCCGAGCCAGACAGTCCCAGAGACCCGGATGAGGGAGAAAGGCAGGCTAGGGGGGCCCTTCTCAAAAGGACAGCCTCAGACCGGGGCTTTGTGGCAGCCCAGTCGCACTAAAAGCAGCAGAAATGTGGCACCCAAATGGGTGCGCAGTCACACAAAACCACCCACCACCCAACTAGGCTCATTTGTCACAGTTGCGAAAAAAGCAAGCTACCTGCATCCAGGTAGGAGCCAGGCCAGCCCATCTTCTTAGACTACAAATCCCAAAATCCCTTGGCATCAGGACGCAGGAAGTCGCCACCTGAGCAAGGAAACCTGGCGAAGCTTCTGTACATCTGAGAGTCGAGTGCTCTCCTGTTTGGATCCGGGACAACGTGGCTGGTGCCGAAGAATTATTCTGATGCGGTGGTGACAGCTGGTGGTTTGCTTTAATATATAAAGGTGGGGCCCCGCCCACATTGGCATGTTTAGATGTTTCTGTTCCTCAAATATAAGGAGGAAAACAACCACAGACACCTCTGAAGACCTGTTTTTGCAACCAGAGAAACAGCTGGATGAGAGATGGGCAAGAATTGGGGAAACGGTGATTCATCGCGATTCATCATATGCCAACATTGACAAATCCTGATGTTTGACAAACTGACAAAACGATTCATCTCACCTTTAAAACAACCTATAAAACACCGCCTGGCCACCTGGTCCTACACAAAGTCTGGGCTTTCGGATGTCCACATCATGTATAACCAAAGAGGGACCCTCAGGAAAATGAAAGAGTCTGCAAGGCCCCCCAAAAAGGGTTCAAAAGGGGGTTGATGAATTGACCAATAAAAACAGTTAAAATCCATTGCTTGTTGCCTGTATAAGGGGGAAAAGTACATTTGGTAGATTGTTCATCTGTAGAGTCACCATGATTTGGAGGCAATGCAATGTCACATAAAAACAATAACACCCGTCTTCAGGCCTCACCTGGCCTCCCTCAGATGATTGTCTGAGCAGTAACAGTGGTTGTGAATATTTTACACCTAGAAACCCTGAGAAAGCTTGCCATTACTCAGAACTGATGTGACAGCATGCAATAATTGTTCTAACTCAGGACTGTCCAACTTTGAACAGGACGAGATCTACTTTTGTGAAGGGGTTCCTGCATGGCAGGGAGTTGGACTAGATGGCCCTTGAGGTCTCTTCCAACTCTATGATTCTATGATTCTATGATTTTTCTGGCCAAAAGTGCTTGAGGGCTACTACACTAAAACCTCTACTTACGAGTTTTATCTGTTCCGAGCACATGCTCATAATTTTTTTAAAAAAGGAATTCTCTGGGGGGATAAGAGGCAAGATGTCACCATGCAAAGGAGGTGGGCACACCTGTGATCCCGCCTCTCACTGTCCCCTCCCCTCCCCTCCCCTCCCTCCCCTCCACACCAGCGACTCAGCTGGTCACGAGACAGTGGCACACCAATCATCTGGCCAGCGGGGGGGGGGGAGCAGGGGACTGGCAGACCCAGAACTTTGCTGGGGCAATGGTGGTCCTTGGAGTGGGGGAGGGAGGGGTGGAGAACTTATCCCCTCACTTTTTAAATTGAGGGCCGGCGGGCCACTTTTGAACCCTTCACGGGCTACCAGTAGTCCATGCTCTACCTGCTGTGCAGGCCAGTTTTAACTAACACAAATCGGATTTTTGAATGGCTCCTAGAGATGTTCTTTTTGGATTGGACTAAGTTTGCTAGGCCAGCAGCACTTTGCTCTTGAAGATTTCTTAGAACCAAAGTTTTCAAGCTGACATGGCAGGCCCTTGTGACATCACAACCTTCGCAAAACGGCTCTGGAGCCAACCTTTGCAAAATGGTATGAAGTGTGCCAATGCTGAAGTTCTTTGATGAATTGAAAAACTAATGTGTGGACTCTGCATGCAATGGCTCTTGTGAAAGGCAAGAGTGCTTCAGAGCACATCAAAGTGGCCTAGCCTAACATAATCAGACAACAATCTTAGTTATCCATGCAGGCAGTTTGAATTCCCCAAGATCTGTGGCTAAAAGCCCGAGATCTGGAGAATGAACTCCAAAATGTGAATCTCAGGCTAGGGCTGCTGGCTCAGGAGCATCCTAGTCCCTGAGATTTCCAAGCCACATCCTACATTTAGGAGGCGGGCCCTTGTGATGTCACAGAGGAGGTGCAGGCAAATACAATACCATTTACAAGCTTCCTTGTGTTGAAACCTTGAGCCCTGACGCTACCTGGAACAGGTAAAGAAGGGTATGCAGTTTTGAAAGATCCCTGTGCAAAAATCATATTTTTCTCCTCTTCCAATGTCACTCATCCTGACATTTGTCTTTCCACCTGGGGACCAGGTGACACTTCAGTTGTCACCCTCCAATCTGCCAGCTTTCTAGCTGAGTCTAGATTAGAGCAGCCATTCAAAGACAGTAAGGGAGTTATCTGGCCCGTTTCTGCTATTCAACCTGTATTTTCATCTACTCTGAAAAGTGATCTACTGGGAAAAGTTACTTGCTTTGACTATCGCTCCCAGGACCTGCTAGCCAGCATGGCAAAACCACACAGGTTTAATGGATGCAGGCAGGCATGTCCAAACTTCGGCCCTCCAGATGTTTTGGACCACAACTCCCACAGTCCTTTGCCATTGGGAATACAGGCTTGGAATTCTGGGAGCTGTGGTCCAAAACATCAGGAGGGCCAAAGTTTGGTCATGCCTGGATGCAGAGATATTGCAACAGCCATTAAGAAGCCATCAGCTGGAGAGATACTTGAAGATGTGCTCCAGAAACCTCATATTTCCAGGCTCCGATCTGTCTACTTCAGCTGCCTAATGTCACCCAGAGAGAGACCAGCTCTCCTGAGGCCGTGGGAAGCTCAGGCGAGTGGAACCACAAACAGCTGTCTTCTTCACAACCTCACTCGTTTGCCAACCCGAGAGTCCAGAGTTTGGGTTTAGGTGACCTTCGGAGAGGCCTGCTGAGAAGCAAAAATGAGACTTTGGGGGAGAACAAAGAGGCACGGTGGAGATCTTGAACATGGAGAGGCTTCTGGTTTTGCAAGTTTAGAGCTGACACGGCAGGCTTTCTCATTAGGTGTATTTTTTTTAATGGACATATTGTCCGTGGCCCCTCCAGCGTGGCTGATGAGGTGCATTACAACGAATTAAGGGAAATTAATAAATTGCTGCCGGTGATTGCACAAGGGCGGGGCGGATTATGGTCCGAGCCAGCCCGGAGGTGGGTGAGGAGGCGGATGGCCAGCTGGAACACACAGTAAGCAATTCAAGGTAACGCCATGCCTTCAAAGGAACTGCTGTCTAGGCCAGGACTTGCAACACCGCACATGGCATTCAGAAAAGGCAGGGAGGGGATTAAGAAAGGGCTGGAGCATCTGCAACACTCCACTACATCCCCAAATTGCTTGGAATCTCTCCACGCCCGGGTGGCATATATTTGGCAGCGTCTGGGGTGAGGATGGAGCGGCTTCATTCAGAAGGGGGTCTGACTAGCAAACACAGCAGGGGGTGGGGGATGAGAATCAGGGCCATTGCCTTGCTTTCTCTACACAGACCTGGCTTCAAAACCATTGACTCCCAGTGATTGCCGCCCATCGGGTGCTCCTTTAATTTCCCGCAAGATGGGAAAGAATGGGAATCACAAAAGCGTTGCAGAAAAACTCTCCCATCCTCATTAAAAACAAGGACACATTATTAACACATCCCTTTAGTGCTTGAGCTTCCAAGTAAGCTCACTCTTCTGCCTGCAGACAGTGACTTGTCCACGAAAGCTCACGATAAAATATAGCAGTTAGTCTTTAAAGTGCTGGTATTTAGAATAATGATAATCTTAGGAATGCAGAGCTAGGGGGGGGGACCTTATGGATCATGAATAGAGATGGGCACGAATTTAAAAAATGGCATTTCGTTTGTCGTTTGTCGTTTAGGGGGTCCGTTTCGGTTCATTTCCGTTTTTCGTGAATTTTTGCAAAAAATTCATTTTTGTTTTCATTCGTTTCATTACCATTTTGTTACCATTTATTTCAATTTTTTGTGATTTTTTTAAGCATTTAAAGCAGATCACTTGTATTGCCGTAACGAAAACGAAATGCACGACAAAATTTCCGGTGTTTCTGTTTGTTTTGTTTCATTTTAGAGACAAAATTCGTTTGTTGTTTCGTTGTGTAATGAAACGAAAAAATGAAAACGGAAATGAAAAATTGTTCATTTCGTGCCCATCTCTTATCATGAAGTCTTGCCTCTGCCAAGGAGGCGCAGGGGGGAATTGAACTGCTAAACTCTGAGACCTAAACTACTGAGCCATTCTTTGTCCAAGTGTAAGCCCTATACATTTCAGCGAGGAAGCTTGCCAAGGGATAAACCAAAGATGAGGCACAACCAGAATAGCCAGCCCTTGGACTGCAACTCCCATGGTCCTCCACCCGCACTGGTGCTGGTAATTCTGTTATCCAAAAACAGATTATTCTAAACTAGTGGTGGTGAACCTTCAACCCTCCAGATGTTTTGGACCACAACTCCCACGGTCCTTTGTCATTGGCAATCTAGGCTTGGAATTATGGGAGTTGTGGTCCAAAACATCCGGAGTGCCGAAGGATTGCCACCACTGTTCTAAACTTTGGCACTGTTTGTGTGTCTGCGTGTTTGAGGGACAGCCCGAAAGCCGGCAGAAAGCTGGCAAAACGAGATGTGCAGATTGGTCAGGGTTTTGTGGCCGAAAATGCCCTGGAAATCCTGAGAGTTGTAGTCCCAGTACGAAGGAATCTGCAACCCTCTACTGCCAACCCATAGGATTAAAACTCCAGGTTCTTACATAGGGAGAGAGAGGAAACAGGATGTTGACTGAGTTCACTGTCACCTAGTAGTGGGAGAGTAACATACAGAAATTTAAAGTTGCCTGCTACCACTCCAAGAGCATCCTCCTTCGGATTGGGGGGGGGGGGGGAGGAAACTTTGACCATTGTTTCCACAGGGGAGGAAAGAGTCACACCATCAGTGGCAAGGGGGTCTGCCCGGCAGCTTCAAAGCAGTCTGTTTTTCTCTCGGTGGTTCCAACGGCTCCCCTTGATCTGCCAAGAACAGCAAAGCTTTTGTTACGCCCCACCAGCTCCAGACGGCTTTTAAGTTGTAACTTCACTTCCTTGCAAAGGGGCTCAGGTTACCTCTCCTCAATCCAGGGATCCCTTCTCTCTCCCACCCCCCCCCTCCATCCACCCGTGTCACATCCACCCCAAAGGATCCTCCCTCCTCTGTTTTGTCCCATCAACTTTTTTCCTCAATGGCCACCATTAATTGCAAGCTTTGCTCCCCTGTCTTGCAGGAAAGTTTCTAATCAGTGGCGAGGGTTTCTAAATCAGACAATGGATTTCTAAATATTTCTAAATAGCCCTGTTCAGTAGTTATTCCACCTGGCACTCTGAACGTGCCTAGGGTAGAACAGGTACATCTGCTGGATCTGGCTCAGGTGTCGGCTATAGACTGAACAAGATCCCAGGTTTTTCAAGATTCTTGTTCTCTGGTGGAGGTTGCATGAGATCAGGATCTACTCTCTTTCAGACCAGCACTGCAACAATGAAAAATGTAATGCATATTACACACCTGTAAGCAGCATACAACACTGGGTTGAATATTGCCTGACTAGCTGGCTAACAAAATGTTAAGTCAAATTCTCGCTCTTTTATTTCACAATTTAAGTTTATAGCCACCTGATGCATGGCCATTAGCTAATCATTTACCTGGCAAGCGTGCTAATGCAGATCATTTCTGGCTCAGCCAGAGACTTCTGCTTTTTTCTCCCTGGCTCTTTTTTTAAAAATGTTGCTTTGCTACATGTTTGGATGATCTCTGTTGTGTCGTGGGGTTTAGTGATTTCAGCAGTGCTTCAGCTCTTTGACATAGCAGGTTGGAGACAGCTTCTAGTGTAACAGCTCTTTATTCAGGGAGAGAACAAGACTGGGGACTGGGGAGAGGGAGTTACATTTATAGGAGCGAGGACTGGCTAGGAAAAGATACATTTTGGAGGGAACAATTACAACCAATCACAAAGCTGCCTTTTGGCAGAAACCAATAGGATTGAGGATCCAAATGCAGCAACTTGAATAAACCAACAGGCCTGTTCCCTTTGGAACAGGAACAGAAACCAATAGGATTGAGGGTCCAAATGCAGCAAGCTGAATAAACCAATAGGCCTGTTCCCTTTGGAACAGGAAGGCAGTTACTTCAACATAAGCAAGTACCGAAAATAGGAATACAGATCAATACACAACAATCTCATTGCAACTTTTCTGAACTTCCATCACCATGCATGTCCTTTAAAATGTTTTTACATCCCCCCCACCCCCCATGGTGTTTGTGTCGATGTGTCAGTTAACCTTCTGCCAAATGGTCTCAACAAGAAGCCCTGGGCACTTCTTGAACTGGAAGGAAAGGACTGGGTAACCCCAAAATATTTGGGGATGTGCCTCCTGGAATAAATGCCACGTGACCTCAAAGCACAGCAGGAATGTGCTTAAAACCTGCATACCCAAAGGGGGACACTTCGTTGGTGTGACCACTGCTAGAATTTAGAGATGCATGCGTAAAATTATCTGTAAAATAATAATAATATTTTTTTAAAACCCTGCCCAGAACTACAGATTTTTCCTCATACAGGGGATCGGACTGAATGGCCTTGTAGGACCCTTCCAGATTAATGATTTTATGATTCTTTGTTTGGAGGGAATAAATATTAAATTTAAAAATTAAGACGATGAATTAAAAATAGAGGAGAAAGCTCAGCTTATCCCATTGATGACTCGTGTCTGGGACAGGGGATGCCCCCTGAAATTTTGGAAAACAAAATTTCATAGAATCATAGAGTTGAAAGAGACCTCAAGGACCATCTAGTCCAACCCCTTGCCATGCAGGAACCCCATCACAATATTTTCGACAGATGGCCATCCAGCCTCTGCTTAAAAACCTCCAAAGAAGGAGACTCAACCACCATTTGTGGCAGCATATTCCACTGCCGAACAGCTCTAACTGTCATGAAGTTCTTCCTAATGTTCAAATTGAATCTCTTTTCCTGTAGTTTGAAACCATTGCCCAGAGTCCTAGTCTCTGAAGCCATGGAAAACAAACCTGTTCCCTCTTCAATATGACATCCTTTCAAATATTTAAACATAGCTATCATATCCCCCCCTCAGCCTTCTTTTAGAGAGGCTAAACATTCCCATCTCCCTAAGCCATTCCTCATAACACATTTCCTCCAGACCCTCAACCATCCTGGTCGCCCTCCTCTGCACCCGCTCGAGGTTGTCAACATCCTTTTTAAACTGAGGCGCACAGAACTGGACACAGTACTCCAGGTGGGGTCTGACCAGAGCAGAATAGAGTGGGACTATCACTTCCCTTGATCTAGACACTATGGTTCTGTTGATGCAACCAAGAATCGCATTGGCTTTCCTGGCTGCCGGATCACACTGCTGACTCATGTTCAATTTGTGGTCCACCAAGATCACAATTTTTGAATGAACAAAAATTGGAAGAAGCAAAATTTTGGAATGAACCGTCCACCGTTCACTAATTGTCCCTGGCTTATCTAGGGCTTTGGGTCGTTAACATCTACAAGTCTACATTTAAATCCCTATGTTCAAGGTGATTCAGGGTTGTTACCTCCCCACCCACAAAAGTCTGCTGATATTGAACACAGGTATGGGAGGTAGGTACAGCACACTCTTTTTAGTGATGAGACATGCTGTACTTTTTAAAATTCAGCTGGCATCAACGGAGAAGCATTTCATTTCAGTCTGTTTCTGAAGAATTTACTAAAATGAGCAAAGTTCTTTATTTTTCAGGATGGAAAGTCACTGGAGTTTCAAAATATATCAATGCAATAGAAAGCAGAAAGGGGACATTTTCCCATTCCAAGTCCGTAGCAGCCAGGAGTTGGTCAGAAAAGATGCTTGCTGATGTGGGCACATTGGATAACTCAAGGAAGTGTGCCAAGTTATATAGGGAGAAGAGGCAAGGACATATCTTGCTGCACCTCTGGCACTCAGCCGTTTGATACAGGAAACAATTCCTTTTGGCTTTAAATATGACGAAGAGAGAGTCTAAGGTTAAACTCATCTACAGGGAAATTGTTCACGTTCAACTATGCAAATTCAGAGTCCCCAAATCCAGATGTGATGCCATTCATCATGCATAGAATATACAACCTTCTACAGTCAATTTTAGGTGCATGCAAATATTCCCTGATCCAATTTGTATCCACATATTTGCATTACAAATCAGGACCACCCGACCCCAAGCAGATCTGGAGATGGTTCGGACCAAATTTACTTGCATGTTTCTGGATTGGAGAGGGACTGCAAAAGGTAGAAGACAAAGAGCTATGACCCAGGAGATGACATGTTGTGCAATTGGTTTGGGAATGTGGTAGAGTTTCAGACCTGCTCCTTCCTTCCTTCCTTCCTTCCTTCCTTCCTTCCTTCCTTCCTTCTGTAGCTTCTCTTATGTTCGAAGAAGTGGACTTGACCACAAAAGATCCCATTAAAATATAGCGCTTAGTCTTTAAGGTGCCACATTTCTCTCTCTTTTTTTACATATTTCTTTTGTTTTTGCCTGCCTCCATGCCGTGGCGTCATGATTCCTGCAGGGCTTTTTTACACGACCCCTAAATTCCTGCTCTTAAAGGGGCGGGAGGCAAAAAACAACAACAAAAAGAAGCAAGGAGAGCCCGGCAGATCCTGATCAAGATCTTTCACCCTCCAAGAGCAGGTACCTGAAAGGTGTGCTGGGACGCGCTTAGGTGGGCAGGGTCGCACTTAATTGTCTGCAAACTCCGGAGCTGGTGGGGAAACATTTTTAAGCTCCGGAGCTGGGAGCCATTTGCGGCGGAGCTTAGGGGTCATGTATAAACGCCCTAAGAAAAATAACACTGAAGAAAGAAACTGAAGGACTAATCATGGCAGTTCAAGATCAAGCTTTAAGAACAAATGCCATAAAGGTGAAAATTGATAAATCATCGAAAGATAGTAAATGCTGATTGTGCAAAGAAAAGATTGAAACTGTAGATCACATCACCAGCTGTTGCCTCTAAATCGCCCAGACTGATTATTTAGCCCATCAGAATAAAGTAGCAGCAATGCTCCACTGGAACATATGTTGAATTTCAACCTACCATCAAGTGAGAACTGGTGGGAACATCAGCCAGAAAAGGTGACTGAAAATGAAGTCATCAAGGTGCTCTGGGATTTCAGAATCCAACGCGACAGACACCTTGTCCACAATACTCCAGACATCACAGTAGTATACAAGCAAGAAAACAAAGTTCAAATCCACAATGTGGCAATACCAGGAGACACAAGAGTCAACGGCAAAGAGTTAGAAAAGATAACCAAATAGCAGGATTTAGAAATAGAAATTCAAAAGCTATGGAATAAGAAAGCAAAAACAATCCCAATAATAACAGGCACCTTGGGTGCAATCCCAAAAGACCTGGTTCAACATCTCAAAACTCTTGGCATTGACAAGATCAACATTGACCAACTACAAATGGCAGCATTATTAGGAACAGCATATATTCTACGAAGATATCTCCAGTCGTCCTAGGCTGTTGGAAAGAACTCGATCATTGGAGAAGGCCAGCTCCAGCTTAACACCTGGCAGCTGTGTTCAGAAGATAATAATAATAATAATATAAGAGCTGAAACAAAGTTACTACACTAGTGTCACACAAGTAATGATTTCAAGAACCTCAAGAAAGCTGCCAAACAGCCCGGAAAAACCAACAAAAACCATCAAATTCAAGATGATTCTCTTTAAGGCATTTTGACCGGAATGTCCACATTTTTATGCCATAAACTCTGCAGAAGCAGAGATCAGTTTTTAAAAAGTCATGGGATAATCTGAAGAGTTCTGCTTTCGGCATTGTAACAAGGAACATCCCGACAGTTTACTTTTCAAGCTGCTGCTGCTAGTCATGGGCACAGATTTCACTGAGAAAAGTAACTTGCCAAGCTCCGAGGAGAGCCTTCTAGATATGAGACAGCGAGACAGAAACAGGGAACAGGTGTGGTAGCTGAGGAAGAGCAAAGCAAAAGGCCTCCCTTTGTGCGGCCACACGCTTCCTCCCCCTTCCAGACGCAACGTTTACTCTGTGGGAGTGAGCCTGGAGAAATAAATCATTTGGAACAGAAGTGATTTACTAGGGCCCTTTGGAGGACATGACTCCACTAGAGATTTATAGGCCCCGAGGGTGGAAAGGAGCCTCCGTGATCTTTTCACATACCCTCATGCATCAACCCGGCTGGACAAATTTGCTCTCCACTCCAAATCCAATAATCCCGAATTGCCTTCATTTTGTGGGTTCAGCCTGGTTAAAGAAGTGTCCCCTGGGCCTCCAGGTATAATTTTTACATCCGCATCATCTGTGTTCAGGGTACTTTCTAAAGCAGCAGAAAAACGCCAGGTCCCCATTACAAGCGTCGGGGCAATCCAAATTTTGACACACAGGAGGAGGAGGAGGAGGAGGAGGAGGAATCAGAATGGCAGAGACGGGAGAGGAAAAAGGAAAGAGGGAGAGCTGTGTAGCCATAACGAAATACGAGAGCAAGACTAGGCTAGGTGATACCTTTATGGCTACTAGTAGTAAAACAACAAAGAAGCATTGCGAACTTTCGAGGGCAATGCCCTCTTTTTCAAAGCATGTACCAAAAGTCCAAGCAAATATGTGTTTTGTCAGGAAATCTTTCATAGAGGTAAAGTTCTTGGCTAGATGATATATGCCAGGCTGGTCTTCTTAGGATGTGTTAGGAAGCAGCAGGGTTGTTGTAAATATGCGTCTGAAGTCATGGACAGTGGACCCTTGTATAACAAACAGCTTGTATAACATAAAATTTGTACAACATAAAAATTTGGGAGATGGGGGAAATTTGCTTAACATTATCGCCTATGGGGAGAATCTGTACAACAGAAAAATGGGATCACTCTGTTTTCAATGCATTCCTATGGGAAATTTGTATAAAGGAAAATTTGCTTAACATAATTGTATTTGGAACGAATTAATTCCTTTATACAAGGTACCACTGTATTGGATTTCACATCCCAGTCTTTCAAAGTATCACAGGTCATGCTTCCACCTCCCGCCCCACCCTTCTCCATTTGGCTCCCTTGTTGGACTGCAACTCCCAGAATCTCACAACCAGCTCTGCAGTCACCATTTTGACTCTGGCATTCTGGGAGCTGTAGTCCAAAATATCCATGTGTATCTCTTAATAATAATAATAATTTATTGTCATTGTGTATATATGCACAGTATACACATACAACAAAATTCAGTCAGAGACCAGATTCATCTCACACACACACACACACACACACACACACACACACACACACACACACACACATCCCCGAACACTGCCCCACCCACTTCACAAAGGCAACAAGGATGAATATAGGCAAGGCAACGGGTGGCGTGAATAGATCTTTCCTGTGGTTCAGTATGGCAACTAACAAACAAACATCCATATTTTCCTGTCTATAAGATGTCCCCCATGTATAAGACGAGCCTAGATTTTCAAGCTTGAAATAACAGTTTCCTTACTGTGTAGTTCTCTCATTGGCTTACTTCCGTGTATAAGACGACCATAAATTTTTAGTCTAACCTTCTTAGTAAAAAAAAAAGAGAAGTCTTATGCATGGAAAATACAGTAAATAAAATCTGATTCACTCATTTATGGGTAGAAGAAACAAGGGATGTAAAACCTATCTACCCTTTCACTGAACAAAATGACCTTCCCTAGAGACCTTTTCTAACTTGTTTCCCCGAAGCCGCTTGATTGACAGCTGTTGACGCCCGGTGGCTAGTGAGATTTATGGCTGTCCTCCACCTGCCAAGGAAATGCTTATGTCGTTTTGAAGGTAGCCAGGAAAGGGAAGCGGACGCACAGAGGAAGCGGCAGCGGCAGCCAGCTTTGCAAATCCAGACTCTTGCCTTGCTAGCGGTAAGGGGAGGTGGGGGCGGGGCAGGGGGAGGAGAGGGGAGGAGGACAGGACTGATATGTGTTGAAAATTAGGCCCATCCTGCCCCTTCCTCCTGCTCAGCTAGTGTAAATTTGTGGTTAGCAGGAATGAAAGGTGTGCATGGATATGTTTTCCAAACTGCCTATCTGGCTGGTGAATTCCGAGGGCTGCAGTCTTTACACCGGCACACCTCTAACAGAAATTAAAGGACCCCCTAAGGCTCTAGGGCACTTCCAAAGAATTGGAACATATAAAAGAGAACTTCCTACTACTTGGTGAAGAGGTGGAGAATGTAAAAACAAGTCTAGTATACATAATCATATTAGAGATGGGCACAAAACGAACAATTTTTTGTTTTGTTTCGTAACGAAATGACACACGAATTTTGTCTCTAAAATGAAACGAAACGAACAGAGACACTGGAAATTTTGTCGTGCGTTTCATTTCCGTTACTGCAATATGAGTGAATTGCTTAAAATCCTAAAAAAATCACAAAAAATTGAAATAAATGGTGATGAAATGGTAATGAAACAAACAAAAACGAAAACGAATTTTTTGCAAAAATTCACGAAAAATGGAAACGAACTGAAATGGACCCTCCAAACGACAAATGACAAACGAAATGCCATTTTTTATTCGTGCCCATCTCTAATTCATATTCATATTCATATTCATATTCATATTCATATTCATATTCA
>JAHTLZ010000379.1:59876766-59892101 GCA_023846285.1 Phrynocephalus versicolor | reverse complement strand
GGCCCAATGTTTCCCCGTTGGCCATGGCTGGTCTGAGTGAGACCCTAATACCTGCCTTCCTTGGTGCTTCACACCGTTCCCTGGGGTTTCGGCACCAAACTGCTAACAAAGTGGTGAGGAAGCACTTTACAACAACCTACCTCAAAGACTGATTATCAGGGGGCTAGCTCTCCTCCTTACAGCCTTAGAGAAATAGACCCACCCAGTTCTCCTGCTTCAACTCTGTCTCCCTGTTTTGCAACTCCCGTTCTCCTGGGGTGGCAATAGAAACTCTGCCTCCCAAAGCACAACCAATCCTCCCTACGGGCACTGTGCCTTAGTGCCTTCCCAACCCCTTCCCTTGTTGGCTGGTATCCTCTAAGCCTGCGTCTAGGCAACCCTTACCTGTAAGCCAGACTAGATGCTTCCCTGCCTGCCGTGCCCTCTGCCCACATGCCTGCCTGTCAGACTCCACCAGTCCCGGCACTGAGCATGCCTTCCAGTTGCTTATCATTCAACCTCCTCCAATCTGCACTTCTGGCTTCCAAGTCCCATACTTTGTCATCTGGGCTGGTCTGTGATTCACGTGATCCACAAAGAACGGCTGTGGAAAGGGAAAGACAGCTGCTCCGCTTCTATTGGAATTTGGGATTGGGAGTTTTTTGGATGATACATGTCTCTCTGCAGAAAGTGCTGCCGGTGTGTGTGTTTTTTTGTCCTCCTCCTCTGCTGCTCCTCTTCACTCACAGCTGCATTGCATGAATGGAGGGACCAGGAACCTTCCAGCCTTGGTTCTTGGTGGATACTCTGACCCACTAGGAGGGACCAGGAACCTTCCATACTTGGTTCCTCGTGGATACTCTGACCCACACGGAATGTGTGATTCCGTTTCCTCCGCCGCCACTCTGTCCACTGGGCTGCCAGCGGTGCCTCACAAAGAAGGGAAACGTACTTGTTGTGTGCGTACTCCATTCAGAAAGAACCATGTGTGGGTTCTTGATGCTGTGCTGCTGATGATGATGCTGTGTAACCGGAAAAGAAAAAATACCGGCTGCAAATCTAGGTTGTGATTGAGTTACGGGAACACTTATGAGGAACAGCAGTGGTGGTGGGCTTAGGGTTAGGGTTAGGGGGTATGTTTCGGCCTCCGCTACTCTGCCCACTGGGCTGCACAACGCTGTGTTTCACAACGAAGGGCATGGAGATGGAATGCCGGCAGTTAGGAGCAAGTCTACCAGCACACAGCTGGGAAAGAAAGTCAGAAAGCTTGGCTTGATGTCCTTTTGGAAGCCTGTGTGACTCTAGCTCTGTGTCTTCTCGCTGCCTGCCTGTCAGCCCCCCCCACTTCTGGCTTAGCGGAGAGGCCTTCCAGCCGCTTCTTCTTCACCCTAACAGCACGGTCCAGTTAGTGCTTCAAGTTCAGCCCTGTCGCTACTCCCCTCAAGTTGCCCATGCAGCAACCACGGCTGCTTCCGCCTCTAGGCAGAAGGGGTTCTTTACGCAGTCTAGGTTGGGAAATCCCTTGACAGAAGGAGGGAAGATTCGGTGCCTCTCCTTCTACCCCCTCTAGTCTGGCCTTCTGGCCTCCACTAACCTTCACTCCGGGCTGCACCCACTGTGCCTCACAGGGAAGGGCTTGGTGCTGGCTTGTGTGCTAGAAAACAGCCGTGGGCCCGTGATTGCTCTCCTCAAGTGGCTTGCGCAGCCACCTCATGCGAAAGCACCCTTGGACTCTGCCTGGGACAGTGACAGGCCTCTGCAGGAAGTAGTGCCGCTGTGTGGGAGTGTTGTCAGCCTCCGGACCGCTATTTAGTCTTCACTGGGCTGCCATACACTCTGGCTCACTAAGAAGGACAACTTACTGTTGTGATGGTGGCCCTCTGTCACCATTATAAATAGAACAGCTTATCACACAGTTGCAGGCTTGCCTGTTCGAATTGTGGAAGCTGTGATTCACCACCACCACGAAGGGCATGCCACTGGGCTGGGCTGCAATGCACTCCATGTTTGGAGACTCTCTTGATGCACAGGGACGGTGTGAGTTTCCTCCCCCACTCTCACTTGGCTGCCAACTGTGTCTCACAAGGAAGGGCATTTTCCTGGCCGTTGAAACAAAGGGTTTCTCTTGCAGATGGATTAGGCTACCCTTCTCTTATCTGGGATGCCTTTGTGCAGCCGCTGACCCACAAGGAATGTGGGACTGAGTTTGTAGTTCACACACACACACACACATACCGGCTGAGCTCTGTTTCCTCCCCCACTCTCACTTTGTCATCTGGGCTGGTCTGTGATTCACGTGATCCACAAAGAACGGCTGTGGAAAGGGAAAGACAGCTGCTCCGCTTCTATTGGAATTTGGGATTGGGAGTTTTTTGGATTATACATGTCTCTCTGCAGGAAGTGCTGCCGGTGTGTGTGTGTTTTTTTGTCCTCCTCCTCTGCTGCTCCTCTTCACTCACAGCTGCATTGCACAGTGAATGGAGGGACCAGGAACCTTCCAGACTTGGTTCCTGGTGGATACTTTGACACACTAGGAATGTGTGATTCGGACGGTGTGAGTTTCCTCCCCCACTCTCACTTGGCTGCCAACTGTGTCTCACAAGGAAGGGCATTTTCCTGGCCGTTGAAACAAAGGGTTTCCCTTGCAGAAGGATTATACTTTAGGGTAAGGCCACTAGTCTTTGTGGCCACCCACCCACCCACCCAAATAAATGAAGTGTTTGCCTCGGAGAAGGACTGAGTTTGGAGGCAGCTTGGCAATTGGCACTGCTGCTGTTGACAAGAAAGTGTTATCCTTGTGGAGTGGAAGGTGTAGGTTTTGGGGTTCTGTTTCCTTTCCATCTCCTGCAACCCACTGTGCCTCACAAGGAAGGGCATTTTCCTGGCCATTGAAACAAAGGGTTTCCCTTGCAGAACGATTATACTTTAGGGTAAGGCCACTAGTCTTTGTGGCCACCCACCCACCCAAATAAATGAAGTGTTGTTTCCTTTCCATGTCCTGCAACCCACTGTGGTTCACAGAAGGGCATTTTCCTGGCGTCCTCCTCAGGCCATTCAGCCACGGTAGGCAGCTGGAGCTTCCTGGCAATAATCCTCCCCTACGGTCCGGCCCTGTGGCCTCAGACTCAGGCTATGTGGCCTCCGCCACTCTTTCCTCTGGGCTAAAAGACGCTGTGTCTCACACTGAAGGGGGTTCCTGAATTTGAACAGCGTTCGAGTACGTACAGCAGTGCACCACCAAGACTTAGTCCAAAAGTGACATGTGGTGGTGCATCGCATAGAAGTGTGGTGCCAGGCCAAACCCAAGGTGATTGGCCTCCTCCTCCTCCTCCAGTCTTTCCTCTGGGCTGCGAGATGCCGTGTTTCACACAGAAGGGGGGTAATGATTTGAACAGTGTTTGCATCGCAGGCAGTGTGGTGCCAGACCAGACTCAAGGTGATTGGCCTCCTCCGCAACTCTTTCCTCTGGGCTGCAAGACACGTCTGTGACCCAAGGACAATGGCATTTTACTTCCAGTCAGGCAATTCAGCTCCTTTTTATACTGGAGCTGGCAGTGAGCCTCCCGTACTCAGGCTCTGTGCTGTGGTCTCCTACTCTGCCTTGTGGCCTGGCAGGAGTGGCCGCACTTACTCTGGCCTTGTGGAGTGGACGCGTCGCCCATAGATAGTCCTCCTTGTATAGCCTAGTGGGCTGGGCTGTGGGCTGTAAAACTTAAGTCAGAGCAACCCAGAGCCCTATCCCATTCCCATCCCTACCAAAGCTATTCCGGCTGTACTAGCTACTAGTAGCTAGGTACGAACGTAAAACGTAGCTTTAACCACCTCAGGCTCTAACTGTAGTCTAATGCATTGCTGAATGCTGACCAGTGACCACCAGACCAATCCATGACCAAAAGCAGGGATGCATTGGCTTTGGCTCATTGGCTGTATTGCTTGTCCTTTAAGTGTGTGTGACTTTGACTGTGAATGTGAAGTGAAGTGAAGGCAGAAGGACCTTGGAGATGGGGGGGGGCAATTTGAGAGGAGTAGAGTTGTAGACCCCTCATCCAGATTTGGGGAGGAACGGCATGTCTTTCTCCTGCTGCCTCTGAGAGGTGGAGGGGAGATGGGATGGTATCAAAAAACCAAACAACAAAAAAGTACAACAAACAGGCACGTCAGCCAGACCAAGTAGGGTGGCTGCTGGCTGGTTCAGCATCAGCAGATTCAGCACAGCAGACCAAGAGGGGAAAAAAAGAAATGCAAATTTGTTTCTACCCCACTTGGTTTGCTTAGGATGCACTCTAGCCTTGTTGTGCAGCAGCAAGTCCATCACCCAGGCAACTGTAGTTCGCCTGCTCGTTTGCGGGACCCGCGCCCGCGCGCCCGCCCGCGCGCCCGCCAGCCAATCCCCTTGCTTGCCGCTGCCGCCGCCCACGCATGTACCCCCGCGCCCCCGCCGCCCGCGCTACGCCCGCAAGCCGCAAGTCTCGGTCGGACGTCAAAATGCGCGAAATCGCGGCAGAAACGAAAACGAAAAAAACGAAAAACGAAACGACTAATTTTTTCGATTTTTCGCGAAAAACGGAAACGAAACGAATCGGACCCTAGCCGAAACCGAAACCGAAAACGAAGTTTTTTTTCTGAGTCGTGCCCATCTCTAATCAGGATAGGATATTTTTTAAGCCCCTCATGTCATTATTTTGTTGCAAACCCACAAAGACAGAACTAGATCGATAGGTCTATGCAGGTCTTGCAACTTTATCTTGGGAATCTGAGTGAAAAAATATGTAGGCATAAATCAAACAGTATAAATGGCTGCCACAAATTGCCCTAAGTTAGTCAAGTCACTATAGACACTGGTTCTGGCACACCCAAGTGGTGTGAAGAGTGTGCCACATCCAATGTCTACACCTACATCTTAATCTGTGACAATTCATAGAATCATAGAATACTAAGGTTGGAAGGGGCCTACGATGTTATCAAGTCCAACTCCTTACTCCATACAGGAACCCAAATCAAAGGACATCCGCCACGTGGTTGTCCAGATTTCTCTTGAACTGCCAGGGGGTTGTCACAGATCACCTTATATGTGTTGCAGTCCTTGTTTAATATTTTCTTCCTTAACTTTTCAGAGTGGGATATTAAACTTGGTGTGTACATGTATTTAAGAGAAGCAGGCCCTTTAAGGGGGAAATGAAACCTCTATGTCATGAGAAGGGATGCCTTTACCCCATTAAATGTGTCTTTTTATGCAAACACGGTGGTGGTGGTGAAGTCGCAAGTTACTTGGCTATTATAAAAGGGGATTGCAATTTCAAAAAGGTAGAGAATGACTGCTATTGAGATTTTTGCTGACCAATTTATGCCATTGAGTAGAGATGGGCACGAATAAAAAAAATGGCGTTTCGTTTGTCGTTTGTTGTTTAAGGGGTCCGTTTCAGTTTATTTCCGTTTTTCGCAAATTTTTGCAAAAAAAATGTTTTTTGTTTTCGTTCATTTCGTTACTGTTTCGTTACAATTTATTTCAATTTTTTTGTGATTTTTTTTAGCATTTAAAGCAGTTCAATGTATTGCCGTAACGAAAACGAAACGGACGACAAGATTTCTGGTGTTTCTGTTCGTTTCGTTTCATTTTAGAGACAAAATTCATTTGTCGTTTCATTACGTAACGAAATGAAAAAATGGAAACAGAAATGAAAAATTGTTCGTTTCGTGCCCATCTCTACCATTGAGTGTATAAGAGGCTTCTGACCAGTGTCACCCACCAAAAGGTTGAACATAGGGCCCAAGAGTCCCAGTCACCTGCCCTGTAACATTGCTAACAGACATAAAACATGGTTGCAACAAAATTTAAAGCCAAGATGGCAGGGGCATTCTGGGAGCTGTAGTTCAAAAAGTTACATTCTAGATTCTAGTTGGAGCTCTTTTATCGGCCCCTTTTGTGAAGTATTCAAGGTGCAACCCATTCAACAGCCTTTCAGTGTTTCTTAATCATGCTACTCCCTTCGTTTTTAGTATCCATAAATATATATATATAGGGTTTTAGAATGCCTGTTGAAGTTTTTAATATGACACTTTCCTTTCACATCATATTTTACATTGTGCTTTAATGCGTGCTATGCTATAAAATATGGGAACAGTGGAAGCTGCCCTGTATGGAGCCAGAGAACATAACATTCTCGTAGCCACCCACTGTTGTTGAGAATGATTAATGGTGGCTCTCCAGAGTTTTCAAGCAGGATTCTTTAACAGCCCTTCCTGGGGGCTGAACTTCAGACTTTCTGTAGGCTGTAGCGCACAAACCTCTCCACGCCCTTCTCTGTAAGCTGCTCAGGCCATAAGAGGAGAAAAATGTTATGTTCTTATGTTACGTTCTTAAAATGGAATACAGTGATACCTTGTATAAAGGAATTAATTCGTTCCAAATGAAATTCTGTTAAACAAATTTTCCTTTATACAAATTTCCCATAGGAATGCATTGAAAACGGAGTAATCCCTAATTGCGACCATTTTTATGTTGTATGGATTTGCCCCATAGGCGGTCCTGGCAGTTACTTCATGTCTTTTTTTTTGTCTTTGTTACTGTTGCACTTAGGAGCGGTGCAAAAAATGTTACTTCACGTCCATTTCAGAACTACTGAAATTTGTCTCAACCACTCCCCCAGAATGGGTGCTAAGCGCAACAGTACTGTACCTGGTGCTGGGGTAGGGTTTTCCCTTGTCACTCTTTGTTCCCACTTTCTGTTCTGAGACAAGACACCGTGTAGTAATGACTGTCACACAACAAACCATTTGGTTCTCTCAGAAAACTGTGTCCAGGTGTTTGTTTGTTTGTTTGACTTTTCGGAAGCGAAATATCGATAAACAATTTTTAAAGCCTCCCCCCCAAAAAAGGAAAAAGGAAGCGAGACAAATTCAGTGGTTGACACGGTACAAGAATGTGAGGTAACATTTGTCATGAGACAAGTTATCACGACCATGGGAAGACTGAAACAGGGAGAAAACCACGTGATCGTGACCAACTGTGTCATGGTACAAAACTAGCCGTGGAACAAAGAAGGATGTGAAGTAACAACATATGTTAAGCAAATTACCACTATCTCTGGAATTTTTCATGTTGTACAGATTTTATGTTATACAAACCCTTTGCTATACGAGGGTCCACTGTATCAGATCATGCTGGTGGGTCATGCTGGTGGCAATAATGATGACTACTACAACGACCAGGGATGCACATTTTGGATTTTTATTTTGGACTACAAACCCTATAAGTCTTCTTTCTTTCTGGGAGTACCACCTGCAGGAGTCAGGCCTTGCAGACGAATAAATGGTGCTCACCTGGCAAGTTTCATGCCTTGGATAGGCCTAACTTCCTATTTGAACAGGAAGCCACAGGTTCCTTTTATAACAGGTAGCTAGGGCTATCAAATCTATTAAGCGTGCTAGTTTATTTATTTATTTATTTATTTATTTATTTATTTATTTATTTATTTATTTATTTATTATTAGATTTGTACCCCGCCCATCTTCCCAAAGGGAACTCTGGGTGGCTAACAGAGTTGGGCCTTCTCTCCGGGTGAGCACCAGTTTGTCATCTGTAAAGTCTAGATCAGGAGGTCCTGTAGGGGGATCGCCCAGAATGGTAAATTGTGGGATTAATTATCTAAAATAATAATAACATATTAAAATGGACATGCCTAATATCACTAGGGACATGTGTAGCACAAAACTATGAGCTACTGTCTGATGAGTGGAGCCCTTGGTCTAAAACAGTATGACCTTCTGGCAGGCTTTTCCATTTGAAGAAACCATGCCATGACATCTCCTTTATTTTAACCTACCTTGTTGGTGATGGAATGAAGACTTGCCTCCTCGCGGTGCACTCTGGGCAAAGTGGCTTGTCATGGCTAAAGAGTTTCAACGAGGGATGGGCACAAAATGAAAAAAGTTATATTTCGTTTCATTTCATTTCCTCCCCCCCTCCACATTTTTTTGTTTCTTTTCATACGAATTTTTCAAAACAAATTCGTACAAAATGGCCCACTAATGAAACGGTGTAGGAGGGGCTGGAAAGTGGCGGAGGGACAAAAAGCCCCACCTGCCAGTTGCTCAGCACTGGGGTGGGGGGGGAACTCTTTCCCGCCCCCCACCATAGCACCGATCAGCTGGTGTGGCTTGGGGAGGGGGAAAAAGTTTTTTTTTAAGCCTGGAGCTTTTTTTTTTAAAAAAAAAAATTCCCTCTCCCAAGTGGCTTACAGATGAAACAAAATTTTTTTTCCACCCGCGCCTGCTTTCGTGGAGGGTCTTGTCCCTCCTTATTTTATTGGTGCTTTTGCCCTCTTTGTATTTTTTCTTTCTTTCTTCTCTTTTTGTTTGTTGTCTTGTCCTGATTGTAAACCGCTGCGAGTTCCATTTCGGAAGATGGGCGGTCTAGAAATATAAGAAACAAACAAACAAACAAACAAACAAACAAACAAACAAACAAACCCCACCATTTTGTTTCATCTGAAACAAAATGCTGCTTCCTTGTGTCGTTTTGTTTTGTTTTGTTTTGTTCTGTAACGACACGACGAAACAGCATTTCGTTTTTCATTTTGTGCCCACCCCTAGTTTCAACACTCTGGACCTTACAAGGATTTTCTGGCAAGAAGAACCTGCACAAACACCGAAATTAAAAACCTACCTCGCTGGGTTGTTGTGAAGAGGAAGTGGCCAGGAGGCGCTCTATGTGCACTGCCTTGAGCTCATTGGAGGGAAGGTGGGACATAAACAAAGCAAACCAATGATTGAAAGAACAACACATGTGCGCACACCCACCCACCCACCCACCTGTGTCTATCTACTGAGGATCTGATGGAATGGAGTCCACTCCTTATGGCATGGTCAACCTCCAAGATGCTACAAACTGCTAGGCAGCTCAGTGGTTAGGTATCCAGCTCCAGAGCTGGAAAATAGGTGTTCAGTTCCCCATGGTGATTTCTTGATTGACCTTGAGATCCACAGGGTCATCTCCAGCTTAGCAGTCCTAAAATGATGATGGTGGTAGGGCCGGCGTGTCCATTAAGGCGAACTAGGCAGTTGCCTAGGGTGCCAAAATTGACAGGGGGCGCCAAAATGGAGAGGGGGCACCCCCCCACCACCACCGCTGGCTAGCTTGCTGCCCCCCGCCAACCCCCTGCTGCTGCCACCGCCGCCCATCGCTGCCCGCCCATCGCCCCGGTCCCCCCGCCCCGCCCCGCCCCGCCCCCACCCCCACCCCCCCAGCCCCCCACCGCTGCACCCCCCTCCGTGGCCCCATCCACCACCTAGGGTGCAGGAAACCCTAGCGCCGGCCCTGGATGGTGGACAGTTCTTTTTGGAGTTCTAAAACGTGTTGGCTTGCACTCTGAATTGGGCTTTGAGACTAACCTTTGGGTAGTACAGTTGTTTATAGGGAGGTGTTTGTTTGGCACCACTCCTCAGCTGCATTTGGAGCCGACTGCCAGTTTCTCAGGCCTTTTAGATCTCCAGGGGAATAGAGGGAGGCAGCTGCAGGGGTAAGACTGCAAGATTCATCAAAGCCATATTAAGCTGGAAGATCTGCAGAGTTCAAATTAATGCAATCCTCTCTCGGCCAGTCCCAGTCATTAGGGAGTGAGCTTCATCGAGCATTTTAATCAAGTCAAAAGGCAATTTGTTCAACCCTCTGTTTATAACCTTGACGAGCAGGCAGGTTATTTTTAAGCCAAAATGCAGAGCGAGCAAGCAAGGGAGAGTACAAGCCAGATGCCGAGGGTTCCTCTGAAGACATACCACAGGCTGCAGCTTCTAAAGCAGAGCAGGGAAGATTCTTCAGTATTAGCACACATCCTCCTGAACCAGGGAACCGCTCGCTTGGAAAACCACAGGTCAGGAAAACATGATCAAAATGTGGAAGACAACTATGATTTTTCTATTTGGAAAAGAATGGGAAGAAGGAAATAAATATGATTACTGGGCTGGGGGATCTCACTAATGAGGAAAGGCTAAAACATTTGGGGCGCTTTACTCTGGATTCAAAGGCCCCTGAGGGGGGATATGATTGAGACATACAAAATAATGCAGGGCATGAGTAAAGTGAATATAGGGAAGCTCTTCTCCCTCTCACAAAATACCAGAACTAGGGGACTTACACTCAAATTGATGGCTGGGAGAATGAGAACAGACAAAAGAAAATATTTTTTTACCCAGTGTGTTATTAGTCTGTGGAACTCCCTGCCACAGGATGTGGTGATGGCATCTGGCCTGGATGCCTTCAAAGGGGGACTGGACAGATTCCTGGAGGAGAAGTCCATCACAGGTTACAAATCATGATGGAGATGTGTAATCTCCAGGCTTAAAACCCGGGTACTTCAAGGGCCAGATGCGGGGGACTGGTATCAGGAGACATATATCTAGTCTCATGTGCTCCCAGATGCATCTGGTGGGACCACTGTGAGATACAGGAAGCTGGACTAGATGGGCCTTTGGACTGATCCAGCATGGCTCTTATGTTCTTAAGAGGCAACCCGCGGGACCCCTGGTGAGGTCCTGTTTCTGATTGCAATCTTTGACTGTCAAGTCTGCCTTTCCATGGCGCGCCATGGATCTGATAAGGTTCAGATTTTGCCAGTTGGAATCTCATTAACTGAACAGGGGCTGAACCTGAGCAAATATGGCCGGAATAGAGACCTGGAAACCGGAGATGGAGGCCAGCTGTCTTCTAAAGTGCTTTTTTCTCAATTGGGTCTCAGGGTAATGTTTACTTTGGCCCGGTGCTGCTCTGGGCTGCAGGAACAGCTGTTCAGATTTGCTGATGATATCACAATTAGCGGCAAATTGTTTAATACTTTCCCAGAGAGTAATGTTCATTCAGCCTTTTGTGATGGGAAGGCCCTTTCGTCAATCCTCCACACCCCATCCAAGCCAATTAACAGACCTTTGAATGGAGTCCTCTCTGCCCCCCCCCCCCAGGTCTGGTAATTTACTGTCACTGTTTTACAGCTACCATTAGAAATGCCATAACAGTGGTTGTGTTTGCAGCCTCCCAGAAGGGAAGTCCATCTGATTCAGAGACTGCTAGATGTTCCAGAGGAAATTCCCTGGATCTCAAAGAAGCCAGTTCATTTGTTTCATATGGTTTGAAGAGTCAAACCAGTTGCCTTTATTCGGCCGGGGAAACAACGTGAGGCTTGAGTGGCCTTTTGTTCCAATATGCAGCACAATTATTTGGATTATATTCTTTCATTTTGATCCTTGTTCTACTTGCTGTTTTCTGCAAACCACAGGTTGACTGTCTGTACAATCCCAACACACAGGAAAACATACATTTATACAGGTGTTGTGGGTGTGTTGTGTCGTGACAGTCATGACCAACTCTTCGTGACCCCATGTCCATGGAGTTTTCTTGGCAGGAATACTGGAGTGGCTTTGCCAGTTCCTACTCCAGGCACCTACAGCAACTGGTATTCCCTGGTGATTGCCCATCCAAGTACTAACCAGGGCCGACCCTGCTTAGCTTCCGAAATCAGGTGGGACGGAAGTGCTCAGGGCATCCAGGCAGCTAAATATGGAACGCTTCACGAACTTGCGTGTCATCCTTGCACAGGGGCCACGCTAATCTTCTCTGTATCATTCCAAGTTTAGTATATGTGCTACAGACACAATACACACACATGCATACAGAGAGATTAAGATAGCATTTGTCTGTTGAACATCTGTATACACACTTACTACACACACTAACACAGAGCTTAATATAGCATTTGTCTATTGAACATCTGCAAAAATGAATTCTGCCTTGTAATGGAATTCGGACAAATGCCAGAGCACAGACTGAACGGGATGATTTGTGTTGGTCCAGGTCTGACACAGATCAGAGCTAAGAGCCCTGGGTTGCTCCTGCACCATTTTGGAAAGATGCAGTGTGACAAAGAGCAGGGAAAGGGAAATCAAAAACACCAATACCTTATAAGGCTAGGCCAGGTGATACAGGGCCTGCCAGCCATTGCAAAATCCCCCCACTTGAGCCGAAAACTCGCTGTGCAGCAGCAGCTGCTGACGCTGCCTCAGCTGCCAACGCAGATTTCATGGCGTGCGGGAGGAACGGAAGTACCATTTTGTAGTGTCTTGAGTTGACCCACACTACCCCAGTCAACCTCCCTGGGCCCCTGTCCTTCCGCCCTCCTCATGCACAGCACGTATCCTTCCGGCACAGTTACCCCACCATGTCTTCCATTGCTGAGCTTGTGTAATGGCCGCCAATAATAAGTCATCAGATTAGAGATGGGCTTGGTAATAAGAGCACGGCTCCCAGTGGCTGGGGCAGCCAGCAGGAAGGAGACACAGGACACTCTAAGTGCTTAGTGGGGTTGGGGAACTGATGCAGGGCATGAGTAAACTGGATAGAGGAAAGCTCTTCTCCCTCTCACAAAATACCAGAACTAGGGGACATCCACTCAAATTGAGGGCTGGGAGAATAAGAACAGACAAAAGAAAATATTTTTTTTTTTACCCAGCGTGTTGTCAGTCTGTGGAACTCCCTGCCACAGGATGTGGTGATGGCATCTGGCCTGGATGCCTTCAAAAGGGGGTTGGACAGATTCCTGGAGGAAAAGTCCATCACAGGTTACAAACCATGAGGGAGATGTGTCATCTCCAGGCTTAAAACCGGGGTACTTCAAGGGCCAGATGCAGGGGAGGGGTAGCAGGAGACAGAGATCTAGTCTCATGTGCTCCCAAACGCATCTGGTGGGGCCACTGTGAGATACAGGAAGCTGGACTAGATGGACCATTGGACTGATCCAGTATGGCTCTTCTTATGTTCTTATGTTTTTATGATGGGGCTCCCTGGTCATCAATTCCTGGGGGAGGGGAGAGGAAAGGATATGTGTGCATTTCCACATTTCAGTGGCTCAAACATTAAAAAATCATTTATATATATATGGAACATGTCTGTGATTACTCTACCTGGAAGCAAAGGGAATGTTTATATGAGTGGGAAGAAACCACACATAGGTTTTCCTGTATCCCAACCAATGTGAACAGGGAAGAAAAAAAAATTGTGGCTGCTGCCAGAACCCCTTAATTTAAAGCAGCAGACTCCGGAAAACAGAAGCATAACCACAAATAGACTAGAGTCTTCCTCGTTGTTACCATTTCTTAGTCCATCAATAATTTAAATTTAGGGTACGACTGCAGTAGCAAATGGTAGGAGGTTTGTTTGGGTTGCTTAGGAATCGATTTAGGCCAGTTCTTCCTTTCACACAGAAATACTGTAGCTCCTTAAGTTCCTGTAGTTTGATTTAGTCAACCGAATGTTGGTCTAAGATCATGCTATTGTGATCCATTCAGTCACACTATGACGGTTGCTTCACGTCCACTCTCGTCCCGGGAGGAAGTTCATTGCGTGTTTGTGTCAATTGCAGTCACGTGGTCTTCTTGTGGTTCTGTCCCTGTTCCTGTGTACGCACTGGCGTGATTGATGATACTGGCATGACTGTTTCTGCACGTCCTCGTTCTGTGATGAGATGTGAAATTCCGGCACTGCATTGCTGACTCCATAGGGAATGTACTGGCGGGTGGCACTTCGCACTCCTGCCACTAGGTGGAGAAAGGCATGTTGCGGGAGGAGACTGACCTCACAGGCTCTCGTATCGGAACAAGAAACGAGATGAGGAGATTCCTGAGGCCAGGGAGGGGAATCTCTCATCCCACTTAGATCGTAGTTCAGGGTGTGTGGTCGGGATGAACTCCCTTCGTCCTGCAATGGACGTGCGGTTAGATTTCTTCCTACCGGTCCCCAGCGGGACCACGAACAGCAATGAGATGGACGTGAAGTATCAGCCATGCCTCTCCCCTTCTCAGCCCTCACTTTCTGCCTTCTCTTTTACAATAGCTGTCAGCTGGCTGGGAACCATCCTGCTTCTTTTGGCTTGTGAGTGGGTATTAATGTTGGGTTTTTATGCACATTAAGGTGCCACAATGTTTCAACTCTGTGTTTCCTTTTGTCCTTTTTCTTTTAAAATAATTTTTGGGTAAGTGGCATTTTGCTTAAGTGATGCAGCGGAATAGTGGGGAAGTTTTTTAAAAACCCCAGAAATAAATGAAATTAAATCACTTCAAATACAGCTGAGGGTGACATCCGAAGTCATGGCCAGACCACACCCACCTCCACACATCACCACAACACCCACAGCCATCCACAATGGAGCAATCTAGAGAAAACCATGCTTATTTGGACTGATCCTAGTCATTCCAAATTAACAGTAAGAGAGCCAAACATAGACCCAATCTGGGATGGTTTGATGGCTTGGAATAATCTAAGAAGAACATGGTGTACTTGACCTTTTTTAGAGCAATCCCAACCATTCCATCAAGGGTTGACAGAAAACTCCCACGTTGCTGGACTTTGCCCCCACCAAAAAAAGTCGAAGTGGAGGAGAACGTTGACAAATCAGATTGTAAACTCATCTCCCAAACGTTGAATATTCCATCTTCTTGCATTCTAGCATTCCTCCCCCCTTTTTTCCTCCCCTTATATAAATGTGTTTCTTTATCTCCACAATCCCAGCGCTCATTCCCCTGTCTTGCTCAAGCCACCTGTCTTGCATTAACATGTGTTCTTAACAAAGGCCTTCAAACAGGCTTATCAAATTTCCTCATAACCTTTGTGCGTGCAAATGTATAAGTGTGTCTATATGGCATCGTGGCAAAGTCCACTTGTAACCCAGGAGGAAAATGGATTTGGAAAGGAAGAAAATTCTGTCAGATGCCACAGTCTTGGCAAAAACATTTTTTTTAAAAAAAAATAGCGTTATCAGATTTGTGAGGAGAAGAAACTCAAGATTCGTCCCACAACTGCAAGGACTACAAGAAAGAATGTTTACCAAAATGTCCACATTTTGAAATATGAATGGATAAAGCATCCATAATTTAAAATTACACACAAATACACTTTAGTCAAAGTGGGAAAATTCGCAAGTTAGATGTGTAAAACTGCACGTGGTGGTGGGGGGAACACTTTGAGATACTCATGAATTTCCATGTGAATTGCCTCCCTATAAAGTCTCTCAACAAGGGAGAAAGAAAAGGATGAGAATAAAATGAAGGCAGACCTCAGAAAAACATATTGAAAAACATAACATTAGTGCAAAAAGATGTCAAACTTTCTTTTAAAAATATCTAGTATCTAATTGCTACTTGTAGACCCTGGCGGGCGGCACATTTAGGAAAATAACCTCCAATTTCCAAAGCAAGATCCAGACCACAAAATTTCAAGCTGGGTCACTTCTTATAGTGTCCATCTGCAACATCCCTCTTGGTATTATTTATAATATAATATAATATAATATAATATAATATAATATAATATAATA
>JAHTLZ010000379.1:59857214-59867751 GCA_023846285.1 Phrynocephalus versicolor | reverse complement strand
AGCATTAAAAGTCCTAAGCATGGTTGATTAAATGTGTCCTTTTTGCTAGTGAGGTGAGGAAAAATAAAAGACTGGCTGGCCAAATGAACTGAAGTTATGCGTCTGCCGTGTGAATGGAAACTTGTAAACCACGTTTAATAACCACAAACTCAATATAACTCTGGGTGCGTTCCTTTGAAAGGTGTGAGTCTGCCCTTAGTTAGATATTCTCCCTGCTCTGCTAGACTAGCTCTCTATTCCCAGCCTCAGCTGTGACTTAATCTGGATGCTGAATAGCGTTCAAGAAATTCAGCTTGACGGGATTAAAAAATAAACCCCAAACAATTTCTCCACTAAGTGTGGGTGGTGAGGTCAGATGGACAATGATCATTCTAGAACCAGTCCGTAATGTCAGAGGGCCACACCCAAAGGAAAATGGAGCACCAGGAGTATTAATTTATGCCTAGAGGTTTTTGCACAATTGCTAGAAGGCCAAGCTAATTAACCATCTTGGGATCCTGGTGAACTGTTCAGAAACAAAGAGGGGTTAAAATGGTGACCCCTGTTTGTGTTCAAGTGGAGCCAATGGAATTTCCCCTTAACTTGGACTTCTTGCATAGAAAAATACATTGAAATTAAATTAATAAATCTTACAGGTACTGTAAGATTCTTAGTTGCCTTTTTGTCTGCAACAGAAGGCAACAATGCTAGTTCCTGGAAATTCCCACCTGCCATATCTGTTCACAGAAAATTTAGATAAGAATCTAAGAAGAGTTGGATCAGGCCAAAGGCCCATCTAGTCCAGCTTCCTGTATCTCACAGCGGCCCCACCAGATGCGTTCAGGAGCCCATGAGACTAGATATCTGTCTCCTGATACCACTCCCCTGCATCTGGCCCTTGAAGTACCCCGGTTTTAAGCCTGGAGATTACACATCTCCATCATGGTTTGTAACCTGTGTTGGACTTTTCCTCCAGGAATTTGTCCAATCCGCTTTTGAAGGCATCCAGGCAAGATGCCATCACCACATCCTGTGGCAGGGAGTTCCACAGACTAACAACACGCTGGGTAAAAAATATTTTGTCTGTTCTCACTCTCCCAACCCTCAGTTTGAGTGGATGTCCCCTAGTTCTGGTATTTTGTGAGAGGGAGAAGAGCGTCCCTCTATCCACTTGACTCATGCCCTGTATTATTTTGTACATCTCAATCATATCCCCCCCCTCAGGCGCCTTTTTTCAGACTAAAGAGCCCCAAATGTTTTAGCTTTTCCTCATATGGGAGACACCCCATCCCAGTAATCATTTTAGTCATTCTCTTCTGCACCTTTTCCAGTCCCACGATGTCTTTTTTGAGATGTGGTGGCCAGAATTGTACACAATACTCCAGGTGCGGCCTTACTATCGTTTTGTACAATGGCATTATAATGTTGGCTGTTTTATTTTCAATCCCCTTTTTGATAATCCCTAGCATGGAATTGGCCTTCTTCACCGCTGCCACACACTGGGTAGACACCTTCATTGAGCTGTCCAACAGCACACCAAGATCTCTTTCCTGATCCGTCACGGATAGCTCAGAGCCCATGAGTTGATAGATAAAGTTTTGATTTTTTTGCCCCAATATGCATTACTTTACATTTTCCTACATTCAAACACATTTGCCATTTCACATCCCATTCCCCCAGTTTGGAGAGATTCTTCTGGAGCTTTTGACAATCTTCTGTGGTTTTTACCACACGGAAACGTTTTGTGTCATCTGTAAACTTGGCCACCTCACTGCTTATCCCTATCTCCAGGTCATTTATGAACAGATTGAAAAGCACTGGTCCCAGGACAGAGCCCTGGGGCACACTGCTTCTCTCCATTGTGAAAATTGCCCATTGACACCTACTTTTTGTTTCCTGGATCTCAACCAGTTCTCAGTTCATAAGAGGACCTGTTCAATTTTCTCAGCAGCCTTTGGTGAGGGACTGTGTCCAAAACCTTCTGAAAATCAAGATAGACAATATCCACCGGTTCACCCAAATCCACATGCCTGTTGACCCTTTCAAAGAATTCTAAAAGGTTCGTCAGGCAAGACTTACCCTTACAGAAACCATGCTGATTTTCTCTCAGCAAGATTTGTTCTTCTTTGCGTTTTAAGATTTTCTCTTGGATGGGGCTTTCCCCCACCTTCCCTAGGACAGACGTAAAGCTAACCGGCCTGTAGTTTCCCGGGTCCCCCCTCCTTCCTTTTTTAAAAAATGGGGTGACATCCGCTATCCTCCAGTCCTCTGGCAATGTGGCCATTTTAAGAGACAAGTTGCATATTACAGTTAAGAGATCTGCAATTTCATTTCTCAGTCCTCTTTTACCTCCTCTTTTCCTCCCTCACTAGGGCCAACTGTTTCTCTGGCAGGTTTTCTACTTCTAACATATTTAAAGAAGCTTTTATTATTTCCCTGCATATTGTTAGCCATACATTCCTCACACTTCCTTAAGCCCCAGTTAAGCATTTTATCTTCATTTCTTAGCAGATCATATAGAAAGCTGTACTGGATTCAGGAGTAGGAGTAAAAATTGGTGGAAGAAATATCAATAATTAAAGATATGCAGACAATACCCTCTTAACTGGTAGAAAACAGCAATAATTTGAAACTATTTCGGATGAAAATGGAAGGAGAAAGTGCCAAAGCAGGGCTACAGTTGAACATTAAGAAGACAAAACTACAACTAGCAAAGATCTACAAAACTTGAATGCTGACAATGTTCCTCGAAGTATTAGTGAACAGTGCATTTCTTACAGGCTGCATGCTTCTTACACCTTCTCATGCCATGGATGAGTACGCTTCCTCATAACATCAGCGCCTCTCCATTCCCAGGACATTCAAATCCAAATATTGTAATTAAAATAAACACAATAATACAGGAAAACTGCAACTCAGTGTGATAAGAACGGCCTAGAATTTTGAGGTGGAATTCACCAGTTATTTTCATATATGGGATATAAATCTGTTCAGTGTTTGGGCCTATTTTTCCTGGAGCACACATTAGCCTGCACCTTTTTAACTCTCTCTCTCTCTCTCTCTCTCTCTCTCTCTCAAGTATAAGCATTCACCACTAGAGACCGAGGCCAAGATAATCCACACTCTTGTATTCCCAATCACCATGTATGGTTATGAAAGCGGGAGAAGAAAGAAAGCTGACGGGGGGGAAATAATTCATTTGAAATACAATGTTGGAGGACAGCTTCCCAGAGACCTGAAACCGCCAAAACAGAAAAGAAGTGGCTCCTAAATCAAATTACTGTTGGTTCAAAATGGTAAAAGATAGGCTGTCCATTTTGGGCACAGCATGAGAAGGCAGGATTCTTTGGTTAAAAAAAAAAAAATACCAGGAAAGGTTGAAAGCATCTGTATTTGGATAAGAGGAAGACGAAACACGAGTTGGATTGATTCCACAGCCTTAAGCAGAGCTGTTGATGGCGGGGGGACATTGTAGAGATCTCTCATTCATAAGGTTCTTGCTTATATACCTCCCCATAGCACTCTGGGCTCTTTCACAATTTAATTATGCAGGCTACACATTGCCCCTCACCAGCAAACTGGGTACTCATTTTACCTCAGAAGAATTGAAGGCTGAGAGAAACTTGAGCCGGCTACCTGGGATTGAACCCCAGGTGGTGAGCACAGTTTTAGCTGCAGTACAGGCATTTAACCACTGCGCCACGAGGCTCTTTGTCAGGTCATGGGTTATTGTGAGAGGTCGAAGGAGACTAGATGAATGTAACAACTATAATTAACAAATGGAGTGTGGAATATTGAGAAAAGAGAAGTGTTATTTTAGCCCCTTTTGTACACAGCCTTCTCTTGCTCTGATTCTGACTTCATTTCACCTTCAGGGACATCATTAGTCAAAGCTGCAGTCTTCTGTGATATCGGCTTCAGCATGTCACTGATTAGAGATGGGCACGAAACGAGCAATTTTTCGTTTTCGTTTTCATTTTTCGTTTCGTTACGTAATGAAACGAAAAATGAATTTTGTCTCCAAAATGAAATGAAACGAACCGAAACACCAGAAATTTTGTCGTGCGTTTCGTTTTCGTTGCGGCAAATACATTGAACTGTAATGAATGCTAACGAAACAGCAATTTTTTGTTTTTGTTTTTCGTTTTTGTTTCATTACATAATGAAACGAAAATGATTTTTTTTTGCAAAAATTCATGAAAAACGAAAACGAACCGAAACCCCTAAACGACAAACACCATTTTTTTGAGTCGTGCCCATCTCTAGCACTGATATTACAACAAACCCAGGAATGAGAATATTGCATCGGGTAAGGGGAAATGACACGGAGGAGGCAGCAACAGTCAGGAAAATAGAACAAGATTTCTTTTTAAAATAAAGTGAATAGTGAAACACTCCAAGTCTTCCACATAAACACTTCTACTCCACCAACATTACATTTTTTTCCAGCCTAAAGACTGTCAGTGGGGAATATTGGAATTGAGTCTCATTTGTCAGGTCATGGGTGAAATAATAATAATAATAATAATAATAATAATAATAATAATAATAATAATAATAATAATAATAATAATAATAATAATAATAATAAATAATAAATAATAATAAATAATAATAAATAACCTTTATTGTCATTGTACAACCAGTGTACAGTGAAATTGGCTGAGTCCCCCACCTCAAATTCCCCCCCCCATGTTCCTATAGTATTATTGGGAGTACGTATATATTTAAAGGTTATCCCATGAAAATCAAAAGAGTTTTCCTCTCAGAAACATCACACACACATACGAGTTCTGGATAAACAAGCAGGATACCCCTCTGCTTTTGGGATCTTGTTTAGCCGTAGCTGAAGGGGAATGCATGGATATTTGGCCGCAAAATAAAATCGAATAAAATCAATTTAATTTCCTTCTGGAGCTGTGGGGGAGGACAGGCAACAAAAACCAGGAACCATCGTGAGGAGACTAGGGGCAGCACCAACCCACAGGAAGGAACAGTGAGACCCCAGAAACGCAACTTGTGTCGCGTGTTAACATTATAATTTCTTTTTAGTAGATTTGTAGTTGGTTGCTGCCCACCCTTCCTACCACCCTGCTATGGCAGATTTTTTCATCCACAAGGTTTTTAGAGCCCATCACTTAAAACACCACAAGGACTGCTTTCTGTGGCCCCTGCCCTGCCATTTGTGGTGCCTGCCTGATGTGCAATAGCATGATCTTATTCCTCATATCATAGTGCTTCCCGTCTCCCACGGCACCTTGTTTAATTGATTTTAAAACCCAGAGGTTTTCTCTGGGCATCTAAAACTCTGGCATACTGGAAGGAAAAAAGAGATGAAACCCAGAAAGCAGGGTTTGGTGTTTGAAAGGGATGGAAGTGGAATTGTTTTGCCAGAGAAGGTGTCAGATCTCGGGGATTCAAAGCAGGGGTGGTTAAACCAGGGGCAGCCCTGACACTAGGCGAAGTGGGGTAGCCACCCTAGATAAGAGTCCAACAGAGATGGTGAATTCCCCTCTTCCTCTCCAAAATTCCCACCATCCAAGAAAAATTTTACCTCCAAAGCACTGCTTCTGAGTTTTCTCAGAAGGATTGGTGAGGCATAATTGGTGCTTTGCTCCCTTTGTCCATTGAGGAATAACTGTATATACTTGAATATAACTCTAGTTTTTCAGCCCTAATTTTGGGCTTAAAAAGGGGCCCTTGACTTATACTCGGGTCAGTACTTTTATCCACTGAGGCAAGTGCTTGGGTCGGTGGCTAAAAGTCATTTTAAATATTGCGCGCCGCTTCTCTTGACCCTCCTCTGCATCACGGGGGAGCAGCATGTGATGTTTAAAATGACTTTTAGCCACCGAGGGCAAGCGCTTGCCTCGATGGCTAAAAGTCATTTTAAACATCACACACCACTCACCCAGCTCACAAAGGAGGAGCTGCCAGGCCCTGCTGCATTTCCCACCCTAGACTTATACTCAAGTCAATAAGTTTCCCCAGTTTTTTGGGATTAAATTAGGGGCCTCGATTTATACTAGGGTCGATTTATACTCGAGTATATACGGTAAGCCTGGATATAAAACACAATTATATGCTCCATTGTTTCTGCCTCTCCTCCTACCCCTTTCCCCCATGCTCTCCCATACAGAGTGGACAAATCTTTCCCTAGGAACCCTGAGCCATTCATTCATTCATTTGTTGACTGACATCATTCCATCCTAATCTCCAGCAATCCCTTTATCAGTCTCCCTGCTCTCACTATCATTTAAAGCACCTGCCAGTCTTGTGCCTGCAGAAACATACCTGTATTCCTCTGCTTTCCACTCCCCTGTATGGTTGGTGGCATGTTTATACAGGAACCAATAAATAAATAAATAAATAAATAAATAAATAAATAAATAAATAAAGCAGCATAAAATAAAGCAGCAGAACTATTGAGTTCAGATCACCCTCCTATAAAAATTTGGGTCAGAGGATCTTTGACTGTTTCTTTAAGTTTTATGGCAGGCGGATCAGCAATTGCTCTTGTACCAGGCTACTGTACAAGACGAGACGCTCCTGCTAGAACGTTTGGGGAGCTCAGAGAAGGGCTTGTTGATTTAATTCCTCTTTCCATCCCTCTCTTTCCAACGACTTGGTCATTATGATTAAGAGGAGGGAAAGCAGGATAAGTAAAGGGTTTGAAAACGAGGACCCATTGAGGGCACTGGGCACTTTTCATCCAGAGAAGATCAACAGGTGCTATCCTAGGAAAACCATTTTTTATTATCTGTAGGGCCGTCAGGCATAAGATAGAGCCTTTTCACACGACCCCTAAGATCCGCTGGCCACTTAAATTCGGACCAGAGATCTTAGGGGTTCGTTGCTCTTCCTGTGTCCCCATCCCTCCACACTTCCTTGATCCTGTCTGCGTGAGGGGAGGGAGAAAAAAAGAAAGGAAAAAATGCAGGCTCACCTCCGTTCTGCCTCTTGCTCTTGCCACGGCAACATTCAGTCTCTTAAGTAGCTCTTAAAGGGGCGGGAGCCAAAAAAACAACAAACAGAAGTGAGGAGAGCCCTGCACTCACTATCGTTACACCGCATCAAGGAATTTTCACCTCCAGAGAGCAGGTACTTGAAAGGTGCGCTGAGACACGCTAAAGTGGGCGTGGTCGCACTTAATTTCCTGTAAACTCCGGAGCTGGTGGGGAAACATTTTTAAGCTCCGGAGCTGGGAGCCATTTGCCACGGAGTTTAGGGGTCGTGTATAAACGCCCATAGAGAGAGCTTGCTTTTTGCAGTTCCAGCAGGTAGGACCCATGGTAAGGGAATCAAACAACAGGACCGGCAATGCTGACTCAACATTAGGAAGATCTTGCTGGTTTTTTTTATAGTCTCACATGCTGCCTGTGGTTGGAGTGATGGGGAGGGACCTCTCCGAGTTGTGGTGACTGCTCATAGGTCCAGCACTAATCAATCATTTCCCCTTACCTCTGAATTCAAAGACAGCCCCACCTTTCTGCTGAGCGGTTCTTTTCTTTCTCCTTAGTCTGTTGAAATGTGTTGTTGAAAGCAGTCGGTTGGTTTGTTAGTTTGCTGTTGATCTGCTCACAGCCGTAAGTAATGAAACATTTTCATTCTCCTACATATGTCTCAGAGTGAGTTCCTGGGACCTTTAAGTGCCAGTTGATGAATAAGGAGAGTCTGCTGAACACCAAGGTATTCTGTTTTGTGAACCACTGCACCTCTGCTGCAGATCTTGAGGGATTTAACCAAAAATTCTGCAACAGGATTTCCTTTGACGGTGGGGTGGATTATTGCAGAGGATGGTGGCCTCTCATTTTTAAAGATGAGACACACCAGATAGATTGATCCAAAGCCGCCATTTATCTGCACACAGCTGGACTAGCCATTGTTTTTACATCTCTGTATTAACATTGTGGGAAAATATCTCTGGTGGTTCTGCAAGTTGAAGCTGTTCTGGTACTAAATGTGCACTATCTATCTGCTCAGAAAAAAAGTCCCATTGACTTCAGGGAGGTTCACTCCCTCCCAGTTAACTGGATAGAGGTTCACAGCCTTAATCTGAGCCCAATTCAAAGTGCTTGTTTTGACATTAAAGCCCTAAATGGCTTAGGACCTAGATACATGAAGGACCACCTCCTTCCATATGAACCTACCCGGCAATTAAGATCGAGCCAAGGGGCCCTCCTGAAAAAGCCATCCCTCAAGGAAGTGAAAGGGATGGCTTGTAGGAACAGGGCCTTTTGGGCAGCTGCCCTCATATTATGGAATGCACTCCCAAGTGAGACCCGCCTGGCGCCAACGTTGATGACATTCATGTGCCAGGTAAAAACATTCCTCTTCCAGAAGTTTTTAAACTGATTATTGTGGGTCCTGGTGGCGATTTTAGTGTCGTATTTTAATATATTGTATTTATTGTATTTAAATGTTTTCATTGTTTTAATTTTATTGCAATTTTGATGTTTTAATTGTCTGAACTGTTTATTTTGATTGTGAGCCGCCCAGAGACCTTTGGGTAGTGGGCGGTATACAAGCTATATAAATAAATAAATAAATAAATAAATAAATAAATAAATAAATAAATAAATAAAACAAAAGCAAAAAGCACACCAATTTCAAATGAAACTTCAGCTTGTTCATTACATTTTCATTTCATATCCTTCCAAGGGAGATGCATCTTTACATGATGAGAGTCAAATAGAGGTCTTAAGCGAGCATCGCTGGTTCTTCTACCACATTAACTTTGGAACATGCTCTTTTTTTCCCTGTCAGAAAGAACATTCTGTTCTTGTAAGAGCAGGTTGGTCTGGGACTGCAGAATGAACACGACCTCACAAGACCACCCTCTCCACTGGCTAGATGCATGATGAGCTCTTGTACAGTATAAAGTCTTCTGGTATTTGGATGTGTGAGTTTGCAGAGGTGCAGTGGGGCTGACTTTGGGTCAATATAGCCTCTTGCAAGGGCCATAAGAGCCATCTGATTGAACGTAAGACAATATTTGTAATAAATAGAATAAATCTTCAAAATATCATTGCAGGAATGATCTTCATAGAGCCAAAGCTAGCACTTATTCCTCAGTACGACCTGATTCTGTACTGTTGTTATCAATATTTTCCCATTGTCCACACAATGCCATTGTCTATGACATTTTTTGTGCTTCTCCGGCTGCCATCTTGTTAGTTCATAGAATCACAGAATTATAGAGTTGGAAGGAGACCTCAAGGGCTATCTAGTCCAACCCCCTGCCATGCAGGAACCCCATCACAGTATTTCCGACAGATGGCCATCCAGCCTCTGTTTAAAGACCTCCAAAGGATGAGACTCCACCACCACCCTTTGTGGCATCATATTGCACTGCCGAACAGCTCTAACCGTCATGAAGTTCTTCCAAATGTTCAAATGGAATCTCTTTTCTTGTAGATTGAAACCACTGCCCCAAGACCTAGTCTCTGAAGCCATGGAAAACAAACCTGTTCCCTCTTCCATATGACATCCTTTTTGTAAGGCTAAACATTCCCAGCTCCCTAAGCCGTTCCTCATAAGACATTTCTTCCAGACCTTCAACCAGTTAGGTACACCCTTATCAGCATATTGCAGTCAGTGTAAATTTTGATGCCAGGTTATTGCAAAAAATAAAAATAAAAAATAAAAAATAAAAATAAAAAAATCTGAATATACCTAAGTAACATTGTAATTCAGAGTTATATTTCTCAATATCCCAAAACAACCACCACCACCACCACCACCACCACCACCAATGACTTTGGAGTTCTGCACTGAATTTTTTCCTGACAGGTTCCCCATCATGTCAGATCCTCATCATGATGGCAAAAGCTGTCATACTTACTGAGTTTAGCGGTGGAGACAGATGAGAGCTTAGTTCAGTTGATGTTTTGAAAAGAAAAGGCTAAAATGTGCAAAAGCATTCATAATTTTTGGGCTCATAAGCAGCAGGATTTTATTATTTGTTTATTGATTGTTTTAAATTGTTTTTGTTTGATGGTTTTAATAGCTATGCTGTTTTATAGTTTTAATATATTGTTGTATGCTGCCCAGAGACCAGTTGCTAGTAGTGGGGCATCTATTTTTTAAAATTAATAATAGTAATAATTTTAATATTAAGTATTTGAGCTGGGTTTTTTTTAAATTAAACTGGCAGAAAATGAATAGAGACATGTATCAATTTCTCTGTCAGCCTCAGAGCTGTAACCAGCTATTTTAAACACAGGTCGCATTAACTCTCATCCAGTCCAATCTGAGTCAAGGTTCTGAGCCTCGGTTCTGAAACAGGGGTGTGGCGTAGGGAGGGCAAAGGGGCAGGGTGCCCCGGGCGCAGCAATTAAGGGGTGCCAAATTGCCTACATCCCTGCCCCCTTGTCCGCCATCTCTGAGTCCGCCTGCAGGAAGGCAGGCATGCGAGAGCGGGGGCTGCGGCACCCTCCTCCTCCAACTCTTTGTTGCCAGGCGCTAATGCGCGCCCATGCACACACATGCACACGGGCCTGCGCCCGCGCGCCCCATGCCCGCAGGTTTGCTGGGTGGATGGGATGAAGTTGGGGAG
>JAHTLZ010000379.1:59845906-59857204 GCA_023846285.1 Phrynocephalus versicolor | reverse complement strand
TTATTTATTTATTTATTTATTTATTTATTTATTTATTTATTTATTTATTTTTGCATTTGTATACCGCTCCCATTTCCCAGACCTGGGTGATCACTGAGTGCACAGTGATTTGTTGTTAGTTGTTCTGTTTGTTTGTCCCAGCCCTTTCTTGCCGGAGTCTGCCTTGTTGTATGGTTGTTGATGTTATATTTTTTACTTTATTTTTATTGATTTAGTATGTTTGGGGTTTTCTTTGTTTGGGCAAGTTGTTTATTTGCTTTGGATTAGCGACTTGAACAGGACGTCATACTTGATAGCCTTATACACCCCTTCCAGTTCAAGTGTTCTAGGATTCTTTGATTTTAGAGTGTACATAGATCCCATTCTTTTCCCCTAACATTCACCAGTAGGTTCACTTCTAGATTTTGTGCCCTCTAACTCCACGCCCACTCCCCATGGCCTATCTGTCACAGCTGGAGATGTACAAGTTTAGGAAAGCCTTTACTCTGGCCAGGTGTGAGGCTTTCCCTTCTGCAGTGCTGGAAAGCAGATGTAAGAGCATCCCGAGTGAACAGAGACTCTGTCCTTGTGGCTCTGATGAGATAGAATCCATTGAGCATATGATGCTCAGATGCAGTAGGCATAAAAAGACCCGGGCAAAACACATCACACCGCTCTTAAAAGATATGGCAGGCCAATCGAACTCAGACTATTGTAATCAATTGCTAATTGACCAAAGTCGGACTACTACCGAACTGGTGGCAAAATTTTGGGTGGCATGTCACAGCAACCAGAATAGATAGCTGAACTCTTAAACCTTGGTTTTATATTGTTATATTTGTTGTCTTGAAGGCTTTTTAAAAATAACTTACCTACCACTAGCTCCACCCTAGTTACAGCCCCAATCCGTCTGGCAGAACGAGGATGCGTCATAGGTTTTGCATGACAATTCTCTAACTTCCTCTAGCTGGTGGCCATGTTGGCTGAGAAATATGGGAAGCCATAATCCCAAAGGTGCTTTCCCAAATGCTGCAGACTGAGCAGGCAAGAGTCCTGCAGAACAACTCAGTGCCAAGAAAAAAGTGCAACTCCCAAGCTCAGCCCTGTGGCGTGAGTGCCTTGGTGCTTTGCCACCGTCATTACCCTTTCTGAATGGCATTTGCAGCCAACTCTCCATCCATCCATTTTGAATTAATTTTTCAATTATTGATTTAGTGAGGCCCTGTGCAGAAGCCCAAGTGCATAGCATCTGCTGTGTTGCCCTTTCAGCACGGGTGGTGGTTCTTTGTATGCATTTATTACGGAAATTAAAAAGAAGGCAACCCTGCCAGCAAAATATATCAGAAAAGGTGTGTGCGTATGTGTGAACTCACAGATGCATCCCTAAACCACTTTGGGATTTGCTAGGCTTGTGAGGAGTACAAAGCTGGTAAAACAACTTTTAAAAACATTTTTATAACATTTACAAAACCACCACCACCACCACCCACCCACCCACTCTGGGCAGCCTGGCACAGGGATGCTAAAACCTAAGCACAGAACTAGAGATGGGCACAAAACGAACAATTTTTCGTTTCCGTTTCCGGTTTTTTGTTTCATTATGCAACGAAAGGACAAACGAATTTTGTCTCTAAAATGAAACGAAATGAACAGAAACCCCGGAAATTTTGTCGTGCATTTCGTTTTCGTTACGGCAATACAAGTGATCTGCTTTAAATGCTTAAAAAAAACACAAAAAATTGAAATAAATGGTAACGAAATGGTAACGAAACGAACGAAAACAAAAATGAACTTTTTGCAAAAATCCACGAAATACGGAAGCGAACCAAAACGGACCCCCTAAACGACAAACAACAAACGAAACACCATTTTTTTTTATTCGTGCCCATCTCTGCACAGAATATTTGTTTGTTTAAAATACTGTACAGTATTTCCAGCCCACCTAACATTGCAAGCTCTCAGGGCAAGTTATGGCAATGGATAAAACAATTTAAAAGCAGAACATCTTTGAAAAGTACATCAAATTAAAGCATTACACCCACTGTATTAAAGCCTGCACAATCCACAAAGGCTCTAAGAAATTAGCATGTTTCGACGTGGTGCCCAAATGATGCCAAATGTTGGCTCCAACTCAGCACCCAAGGGGAGTGCATTCCACAGCCAAGGTGCTAAAATTATGGTAGCCCATCCTCATGTCTCCACATAATGAACCCATCTCTACAACGATTGGGCTCTAAGGAAAGATGATCCTTCCAATATCCAGGTCTTAAGCTACTCAGGATAAAAAGGGTTTAGCAGTTCATTGGTTCTAATCGTTAGGCTCACATTTTGAGGTTCATTCCCCGCCGCTCACGTCTCGGCTCTGCAACCCTAATCCATATACTGCAGATCAGCTACAAATCTCTCAGGAGATCTAGATTTACCTTTGTCCCTTCTTTAGTTCCTTCCTTTTTAAGTAGATCCTTGTGGTGCTGGGGTTTAACTGCAGTACTGCAGTGAAGACTCTGCTCATGTCTTGAGTTTAATCCCGGCTTGAAGGTGGCTTGAGGTTGGCTCAACCTTCCATCCTTCCAAGATAAGTAAACTGAGCATCTACCTTACTGGCAGGGGGTTGGGCGGGAGGGAAATAGTGTGTAGCCTTGCATACTTAAAATGTAAACTGCCCAGAGAGTGCGTTAAGTCCTATAAGGTGATATATAAACTGCACACTTTGCATTAGGAAGGTGAAAAGCATTTTGATACATGTTCTGTAATCATGGACAGATTAGAGTGCTGGGCCAAAGCTAACGGAATGGGTTTTAACAGAGAGAAATATAGGGTGGTGCATCTAGGTTTTTTTTAAAAATGAATTGCACAGATATAGGATGGGAGACACCTGGCTGGAGAATAATACATGTGAAAGGGATCTGGGATTCTGAGTGAACCACAAATTGACCATGAGTCAGCAGTGTGACATGGTGGTCAAGAAAGCCAATGCGATTCTGCATCAACAGCAGCATAATGTTGATAGATCAAGGGAAGTGACAGTACCAATGTATTCTGCTCTGGTCAGACCCCACCTGCAGTACTGTGTCCAGTTCTTTGCATCTCAGTTTAAAAAGGATGTTGATGAACAGGTCCAGAAGAGGGCAACCAGGATGGTTAAAAGTCTGGAAGAAATGTCTTAGAAGGAGCGACTTAGGGAGGTGGGAATGTTTAGCCTTACAAAAAGAAGACTGAGAGGGGATATGACAGCCATGTTTAAATATTTGAAAGTAGAGATGGGCACGAAACGAACAATTTTTTGTTTCCGTTTCCGTTTTGTTTTGTTACATAACGAAACGACAAATGAATTTTGTCTCTAAAATGAAACGAAATGAACAGAAACACTGGAAATTTTGTCGTGCGTTTCGTTTCCCTTACTGCAATATGAGTGAATTGCTTAAAATCCTTTAAAAAATCACAAAAAATTGAAATAAATGGTAATGAAATCGTAACAAACGAACGAAAATGAAAACGATTTTTTTGGAAAAATTCGCGAAAAATGGAAACGAACCAAAACGGACCCTCCAAATGAGAAACGACAAACGAAATGCCATTTTTTAATTCGTGCCCATCTCTATTTGAAAGGGTGTCATATCGAAGAGGTGACTGGTTTGATTTTGATGGCTTCATGGAAATTGCCCCTTCCACTGGGACTCGTGGCCATGGTTTCAAATTACAGGAAAAGAGTTTCAATTTAAACATTAGAAAGAACTTCCTGATGGTTAGAGCTGTCTGGCAGTGGAATATGCTGCTACAAAAGGTGGTGGAGCCTCTTTCTTTGGAGGTTTTTAAACAGAGGCTGAATGGCCATCTGTTGGGAGCACTGTGATGGGGGTTCCTGCATGGCAGGGGGTTGGACTAGATGGCCCTTGAGGTCTTTTCCAACTCTATGATTCTATGATTCTACCCTCAGATCAGCATCCTTCTAATGCACTATTTCAAAAATATATATGTAATATATTGTAAACTGCCCAGAGTTCCGTCCGGAAGATGGGCGGTATAAAAATACAATAAATAAATAAATAAATAAATAAATAAATAAATAAATAAATAAATAATACTTTTATGAACTGAGATATACAAGGGAAAAAATCAGAAAAGTCTGAAAAGCCAAGGAAAATATCTTTTGAGCCATGGATGAACTCTGAACTGCTTGTAATCAGGCCATTTTGTTTAAAAGTAGAGAGAGAGAAAGTTATGTTTTTTGAACTGCTGCTCCCTACAGCCCACTATGGAATTCCAGTGCATGGTTCTGAAAACTGTAGTCCAAAAAAGGAGAGGAAGTTTTCTCCATCTCTCTGCTGACCAAGAAAATTCTCAGATATTCCTAGAATAAACATGTGTGGATAATTTAAAAATTAACTTCTAGCTCCGCTTGGAATAGCAGGAATGATTAATGCTGCCAGGGCAAGATAATGCATGGGGAAGGAATCCCAACTGGAGAGATGAAAAACCTCAAGTGAGTTTTCCTGAAATCAGATGTCATTTCTGCACTGGGAGCTGTGGGTTGCTTGAATGACCAATTAGGCCTAGGGGATCTGGAGACGTAATGCTCTGTTGGAAAGTCTGGAACAGGTTGTATAGCCTTCTGTTGTTCAGGAGGGTGCAAAACAAATGCATAATACAGTACATGGCGGGAGAGATACACAACAACAACAACAACCACCACCACCACCACCACCACCACCACCACCACCACCACCACCTTGAGGCAAAATCTCTGGTACTTTTTCCTTCCACCTTCATTAAATCAGGGGAGTTTTAATAAACCAAGACTGAAGTTTCGTTGTAGAGCTAAACAAGCTAGAAATTTGTTGTAGAACTGAACAAGCTAGAAATCCATTCCAGAAAAATGAGGAAAGTCTTGACAAACTGATCGTTATCTATCAAACGTCATACCCAAATATTTTGATCTTATGTATTCAGTATATTTATTTACTTATTTTATTTATTTATTTGAGAGTATTTTTACCTCGCCTTTCTCCTTGGAAAAAGGACCCAAGATGGCTTACAGAATGAGGGAAAATATACAGTCCAGTACAATTAAGACATGCTCAAGTATTGAGAACAGAGAATTGAGGGACATCTTACAGCATTAATAGACAACATTACGTTAAAGCTACAAGAGAACACGAGCAGTATAATTCTCTGTGGTGTTAAAACTTGGACCTTTGCAGACGCATTATACCGGAGGCTGGAAGCATTTGAGATGTGGACGTACAGACGAATTCTGAAGATACCTTGGACAGCCAGAGTCACTAACATGACCGTATTATATAGTATGAATAAAAAGCTAGAAGTTCTCAATACCATAAAGAGAAGAAAATTACAACATTTTGGTCACATAATGTGCAGTAACAAATACCATCTGCTGCAGGTTATCCTTCACGGAAAAATAGATGGGAAGCACTGCCAGGGGTGAAGAAGAACATTCTGGCTTAAGAATTTAAGCCAATGGTGCACAGTGAGCACATCTCTATTTAGAATAGTGTTAGAATACCAGATTAAGCTATCGATCGCCAATGTTCTACGAGGACATGACACTTGAAAAAGAAGGTGGCTGAACTTTCAGCAACCACTGTGGGAAGGATGATGGTATTTCATTAAGTTCAGAGAGAACCTACTCTGAAAGGGAAAAGGCAGAAGAAACCAAGGAGATATTGAATCAAAGGAAGGAGGAAGACAATTAGATTAAGTGATGGTTCCTTCTGCCTTACATACCATACTTAATTTGTACACGACCCCTAAACTCCGCCGCAAATGGCTCCCAGCTCCGGAGCTTTAAATTGTTTCCCCACCAGCTCCGGAGTTTACAGATAATTAAGTGTGACCACGCCCACCTAAGCGCGTCCCAGCGCACTTTTCAGGTACCTGTTCTCCGGAGGTGAAAATTCATGATGCGGATATAACGTAGTGACTGCCGGGCTCTCCTTGCTTCTGTTTGTTCTTTTTTTGCCCCCCGCCCCTTTAAGAGATCTGAATGCAGTGCCAGGACAGCAGAACAGAGGTGAGCAACATTCTTTTCTTCCTTTTTTTCTCCCTTCCGTCACGCAGCCAGCAGCCAGGAGTGCGGAGGGGGTGGGAACGCAGGAACAGCGACAAACCCCTAAGATCTCTGGTCCGAATTTAAGTGGCCAGCGGATCTTAGGGGTCGTGTGAAAAGGCTCTTAGTTAACAAAAGGGTAGAAAAGATGCACTTTGGTTAAGAATCATTACTTGCCTTGAGTGGGTTGGGTTTTTGTTTGTTTGTTTTTTTGGGGGGGGCAGGTCCACAGGCAACCAAAACGAACCGTTTTGTTTCATTTCATTTCTCTTAGAGGGGGCAGTTCATTTTGTTTTGTTACGTAACGAAATGAATAACGAACAACGACATGAACCAAAAGTTTGTTTCATGCCCATCTCTAATGGAGGTGACCCTTTTCAGAGTTCTCCAAAAAGAAAATACATTACACATGCCTTTCTTCTGGGGTTGCCTCAGGAATAGAGATGGGCACGACTCAGAAAAAAAGTTTCGTTTTCGTTTTCGGCTAGGGTCTGAGTCGTTTCGTTTCCGTTTTTGTGGGCTAATTTCAAATTTTTTTGTTTTCGTTTCGTTACGTAACGAAAACGGAAAACGAAAACGAAAACGAAAAATTTTTCGTTTCTCCCCATTTAGCTCAATTGAGTGCTTTTCCAGTAACGAAAAACGAAAATTGGCTCGAAATTAGTCGTTTCGTTTCCGTTTTCGGTCCAGGTTGGTGCCGATTTTCGTTTTCGTTTCGTTTCCGTAACGAAAACGAAAAACGAAAACGAAAACGAAAATACCGCTAAGTCGTGCCCATCTCTACTCAGGAATCTTTAGCATAACCAAGGCCCCTTAGTTTGGGGGTGGGGGAGCTCTCATGCTCAGTCTTATAGCCTAGTCTTTTCCCATAAGACAGACTTTGAACCACCAGACATAAGTAAAGTGCAAGTGGAAGGCACAAGACGGCAGCTTGAGATTAATAAACAAATAGTCAAGGAATACCTTACAATCTTGAACGAGTTCAAATCTCCAGGGCCCTATGAACTGCATCCAAGAGTGCTGAAAGCATTGGCTCAAGAATTGACATGAGGCAATGGTCTCAAACGACAGGAAAAGAGATTCAGGTTAAACATTAGGAAGAACTTAATGACAGAGCTGTTCAGCAGTGGAATATGCTGCCACAGAGGGTGGTGGAGTCTCCTTTTTTGGAGATTTTTAAGTAGAGGCAGGATGGCCATCTGTTGGGAGTCCTGTGATGGGGGCTCCTGCATGGCAGAGGTTTGGACTAGATGGCCCTTGAGGTCTCTTCTAACTCTACGATTCGATGATTCTAAGAACTCTCAGAACTGCTGTCCATTATTTTCTTGAAATCACGGGAAACAGGTGAGGTGCCAGGTGAATGGAGGTGGGTTAATGTTCTCCTTCTCTTCAACAATGGCAAAAAACAGGAACCTGGAAGCTACAGGCCAGTCAGCCTGATATCAATCCAAGCAAAAAAATTCTGGAACAGATTATTAAGCAGTCACTACGCAACCACCTAGCAAACATGAACTGGAAGCCAACACAGATTTGTGGAACAAGAACAAACTGTATGTATAGTGTTTGTGAATGTACATCTCCCTCTCTTAAATGATCAAGAGAATAAAATTCCTACCAGACATTTAACATATCTGGCACTTAGGAGCTTTTACAGGGAAGGATGGCGGATTTCCCCTTAGACTGGTATCCTACACTTAAAGTCACAGCAGCTCGGCTGCTGTACAAAAATATGCTGTTTCTTGAGATTCTTCAGCTTTGCACCTCTTATTGTTAACCTAGCAGCCGTGATGTAGCCATAAAAGGCAAAATGGAGTTTATTCTGTCAAGGAAACAATAAAGATTTGAGTAAGGGAGTTTTTAAAGCAGCTAAACAAACTTGTTGTGAGTAAATTATAGTGTAATATGCACTTTCAAGCATATGTTGAACAAATATGTATCTATAAAATCCTCTCATCCAGATGCCCAGTTCATTTGGAGAGGCAATCTGCTCAAGGGAGACCGGCAAGCCACAAGTTTACAAGGCAAAAACAAGGAATTTATATGTATTTCCATGCAGAAAAACCCAAAGATGAATATCTGATGAGTAGCCAGGAGCTGAGAAGCGGCCCATAGGCACTCACCTGGACACATCCTATGGGGCAACACCAGATGTTTAGGCTCTGCTGCGGCGTCACACAACATGGTCAAAAGATGAGAGGTGGGCTTGTATTGCGATGACCAGCTGATTGAAGGATCTTGATAAGAGGGAAAGGGTTTTCTGTATAAGTTGCATGGCCAGCCCTACCCTTAGGCAGAATGACATGCCCACCCCAGTATTCAGGAAATACTGAACGACAAAGCTATTGGTGTTATGCGACCTGTCCTGCCCCAGAGTTAGACGGTTACTTCACGTCCCTCTCATCGTGATTCACGGTCACGTTTGGGACCGGTACGAGAAAATGTTACTCCACGTCCATTGCATGACGGCAGAATCTCATCCCGACCACACCGCCTGAACTGGGATTTAAGTGTGATGAGCCATACCTCTTCCTGACCTCGGGAATTCTCTTGTCTCGGTTCCTGTTTTGAGATAAGTGCCCGTGAAGTAAGGCTCATCCCGCAACGTGCACATTCTCCATCTGGTGGCAGGAGTGCAAAGTTGCATTCTCCAGTACAATCCCAATGGCGTAAACAATGCATTGCAGAGAGATAAGAAGGCATAAAACCTCGAACTTTGCTGCTTAATGCATGAAAGGCAAAGTTACGGAGAATCGAAATATCGAAAAACGGTAGGTCGGACAAAAAAAGAGGGGGAAACAAAGGCGGGGAAGTAGAGATATTATCACGAAACAAGACGTGAAGTAGCAGTTGTCACAATACCATCAATCACGCCCGTGAGTAAATGGAAACAGGGACAGAACCGGGACAAGACCACGTGACCGCGAATGACATTATCACGAAATGAAGGTAATCTCAGAACGAGGAAGGACGTGAAGTAACCGCCTTAGTCTGCCTGTTCTTTTCTCAGCCATCACGAAAGACACTGTTCCATTAGCAGCACTGATTTCTGCACACTGGGATGTGTGTGTCTTTTAAATCCTTCACTTCAGGCAGCGAAATCGCCTCCCAAATTTACACACCCACAACGGAGGAGACTCCGCCAGCTTCCAAACCTCTCTGCTCTTGAGAAGCTCTTCTCGATGTTTCATTTTCCATTGTTATGGCTGCTGACTGCCTTCAGGTTATCACCTCCAGAAACGGTTGGAGACGGTGTCTTCTGTTTTTGTCAACTCTTTATTTATTTACTGTTATGGCCGTGATTCGCCGCTCATCCATTTCTGCCTCTCACTTTCCAACCTCCTGAAAAATGGAAAGTCTCCATATGTGCTTGCTACCCTAATAGGCAACATACGTGGCAATTAGGAGGTGATGGCGGTTTTTCTGCCCCCCCCCCCTTTGAATTAGGGCCAGCTTGCTTTTCATGGAACACACTTGATTTTGAAATAAAATTCCCAGGAAAAAACTTTGAGCAGTTCAGCCACATCCTGTGGGCGCAGATTTACGAGCATACATTGTACTGTAATATGCAGGGCTTATCTTTTTAATAGACAATTAAAATAAGAAATGCTTCTGGTTTGTGGGAAGGTGTGCTTCCATAAATATACAGACAGAAGTAGCTTAGTGATTTTGGTGTGCTTTCTATGAAAAACTTTGAGGTTTAATCTTCCTGTTGACTTTTTGCTTTCTTATGTATATAGTGTCTTATAAAACTCATCTTCTCATAAGTTGTTAAGATTTCCTTTTCTCACTAGCAATGTCTAGGGCTTTCTGTTGTCGTTATTGTTGATCTGTCTGTAAGAGAAAGAAAATGAGAGAAGAGAAGACACAGGAGAGTCGTAAATGAAAGGAAGTTTTCTTTTCTGTTATGTTTCTTGTTGAAATCCTTGCACAGATTAACACGGCTACAATGTTGAAAATAAATGGAAGGAAGTGTCACCTGGCCTTCCATAAAATTCTGTAAACAAGAAGGAGTGATGAATTTTTATTGCACAATAAAAGTCTTATCTGGAAGCAACTATAGCTTTTAGAACCGGGAAGAAAATGAAAAGGAAGAGTTACATTTTTTATTTTGGGAAGACATCTCTATTCTTGAAGTCCAAAACGGTAACGTTTCCAGGTTCTGCTGAGATGAAGTGTGTGCATGTTTGTGTGGAGACCTAGATTCACCCGTAGAGATCCCAGGATGGAGACCAAAGCCAGAAAACCTTAGCTCCCACCTGGCAAACAAAAGAACACGGATATTTGATCTTGACCTACTGAATAAGAGCAATGCCAGCGATGACACCCTGAACCTGGCAGGCCCCATATCCCACCCATCCAGGCTGAGATCCATGTAGAGCAGGCATGTCCTGATTTAGAGCAAATTCTTTACAGAAAATGGCACCCCTTCTTTAGCTGGACACCTAGCTGACCAAAGTGGACAGACCTTAGTGTCCCTCAGGTTACTAAAAAACCCTCCTCTTTGGAAGGTGGCAAACTCTGTGCATTTGCTGAAGGTTTTAAAACAGATGATGGACATATGTGACAGATGCTTGATCTGTGAACTACCACATTGTCAGAATCTGAATGACATGACCCTTGCATTTTGTGCAACTTTACCACTACATGATTCTAGGACTAGTAACCTCCACTCATGTTTCCAAGGGACATGAGGCTAAGGTAGTGGCTCCGAACCTCCTGATGTTCTTGGATCACAATTCCTAGAAGCCTTCACCGCTATCTGTCCTGGCCAGGATTTCTGGGAATTGTAGTTCTAAAACATCTGGAGTCACCAGGTTGGGAATCATTCGGCTAAGGGGTGGAGGAAAGATAGAGCGTAATGTTGAATTCTGCGTGGAGTGCTAATTTGTGGCTACTTTATCCATGGCTTCAATCTTTGGGTATGATGACCCATATCTCACAATTTTTATGGTGCAGAGGTTAAACAACTGTACTGCAGCTAAAACTGTGTTCACGACCTGAGGTTCAGTCCCAGACAGCTGGCTCATGGTTGACTCAGCCTTCTATCCTTCCAAACAGGGCCGGCGTGTCTATTAAAGTGAACTAGGCATTTACCTAGGGTGCCAAAATGGAGAGAGGGCACTGGCCAGCCTGCTGCCCCCCCTGCCGCCCCCCGCCACTGGCCACCGCCGCCCGTCCGCCCACCACCTGTCGCCATCCGCCCGCTGCCCTCCGCGCCCATCGCCGCCCACCCTCCGTGCTTGTCGCCATCC
>JAHTLZ010000379.1:59807119-59845896 GCA_023846285.1 Phrynocephalus versicolor | reverse complement strand
GCCCCACCCTCCCGCCCCTCACCTAGGGCGCAAAAAAACCTAGCGCCAGCTCTGCTTCCAAGGTTAGTAAAATAAGTACCCAGCTTGCTGGAGAGGCAATGTGTAGCCTGCACAATTAAATTGTAAACCGTCCAGAGAGGACTTTAAGCACTTTGGGGCAGTATATATGCAGAACACTTTGCTTTGCCTTCATCACCTCCCCATCTGGTCCTGTCCCCTCCTCGTTACCCTCCACCACTGCCATCTTTAGAGACAGCTGACCTGGCTTGCCGAAGGTGGGGTTGAGTTCCTAACTCCCATGTATGAACTGGTTTTTTTTTTAAAAAAAACTGAACTTGTTCATTTTCCAAGGGTTTGGGCATGGTTTGTGTTTTCTGGGGAGCCAAAAACCACCCTGGTTTGTAATTTTTCCAGTTTGTGCCCATCTCTATAGACTACTAACTAGAGGAACCATATGGGACGATATTTCTTAAAAAAACACAAAAACAAATAAATTGGTTATCCTCAGCAGCTAGGAAATGCCAGCCGACTGCAATGGATTGGAAAAGAGGCAAGGGGGGAAAGGCTGATCAAAGAAAATTGTAGAGTTATTTATTTTATTTTATTTTATTTGAGTATTTTTACCCCACCTTTCTCCTTGGAAAAAGGACCCCCCCCCCAAAAAAAAAAAGAAAAGAAAAAGAAAAAGGACCCAAGGCCACTTACAGAATGAGGGATAATATACAGTCCGGTACAATTAAGTGATGTTCAAGTATTGAGAACAAGGAATTGAGGGACATCTACAGCATTAATAGACAAAATTTCATTAAAGCAACAAGAGAATGCAAGCAGTTAAAGGAGAGTAAAGTTCCATTTAAAGTTTTGAGCGATGGAAACTAATGTTGAAAACATAGTGTCAATGTCAACCCATAAGGTTATAAGTATTTATAAATACAAAGTCTATGTGATCCTGTAGATTCATATAAAGGACACATAATAGGTAGACCATCAATCAGGGAAAGCTTGCCTGAAGAGAAAGGTCTTTGCCTGTTTCTGGAAATATAACAGAGAAGAGGCAGTCCTGGCCTCTAGTGGGAGGGAATTCCAGAGTCTGGGAGCAGCAGCTGAGAAGGCCCTTTCATGCGTTGTGGAAAGAAGAGCAACTGGGTAACTGGTACACAGAAAAGAGTACTTCGTGCTGCAACATTTTTTTGCGGGTGCAAAATGTACCACTATGACATTTACTATATGCACTCCTAAGCACAAAAGAATATCGAAAATTAATGTTATTTCAGTTTTTTTTTAAAAAAAATCCTGCATGAATTGCTTTCTTTGCTTCTAAAAGTAACTGATGCCACCCCCCCCCCAAAAGTAGTTTGTGAGGTGTCAAGCTAATTCTGTCCTGAGGTCTCTAACTACTAGGTGAGGACTGCCATTCTCGAGATTTGTTAGGCTTCACTCACGCTCCATATTCTCCTTATTCAGAACCACCACGCTGCAGACGCTCAGCCTTATCCTTTTCTACCCTCGATCTGCTCTCCGTTTATGACCTCTGAATGCTCATCCTCCTTCCCCTTGGGGGGCTTCCTTAATGGGTCTAACAGACACTCTTGCTAATGAACCTTGCCACTCCTCTTTTCTCTCCGGAGTTAGTTTTGACTTTAAGTGAGTCTCTCGATTCCTTCCACAGTTGGTTATGAAACCCGGGACCGGCCTTATAAAGAGGCGACCCAGACTTCTCTCGTTGGCAAGCAGCCTTTTGGAGAATGGAGTTCCCACTAGGCGTGGAGACTCCAGGACGCCTGGCCTATAACTTTGCAACAGAAAGCCCCATAAAGAGGAGCAAAGCATTTGAGGCTGTGGCGGAGAAAGAGAGAGAGAGAGAGAGAGAGAGAGAGAGAGAGAGAGAGAGAGAGATGGTTATGATGAGGAGGGGGCACGAGGGAAGAGGGTAACGGGAATCAGATTATAAACTAAGTCAATAACATTACAAGAGCAAATGCCTGTTGGGTATTACCCTCTGGGGCCATTTCAACCCATGAAAGCTACAATTAATTTTACAAAGTAAATCGCTCCGGCTTTAGAGGCTGCCCCTCCGGGGTAAACGCTGTAACCATGTGCGGTGGAAAAGAAAGAAGAAAAAAACCCCAACACACTGGGTATTATTTTCTAATTTAAAACCAATTGTGTCTTGGGGGTTTGAGCGACGTTTGAGATCAGAGCTCATTCTTTCGCAGAGGAACCCGGAAGGCTCGGGGCATGGGAAGTGGTGCCTGTTCATGGGAAGTGGTGCCTGTTCGGGCAGCCCGGAGAAAGTGGCAGAAGGGTGGGGTGGGGAGGGAGAGAGATTGTTGGAAAGAGACGAGGTAGCTGAAATTAACCTTGGAAGGCATTCAAATGAGGCTATGTAATAAGAGAACCACTTCTCCGGGCAAATTTGTTAGGATTAGGCCTTAACCGAGCTGTTGAAGAGAATTCAGGGGTGGCTTCCAGCCAAGGCAAAATGAGGCTTCTGGCTTCTTATACTACAGGGAAGTTTAGGCTAATGGCTTCGGTTCAACCTCTGATAGGAAAAAAATCCAGGAACAAAGGCACTAATTCTTCCCAAAGCCCCCCAAATCTCAGTTTATACATTTCTGTTTATGTTCATTCATAATGGATACACACAGCTGTTCTTATCATTCATATTCAAATTCCATATGCATTTTTATTATTTATTGCCTCGCCTTCCAACACGCTCGACTGAGGGAGGATGGGAGGGAAGGAGAGAAAGAAAGAGGTGGGGGGGAGAGGAAAAGGGAGGGAGGAAAAAAGCAATGGTAAATGTCTTGCCAAGCAGAAACTCCTGGAAACCTGCCTCAGTTCCTGGAACGGTGGATTTGCTGATGCCCTCAGTTTGCTCCCATATTGCCTCGCTAGCACAATGGTTCTCAACCTGGGGGTCGGGACCCCTTTGGGAGTTGAGCGACCATTTCACAGAGGTTGCCCTGAGCCAGTGATGAAAAAGGCACAAACGGTTTGGGTCTGGAGGAGGGGGGGAGGAAGGGGGGAAAGAGTGAGTTACAGCTTGATAGGTTGGAGGGGATGTCAGTCAATGGCACCGGAGGCTGCGATTGGCTGAGGGTGCCTGTAGAGCAGGGCTGTTCAACTTTGAACAGACCAAGGTCTACTTTATTCGCCCCAAAGTGCCTGAGGGCTACTACACTAAATTTTATCTATTCTGAGCACATGCTCATAAGTAAAAACTTTTTAAGTAGAGCAGCGGTTTCCCATAAGAATGCATTGAAAACCAATTAATCTGTTGTGGAAGGAACAGATTTTAGTGCACCATGGCCGTTGTACTGCCCCAATCAGCTGACACAGTTGGCTGGCAGACCCAGAACTTTGCTGGGACAGTGGTGGTCCTTGGGATGGGGGAGGGAGGGGTGGAGAACTTATCCCCTCAATTTTTTATTGATGGCCGGCGGGCTACTTTTGAACCCTTCACAGGCTACCAGTAGCCCGCGGTCTACCTCTCGGGCAGGCCTGGTGTAGAGGGAAGTCCTCTATGGCACCTGTGGCAGTGGCCTGCCAAAGGGGGCTTGTGGCCTCTTCCAAGCAGGGCAAGGAGGTCACCACAACATGAGGAACTGTATTAAAGGGTCACAGCATTAGGAAGGTTGAGAACCACTGCGCTAGCATCTGCCTATAGTTCAGGCAGGGCAGGTTTGTTTACCGTGCCAGTCATGCCTAGCTGAGGGGATAACCTCTAGTGTGGTAGGCTGCCAGCAGGTTCTCTGGAAAGTAACTCTTCAAGTACTGCAATACCCAGAATTTCTTCAGCTGGCAGAAGGATTCTGGGCTTCCACTTGAGCTATGCCAGGTGCTATGGCTGAGGTGGAGGTATAGTTGAAGACGACGCTCTGTACTGAGGTTTTCCAAAGCATTGTCTCATGAATGGCTGCCACATGGTGTTGCAATGCCCATCTTCTCTTTCTGCATGCTCTTTGACATGATTTCATTTCTTGTATTTTTCTTTTGTTTAATTTCGTTACATTGCTTGTTTAGATTTGATTGTCAAACACCTGTGTGGAGTGCCCTTGCCTATCAATCGATCAATCAATCAGTCAATCAATCAATCCTGCCTATAGGGCTCTGGGAGCAGCGGACCAGAAAAGAATAAGTTTTCCAAATGGAGTTCACTTGGATACATTGCAGGAGAGCCATGGGCTCAATGGCCCATCCTGTGGCCCCAAAGTGAGCCTGTAGACTTCAGTTATAATGGAACATTCTTCTTGTCACTAGGGTCAAGTGGTGTTCAACTGCCAGTCATTCACCTGGACCCATCTTATTCTTCATTGCAATCAGAAAAAGAATTTGGGTCAGACCCATGCCATGGGTGGGCAGCAACCCTACTATCTCAAGCAATGACTTGCTGCTTCTTTTATGGCAAGGCAAGGAAGTCAATTCTGCATGATTCCCCCTTTATTTAAGTCACTATAGATGAGGCAATGTGGAGAATATGATCTCATTCTTCCCTTTGAGGCTTCCAGATCGCCCAGCAAGATTTTAAACTCAGGTACCTAGGGCAGAACAAGGTTTCCTTCCTAGTCCATCTTCTTTGCCAGTGTTCGCAAAGATTGACTGAGAGTAACTGGCTCCCTACTTTGCTCTCCTTCCGAACTGGCATTTGCATGGATATTGGCTTGTGAGGCATTCGATCAACAGGCAGGGACAAAATGCTCAGTACTTCAGCTCTGTTCAATTCAAACCCATCTTCTCCACAAATAAGTCGGCGACAAGGCACAGGCCTTCCAAAACCAAAACACAACACAACAACAACAGACATTTCTGGGAGACTACAGCTCCCAGAATCGCCCCCATCCCCACCCCACCCCAGCAACATGACATAAGAAGATAAGAAGAGCCATGCTGGATCAGGCCAATGGCCCATCTAGTCCAGCTTCCTGTATCTCACAGTGGCCCCACCAGATGCCTCTGGGAGCAAACGAGACTAGATATCTGTCTCCTGATACCACTCCCCTGCATCTGGCCCTTGAAGTACCCCGGTTTTAAGCCTGGAGATGACACATCTCCCTCATGGTTTGTAACCTGTGATGGACTTCTCCTCCAGGAATCTGTCCAATCTCCTTTTGAAGGCATCCAGGCCAGATGCCATCCCCATATCCTGTGGCAGGGAGTTCCACAGACCAACAGCACGCTGGGTGAAAAATATTTTCTTTTGTCTGTTCTTACTCTCGCAGCCCACAATCTGAGTGTATGTCCCCTAGTTCTGGTATTTTGTGAGAGGGAGAAGAGCTTCTCTCTATCCAGTATAGAGCTTCCCTCTATCCGGCAGTATAACCACTGGTTATACTGCCGGAGAGACTTTGAGAGTTGTATTTCTCTCCCTATCCCACTGCAAATAACATTCCTGTGCTTTGTTAAGATGCTGTATTGCATCTATGTCAGCATTTGGAAAAAGTGGGTATCATCTGGGCCGGGTATTGTGGTACCCAGACACATTGTGTGAGTGCAGAAACCAAAGCAACCTCCACTCACAATGGGAATGACTGAAAGAATGGGCAGGCAATGAATGGAAGACAGAAAGGATAGAAGTACTGTACTCTGAGAGTTGAAGCTCTCTGTCTTCATCACACCTTCCAGGAGTGATGGATATATGGGTCTCCAGAAGCTGGGTTACAGAAAATTCCAGCCAAAGTAGCTCATGGTGAGGAATGATGGTGACTGTAGTCTAACCAAAGTTAGAAGACCAATGTTCCCTGCCATTCTTGTTGTTATGTGCCTAAAGGCTCATATAACAACCCTAATGAAGCTTTGAAGAATTCCAGGTAAAAGTTAAAGAAAACAAAACAAAGACAAAGACAAAAAACATATGGCACCTTAAAGACTAACTATAATATTTTAATGTAAGCTTTCGTGGATCAAATCCACTTCTTCGGATATATGGCAACAGAATGAAATCTTCTATGAAATACAGTATAAGCTTTGTACCAAATAATATTCATTGTCTTGTGAGGGTGTATGGTACATTTGCATGCAGCGATTTGGCTTGTGTTATTTTAGGGCTCTGTTATAAAAATTGCCCAGGAAGCAGAAAACAGACACTAGATTTGAGTGAGGATGAGCAGGGGAGGGAGGAGAGAGAGGAGGAGGGGGCGCCCCCCCCCGGGGGGGGGGGGGGGTCACTTAAGAGTGAGAGAATAAGACAATTGGCTGATATCCCATGGCCAGAAAATCCAGATCAGAGTAAAATGTGGATTTTTCCTCAGAACGGTCACATGGTTGAAAATGCTATTCCTGTGTCCCCACAGGCACAGTTTAAAGAACTGCATCTTTTGTGCTCCCATGAACGGGAACTGCAACATAGCAAAATGAAAAGGTTTTGATGCAGATTTTCCGAGGCCCCACGGACTCAAGTACCAGTTTAAAAATCCTCATCGGAACTGTACACCTCAAGACCAGATACTTGCAAAACTCGCTGGGTCACACTTAAGTGGGCATGGTTGCATTTTTTCCCCTCTTTAAAGTCCGCTGGTCGTGGGGACAGAATTTTATTAACTGCATCTTCAGGCAGTGTGAAGCAGTTTTTAGTGGTCGTGGGATAGCAGCGATAGAGGTGACAGAAGGGAATTTTGGGAATATAGACAGTTTTTACCCTAGACCCTTTGATGAAAGATGGGCTTGGTGGTAGTGAAGAAGCTAACAGTTCCAGTGCATTTGGTAATGACTCAATAAACCAATATATCTATTTTTATGGGTGTTCATTATGCATATGAATGTTATTTCAAGGTGGGCTATTTTAAGGAGTGGTTTTACCATCTTTACAGCCTCCAGTGAGTTTCCCATGATGGAGTGGTGATTCGAACCCAGGCCCCTTGAATCTACCGATCTATTAAACCGACAGCAGGCAGTTTAAGACGATCCAGTTGCCCTTGGATCACCAATGACATGCAACATCCTTTTGCAGTGAAACCAGATGTTACTGGTTTTGATAACTGTTTTGATGGATCTCATAGGGGCTTTTCTGAAGGTTCAAGGTTTCACATCTGTTGTGGAGGGGGGAAAGAAACAAACAAAAGCAAACAAAAGCCATAGGTGGTCAAAAGGGGGAGGGTTGGGCAGGCTGTACGGGCCACAATTTCCAGGTGCAAATACACAGAAGTGGTTTCCCATTCCCTTCTTTTTGGGGGAACCCTGGGGCAGTGCAGTTTGACCAAGGGTATTTGTACATGAACCCTAAACTCCGCCGCAAATGGCTACCAGCTCGGGAGCTTAAAATTGTTTCCCCACCAGCTCCGGAGTTTACAGATAATTAAGTGCGACCACGCCCACCTAAGCGCGTCCCAGTGCACTTTTCAGGTACCTGCTCTCCAGAGGTGAAAATTCCTGATGCGGATATAACGTAGTGGCTGCCGGGCTCTCCTTGCTTCTGTTTGTTCTTTTTTTGCCCCCCCGCCCCTTTAAGAGATCTGAATGCAGTGTCGGGACGGCAGAACGGAGGTGAGAGGCATTCTTTTCTTCCTTTTTCTCTCCCTCCCCTCATGCAGCCAGCAGCCAGGAGTGTGGAGGGGGTGGGAACGCAGGAACAGCGACAAACCCCTAAGATCTCTGGTCCGAATTTAAGTGGCCAGCGGATCTTAGGGGTCGTGTGAAAAGGCTCCAAGACTACACAGACTGGCTTTTCTCTCTGTGGAAGCTCTCTGGAATTGAACTCCCAGCCTCTGGCTCAGGAGGCAGGCAGATGCCTAATCCACTGAGCTATTCAGACAGCTTTTGCAAGTGTCTTACCCTGAGTTAGAGGAAGCGGATTAAAAGAGATGGTGCCATCCGTGGCCATCAGACTTCTGGAATATGGGAGTCTTGTGCTGTTGTTGTTTTTTAAAGCCAAGTCTGTAAACTGATTTCTGCAAACTTTAAAATCCAACGCTTTGAAGGATCAGAGTGAATTGTGAATCTAGGTTGTAACTCAGGAGCTGAGGGGAAGCACGCCACAGCAATCAGAAGCAGAGGTAAAGTGTGAGCAAAGAAAAATGCAAGATTCCATGCCAGCCCCTACTGTAGGATGTCTTTTCATTCCTTTTTGCCCTACCCTTACCTCTCTCTCTCTCTCTCTCTCTCTCTCTCCTTTCCTGGCCTTTTAAAGTCCTTAAGTGCTGCATTAAGCTATAAAGTAATGACAGGTAGGTAGGAGGAAGAAGATGTTTTCTATTGGAGAGAAGCCCAAGGCAACCTCGTCGGAGAAGGCAACCTAGAATCCGGTCAGTGGGAGGAAGCCTGGAATATGTCTCTAAGCAAGGGGGACATGATGACTGGCACAGACCCAAGGAGGCATCACCTTACAGGGTTGCATGTGCATACTGGATGAGGCCCACCCTATTGAATAACGCCGAGTCCGCCAGAGAGCTCACAAAGGGAAGAGTGTTTGGGCAAAGAGTCAGAGGGGTTGGCAAGGAGGAAGCCAGTGAGGGTTCAGGGAGTGGGTTCTCCAAGGTCACTGTCGAAATTTGCCAGAACATATGGGCTTACCCAGAGGACGTGAGCTGCTCTTTTTCCTTTATTTACTTTTCTTATGAGGGGGGGACTACATCTCCCAGAATCCTCTAGCCAGCATCAACCATAGTGGCTGCTATGACCTTATAAGCCGAAGCCCCCCCCCCCAAAAAAAAAGGGAGAGAGTGTGTCGACTTTGCAAAATCCGCTTCTACTACCTTAATGTTATTACTGTTACTACTTTTTGTTTGCTGTCTCATTACAGTCGTGACCGACTTTTTGTGACTCCATGTCCATGGAGTTTTCTTGGCAGGAATACTGGCGTGGTTTGCCGGTTCCTACTCCAGGCACCTACGGCCCTGGTATTCCCTGGTGGTCTCCCATCCAAGTACTAACCAGGGCCAACCCTGTTTAGCTTCCGAAATGAGGCAAGATCAAATGTGCTTAGGGCATCTAGGCAGCTAGTGTAGTAGTAGCTATATCAGAGTTTACTATCACTTAGCAAAGTACAGTATAGGTGAAGGAATTTAGCACCCTTTGTTATTTTTGTTTGTTTGTTTGGAATTAAATAGGATGATATTCAAGCAGTATTCAAGGCATTCAAGAGAAAATCAGACAGCCATCTGTCAGATCTGCTTTGATTTTGGATTGAGTTCCCTTCCAATTTGACTACTCTGTGCTTCTGTGAATGTATTCAGGGACTCTAGGAATTGAGTGTATTTATTTGTACTGATATAGATATTGCTCAGTACTGTATATGGTTTTATTAATAATGGGATTATACATATAATTTGTTAATAATTGGACTATAAAACAAAATAAAGACTTGTGATTTTTTTTTTTAAAAAAGGAGGGCATTAGGCAAAGGGCTTCCTGGGTCTCAGAAAACCAACTTCATCTCCAGGCAGAAAGAGAAATTTCAGAGTGAAAAGAGAGTTGTTCGCAGGTCCCACAAGGGTTGGGAACCATGAAGGCTCATGGCAGTATTACAGCACATGAATACAAAGTTAGAAATCCTCAATACTATAAAGAAAAGAACAATGCAATATTTTGGACACATAATGCACAATAAGCAATACCATCTGCTGCAGGTTATCCTTCAGGAAAAATAGACAGGAAGTATGGCCTGGATTGTAGAAGATCATTCTGGCTTAAGAATTCAAGTTAATGGTATGCAGTGAGCAAAGCATCAGAAAAAGCATCTATGGGGCTCCTTCAGAAAGGTTTCCACAAACGTTCTTTGAGGACTAGACAGAACGTCACCTCTGCTCCCGTCTTGCAAAATCTGTGCTGTGGCTGTGATGCAGGGAAGCAGCAGCTGTTATAGAAAGTCAGTCACTTTAGGGGAACATGTGTCACTGCAGGGACATCGAACCAAAATGGCTGCCAGATGCCTAATATTGATTTCTTGGGTATAAAAACACCCTGGATATCCGTAAAAATGCAGCGACAATTATTTATTCTGCCTGATAATACCTACCGGGGGGGGGGTCCTTAAAGCGTTTGTTTTTGTCTTTCTCCCATCGTTATGTATTTTTCTTTTCCCTTTAAGGATGACACAAAATGGATGCCAGCCACAAAACAGATGCAAACCATGTGATGGAATCATGTAAATTCTTGGAAAACTTCAACCAATAACATGCCCAGATTGCAGACTGGGCGGGCAAGTCTGGCAGCAGAGGGCATAAAAAGCTCTGGCAGCCCCCGTCCTCCTTGCAGTCTTCACTGGGAGTTAGGGTGGGATTGCTGTCTCTGTGACTCGTTATTTTCACTTTAGGCCAGCCAGGCAGGTGTATGTGTCTGTGTTCCTGCTGGCTGCAACCTGGCTCTTAGGGGAGAAAAAGAAGAGATTTCTTAGATTCAGTCTTGCAGCCTCCTTGTGTGCATGCGTACGTACCTCTTGGTGAGTACCCTCCCCTGCCCTGCAGTGCAGTCACTTTGCAGCTGCCTTGCACCCTGGGCAATGCCCGCCAGCCTCCCTGTGTACCTAGTCTATACTGTGTCTCTGCCAGCATCATTTTTAAAGTGTTTTCCCTCTGGTCTGGGGCGTTGGGGGACGCCCACGTGCGGAAATGCTTTAAATCACGCAAAAAGCGGGTAAAAACGAACCAACGAAATGATTTTTTTTTTTGAAAAATTCATGAAAAACAAAAACGAACCAAAATGGGACCCGCAACGAAAAATGAAAAACTGAAACATCATTTTTTTGATTTGTGCCCATCTCTACTTGGCAGTCCAGAAAAGTCCCTGCCAGACATACTACCTCCCAGCAGCATGCAAGGTTATAAAACTAACAACACTTAGGCCCAGTTATAGAAAGATACTTGCTGACGTAGGAGCTCAGGGTTATTGAAAAGTTTCTCTTCAGTATTAATGGTGTCTTCCTGCAAGCTCCACAACTGTTGCCCATTTCATGTGGCAAACAGGGAAATGCTCTTCCACCCCCTTGCAGGAACCTTTAAATATTTGAAGATCATTGCCATGCCTTGTTCCCTCTGACATCCCTACTTCTCTGATCCTCAGGCTCAACAGTCCCTCATTCCTCCCCAAAATTTTTCCCACATGCCAGACAGACAAAGGACTTTTATCATCCTTTGCCATCGATGAATTCCGCTCCGTTTTGTCAACAGATTTTTAATAGGTGGGCTCATGGCTTGAAGCCCCAGGCTTCATTTTTTATTTACGAACACACTCTTTTGTAATTTCAGCATGTCACCAAAAATGTTATTATGCTGGTAGAATACACTGACAATGCTATTCACAATGGGAGAGAGGCTTCATATATAAAACTGTTCTGCGCCTAACGTTGCCGTCGGTGTTAATAATGTGCATTTGTCATTTATCTATACAATAGGAAACATTGTAATAAATAATTGGGTTCCTTGAGTATAAGAACCTCAAGTTCAGGGTGATTCCAAACTATGTTTAAGAGGTATGCAGTCATTAACCATCGTGATGGATGCACGGAATAAAAGCTGCATCGGAACACCTCCTAGGCAGAATGAGAGTACACGTGGTGTTCAGAAAATTAATCTACATGATGATATTGGAAGTGTGGACATGGAAATCCTTCCTGATCACATCCTCACATGCAAGGTTGAGAAGCGACAAAATTTAAGCCTCCTTGCCTTGAGAGCAGAGGAACAATTTTACAAGCTCTCAACAGGAGAACGAGAATGGTCTTCGGACAATTTTAAAAAAAAGCTCTAAAATGTCATGTTTTAAAAGAAGTAGATGTGATCTGTAACGCTTTAAAGAAACTTAAGCGCTGCTCAGTTCAGCCTAAGGAGGAACTTTGTAATAACATCATGGCTTTATATAACTACATGGCGATGTTGACCTGTTACAGCAACCACATTGCTTGTCATAGGGCCTTTTCACACAACCCCTAAGATCCGCTGGCCACTTAAATTCGGACCAGAGATCTTGGGGGTTCGTTGCTCTTCCTGTGTCCCACCCCTCCACACTTCCTTGATCCTGTCTGCATGACGGGAGGGAGAAAAAAAAGGGGACAAAAGAATGCAGGCTCACCTCTGTTTGCCGGTCCAAGCCTCCCCAAGCCCCGTTGTCGTCCTGATTCCTTCTCTTAAAGGCGCGGGAGGCAAAAAAAAACAACAACAAACAGAAGCGAGGAGAGCCTGGCACTCACTCCTTTACATCTGGATCTGGGATTTTTCACCCTCCACGAGCACGTACCTGAAATGTGCGCTGGGACGCGCTTAGGTGGGCGTGGCCGCACTTAATTTTCTGTAAACTCCGGAGCTGGTGGGGAAACAAATGTAAGCTCCAGAGCTGGGAGCCATTTGCGGCGGAGTTTAGGGGTCATGTACAAATACCCATAGAATCATAGAATCATAGAGTTGGATTTCCATGTTCTGCCAAGAATCTGTAACTAGAGTCTCCCTGAAGAATGATGGACTTTGGCCATCAGCATTGGTGTCTGATCTTGCCCTTATCTCCTGCTTTCCAGTTTGTCTGTTCCCTTGGGGGTTTATTCCCCCAAAGCTGTCCTGTTTGTTTGTTTGTCAAAACAAGATGTAGAGATACCCTTTGTTTTGGAGACGAACTGCACATCGTATTTCTTCTGCTTTTTTAAAAAAGCATTTTATGGGGGGAAATTCCTTTGAGGAGGCTTCATGGGTAGTAGAGACATCCTTGTAGGTTGCTTGAGGCCCATAGATCCTCTGGCCTAGGAGCAAGTCTGTGGCAGGTCTGTGCTTTAGAAGAGCTTTAATAAAATATTATATATGTATAACCTTGTTTCATAAATTATTTTGTATCTATCACTGTGAGGAGCTTGAAGCAGTAGACAAAACTTCAGGCAAGAAGACAGAATAGAAGATATGGGCAAGCAGGCAAGAAAGATGATATTGATGAACCAAAGCCAAGAGTGAGGGCAGGGGCCCGAGGAGGATAGCTGTGGGCAGATAGGATTGGGCCCACCTTATAACTCGGAACAGGCCAGGAGTGTGTGTCTGTGTGGGGGGTGTCCCTTGTGCTCATTTCCACAATCCGCTGGCTCTGAAACAGTTCTATAACCCCATCCCAGCCCTTGTTGGCTCCATCTCATGACATCACAAGGCCCTGCCAGCTCGTCTTGTCTTTGGACCTTGGAGTTTGAGGGGTGCTGCTGTCCTGGACTCCCCTAATAGTGAGATATATTCTATATACAGTGGTACCTTGTATAAAGGAATTAATTCGTTCCAAATGAAATTATGTTAAGCAAATTTTCCTTTATACAAATTCCCATAGGAATGCATTGAAAACAGAGTAATCCCATTTTTATGTTGTACGGATTTTCCCCATAGGCGATTATGTTAAGCAAATTTCCCCTATCTCCAGAATATTTTATGTTGTACAAATTTTATGTTATACAAGGTGTTTGTTATACAAGGGTCCACTGTATCTGCATAAATGTCTACATTGGTGCCTATGAGTGTAAATAAATCCATACACATTTTCTGCGTATCTGTCCTTTCCTATTCATAGAATCATAGAATCATAGAGTTGAGAGAGATCTCAAGGGTCGTCCAGTCCAACCCCCTGCCATGCAGGACCCCCCCCCCAAAAAAAACCCTAAGTATTATCTTATTTTGGAGAAGCAATTCTGCTTTGCAGAGGTCCCATCTTCTCACGTTACAACCGTTAGGATGCAAATGCTGTCCCTTTTTCTTTGTCCATGTTGTGAACTGGAAAGACACTAGGGGATAGACTGTTACTTAGAAAAATACACTTTTCTCTTTGTCTTTCCCCCCTTATTTTATTTTATTTTATTTTATTTTATTTTGAGATTATGTGTGTGTGTTGCATCATTACAGTCCTGACCAACTCTTCATGACCCCATGTCCATGGAGTTTTCTTGGCAGGAATACTGGAGTGGCTTGCCAGTTCCTACTCCAGGCCCCTACAGCACCTTGTATTCCCTGGTGGTCGCCCATCCAAATACTAGCCAGGGCTGATTATAATATCCCAAATCCTCCAGCAAGCTGGTATATTTCAGGAGCTGTAATACAGAAACATGACTTTTCCCAAGTCCTGGTCCAGAAGGAACAGAAAGGGCATCCCACAGTTCTGATCATCTCAGATTGGTAGTTCATTACCTGAGCATTGATTTCTACCACATACTGTTATTCCCCCAGCAATAAGGATGACTGGGTAGTTTCCTCATTCAGTAACCTGCTCATTTTTATTTAAAAGGGACACCATCCAGGTGTATGGAACAATCTTCCCTTGATGGGTTTAGAGAATCCAGTTCTTGGCAACCCAGAGAACTATAGATTTCTTCCAAACAGAAAAATCCTGTTCAGACTTTCATCCATCAGCATCTCTGAGATGATGTGGATCTTAGATAGCATCATGCTTCTCTGCTGTTTCTTCTTTTTCATAATTTTTTATTCTTGTACATTCCCGACCTCCACCATTTTGAGAAACAGCTTCCCACTGCATCTGGACTTCCAGCTCACTGTGTCCTTTTCTTCAACTTGCATTTTATTTTTGCAAAGAAGCAATACTGAAATACATTAAAACCACCGGTGAGCTTCTGATCGAAAGTTTGCATCGCTTAGCCACATCTTAAGGGGGCTGTCCTTTTAGATTAATCCATTCTCATTAAGCAGTGCTCATAAATTGGGCCATCTCTGCTTAAGATGATCAATAATAGCATTGTAATGTTTCTTGGCCCACTGAGACAACCATGCAGGGCAGCAGACACAGGCTGAACTGAACAGAATATTTCCTGAATGCCAGATCATTTATTATTTATTATTTATTTTTCGCACTTATATACCGCCCTATTTCCCACAAAGGGGACTCAGGGCGGTTTACAACAGTAAGAGTAAAACAAGTAAAATCAATAAAACAGCTAAAACGGTAGTATCCAAGAATAAGTTGGCGGGTTAAAAAAACAAAAACAAACCAAACTGGATCCCTAGACGTCGCCGAAGGCGTCCCGAAAGAGAAAGATCTTAAGATTTTTCTTAAATGACGCCAATGACGGAGCCTGCCATAATTCACTGGGAAGCTTATTCCAGATGGTTGGTGCCACTACCGAGAAGGCCCGTCCACGAGTACTCGTTTTACGGGCCTCCCTCGGAGTGACGGTCCGCAGCGAAAGGGCCACCGAAGAGCAGGTGGGTCAGGCTAGATCTAGTTGTTGGGGGAGACGCTCCACCAAATAAGCGGGGGCCAAGCCATGGAGGGTTTTGTATACCAAAACCAACACATTGAACCTTATTCGGGAGGCAACGGGTAACCAGTGTAGGCGAGCCAGGATAGGGGTGGCGCGGTCGTAACGGCGCGCACCAACCACCAGCCTGGCCGCTGTATTCTGGACCCGCTGCAATCGCCGAACAAGGTTCAAGGGGAGCCCCATGTAGAGAGCGTTGCAATAATCTAGCCTCGACATGACCAGTGCCTGTACCACAGTCCTCAAGGAGCCCTCATCGATGTACGGGCGAATCTGGGCGATAAGCCTTAGATGGTAGAAGGCCGACCTGACCACGGCTGACACCTGAGATTCCAGGGTCAGATCCGGGTCCAGGACGACACCCAGATTCCTCACTCTTTGCGCCAGCTGGAGGGCGGACCCGCCCAGACTGGGAAGAGGGCCACAATACCCCTCCCACAATACCAGCTATGACTGGTTTCAAGAGTACTGTACTTGGGTCTTGAAAGACTTTGTGGTAGACCAGTAGTGGCCAAACTTTTACCCTCCAGAAGTTTGGGACCACAACTCCCATTGTCCTTTCTCATTGGCAATTCTGGGAGTTGTGGTCCAAAATATCTAGAGGGCCAAAGTTTGGCCACTACTGTGGTAGACCTTTAAGAGAGCATCTCTCACATCTGTCCAATGCTGGAATCCAAACAATTTCATTTTTAATGCATTACTAGAACTGACAGATTAATAAAATAGAGTTGCCAGTAAGGCTGACAGCAAGGTGTTACATTTTTAGTGCAGTAACGCTACTCTGGAAATATCCTAACATATTTTAACATATTTTCTGAAAATAGCATTCTCCCAAGTGCCAGACTGCACCCAAAATCAAAGTTTGTGATGGATGCATATTCTTTTCAAAAGCACTTGTGCCTCCTGCTTCTGATGTTTTCCCTGCTTCCCAGGGAAAAGCTGCATAGAAATGAGTCAATTCAGAGTGAGGGTCATGAGAAACAGGAAGGATTGCCTTCACTCTGAATCAGCTGTGTTCTCTTGTGTATGGATGAATCAGATTTTGGTACAAGATTATTGGATTTTTTTAAAAAATAGCTTTTGCAGATGTGGTTCAGATTGGTGAATAGCTTCTCTTCTAGACATAAATCAGCCAAATGCACAGGTATTAGGGAAATGTTTCAAGCATCCCTAAAAGGTTGCTATTGCACCCGAAATGTTTATGTGTGAATATTCAGAGCAGCCTTAGCTGCTATGATGAAAACATCAATATAGCGCCTTGAGACATCAGAGGGGCAAGCTTCACTCATGTCCTAGGGAGGGGTCTTTGTCTTACAGTCGAAGCAGGGCAGGTGAAGGTTTAGAGAAACTCTTTGCTGGTTTACATGTAGTACCAATTACATGTTTAGTTTTAGTATCAATGACATCCAGGGAAGTTTTTTCCCCTAGTCTTTGCATTGGTGTTGATGCTTATTGTAGAAACATAAAACCATAGAACTATAGACTAGTGCAGTTGGAAGAGGCCTGTACAACCATCAAGTCCGCATCACCCTTCCATGCAGGACTCCAAATCAAAGGACATCTGCCAGGTGGTTGTCCAAATTTCTCTTCAATTCCTCCAGTGTTGGAGCACTCATCACTTTTTGAGGCAATTGGTTCCATTGCTCTACTGTTCTAACAGTTAAGTTTTCCTGAAATTCAGTCAAAAGCTGGGTTCTTTTAACCTGAGTCCATTGTTGTGCATCCTGCACTCTGAGATGATAGAGAACAGATCCTTCCCCGCCTCTGTATGACAACCCTTCAAATATTTGAAAAGTACTACAGTACCCCCCCGCCTATCGCGGGGGTTAGGGACCCACCCAACCCGCGATGACTGAAAATCTGTGATATGCAGATTGGGTCGGGTGGGGCCTGGGGGGCAGGGGTGGCGATCAGATCTCCCTTGAAGCTCACTTAGGTTGCTCCAAAACTTCTCACAGCGGGCGAGTGGCGTTGGGGGATCTGATCCCCTGCCACCGCCCCACGGAGACTTCTCACAGCAGTGCAGTTGGGTGGCGTTGCGCCGGAGCGTGCCTCCGGGAGACTTCTCGCAGCGGCGTGGTCGGGTGGCATTGGGCGATCTGATCCCCCGCCTCGACCCAAGTGCGCCCCCCGGGAGACTTCTCGCAGCGGCGTGGTCTTCATAGGCCTTGGTTTCCAGCCCCCTGATCCTCCTGACTATCCTCCTCTGAACATGTTCCAATCTGTCAGCATCTTTCTTGAACTGCAGTGTCTAGAACTGGACACAAGACTCAAGGGGAGAAGACTTACCACTATAGTTTTCAAAGAGTTTCTTCAACCTGTGATGCTATTGCCAGGCAGCCAGGGCACGTGCAACAAGAGGTCTTCTGACTTACAGTGCCGTCACTCCACTCCGTGTCTAAATGGACCAATGTGTGGGGTTTGTGTGTGTGTGTGTGTGCACGTGTGCGTGTGTGCGTGCATGTGTGCGTGCATGCGTGCGTGCGTGTGCGTGTGCATGTTGTATTGTTACAGTTGTGACCGACTCTTTATGACTCCATGTCCATGGAGTTCTCTTGGTAGGAATACTGGAGTGGCTTGCCAGTTCCTACATCAGGCACCGACATAATTAAACTGCAAACTGCCCAGAGAGTGCTTGAAGTGCTATGGGGCGGTATATAAGCAGAACACTTTGCTTTTGCTTTGGGAATGAGACCACATGTGAGGTGGACACTCAGGGTCTGTTGGAGACCCAGAGAAAAAAATAGCCATTGCCCAAGACCTCAACTGATGCCTTGAGCCCTTGCAATCGTTGCTGCAGGAGACTGCCATAATTCCTCAACCGGTCTCTGCAAAAGCTCTGGTCTTTGCGATCTGCTGTCTGGAAGGGGATTCTTGTCACATTCTTGGCTGAACAGGCTTCTGTTCAATCCTGTGATGGACTGGTCCCTTCCCTCCCTCCCTCCCTCCAAGGCCCTCACCCAATCAGCCCCTTGGAAACTTCAGCTTCTTTGTTGCTTGATGAATATCTCAGGCAAGTGGGAGAGGTTGATGTTTAAAGCTCCCATCCATTGCTTGGGGGCACGAGTGAGGTAATTGGAAACAGACCTGATCATAAATACACTTGGAAGGAATACTAGAAGTAATAATAAATTAGGCCTATCCATTCATCAGTGACAGTAGATGCCTGCTTCTCTGAGTCAACCCCTTTGGCAGTTCCAAGGGAAAACCAAGACGTGATCTGTGCTAGGGTCAAGCAGCCAGAAGGACAGCTTGACTTCTCCTTGCCTTTGTCCACAACAGAACTCATGTGTGTGAATCATTCTCGCTTGAGATGATCAGTGTGTTCGTGTTTAGGAGAGGCTCGGTTTCTCTCTACCCCTTTCCCCTCTCTACCCCTTTCCCCTCCTTGCCTTGGGCTTGACTACGTGAAACAGCCCGAAATGAGCTTTTTCTCGTTTCAGAATCGGGATGGTTTCCTTGGCGAACATGCTTTCAGAGATGGAATGGAGTCATGGGGAATTAAATAGTTTGGAATTAAAGAGTGGCATCCATTCCAATCAGTCACATTGGGGATGGCAAGGGTAAATCACACCTTGGACAGGACAAGACAAGTTGAGGAGCTGTGTAGCCATCACAAAAAAAAAAAAAGTGGAACAGGTGATACCTTTAGGCTACTAGAAAAATAACAAAAATGTTGCTAACACTTTGAGGGAGAAACCCTCTTCCTCAGAGTAGTGCCAATAGGTTATAACATGGCAAAAGATGGATTTGCCAGGAGTTATTTCTTAGATGTAAGGTCCTTGGCAAGATGGGGTGGGGGTGGGGGGGGTGAAAGCCAGGCAGTTTCTTAGTTGAGGCTCGGAGCTTGGATATTATAGGCTGCATCCAAAATGAAGGGAAGGAGGTGTTTTATTGTCCCAGTCCTTCCACAGACATGTCAGGGCTCATGTACACACATTCACACCTCTCCTCAATGTGACTCATTGAGGCCAATGGCCCCTGCCTTGCCAGCGAAGGGGGAGGGGGGTTGCTGCAGAAGGCCCATGCATTTCATTTGAGGATTGGGATAAAATTTTGAAAAGTCCACTGAGTGTAGGACAGAAGTGTCCAAAAAGGGCTTCCCTGCGAACTGGAAGTCACTTCCGGTAAACGGGAAGTGACTTACGGATCGCCGAAAATCATTTCTGAGGCCTCTGACAGGCCTAGCAAGGCCCTCGGCGGTCTCAGAAACAATTTTCTGTGAAGCGGAAGTGACTTCCGGTTCACAGGGAAGCCATATTTGGGCCTCCAGAAGGTCTGAGAAGGCCCTCACAGGCCCATTCGGTGCAGCGCCAGTCCCTGGTTAAGTACGGGAGGCCTGAAACAGATCTTCCCTCCCTACCCCAGGGGGCCTTTTTCATATACTGTGGTCCTGTGATATAAACGGGACCGCAGTATTTGAACCCGCTTTTTACAGTGGTACAGTGGGGGACCACTGTACCACTGTAAAAAGCGGGAAGCTAAAACTGTTGCCTTGCAGCCATGCCGGCCACGTGGCCATGGACTTGCACAACACTGGCTCTTCGGCGTGAATACGGAGATGAGCACCGCCCTAGAGTCGGACACGACTAGCACACATGTGCGGGGGGGGGGACCTTTACCTTTATACAAAGGGATGCTGAAAGGACTCCTGCTACATTAAGAAATAATTCCATTGCTTTGTCAAAATGTTCATTGCATTGTAGTGTCATATATCTTTCAATCACTTTCCTAGAAGCAAAATAAAAGCTATTTGCTGAATCTGCTGTCGTGATCAGAAGGACCATCTCTTGGTGGGACTTCACTCTGACTCAAGTAGTGGGGGGGGGGGGGAATTAAGGCAACCACATTCTGCATTTGAATCTATGTTTACATACCAGTGCTAGTGGAATTCTCCCCTTGACTCCTGCTGTGCATTCCTACAACCGCTCCATATGGTTGGAATATTCTTTAATTGCCAGCAAATGTCAAGGACATGTCACCCAGCAAAAGTGTGCAACCAAAGAGGAAGAGCAGTCAGCAAGGATGAGTGTTATCCAGCCAGAAGGATATTTTAGGACTGGCATTTCATCTGTCACTTTTCCAACACTTTGGACTCTATCTGTTGCCTTCTGTTCGTGGCTGAAGGTGATGCAAGACTCACGAATGTCAACTTGAGAGAGATCTCAGTTGCAGTGTCTTTTGTTCCTTTTCTCTGCATTTTCTGGTCCCCATCTATTTCTTCTCCTTATGCTTTCCATTCCTTTCCATTTTTAAAAAAAAGTTTTTGGGATCCTTTCGTTGGAGGGTGTGATAACATTTCATTTATATTGCTAAATATTTATACGCATAGATCATATGTGCTGGACTTTGATGTGGTTGTGCAAAAAGAAAAGGAAAGGAAAGAAAAAGGGTCTTGAGATATTACTGGGAGATAGCAAAGTAATCGTGGCGTATAAGGTCTCCAAGCCCGAATGAAATGAAATCGGCTGGTTTGGCAGACTAAATATATTAAGTAACTGTAATAATAATTACAATAAATCAAAGTACAATTCTATCGCTTGAACTGGAAGAGAAGGCAGGTTGGTGCTGAGATATGGAAACAGTGAGGATGAGTAGTCCTCCGATATGCTTGCCATAAGAAATCTGAAGGGACTTTCTAGAAAAAAAACAGGGTTTGCTTATTAAGGCAGTTGTGAAGAAAATTGTAAAGAAACCCAGTTGTGGGATTATTGTTGTAGTAGAATCCTGGATCAATGCAGCCAACATGGATTTGACCAAACTCCGGGAGGCAGTGGAAGACAGGAGGACCTGGCATGATCTGGTCCACGGGGTCACGAAGAGTCAGACACGACTGAACAACTGAACAGCAAAATAATCACGGATCCACTCTTTTTGAATTTTGGCACACAATAATAACTTTATACTGTACATCCTTCACCAAGTAATAATAGGCAGATTGGATTGTGTTATCATTAAGCTTTGTCAGTTCTCCAGATCCTCTGTGTTCAAAAACTTACTGAAACAAGCTATTTACCTTTACCTTTAGCCATTTACATTGTTTTAGAAATACCTACTATGGGACAGCATATTCACATCATTCATTTTAATATATATTAGCATATGGATTTTTGAAAAAATCACGAATGATGCACAGTGCAATAATGAGTGGCATGTATGAGAAACAGACTGACCTGCTTATATTTATTTATTTATTTATTTTCACACTTATATACCGCACCTATTCACCACGAGTGGGACTCAGGGCTCACCACTTATGCTTTTGGTGGAATGTTCCAGTACAAATCACAGGAAGAACTACTGCTTAAGGCACAATGGAGTCGTTCCTTGGAAGAAAACTTGGAGAAGTTCTGCATTTCAGACACGTTGGTAAGGAAGATTTCACGGAAAGTGTACTTTAAAAAAAAGGAGTGTTTGATCTGGTTGCAGACCGAAGCATTTTCAAGAGTAAAGCCAAAGGAATCAACCAAACAAAGAAACAAACAGCATTTGCCCTAAATTTTCTATCAGAACATGAACGGAAAATAGCAGAACGATGCTATACTGCGCCAAATTGCTAATAGCCAAGGAGTGAAAGGCAACATTACCCCCATAAGATTGGCAAGATACTGACAGTGGAGAAAACGTAGTCATCAGTTAAGAACATTCCAAATAATGCACTAGCCCTGAACACTTTTGATGTGGTTATGTTTCCAGAGGTAATTGATCTTTGTGGGGGAGGATAGGGGAGTGCAGACCAACCTCCCCCCCCTCGCCGCCAATGCCAGAGCTTAGAAGCTCTTTTTAGTTGACTACATCTTCTAAAATATCCAGTTGGAAGGGTAAGAAGAGGCTTCATCTTTTTCTAAGAATTGGAAAGATGACTCCAGTTCTCAGACTGTCTCAGCCCTAAAGGATTCTGGGAACTGTAGTTTTAAAACATCACTTTTACCTGACAAAGGGGACTGTTCATGGTGGCACCTGAGGACTATAAGGAAATTATTTCCTACAAGAAAATAAGAATTCCGTTGGCACAAAGAGTAGATGAGTTAGGACAGGAATTGCAACATAGCATAGGCAGAGAGGTAGTACAGGAACACCTGGAAACATTGAATTAATTTAAATCTCCTGGGCCAGATGAATTACACCCAAGGATATTAAAAGAACTGGCAGACGTAATTTCAGAACAATTGGCAATAATCTTTGAGAAGTCCTGGAGAACAGGGAAAGTCCCCATCGACTGGAGGAGGGCAAATGTCCCTATCTACAAAATGGGGAAAAAAGAGGACCAAGTAATTACTGCCCAGTTAGGTTGAGTTCAGTTCAAACTCTATGATTCTATGACTAGATGGTGACCACATAAACATCTTTCCTTTAATGATCAAAGCCACTAAGCAATATGTCAAAATATAAAGTTTTGTAAACTAGGCAGGTAAATATCAACATCCATCTCCCTACCCTCTTGCTCCTCAATCCGCCGAAGTATTTCCTCCACTCCATCAACTGAAAGTCAAAACTGGAAGAGGCTGGGTTGCAAACAGCCCTCCTTGGTGTGATTCTACTGGTTTGCCCATTTTGTGATGAGATGTAATCTCCTAGCACAGATATCATATATGGTGCAGAGTGCTGGCCAGCCATTAAAGAAACTGAACATCGACTCAGTGTCATGGAGACGAAGATGCTGCGATGGACCTCTAGTCTCAAATGAAAGGATCATGTGCGCAATGACTACATCAGAGCAAAATATGGCATTGCACCTATCGCCAATAAGATGCACAAAGTCCAACTGCATTGGTTTGGTCATGTCCTGCGTACCAGTGAGGAAACTCTGGCCAAAAAAACGGTCTCATCCTGCAGGTCAGCAGATCTCAATTGAGGGATTGTCCAAAACAGCACTGGACAAAATCCCTTGAGAATGCTATGAAGTTGTCCTGGGTTCACCCGGACCTAGCTCATGACCGTGCCAAATGGAGTGCCAAAACAAGAATAGCAGAGCCCACCACCAAGTGGGACAAAAGAAGAAGAATGTCATCTGCTAGCAACCAAGCCACTTCAAGATGGCCTTGGGAGACCTGTGACTGAGGCTTCTGCTCATCAGCATTTCCCCAAATGGGATGTCTAAACCAGTCATGTCCAAAGTCAGGCCTGGGGGCCAAATGCAGCCCGTTTTCAAATTTTGAGTGGCCCGCAGCCTCTTCTCCCTGTCGGCTCAGCCTATCACGCATCCCCGCCAGCTGGCCCATCCCCATACCGGATGAAGGCATCAGCTTGCAGTTTTACAATTTGCCTGCCCTCCCTGCCTCTGTCCATCCCCCCACCTCCAGCCACCAGCCCAGCCTACCCGTCCCCAGCTGAGTTGCTGCAGCATCCTCCCTGCCTCCTTGCATGTTAGAGACTTGTCCAAAGTCCGGCCCAGGGGCCAAAATTGGTCGGCCCCCTCACACTTTCACCTCACCAAATCTGGCCCTCCTTGCAAAAATTTGGACACCACTGGTCTAAACCTTTAGGGAGGCGAAGGGAAGCTGACTGGAGCAGTGGGGAACCCAAAGCAGGAGGAGGAACATCAGGAAGCAAATGTACGCAAGACCTATACCCACAATGCATGTAGGGGAGCATTCCTGTGTCTGCCTCCCTTTCCACCTTCACATCTTTCTTCAGCGGACTCTGTTGCCATTCTTCACAGAAATAGAAACACGAAGCCATCCTCCACTCACTCCGTCACATGTCAGCTACTCACAAGTTAACCCGAGTTTGAAAAAGTTATCTCTGTGGTTTATAGCTCCCAGAATGACCCAGCCAGCACAGCCGTTGCCTCTATCCCCCAATCTGCAGGAGCCCTTTTCCAAGCTCTGGTGTTGTCCCGCTTTGCCTTTCCCTGATTGCCACTCGACTTCTGTTGCCAAGCCAGGAGCCATCAGGGAAAGGCCCACAGGTTTTCTCCAGTGTCAAACTGGAGCAAATAGAGGGGACCTTTGGTCCCATCTGTCTTTCCCAAAGGGAAGAGGGGTTAAGGGCAAGATGAGGGAAGCTATCAAACCCACAATCATAGAATCACAGAACAGTGAAGATGGAAGGGACCTACAAGGCCATCAAGTCCAACTGGCAGGAATACAAATCAAAGGATATCTGCCAGGTGGTTGTCTCAGTTTGTCTTGAAAGCCGCCAATGTCGGAGCACTCATCACCTCTTGAGGTCATGGGTTCCAATGCCATACTACTGTAACAGTTAGGAAGTTTTCTTGATATTCAACCAAAAGCTGAGTTCTCTTCACTTCAGCCCATTATTGTACAGTGGTCCCCTGCCCTTTCGCGGTTCATATACAATGGTACCTTGTATAAAGGAATTAATGCATTCCAAATGAAATTATGTTAAGCAAATTTTCCTTTATACAAATTTCCCATAGGAATGCATTGAAAACTGCATAATCCCTAATCGCGACCATTTTTATGTTATACGGATTTGCCCCATAGATGATTGTGTTAAGCAAATTTCCCCTATCTCCGGATTTTTTTATGTTGTACAGATTTTATGTTATACAAACCATTTGTTATACAAGGGTCCACTGTACTGCGGACCTGATATATTGCAGGACTGCAGTATATGAAAAAGCCCCCCTGGGGAAAGGCCTGTTTCAGGCCTCCCGTACGTAACCCAGGACTGGCGCTACTCTGAATGGGCTCACGAGGGCCTTCCTGGGCCTTCTGGAGGCCCCAAAAGGGCTTCCACATGAACTGGAAGTCACTTCCGGTAAACCGGATGTCACTTCCAGATCACCAAAAATCATTTCTGAGGCTTCCGACAGCCAGGCCTGTTGGAGGCCTCAGAAATGATTTTCGGTGATCCGGAGTCACTTCTGGTTCGCAAGGAGGCCCTTTTGGGGGCTCCAGAAGGCCCAGGAAGGCTTTTGCAGGCCCATTTGGGGTAGCGCCAGGCCGGAGGTAAGTACAAGAGCCCCCAGCTAGGCCCCCCAGGTGGGGGTCGGGTTGGGTCCCTAACCCCTGCGTTAGGCGGGGGGGGGGTCGTCACTGTACCTCCTGCACTCTGGGAAGATCGAGAGTAGATCCTGTCCCTCCTCTGTGTGGTAGCCTTCAAATATTTAAAAAGTGCTATAATATTGCTCCTCAGTCTTCTTTTCTCCAGGCAGCCGGCGCTTGGATCAGCTTTCTGGATGTAGAACTTCTGAACAGGATTAGTATGGTAATGTGAAATCTCAGGAATCAGATGGCTGAAGCAAGGAGGTAACGAACACATATTTCCTTGACCTCAACACAAACGAGTGTCTCAATTGCCAAGACAACAAGCCACCATTAAGAGATGTTTTTCTTTTTCGTAGTCAAAAGGTGAATACTTATTCTTACTGCCAGGAAAAGCATTTATATGCTGTTGCCGCTGCTTAATAATAAAGCACCCACGGAGAAATCAAACTAGACAAATTATTTATTGGACTACAGCTCCCAGAATCCCCACTCCACTCTGCCTGAGGATTCTAGGAGTTGTCATTCAAAACGTAACATTTCCATGCTGGCGGGGATGGTGGACATTGCAATAAAACAAAATAATTCCAAGCTGGGTGAGAAGCTACTGGTTATTTTCGCTTCTTCCTGCTGGAATAAAGCCATGCATTTCTTGACCGTGAGCATGCAGGGGTATCTTGAGGGGTCGTTTCTAAACAGCTCCTTCATGCCTGGCCAATCCAAACATTTCTGTTGGCTTACAGAAGTGTGATGTGTCCGTGCATTGGGATCAGACCTGCGGCCCCAGCTATTGTAATCAGTGCTGGCAATGCCCTCTGTGGTCCAGTTTTTGCAGGGTCACTGTGAAACCAATCTTTGCACAGATGGCAAATAATGAATGGACCTTCCCACCATCTAATTGTGTTGCCGCTGCTGAGTGTGTCTAGTGTGTGGATTTGTGCGGACGTCGAAAGCCTGGATACAATCTACTTTGCTGAGTGCAGAAGCCATGGGGTGGGGGTGGGGTGGGGGTTCAGCCGGGGGTGGGGGGAAGCTGTTTCAGCAAAACCATCCCCCCCCTTACTCATCCCTCTCTAATTGTGGCACAGGAGATTATTTTTGCGCATCAAACAGAAACCCATTCGGGAAGCTTCTGGGAAGGTTTTTCAGCTCGCTGGGGAGAATCTGCCCCGCCAGCAGAAATCACACACCGGATGCAGGGGAGCATGCCAGCTCTTTCCTTCTCACCCCGGGGCAGCTGTCAAGATCAGAGGCGGTTCTCCTGCGGAGTCTTGCTCACCTCCTAGGAGGGAGCTGTTTACCTGCAACCTGGGCTCCCTTGTTCCAGCAGCACTTTTGCTGATGAATGATCCTGTTTGCAAACAGCCCTCCTCTTCAAAGGCTTGGGCGAGGGAGCTCTGTGCCTCTCCGTCTGTCCTGCCAAAATGATACTCAGTGGGAGAAGATCATGGCAAGCGTTCCAGAAGGACTGGATGAGCATCAAGGGACTTAGAAATTTGGATCTGGAACTCGGCTTCGATGCATCTTCCGTAGAAATGGGCACGAAATGAATTCTTAATTCGTTTCATTATTTGTTATTCGTTTCGTTACCTAACAAAACGAATAACACCCTGATCCATCAAAGAACCATAAAAAAAAGGAAATTTCCGCTTCGGTCCTTTCATTTTTCGTTTTCCCATAGGAATGCATTGAAACAATGCATTCCTATGAGAAAGGCTTCCCTTGCCATTGGTGTGGGGAAACCGTGGGATTTTTTCCCGCCAGAAGCCAGCGCCGCCAATCAGCTGTAGCCCTGGTTTTGGCGAGAAAAGGATTTTAAAAGCCCGCCCTTTCCTCCACCATTTTCGGAGGACTCCTGCCGGGCTGTCAATTCCTGGACCCCTTTAAATCTGGCCCAGTTGGTACCAGGGGGACCCCCTGGTGCCGACTGGCCCGGCTGTCACCCATTCGTGGCGGAGGGCGATCAGGAGAGGGCTGTGGTCTTGCCTCCACACGAGGAGGCGGGATCGTGGCTCCCACCACTGCCGCCGCCACTGAACCGGTTCGGGTTCAAATGATTTTTTTTTAAAAATTCATTCGAACCCAAACCATACCAAGGGTGGGCCTGAACCAGACAAACCCGAACCATGGGTTTTCTGGTTCGTGCCCATCTGTAGTCTTCCGTCTACATTTATTAGGTCTCAAGTGAGAGATGGAATAATGTTTCAGTGCATCCAAACATCTTGATAAAAGTTACCCTGCGCCCCTCCCAGGGCTCATTGTAAGGCCTAACATACTTTGCGTTGAGAAATCACATATTTCTGAGGTTTGTGGAGCACTTTGAAGAAATAATTTGCTTACAGAATTGTGCACTCATTTTAACTGGGAACTGCTAAAAGGTATATAGAATGGGGGAAAGGAGATACAAGTACCTTCTAGTCCAGGGGTTCTCAACCTGTGAGTCCCCAGATGTTCCTGGACTGCTACTCCCAGAAATCCTGGCCAGCTCAGCTAGTGAAGAAGACCTCTGGGAGTTGCAGTCCAGGAACATCTGGGGACCCACAGGTTGAGAGCCACTGTTCTAGTCAGGGAGCACAAGAGAAAAATTGTAGGCAGCACTCTGACCACAAACTTTCTGAACTTCTACTTCCAGTCCTTGTGTTTGTGACTAGAACACTTCAAGTTCTAGAAAAGACAACCACAAAAGGGTCTTCTTTGTGTAATACTTTGTTTTTCCTTTACAACATGCTAGAACCACAGTAGAAGTAAAGGAGGCAATGCTCTCCTTCCAGAGAATGTAGCAAATAACACATTTCTCTTATCGTTGATGGCAAAGAGTGTCTCGAGTCGACACATGGAGACACCCCCACCCCCACGGGAAAGGCAGGCAGCCCCTATGAGACTTCCCGAGGGTCCACGAGACCCTTGAAAAGCCTTGCGATTTCTTTCACAAAAGAAACACAGCTTTTGTAAAGGGAACAGGTATTGTGCACAACAGAAGGCTTTCCAGGAGGAATAAAAGGCATGGGGCAACAGCAACAAAAAAAGACCCTGGTTTGACACATTTTCCATAAACCGTGAAAACAGCACAAAAACTGTTGCAATCTCACCCAGTGGGGAGAGAACTTTTGAAAGGGTTCATTCTTGCCTTCAACAAAGCCACTGGGTTCTTTTTGAAATTCCTTGTGCCTGCTCCAGTAAGCTACACATATCCTTGCTTCTCCTCTTTGGGCACTCCCCCCCCCCAAAGCGTGCAAGCTCCCCTAGTTGTTACAGTGCCTAATGTTGATCTTATTTGCAGGGAACAAGCGATGTTGGTTCAGTGCTTGTGGCTCATGAGTCCTGCTTCAGATTTTTGTCTTGCATCCTGGTCTTCTCTTCTCAGGTGTTCCTTTGTTCTGACTTTTTGCTGCTTCAAGTACCATATGTTTCTTTCGGAAGATATAAAAGAATAGGAAGGCTTGCCGGCCTGTGCCTTCTCCTTGCTTTTTATGGCTTTGAGACGGGTTGCACACCTCTAACCGTTTCAAAGAACCATACACACCTCTGCTGTAAAAATAGCCCCTAGTTGCTACATCATCCAAGCACCCAAGAAAAAGAAAGAGGTTTAAGATACAACCCCACTATGCCAGACATGAGAAGGATACAGTCTCTGTAGGCTTACTTCAGGAAGCTTCCAGTAGTTATCCTAATCTGTGGAGCAACAGTTGATGGGAAACCACTGAGCTTTAAGTTGTATGTTTCCATCGCTTCAATGCAAATGTATAAAATAGAGATGGGCACGACTCAAAAAAATGGTGTTTCGTTTGTCGTTTAGGGGTCCGTTTCGGTTCGTTTCCGTTTCCGTTGGGTTTTTTGCAAATTTTTCGTTTTCATTTTCGTTGCGTAACAAAACGAAAAAACGGAAACGGAAACGAAAAATTTCTGTTTCGTTAGCATTCTTTTCAGTTCAATGTACTTGCCGCAACGAAAACAAAAACCACAGCAAAGTTTTCCGTTTCCGTTTCCGTTTCTGTTTTGTTTTTGAAAAATTTTCATTTTCGTTTTCGTTGCGTAACGAAACGAAAAAACGAAAACGAAAACGAAAATTTCGCTGAGTCGTGCCCATGTCTAGTATAAAACAGAACAAAGATTCTTTAAAATCTGTGATGTGAGATCAGTTATGTTGTGCCATAGTGCCACACCAATGAAATAAGCAATCTGACTATCTTCAGCTTCAAGCAATGGTCCTCCACTATCATAACTTAGAAGAACACCACTACCTGCCTCATCCTGTCCCATGCAGCTGTTGTTCTCAGTGGCTGCTGGTCTCTCGATGCCCTGCAACATGGCGACACAGTGTGCTAGGGTGGAAGCACGTCTCCATCAACAGAAGACCCAAGGAATGTCTTTATGTCTCAGAACTGGGAAGCATTACAGCTCATTTTGGTCTGAGGCAGGAGCTGGAGCTGAAATAGGCTGTGCCTGTAGGTCGCTCCCCATGCTAACGATCTTAGATGGCAATTTATTCACTGTAAATGTATTTTATATATTTGTACTGACGCAATGGAAAGGTATGACTTAACTCTTGGTGGCATTTGGCCAACGGTTTCCATAGTGATTCGCATTAGGCTTCAAAGCTCTTGGTGTGATTATCTGATGGCATCCGTGAGCAGTCCTATCAGGAATGCACGTCGTCCTCTTCCTGGATCTCAGTGCCATGGGAAGGATGGCCACTAAAGAAGAGTGCTGTGAACCCCAAAGTGGGCAGGACAAAGGCTGGATATGCGAATGGAGGTGGCTGGGTGAACATTCAGGAAGAAGAATTCAAGTAGAATTTCAACCTTACAAAGCACCCTGCCTGGGAGAGGGTGTATCTGGCAACCAGTGTGTCCCCTCAATGGATGGGACTGTGTCAGTCTACGAGAGCCTCCCTCCATTTGGTGCCCTCCGTGTCTCCAGTGATAACTCACCTTGCCTCTCTGAGTGTGCTGGCTAGCAAAGATGGGACTTGTAGTCCAGGACACAGTGGGGTGCCAATGTGAAGAAGGCTGAATTAAGACATAGAATCATAGAACAGTGAAGTTGGAAGGAGCCTACAAGGCCATGAAGTCCAACCCCCTGCTCCATTCAGCAATACAAATCAAAGGATGTCTGCCAGGTGGTTGACCACATTTCTCTTGAATGCCTCCAGTGTGGGAACACTCTCTTGAGGTAATAAGTTCCGTTGTTATACAGCTCTAACAATGGGTACCATTGCTGTACTGCTCTAACATAGTTTATTCCTACTACTCACAGCTGAATACACAGGCCTGTGTGTGTTGCGTTGTTACAGTCGTGACCGACTCTTTGTGACCCCGTGTCCATGGAGTTTTCTTGGCAGGAATACTGGAGTGGTTTGCCAGTTCTTACTCCAGACGCCTACAGCAACTGGTATTCTTTGGTGGCCTCCCATCCAAGTACTATCCAGGGCAAACCCTGCTTAGCTTCCAAAATCAGGCGAGATCGGATGTGCTTAGGTGACTCATTTTAACCGGGGAATCAAGATGGCCGCGAACAGCAGAAGACGTAGCTGAAAGCAGTCCCAGCTAACGTCGATGCATCCCAGGTCCCAAGAGGGCGTATCTACTCCAAGACGACCCTTCTGGGAGCAGAATCCATCCCAGAACCGACCCAGGGCACCCAGGTGTGGTTTCCCCTCCTTCGGGAGAGAGGTCGAACCCCTGGTGAAATTCCTGTGCGGCTGAGACCTTGGGAGATCCTGACGGAAGTTCCGAGCTGCCTCTATTCCTCCAGAATCGTGAGTGGCTTTTTCCATCTGAAAGCCCTTTCAACAATATAAATCAGCAACTTACCGAAAAAAATTTGCCTTTTTCAGTTCTTCTTTCCCGTTTTATCTGTTATTTTCTGCCCCTCGGAGGACTGCAATTTATGCTTTCACTTTCACATTCATCTAACAGCAGAAAATTTAACTCTTAAGCTCCCGTTTTACTCTACGCTATACTTTACTTCCCGGACTCTGTTGGCAAAAGTGGGTACAGCACGCCATCTACTGGATTTTTTCATGTTTGCAGCATCACATATATTTCTTGAAAAGCAGCAAACTGGTTAGAAACAAGACCAATCTTGTAAAGACTTTGCAACCCTCCTGTGAAGAGGTAATCGATTCTTTACCACCACAAAACAAATCCTCACTATGAGCAGGACCCCAACTACACAAAAGAAATTTGCTTTTGTTCCCTTGGCCCACCCAGCAACCATGACTCAACAATCAAGTCAATCAAGCCAATCCGATCAAATCTTAGATGCATTGAAGCAGTTAAATCTTACCCAAATTAAGATGTTGTCAGATCAAACCACTGGATTCTCTAGCTTAAGAGCAGAAATGAAAGAGGGCTTTTCAAATGTCGATACCAAATTAGAGACATTTGGTGGTCGTTTACAAGCGTTGGAAGAGAATATGAATGTCACTGATTTCCGTCTTGGAGAAATTGAAGCCTCAATGGAATCAACAAGTAAACTGGTTCTTACACACGAAATCGAAGCCTCTTCCAAAATTCTAAGAATTCAAAACCTCACTGTGGATAAAGATGAAAATCTCTATACCATTGTTGGAGATACCCTGGCCACTCTACTTGAGGTACCTACTGAAGAATTCCTTCGTGAGGTAGACGTGATTTACCGTCAACCAACGGCTTATACCAGAAGAAATAAACTCCCTCCTGAGGTAATCGTTAAATTGGTTAGAAGATACACCCGGGATTGCATCCTTAAGGCTACCCAAGACAAGGAGGTGGAAATCAGTAAATCCAAAGTGACAATTCTGAAAGATGTCCCTTGGGAGATTCGTCAATTACGGAAAGAATATGTATTCCTTACCAAACTCCTGCTCAAGCATGACATAAGATACAAGTGGCTCTACCCCCAAGGTTTGTCCTTCCAATGGGAAGGCAAATTACAGAAAATTGAATCTCACCAGAAAGCTAGAGCCTTCGTTGAAAAAAACGCAAAGAAGTTGGGCTACTCCCCTTCCTCTTCTTCACCATCCTCCTCTGAAGATGAGGACATGACCGGAACTCAAACCACTACCAAAGATGACAGCCGTGATGACCAGACCTCGAAACAAGAGACTTCAAAGCACGTTCAAGATTCTAGTGGCGCAGTGGGAGGTGCCAGGCCGAAAAATTATCTCAGGCCAAAATCAGGGAAGAAAAAATATTTTTGGAAGTAGCAAGATGGCCCAAAAAATTCTAACATGGAATATTAATGGTATGAACTCGCCCCAGAAGCGTCGGAAAACTTTCAATTTTCTCCAAAAACAACAATGCTCCATCATCTGTTTACAGGAAACCCATGTACTGAGAAAACATGAACAATATTTAATACAAAACAAATTGGGAAATCTATTTTCCACATCAAATAAAGAAAAGAAGCAAAATGGGGTGGCACTGTATATTAAATCAGAACTCTCCCCAATTCTCTTGGAAAAAGATGAATCAGGCAGATGGATTCTTGTCCAAGCAAAAATCCAATCTAAAGACACAATTATTGCTGGTATATATGCTCCTAACGATAATCATGGAAGACAAGTATTCTTTGAACAACTGGCCCAGAAACTGTTGCAATATGGGAATCACCAGCTTATAATATTGGGAGATTTCAATGCTGTACACACTCCCTCAGTAGACAGGAAAACACCAAAAGGGAAAAAATTCAAGACCTCATCTTCCACACTGCCCAAATCGTTCTTGGATATGTCCGATATCCTCGAACTTCATGACATCTGGAGAAGGAAAAATCCACTAAAAGACGGTTACACCTTCTATTCAAGACAATATGCTTCCTTCTCCCGTATAGATATGTGTTGGGCTACATCTGATCTTCTACTAAATACAAGGGATATTGAAACTTTACCTCGAGTGTTATCTGACCACAATGCCATCTTATGGACACTGAAATCTTCAGGTATGCCTAGGCATTGGAAAATTAACCCAACTCTTTGGACTGATAAAGAATTCATCTCAGAGGCTGCTAGAGATTTGAATTTGTATTTTGAAACTAATCTGAATAAGGGCACACCACTCAAAACGGTATGGGATGCCTTCAAGCCATACTTTAGAGGATTCGTTATCCAATTTATGGCAAGACGGAATAAAGAGAGGAAAAAGAAATATGAATCAACTCTTAAAACGATGAAAAAGCTTGAAACGGACTTAATACAAGACCCCCGTAACGATAAGCTGAACAAAGACCTGGCCTCTTGTAGGCATGAACTCAATCTGATCCTGACTGCAGATATAGCTCACAAAATCAAGTTGGCCAAACTGAACTTTGTGGAAAATGCGAACAAACCAGGTAGATGGTTAGCGTATAGGTTAAAAAAGGTACAATCACAAAAACTTATATTCTCACTCAAAGACAAAGCTGGGGAAACTCAGACAGAGCAATTACAAATCCAAAAAATCATAGAGGAATATTACCAAAGATTATTCAAGCCGGAGATGATTGACAATGATGCTATCTTCCATTACCTTGAACAAGCCAACTTTCCAAAACTTACTGAGCAACAGAGAGCCCAGACGAATGCCCCTATCACAATGATGGAAATAACAGAGGCTATTAATCATCAAAAACTGAATAAAGCGCCTGGACCCGACCAAATACCTGCTATATTTTTTAAAAAATTCTCAGAGACAATTTCTGGAATTATGAAAAACCTCTTTACATCTATATTTGAAGGTGAAAATATACCAGATTCCTGGAAATCATCACACACGACACTGATTCCCAAAGAAGGGAAATCCAAAGATTTGATACAGAACTACAGGCCAATCGCCCTCCTAAACGTGGATTACAAAATTTTTGCAACCATCCTGGCCAATAGATGGCGAATGATTTTACCTTCTTTGATATCACACGACCAGACGGGCTTCCTCCCGAAAAGGCACCTCCAATCCAATATCAGAACTTTTCTCAACGTGTTGGAATATTATGAATCCCACCCCGAGAAGCAAGTAGCTTTTGCATTCATTGATGCCGAGAAAGCCTTTGATAATGTATCCTGGTCTTTACTCAAAACTCAATTAGATTACCTTCAGTGCGGCCACAGAATGTTGCGAGCAATTGAACAAATTTATTCTACCCAAAATACCAGGATTGTAGTGAATGGTCACCTCACAGATAAAGTTAATATACACAAAGGTACCAGGCAAGGATGCCCCCTTTCTCCTCTTCTGTTTATATCCACCCTGGAAATTCTTCTTCATGTAATAAGGGAAAACCCAGACATTCAAGGCTTACAAAATAAGGGAGAAGTTTACAAGGTACAAGCCTTTGCAGATGACCTGATGGTTATCATGGAGAACCCCCAGACTTCCTCTGTAGAACTTCTAAAGACCCTGGAGGCATACTCAAAAATCTCTGGATTAAAGGTGAATAGAGAAAAAACATTGGTTTTAACTAAAAATATGACCCCACCCATGATCGAAAAACTGGTAAATCAATCTGGTTTTCAACATTCTAATAAGGTAAAATACTTGGGTATTACTGTATCTAATCGATGCAACTCTCTACTTAAAGATAATTATGTTAATGTTATCAAAACAATCAAAGCTGATCTTGAAACTTGGTCAAGACTTCAGCTATCCTTAATGGGCAGAATTGCTGCAGTCAAAATGAATGTCTTACCTAAAATGCTTTTCTTATTTCAATCTCTGCCTATATTACCAAACTTTAAGATCATTTCAGATTTGGAAAAAAGTATACGTATATTTATATGGCAAAAGAAAAAAGCAAGGATTAAAAATATTTATTTGCAGGATAGAACCAAATTTGGAGGCTTTGCCCTTCCCAATTTGGCACTATACTACAAGGCTGCTGCCATGACTTGGATTAAAGACTGGATTCTGATGACAAATAAAAGAATACTACAGCTTGAGAGTTATGGCCTTGATAAGGGTTGGCATCACTATATGTGGTATAAGGGAAATCTACCTACCCTCTTTAAAAAGCACTGGATAAGGAATGCTTTAATTAAAATATGGTCATTGATTCAAAAACAATTTTATCTCAAAGCACCTATGTGGTTATCTCCACTGGGAGCAATTTATAGCTCCCAGGCAAGTGAAATCTCAAAAGTTGTAACTTACAGACACCTTCTGAACGCTGACTTCTCATTGAAACCATTAGGGAAACTAGTATCAGAAGGTCATAATCTGGATTGGTGGAAATATCAACAAATATATTCACATTTCAAAGAGCTTTCCAAAGAGGGTGGTTTTATGACTACTGATACCCCACTCGACAAAATACTATCTTCTGGTGACTCAAAGCTTATTAGCAAATTTTATAATACACTGTTAAATGAAAAAATGATTGATACATTGGTTAAAGATTCTATGATTAGATGGGCTGAAAACTTTGGCTATACTATCCATTTAAATAAATGGGACTCCTTGTGGAATACAGTTAAAATCTTTAAATCTATTTCATTTAAGGAAAATTGTTACAAAATGTTTTATAGATGGCACTTTGCACCTCACCGTTTATCCAAGATGTATAACTGTTCACCTAAATGTTGGAAATGTAACTATGACTGTGGAACCTTTTATCATATGTGGTGGACTTGTAAAGAAGCAAAGGCGTATTGGAATATGGTAAAACTTTTCTTAGAAAGCTTTTTGAAAATTAAGATAGAGTCTAGACCAGAACTATTCTTGTTAAATATAGTAGATGTAAACATTTCCTATGACCAGAGATATGTACTTCACCATGTAATTGTTGCTGCAAGAATACTATATGCGAAATTTTGGAAACAACCAAACACGCCAACTGAGAAGGATTTCCACGGAAAGATAAGAGAATGTATCGAAATTGATAAACTCTCTGGCTATCTAAAGGGAGATTACGACGAGATCTTTCGGGAAAGATGGCAAGAAGTAACAAATTTGTTAGTATTGTGATGATATTTGGCAATTTTAGTAATATGTTAAATTACTATCTCTATTTTGCTTGATATACTCAATGAAAATTTTTTAAATTGTACCCCTTCTTCCCTTCCCCGCCCATACTCTTTTTCCTTGTTCCCCCCTTAAAAACTCAATAAAAACCTTTAAAAAAAAAAAGGTGACTCATTTTAACCCTGATAAGCAGTGGTTTGTCGCGATGTCCAAACTCAGCCATAAAGCCTGCAAACACACAGAGTGGTGGTGTCTTGCTATAGAGAAGGCATCTGACCGAAGAGATGAAAACAGAGCTCCCAAATACTGACTGTGGATCTGCAGGGACGTCCTTTTCTCGCTCCCTTCCCCATCTTCGCAATCACAGCCCATTCTATAGTGTCTGTAGTTATTTTTGGAAATGTTTTGATCCGGCAACCAATGTCTCTGAACCGAGGACAACGATTCCTGCAGAGCTGGGTAGGAGAAAGTGTTAAGAGCAAGCGGGCATTGGGCAGGCAATGGAAAAAGAAACTGGAAATGAAACGAAATGAGTCACAGGAGAAGTTTAGAGAAGGAAGGGGGGGGGCGGGAAAGAGGGTTCACATCACACGTGCAAAGCCATCAGTCACAGGGCAGACTCTCCCCACCTGCCTTGGCAATCAATCCTTGCTTCAAAGGTAACTTGGAAGATAACCATCCTGATGGCAAGATTGAGTTTGGAGCTGCAGCCTCTTAAACACCAAGAGAGATTGCCGCAGATAAGGGAATATATGAGCTCTCCAGGTTTGAATTAACCAATAAGACCTGGCGCAACTCACAGTCTGCAAGAGGGGTGTGTGTGTGTGTGTGTGTGTGTGTGTGTGTGTGTGTTGGGGGAAGAGAACTGCCTGCCATGGGGAGATGGAGCCATCTCAACGGGCAATCCCACTGTGTTTGAGTTGACGAAGGAAAACGGGCAAGGAACCTGCCTTGAGAACAGCCAGCCATGGGAAATCTTTATTTGAAAGAAGTTAATATGGATTTATCCTGACCCATCTTGCTACGGGGTTAAGGAGAGACACAGGGTAAGAATACAGTATTTTAAATAAACAACAGACGGACAGACGGACAAATAAAATGAGATTTTCACTGCCTAAAGCATATGTTGTGAGTATATTTAATGCTCTCTTTTTTGGCTTTTCATATTTTATAATAGACTGATGGGCTTGAGCACACTCCCTTGCCCTGCCCCACAACTGCCCAAACTGCTTTTAATGCACATAATTGTCAGTGGTTTAGGTCACTCTCTACAAAGCGAGATGCTGGGTGTTCTGTTCTCAATTGAACTGGACTGTATATCACCCCACATTACTGTAAGCTGCCTTGGTTCCTTTTCCAAGGAGAAAGGCGGGGTAAAAATACTCTAAAATAAATAAATAAATAAATTTGCTGGAACAGCTCAGGTTAGAAGTTTTAAGTAGGATTTTAAAAAGAAAAAAAATAACCCACCACAAATCTGATTCCTGCAAGCAATCTCATTGCATATAAGTCAGAGGAGCTTTGGGACTTAAGGGAGAACTCTTTAATTACTAACAGCATCCCTCTGCCGGATGATGCTATTGGGAGGAGTAGATTGCTGGCAATTAAAGAGTTCTCACTTCCATCTCAGGGCTTTCCAGGCTGGCTTGTAATGAGACTGATTATGAGTGAACTGCAGACAAGTCATATGAGGACCCAAACTGAAGGAGGAACTCTTGAATCAGTGGCAGTCTGCCTCTGTCAGTGGCATCATGGCCTTGGTCCCTTTCTGTGGGAAAAGCAGGGTAGAAATAAAGTACAAAAATGGTCAATAAATAAAATGAAAAACAAACTAGTATTGTTCAAGCCACAGACCTTTGCTTACAAATTCTCTTCAAATTGGGCCGAACACTTAGTCCATATGGGTTATCCATCTTCCACAAAGTGCAGTGTCAGTTGATCCATGTACGTAGGTGATGTGTGTTCTGTAGATCTTTTGTAAAGCTGATGATTCTTAACCACCCACTCAAGATAAGCTAGCTTCAAAGATATTTTCATTCCCAGCAGGAGAGCACACAACAAAAATGGCTTCAGGTGAGTGACATCTTCCTTCAGCTCTTGTGAGGACTCCAGCTCAGAGGGATGCCCACTTAAAAAAAACAAACCCTGTTCATACAATGAGGGGAATGTGCAAGCCCTACCTCCTCCATCACGACTTTCAACATGGAAACATTTCAATCTAAAGTGGGGGGAGGCCGCTTTATCCTGGTGGCTTCCCCACATGAGCCAAAACCTTTTTTTAGAAGGGCACCTGTGATTAAGAAGTTGAGAGGAGGTACAAACACACTCTCTTTATTGTGAGTGGCTTCTGTACAATTTAAGCACGTCATGCTAGGGCTAAACTGCCAGTTCTTTGGCCCTGTGATACTTTGCCCTACAATAATACCGGTAAGTGAGGCAATGGAGGCTGAAAGCCAGATTTGGATGGGGCATCAAATCTTCTCCAGGTAGTAGTCTAAACTGAAGTTCAGCATCTTGATTATTGATGTTTGGAGCAAAACCCGAATCAGATTCCCTGTCCATATAAAACTGGAGCCTGCAGCCTTCACTGTTGGGACATTATTTGGGAAATTATTTCTTGAAGCATTGGCTCAAGGTTTCAAGAAATAATTGGATGGACAGAGAGAGGAATGGACGGACAGGCAGGCAGACGTACAGATACTATAGACAGACAGACAGACAGACAGACAGACAGACAGACAGACAGACAGA
>JAHTLZ010000379.1:59772971-59800061 GCA_023846285.1 Phrynocephalus versicolor | reverse complement strand
ACTACTACTACTACTACTACTACTACTACTACTACTACTACTACTACTACTACTACGGCAGATCATCCTTTCCTTGCTGGCGTTGCATACCATAGGCTGCAGCAGTTGTGTCCTGGACCAAGGCCTGGAGCAAAGCACAGTGGGCATTTTCCCTTGAAAAGAGAACACCCTTTTGGGTTCCTGAGTCGTGGAGCTGTGGAGTTAGCCAGGGCCATTTCTTGAAGGGCTTCAAAAGGAGGGAAGCAACACTTCAGGGTAGAGAACAAAGCTCCATTGAGTGATGACCAGCAGCTGTCGTCATCGACATCCCTTGAAGTGAGTCTCGTGCACACAAAAAGACAGTGAGGAGCCTGCAGACAGGCCCAAGGCCTTAGACATCTGCTGGTTTGTTTGTTTTTTCAGCCCCTCAAAAATGCTCCCTCCCTTTGCCCTCGTGCTGCCCCTTTCTCTGAGTGGAAAGGAAACAAGACTCCTGGCTGCCGTCCTTTTAGCCTGGCACGGAGTCCCTGGTTTCTTCCGCACCTGGCTTGGCTCGCTGCTCTCCGGAGAGCTGGCTCTTGGGCAGGAGCCAGTTTCGATGGGGCAGAGGGACAGGCCATGCAATTCCACTCTCCCTCCTCTTCCCCTAATGAGAAACCATGAGGAATAAAAAGAGGGAACCTTTTGCCCCCTTTGGACTACAGTAAACCCCAACCTATCACAGGGGTGAGGGACTGGACCTGCAATAAGTGAAAATCTGCAATATGCAGGATGCTAGGTCCGGTCAGGACTGGGCGGCCTGTCTGTGGACTCTTGTACTTATCCCAGGCCTGGTGCTGCCCCAAACAGGCCTGCAAGGGGCTTTCCAGTCCCCAGAGCCCCCCAAAGTGCTTTCTAGTGATCTGGAGGTCACTTCTGGTTTACCGGAAATCACTTGCGGTTTGCGGGGAAGCACTTTTGGGGCCTCTGACGGGCCTGGGAAGGCCTTTCCTCCTTACCTCAGGGGGCCTTTTTTTTCATATACTGTGGACCCGTGATATACAGGGACCGCAGTATATGAACTGCAAAAGGGCGGGGGACAACTGTATCACTCCCAGCCACTCACAAGGGTTGGTAGAATTCTGAGAATGGTACTCCAAAAACACTCACTGGTTCCAGTTTCTGGCTTGGAACATCACACTTAGACCAAAGTCAGGCTGGCAGAGTTGGGGATGTTTGCCCTTCATGGAATGTGAGTGGCTGCTGTCATTGGCTTTGCAGAGAAACCTTGACGGTTACTTCACGTCCACTCTCGTCCCGGGAGGAAGTTCATTGCATGTTGATGTTGGTTGCAGTCATGTGGTCTTCTTGCGGTTCTGTCCCTGTTCCCGTGTACTCACGGGCATGATGGATGATACCACCATGATAGTTTCTGCACGTCCTCGTTCTGTGATGAGATGTAAAATTCAATGCCTTTGTTCTCCGTTCAGCCCGACCTTCCGTTTTTCGACGCTTCGATTCTCTGAAGCCTTGCCTTCAATGTGTTACAGAGCTAAGTTTGAGGCATTTGCCTTTTAATCTCTGCTAGATGGAGAATGGCACATTGCGGGAGGAGACTGACCTCACGGGCTCTCGTATCGGAACGAAAAGAGAGATGAGGAGATTCCCAAGGCCAGGGAGGGGAAATCTCTCATCCCGCTTAAATCGCAGTTCAGGGGGCGTGGTCGGGACGAACTCCCTTCATCCTGCAATGGACGTGCAGTTAGATTTCTTTGTACTGGTCCCCAGCGGGACCGCGAACAGCGATGAGATGGACGTGAAGTATCAGCCCCTATCGTCTTCTTTAGAGATGAGCACAAATTGCTGGTTCAACTGATTCCTTTCCCAGCTGAGCAGGTGTTTTATGCTTCTTAGCCCCACCTCTTCAGGCCACACCCTGGGCGCTGCCTCGGAGGCAGGGCTAGGAAGCGTCGAACACTTGTTCAGCTTTTAAACAAACTAGCACGAACTACCAAACCGGTGGTTCCTGCCCATCTCTAGTTTTCTTTCCTGTGGCCATTACTAGAAGTCCTGTGATGCTACTATGACTCTTTGATTTGGGTCTGAGTTTAATTGCAGATCTCTAAGGCCTGCCCACTTCTGGATGTAGCCTCAAAAACATTCTGAAGAACTCAAACTCATAACTTTTTATTTTTTGCATGTGTGGATTTACAGTTGATCTTAGCAGAAGCATTATCCCATCTGCAGATTGTATCGTACATATCAACACAACCACTCCCCTCCACAAACTTAGAGGCCCTCAACTAACATCAGGGACAACCCCTCCTGGCCAAGCTAAATTCCAACCAAAGAAGGCTTATTGCAGAGAGTGGGGGGTGCCACATTTTCCTTTGGGCCATTCTCATTGCTTTACCTGCTACACTATGGCTCTGGTACGGTAGTTGAATAATACGATTTTCAGTGGAGAGTGAAAGCATGACTGTAAAAATAACACAGTTAGAATCACCATGAAACCAGCTGTTTTCATGTTTAAATGGAAACCTAATTTTGCAACAAGCTGGGGGTTTACAGAAGGTGTCGGGTGTTAAGGAGGGGGAGTAGGTGGCAGAATGGGAAGGCTGCAGCTGCTGGAATCCCAGAAACTCCAAAGCACCAATCTGAGACAGAATTTCATTTTGGAGGTGTTCTTAACAACAAAAACAAGGCCCAAACAGTTTACAATCCCTGGTGGTAGAAAAGGTTGGATCCGGCCGTTCTGGTTTATGTAAGTTATGCACATGTTTATTCCTAAAAGCATTCTATTTTCCCTCTCTCTACATCAATCTGCAAATAAAAATACACTCACACATTTAAAAAAACCCATTGCTTCGTTTGGAGTGAGACTTTTGTTTGGCAAAATATGTGTTTTTGCACATATTTAACCCTTAACATGCATTTTCATGAGTGTTTGATCATGTGCAGTCTATTTGGTAATTTTTCTCCCTTGGAATAGCAAAGGCAGGGGAATACACCTATAGAAGAAAGAGCAGTCCAGGCGTTAATTGGTACCTGAAGCAGCCCATTGTATGGGTCACATAATTAATTGCCCTGACTGAGTACATTCAAAAAGCCTTGAGTGGAAATAGGGGTTAAAGAGTGAAGAATATTGCCTAACTCAGGGGTGGGGAACCTTCAGCCCTCCAGATGTTCTGGACTGCAACTCCCAGAATTCCAAGCCTATATTCTCAATGATAAAGAACTGTGGGAGTTGTGGCCCAAAACATCTGGAAAAGACATGGGCATTTCATTTCCGAAGGGGTCTGGTTCCGCAGCTGCTGTTTGGTACCGAGATCCACCTTCTAGAACAAAAAAAAAAGTCTCTTACCTTGTTTTGCATAGCGCATGGCTAAACTCCAATGAGGCAGCAGCCTAGCAGCCTCGGACACATCATCTTTCCATCTCCCTGGCACTGGCCAATCAGGAGCTGTGCAAGGACATGCATCATCCTGTTTCCTTGCCTGATTGGTCAGCACCAGGGAGAGTGAAAGATGTCCCATCTGAGGCTGCTTCCTCGTTGGAGTTTGGCACTGCACTATCCAAAACAAGGTAACAGACTGGTTGATTTTGCTCTGGAAGGTGGATCCCACCACTGAACGGCAGGTGTTCTGCCATGTTCCATTTCGGAACTGGACCCCTTCCAAAACAAAATGCCCATTATCTAATCTGAAAGGCTGAAGTTTCCCTACCCCTGGCTGGACTGAGCTGCCCATTAATCTGGGCTTCTATATGAAAGGTCAAGTTTGTCGAGGTTTTTTTTTAGTACAGTGGTATCGACTTACGAATTTAATCCATTCTGAGTGCATGCTCTTAAGGTGAACTACTCTTAAGTCGGGGTACCTATCCAAATATTGAAAAAATAAGTTAAAAAATCAAAAAAAGAAAAAAATGTAAGTTGAGCCAACCATATCTAAAAATTTGTAAGGTGGCAGTTAAAATGCCAACAGTTTTCCACTCTTAAGTCGAATTGTTCTTAAGTCGGGCTGCTCTGAAGTCATGATACCACTGTATTTTTTTTTTTTTACCCTGCCTTTCTCCTTGGAAAAGGACTCGAGGCTGCTTACAATAGTGAGGGACAGTATACAGCCCAATACATTTAAGACATATTCAAGTTTGAGAACAGGGAATTGAGGGGCATCTTTCAGCAATAAAAGGCAACATTAAAGCTAAAAGAGACCACAAGTAGTTAAAGAAACTAATGTCTTGTTTTGTTTTGTTTTTGAATTTTATGAAAGAGTAGGCAAAGCATAATGGCTGCATATGTTGTACCTTGACTCCCAGCATTCTTTCCCACTAGCTATGCTTTTCTAGGGCTGATGGAATTTGTAGTCCAGCAGCACCTGTAAAGCCACATATTGTTAGACCTGAACGTCATGAAGCCGATTTTTCTGCAGGCTTGACCTGATAGATGCATTTTTGATACATTTTTGAGCTGCAGAATACAGAGTACAAAAGTATGGTGAAACAGCATATCGTTTAAGAGGGGCAGATAAAAGGTAGAGGTACAAAAGAATGAACTTATATGTTTCATATACTACAGTCTTAGCACAGAAAAGGTTTAGGAATGGATTAGAACTTGTGGCTGGAACTTGCAAGAAAATAGATTTTAGGAAAAACAGACATTTGGAAAAAACTCCCTTGTTTTCAGATTGTAATGTTCATAATCACCCAGCCATCCTGGGGATGTTCTGAGAGACATAGCTCAAAAGAAAATATTTTTTTCTGAGCTCTGGGGAAAGTTCATAACCATTCAATCTTTTCAATAGCATAACATATTGACTCAAGATTCATGGTTTTTCTTTTCTTTTCCTGGAAGTATTTATTCAGAAAGTGAGTAAGTACATATTGGCCAGGGATCTGATTGTTTTTTTCTGCTTTGTTGAAGCTATGTCGAGGAGCAGGTTCAATTGGATGGCCTCAAAAAACCCCTTCTAATTCAACGATTATCGGGAGTATCTGGCCAGATGTCTCCGGAAACAGAAGGCACGGATTAGAGATGGGCACGACTTAGCGGTATTCCCGTTTCCGTTTCTGTTACTCGGTTCCATTACTCAACGGAAACGGTAACGGGAATTACTCCGCCAGAATTCGAGCTCGAACCGACAAACGAACAATTTGGTCTGATTTGTCGTGGTCGTTCCTGGCATCACGGCGATACCGCGATGCCAAGCGGCACAGAAAAAAAGTTTTTAAAAGTAAAAAAAACCCCGATTCCCGGCCAAAAAGCAGGCTGAAATATGCCTGCCGTGCCTCAGGGCACCTACCAGAGGGGTGGTTTCTGGAGGGGTCCCCGGCCTCCCCCCCTCCTCCGTCCTGGGCTGCTCTGGTGGGACTCGCCACAGGCTCGCAGCAACAAGCCACACAAATCTCGCCACTGGCCGCCGCAATTCAAGCGCAAGCGGCACGGCACAGGAAAAAAGTTTTAAACTCTCCCCCCACCCATTCCCGGGCCAAAAAGCAGGCGGAAATATGCCTGCCTGACTAAGGGCTCAGGGCACCTACCAGAGGGGTGGTTTCTGGAGGGGGGGGGTCCCGGCTTCCCCCCCTCTCCTGTCCTGGGAAGCCGGACTCGAGTCGCCATGACATGCGGTGCGGGCAGGGGATCCAAAATGGGGCGGCGACCGCAATATTTTTTTTGAAATCGTGGTCCAAAAACACACAAGCACCACAGAAACATGCGAAAATTGCTATAAACTGCCAGATTTTTTACAGTAGCAGTGGGTTTTTTCTTGCAACAAAATGTCTCTCCTCTCCTCCTCTGTCCTCCATTGATTTTATTTTATTTTATTTTATTTACACCTGCACAATGATGGGCTGGCCAAGTGGCCATGTGGGAGTGGACCATGCAAATTTTTGGAGCCATCCCACCAATCGCATGGCCACTTGGCCACTGAGACTTCTGGGATGTGCCAAAAAGCCCACTAAACCCTGCCCTAGCACCCTAACCCTAACCCTAATCCTTGACTCCTTACCCATACGTCACAGTACACTGTCTTCTTAGTGGGTCAGAGAGGCACCCAGAGGTGCAACCCACTAGCCCACCCTAACCTTACCCGTCACTAGCCTAACCCTAGCCCTTGCACTAACCCATCTTAACCCTAAGCCAGATCTACTTGCATTGCACTACGCAAGTACGATTCCCTTCTTTGTGGGACACGGTGGCTACAAGAGCCTTTGGCATCACCCTATGGCTCAGGGTTCTGCCTGTCCACACTGGTCTCATAGTCTGCAACTGGTATGCATATCCATATGGCTATGCATGCCCTTTTGCAGCAGCAGGTGAGGAGAGGAAACCCCCATGTTGAGGGGTCTCCAGGAGCCTGCTTTCCCTTCCTAGTGGGTGAGGATAGGAGGCACCCACGGGTGCCTCCAGGAGCCCGCTTTCCCTTCCTAGCGGGCCAGAGGAGGCACCCACCCCACAGAGGTGCCTCCAGGACCCCGCAACCCCCCCAAAAACCAGTACTAATGAAAACGAAAAAACGAAGAAACGAACTGACTAATTTTTGCGATTTTTCGCGAAAAACAGAAACGAGCCGAAACGGAACCGGCCCGACTAACGACAACTCGAAATTTTTTTTTTCAAGTCGTGCCCATCTCTAGCACGGATTCCAAAGCCATCAACACAACTCTTAGATGCCCCATCACTGTAAAGCAGGCCTGCCCAAAGTCCGGCCCGGGGGGGGGGCAAATCCGGCCCGTCAGGCCATTCTGAGTGGCCTGTGGCTGGCTGGCCTGCCCCTCCCTCCCCCTCCTTCACCCCATGTTTTTTTAAAAGAAAGTGGGTCGGGCTTGCACTGGGGTGGCAGGGTTGGGGAGCAACCGACCCCTGACACCTTCACAGCCACCAAATCTGGCCCTCCTTAAGAAAAGTCTGGGCACCCCTGCTGTAAAGCCATTGGGAACAATCCCCCCCTTTGGACAACAACTCCCAGAAAAAAGTGGCACTGTGGGAACTGTAGTCCAATTCCCTGCTCTCTCACAATTCCCAAGCATTAGCTATAACCCACTATAAACAGTGAGGTCACTGGGGCTAAGGAAGCATTCCAGTACTGTTTTTCCTCCGGTGGTTTGCAAATGCTTAACTTGCACCCACCGGGTAGAGCTCAACTTTTGTCGCTGAAGCCTCCACTCTACCTAAACAGGCCTCCCTTTATGTCCTCCTGGAATCCTGTTCAGCTGCTGACCGTTCTTTGGCAGAGGAAACAGAAAAGTTTGCTCAATGTTGTTCCAACCCCAACCTTCTCCCCACCCCCACCTCCCCTGCCCCCTCCACTCATGCTCTGACAGGGTCTGGTGGCCACTAGGCCTTTGTTACCCAGGTAACAAGAAGCCTTAATATTTATTTGATGTCTAGAGCAGAAAACTCTGTACTACAGGAAAACCTCAAAGGTTATTCTGCGTGCTAACAGTTTTCCAAGTGCAGATCTCCATGTCTAGGAAATGACTTCTTTGGACTAGAACTCCCAGGATTCTGCAGGGACGAGCCCCTAAATTAAACATGAAAATGACCAGAATCAAGGACAGTCCAAGGGCCAAACAGGATGAGGCATGCATGTAGAAGTGGTGTTCTTTCGGTGAATTAAAGACACCCGCTTGTCATCCCATTGGCTTTTCCTCACCTATGCGTCTTGCATTTAGACGTGCTTCATTTCCTGATTGGCCAATAGAAGGTAAACACAAGTTCGCGTTCTGAGTCTGAGGGCTGAGACACATGCCTCGTGGAAGGAAGAATGGGGTGAGAGCACGGAATATGCTTTTCCCATAATGTCTTCTTGGATCGCAAGAAATGCTGCTGCAGATTTAAGCCAATGTAGAAAATAAAACAAAATAAATCTCTTCTGTCATGTGTTAAATGGATCAGAAGGAAGGGCCAAGCGTGTTCCTGTTGTTAGCACTCCAGAGTGTTGGATGGTATCATATGAATTCGTTGCAATTTCCTTTTCTCTGAAAATGGGGAGGTGGTGATGGAGAAGGAGATGGAGAATATTCTTGAACTTTTTTTTACGCCGCCATCTGTAGAGTGCTTGCTTAAGGGCTAGATGCACCGGATGAGATTTGATACTACTAGGGTGCTTATATGATTTCATTTTAACGTTGACTAGACATGGTGGGGTGCAGCCCACTAACCCACCCTAACCCTAACCGTAACCCTAAGCCTAGCCCTTACCCTAACTCCAACCCTAAGCATAACCTGTACGCCAGTATGCTTCCCTTCTTAGTGGGTCAGAGGCACCCAGAGAGGTGCCTCACAGAGCCCACTACCCCTACCCCTACCCCTACCCCTACCCCTAACCTGTACGCCAGTACGCTTCCCTTCTTAGTGGGTCAGAGTAGGGGCACTCAGAAAGGTGCCTCCCAGAGTCCACTATCCCTACCCCTACCCCTACCCCTACCCCTAACCTGTATACCAGTACGCTTCCCTTCTTAGTGGGTCAGAGTAGAGGCACTCAGAAAGGTGCCACCCAGAGCCCACTTACCCTAACCCCAACCCCAACCCTAACCCTAACCCAAACGACAAACAACAAACGGAAATGACAATTTTTTGAAAATTTTCGTGACAAACGGAAACGACCCGAAACGGACCCGTTCCGACATACGACAACTCGAAACGTCATTTTTTCTGGTCGTGCCCATCTCTAACGTTGACTATTTTGTTTGTGTGTTTTGATATGGATTTGTGCTGATGCGATCAGCTGTAAGCCGCCCAGAGTTCCCCTGGGAAGATGGGGGTGGTGGTAAAAATCTAATAATAAATAAATAAATAAATAAATAAACTGTGAAAACATGCTCAGCATGCAACTAAATACAGCAGTATATAGAGTAGACTGCTTCAGGATCATAGCCAGTCACCATTCTCTTCAGCAACAGTGGTGAGCAGCCTCTAGAAGTCTCAGGACAACTCATTCCTCCCCCTGGACCTTCATGGTTTGCAGTTACGCCCATGTACTGCCCCTCCCCCCCATATTTCCTTTTTAGAAAGGCTGATATAACTGAAAGTACACAAAAATGGGTGGTGTAGAAGCCATTGGGTGCCCTACACAAGGCAAAAATGCCTCTTCCCTCCCTAGATGACCTCAGAAGTTCTGTGGTTTTGCACAGGGCCCTAGCACTTTGACTGGACAAAACAGGCATAAACTTGCATTGGCATAATGATTTGAAAACAAAAAACAAAAACCCTTGATTTTGGGAGCTGGTAGTGTAACATCGCACTTTAGCCAAGGGAGCAGTGTTGATCCAAAGAGCAGCAGCCCTGTATTTTCCTTAGGTCTCCTCGTGGTCTGCAGAAATGTCTGGTGTGGTCCAGTTATCTGGCTCTGGAGGCAGAGGTTTGGAATTCTATTCTGCACTGTGCCCTCTGTGAGTAAAGCCAGCCTGTGTTGCCTTGGGTTTATTTATTTATATTTATTTTAGAGTATTTTTACCCCACCTTCCTTGAACTGCACAATCCCAGGGGATCCCTGGAAGAAGAGAATAGGAAACCATTTCTGAGTATGCTCCACCTCCAAAAATCCTGAAAAGGATCAGCATAAGTCAGAATTGACTTGATAGCACATGATTATTATTAAGTCAGGATATGTGAAAAATAGTTGCAAAATTCCTCACCCTCTTCAGTTTGAGCTATCGCAACCCCCAGAGATGCTTCTACAAGGAATTTGATAGCTTAGTGAGATTCTCTGCCTACTCCAACACAGCAGACAAAGGAGTTTTGTTTCCTTTATTAAAGCCCTCTGTATTTTGTGCAGAATCCTTTCCCCTAGGAAAGGCACAACAGGCATACATAGTAAGAAGAGGAGGACTAGCTGATGGCAAGAAAGAAAGAAATAGCCCAGGTCAAAGGCTTTACATTGTCAAATGTTCCCCATAAATGTTCCCCGTAAATTATCCTCTTTGGATTTACACATTTAATTTACTTACGTTTGCACAAAATTTGCCCTGATAGTTGCAAGGATGATTCAAAAGGAGCAGGGCATTTAGACTTGAATTTAAAATCAATCAAATTATTTAAATTAAATTTAAATGTATTTAAAGCAAAAGAGTGGCTCGTCACTATACTGGATCCCAACTGGTTTTACAAGCTTTCCATTGACTTGCATTGGAAAACCAAAACATCTATGATAGTTGTTGTGAGTTTTTCAGGCTGTTTGGCCGTGTTCTGGAACACGGCCAAACAAGAAAGAAAGAAAGAAAGAAAGAAAGAAAGAAAGAAAGAAAGAAAGAAAGAAAGAAAGAAAGAAAGAAAGAAAGAAAGAAAGAAAGGGGGGAGTTGGAACATTTTATGCCCCATGTGTTTTGATTTGTACCCTGGGCACAATACATTTTTAGCTTTGCTTCAGTCCTGAACCAAATTGCACCATCCCATTTCACTCCAAACCTCGTACAAATTGGTCTGAATTGCACTATTTATGCTGGCAATTTGGAATTTCTCAGAATCTGCTACATAACTCCCCCTTCCACTGTTTTTCGAAAGGATGGAAACATATGTTTTCCTCCAGGCTTTCAGAACTATATTTCTCAGGGGGTAGATAACTTTCCTCTAACTTTCCCAAACTAGCAGCAGACTCTTGTTGTACTACCCTCCTTATTCCCAGCCAGCAGGGCACAACTGATGGAAGTTGTAGTCTGAAGTCTGAACGTCTAGCGGGTACCAGTTTTATATCAATAATACAACATCTCCCTCCAGACTTTCTTCCTTTGCTGTCAGCCATTGCTGCCTCCAGTCAATGTTACTAAATACATTTTCAGTGGAAACAGCTGCTGCAGTGTTTGGGGGCTTTTTTTTGTACGTGATTAAACATTTCCCTTTCTTTAAGGAATGCACTATAATCATCAACAACACACAATGCTTTGGAAGCTGGCACAGGTCAGGCTTTTGCAGAAGGCACAAATAAGTGGTAGAGAATGTGGGACTTGAGCAACCACATGTATATGAGGGGACAGTGCTTTGGAATGGGACATTTAAGAAGAGAGGTTTGCGTCCTTTTAACTTTCCTACACTGGTTAGGAGTGCGACTAGAAAGCAAGTGCAGAGTTGCAGGCAGATGGAAGGGTGCACCCGGGTGCCTGCAAATGCCTTCAAAAGAATTCTTGAGGTTAAAGGAAGGAAAATACCCCAGATCAAGTGATCACCTTTCTCAATTCCTTCACTGTTTTAGTGCTACGTTCCAGAGAGTCTGTTGCCTAAAGAAAATCTGCTGACAGCCTTGTTTTATTGAAGGTTAAGTACCGTGCTGGAAACATCTCTTCTCCGATGCAACAGAAGGGGGATTAGCAGCAGTGAAAAGAACCTGTCCATGTGTGGAAACCTACACAAGAGAAGAGGTTGCTTCTTGAATGCAAGCAAAGCCCCTCGATTCCTCTTGCTTTGTCACTTCCATGGTCGAGACAACAGGAGATTTTCAACCCCAGGGTTTTATTTGCCTGTCACGGTCAGAAATACTGTACAGTGGTACCTCAATTTAGGAATTTAATCTGTTCCGAATGCATGCTCTTAAGTCAAACTACTCTTAAGTCGGGAAACCTATCTAAAAATAAAAAATAAAAACTTAAAAATGAAAAAAATGAAAATAAATACTTGTAAGTCGAGCAGACCATATCTAAAATTTGTAAGGCGGCGGTTAAAACGCCAACAGTTTTCTGCTCTTAAGTAGAATTGCTCTTAAGTCGAGCTGCTCTTAAGTCGGGGTACCACTGTATTTGCATTCCAACTTATGAAGTGCATTTCTGGGCAGTTACTTTTTAGGTCTCCCAGACTTCTCCCACCACGAGATTTGCTTGCTGGGGAATTCTGGAAGATGTCATCGAAAATTATATTTTAAAAAATCCAAAATCTGGTTCTCTAGCATCTTGGGGGTCTTTGAAAGCTCATCAAACGTTCTTCTAAGAACTTTAGCAATGATTGTCCAGGATTTGGGGGCAGGATCCTTCTCCTGCTCTGGATGGAGATTCCTGCCATTCCCTGGAGTGTAATTATGGGGCAATGGTGATATCTCCTTTCCTGTCACTCACAGGTATCTCCGCTCATGCGCTTCCACAGCATAATGTTGGATACCTCCTGTAGACCCTCTCTGTTGATAAGCGGCAAACTGGGATCCAACAGGGCTAGCCAGTTCTCAGTGTATGCAGGCTGAGGTTGTTCTGGGGAACATGCAGGCACCTTCACACCTGGAGAGAAGCAAGTGGTTTCCATCCTTGAGTAACCAAGGTATTCTTGGACTGTCGTTCCTAGAGATTTTTGACCTCCCACCTATGCTGACTGGGATTTCTGGGACTTGCAATCTAAGAACACCTGAGTTACCCAAGGTTGGGCACCACTGTTGTAGAACTTACATTTTTTGTCCCTGTGCTTCCAGAGAGGAAACAACTGCACTGTTTTCTAGTGGCCGTGGAGTAGCCTTACTGCCCTTTTTGCTCGACAGAGGAAACCCGGAGACACTGTGGCAACTCCTTCCAGGAGGCATTTGTGTCAGGAAATCAGGCCTAGAAACAGGCCTAGAAAGGGAGGCCTCAGCCTTTCTCCAGGGGAGCGAAAGTCTCTGGAGGTTTGTTTGCCAGCCGGGACTTCCAAAATGCTGCCTGGCTAATTCCTGGAGAATTGTGAGAGTCAGTGTCCAAAAACCACCCTCCTTGAATGGAATAATCTCTATGCAGGAGCTCTTTGAGGAGCCAACACAAGCTGGAAGGATAAGGGAAGAGAAATCATGAGGTTTTATGTTTCTTTTTATTCATACTGCATCTGCATGCAATCTTCACAAGCCACAACACCTGTATGCACAGCTAGCAATTTTCACGGGTGTAGTGTATAAAAAAATCACCCTTCCTGACAAAAAAACCCCAAAAACCCTCCTTCCCCCAATTTCTGTTAAAACGTTCTCCTACACTGAGGTAAATTTCCCTCAGCCCATCCTATGGAGATGGCCGAGAATCAATTCCTCATAGAGAATAGTCCTGCTGGGCCTGAGGTGTTCTGATGTAAACACTCTTTTTCTCTGCCAAGCAGGCACCAGGCAGTTGGGAGTCTCGGTGCTAAGCTGATCTCTCTGCTTGGGGGTCAGTTTTCCCAGGAGGAGAAAACATGGAATCCTTACAGTAGTTCTGCCATTTTTGTTTATTTACAAACAAATTGAGCAGAAAGTTGCTGGCCGGCATCCAGACAGCCACTGCAACTTTTTAGAGCAGGCTCTGTTCTCACAAAAGAAGCCAACTGGCAGTTTTGCCTCAAGCTCCTTCTGGATCAGCCGCGTACAACAACTCAGATGCCTGTCTCCTTCTCAGGGTGTGCTTCAGTGCCCAAATTTTGGGCATGTACGATAGACAAGAACAGTAGGACCCCCATATCCACTGATTCGTTATCCACTGATTCGTTATCCACTGATTCAGTTACCCACGGTTGGCAGGGGGGGGAATTAAATAAATAATTCAGCAGCCGCAAAGCAAGCTACGGTCACAAACAGCAGCTGTAAAGCAAGCTACTATCATAAAACAGCACCCGTAAAGCAAGCTACTCTCACAAATAGCACCTGTAATGCAAGCTACTGTCACTACCACATTTAGGTTTTGAATCACGTTTTGCTTAAAGTCAAATCGCCTTAAAAATCATCTACCGCATTTCCAATCGCTTTTTCTGCGGAGCCCCCTTGGCACACCCCTTTTTGGCCGCTGTGACAGTTTTTCTTGCGACGGACACCAGGGGTGGTGTTTTTTAAAACCAATTTCTAGACCGCTTTTTGAAGCAATTGGGCTGAAACGGCGGACACCATGCACCGGGTTTTTCCGGGTTTCCCCCTCTGTATGCCTTATCCTGCCGTCGGAAAAGCGGAAAATTAGCTACATTACTTAGAATGGAAGAACAACGGCATAACGTTATCCTAATTTTTTTTTTCCAAAATAGAAGCAGATGATGGTAAAATGATGGACAAAATCAGAACAAAAAGTGGTTTAGCAAAGTGCGGATGGGGAAACTGGTTCATGAGAAAACGCCAAGTGCGGAATGCTGAATCGCTTCAGTGACCACATAACAAGGGGAGGGCAGAAAGCGATTCAAAACAAAAAGTGGTTGCTGTTTGAAGTGCGGTAGCGGCCAAAACAGCAGCCATAAGTCAAGCTGCTGCCACAAAATAGAAGTTTTGAGGATTTTTGGTGTTCTCTCTTATCGACGGTTTTCATTATCCACCGGAAGCCTGGAACCAATCCCCAGCGGATACCGGGATCCTACTGTACAGTACTACGAAAGCCAGTGAAGTGATAAGAGTGGCACACAGAGTCCCAGGAAATTGAGGTGGAAATCCCTGCTTAGCAGTGGAAACACATTGGGGAGTATTGGTAAGGGTTAAAGCCATTCCTGAAATATCTCTGGTACTTTAAAAATCCTATCGGGATCACTGGATTTAACTTGACAGCATTTAACAGCAATATAATGCATGCAGCAGTAGTTAGAATGTGGAAAGAAATGTGCTTCTGTTTCCAGAATCGTACAGCCAACATGGACAGTGGTTATCCTGGCTAGAGGAATTCTGGGAACTAGAGTCTTGAAAAGTACTTTTTCCAGCCTCTGGTAGAAGTAGCAGTAATTGGCTCTTGATATCCAAGTTGTCTCCTGAGCCTCAGTGCCTATTTGAAGCTATCAGGTGTTCCAAAACATGGAGAAAGAGTAATCTCATTTTACAAAGGCTCTCCAGTATGAATTTCTGCATCTCCCTGCCTGTGGCTGTATTCCCAGATTGGTTGCAATTAGGATAGCGCCAGTAACCACTGCATATTCATTGGAACCGAGACTGAAATATATCTTGGTCAAGTCATATCCCCATCAGTGCTCTGACAGACAAATTAAGACATGAAGGGAAAGCCAAAATAAGCCTGAGTCAGAAAACTGGAGACATGACACCATGGCTATTAGCTCAGCGGACAGCATACCAATTTTTATCCATTAAGTTTAGTGCAACATTCCAACATGATCGGTCGATGCAGTTTTTTGCTACAGTTGTTTATTGCACCTTTCTTCCTCCTCCTCCTCCTCCTCTATTTCTAGTTAAACAAAACGGAAAGTTAAAGGGAATATTAGAGGAACAGAGCATCCATCAAAGTCATATGTCGGCCTCGAATACAGTAAAAAAAAACACCCAAACCTTGCAGATATAAAAGCCACAATCCAGCCACCTTCTTGAATCAGATTAATTTTCTCCCCATAACAACAGGCAAGATTTTCCAGACAAGCTGAGTGAGAGAGGTGAATAGAAACTGCGATAATAAATACAACCAAAGGGCAAAAGCCACACTAGCTAATGCTTGCTTGATTGAATGCATAAAGAAGTTAATGTGAACACTCGGAAGGCACCCTTAATCTCATTCAATAAACTAACTTGCCAGCTACACTTGGCCTTCCCATAATAACCATTATTTCTCTGCACACAGCCGGAGAGTGGCATGTCCGGAGGGACCGTCTCATTAGCGGAAGTGCTGTTTGGGGCAATTATGGTTTGTCTGTTAGATATAGGGTTGTGTTTACAAAAGGTCTTGGTGGCTTTATCATCTGATCTGAGGCGTATCTTCTGCTGCTGAGGTGCATCCTGCAGCGATGGGAACTCAAATCGTGGGACTTGCTATCAAGTTGGACTTATTTATTTATTTATTTATTTATTTATTTATTTATTTATTACATTTATATACCACCCATCTTCCGAAGCGGAACTCTGGGCTGTTTACAACTAAAAACAAACAACAGAGAACAGGCAAGAAAATCAAAGGCAAACTACCAGAAAAAAAAATAAGGGGGATACAATACCCTCCACAGAGGATGACGCGGGCGGCAACCAGACCAAAAGAAAAAAAGAAAAAAAAGAGAGGAAATTAAATAGAAATTAAGTAGAAAGGTCGCCAAATGCCTCCTTGAAGAAATGTGTTTTCAAGGCTTTTTTAAAGGTGGGCAGGGACGCTGCTAGGCGCAACTCACTAGGGAGCTGATTCCACAGCGTAGGGCCCACCACAGAGGAGGCGCGGTTACGCGTGAGCGACTTCCGCACCTCCCTGGGTGTGGCCACCCTAAATGAGCGTGCCTGCGCCATCCTCGTGGGCCTAGTCCCAGTTGACCACTGAGAGATACGCTCCGACAGGTACTCTGGTCCCAAGTGACATTGGGGACTCGACTCAGAGTTGGTTTGTTTCTCCAACCATTTGCACTAACCTAAAACACTTGGTTTCAATAGGCACTCGGATGTGGGGTGTAGGACTCTGGACCTGGTACCAAAGTCATGGATTAGTATTTGGGACTTAGACTCAGAATCTCATCATCATCCCTCTGGTGCAGGTGTCGATGGTCTCTGAAAAATTCCTCTACATCTAATGGGAAGGTGTGGGATAGAAATGCTGACTCCTTGCAGAGTTGACCACTAGCCACTCTGAATGCCCTAGTCAGTTTCAGCTGCAGTGGGGATGGCTAGGAGCTGAGGACTACAATGCCCATCAGCACAGCTAATGATGTGGAACAATGGGAGCTGAATTTCAGACCTTTTGCCCCCTCCTGTTCATGGGGACTCTAGCATTACTTCCGGGAGAGAGGTCTTGTTTTCGGTGAGCTTTTGGCCACTCACCTATGCCATCAGCTTCCTAGCACCTTTTTGTTTCAACATGGCCTCCCTTTCATCATTCTTTTCCCTCACATCCTCTTCCAACATCTGCTAGGCTTGTCTTGAGTTGTAAATAACACTTATATCTTTCTGGCTTCCATTCCAAGTCAGGGCCATCATATTTGCCTCTCACCTGCTTTGAGCCAGATCATCTGAAGGACTGGCATTCTCGCACATTTTAACTGAAGAGAGACAGCTCCTCAGCCCTCAGAGTTCAGCCATGAGGGAAAGGGTCCTATAGCAGTGTCACTGACAGGCATGGACCTCCATAGCAATTTGTTGTGATGCTCCAAACTAACCCATTGCATTCTAAATAGAAACTTGTTACTTGCATGAAACACATTTCATTATTTTGATACCTTTATGCTTACTTTCACAAGCCTCTTTTGGAGAGGAAACAAAATCTATCAAGTATAGAACTCGGAGATAGAAATGCCCTCAAAATGCCTTCCTGGAGCATTATTTTGCCCCCTTTTCTAGGAATAAGGAAGAACAAAGGATAAATACGGCACATTATTCATAAAAGTAATGATGGCACCAGTCATTATACCTTTCTTATCCCAAAAAGTAATGTGCTACTGGTAACATCAATACTTGCAAAATGTTATTTCCAAGCGCTATCATTCATAATGTATTATTCCCCAGATATGTTCGTATCTGTCATGTTTCATTGTGTTTTTCTGTTGGAACATTTGTGGTTTTATGGCTGGTGTATATTTTAGAAGATATACACCACCCTTGGCTGTTTTGCAAATAAAACCAGAAAGGGACAGGATAACAGAATATGTCCTCTCAGAAATAAATAAATGGATTTGAGGGATGTTATGGGGCAAGAGAAGAGATAGAGATGCCAGAAGTGTAGCAAGGGCTTCCAGCGCTTGGGGCAAAAGTCTGTTTTTACGCCCCCCCTCAACACACAGGAGAGCGAGTCCCCACCACTGCTACTCCCCCTAGGCCCACCTGAACTGCCCAGAGGGTATCCCCTCCTCCTGCGATGCCAGCCCCCTCCCACCACCACCTCGGATGGAGTAGGACACGGTGGTGGCACACCCCACTGGGGGCGTTTATACATGACCCCTAAGCTCTGCAGCAAATGGCTGCAAGCTCCGGAGCTTAAAAATGTTTCCCCACCAGCTCCGGAGCTAACAGAAAATTAAGTGCGACCCCGCCCACCTAAGCGTGACCCAGCACACCTTTCAAGTACCTGCTCTCAGAAGGTGACAAGTCCTTTATGCGGATCTGCCGGGTTCTCCTCGCTTCTTTTTGTTGTTGTTTTTTTGCCTCCCGCCCCTTTAAGAGGAACCAGGAAGTAACCGGGGCTCGGACCGGGGCTCGGAGCAACTTCCACCGGCACCGGAGGTAAGGCTTTATTCTTTTGTCCCCTTTTAAGGCTTTTTCCCCTCCCTCCTCTCACGCAGACAGAAGCAAGGAAGTGCGGAGTCGTGGGGAGGAAGGAAGAGCAACGAACCCCCAAGATCTCTGGTCCTAATTTAAGGGACCAGCGGATCTGAGGGGTCATGTAAAAAGGCTCTGGGAAGCAGGCCACCGGGCTCAGCCAGGCCGGCCCACCAAGCACCCTCCCCCTCCAGGGAGCTGCAAGTCTCAGTGGCGCCATCTATCTCCAGCTGCAGCAGCGGCAGCCCCGGCCAGCGTGCCCCCTGCTCACCCTCCATGGCCCGGCACAGCAACAGCGGCAGTTCTGGTGCCCTCGGGGCCATTCACATGCCGCCAGGTGGACGGGGCACTGAGTCGGGCCACCCAAGCGGCTAAGGTGGTGGCAAGGTTTTGGCAGGCAACACCAAATGTGGCAGCAGTAGGTGATTTGGCACCCCCTAATTGCTACGCCCCCACACCACGCCCCTGAGAGATGCAAGGCTGCTTTTTTTTATGGCAGACAGATAAACTCTGAAACATTCAGCTTCGACTTTAGATAATGAAGAAAACTGGATCACCCTCCTGAATTTATCTTACAACACTGATCTCAGATATCATTTTTACCTATAAGATTTGAAGAAGATTCTAACTTAGGGGTGGGATGAGAATGTCATCTCACAAACAGTAATTAACTGCAATGTGATTGTGTTGCTCACAAGAAAGAGCAAAAAGGGACAAATTCAAAAATTATTATTTTCTCCTCCAAGGCTCATTAAGAAAGGAAAAGCTCTCATTCTCGATCCAAAAATCCAGGCTGCCAGAGTTGTCTATATCTACAAATGAGGAGCCTTTTTTAATGGGCCTTCAACCCCAAATTGTTTTCTTCCACAAATTAGAAAAAAAGTTGCTGACATTTTTAATTGAAAAATCTACTTCACAGTCTCCAGTGCCTAAAAAATACTTCTTTAAAATTGCAAAAATATATTGGTGAATATAGGTGTTTGGTGAGTGCTGGTCACCACTCAAAACATGGTGAAATGCTGAAGCCCAAATTTTTGACAGGGGGGTGGGGCTGGGCTAGGATGGAAGTGCAGGAGAAAGGCCTAATGAACAGATTTTGCATAGACTTCTCTCCAATTGCTAATGCTTGATTTCCTGGTCTTTTGAAGTATACATGTTTGCACTTTTCAAAGAGGCTGGCATACTGTAATGCTTGTTTCATTTCTCCAAAACATACTGCAAGCCTTGCAAATGTGTGGATTTATGAGGCAAGGTATGATTTTGCCTTACAATGATTCTCAAGGAGGTATGCGATGGATTGTGTGGACCAAAATCTTGAAACCACTGCAAATTCTAGTGTTTTTGGTTTGAAACACTGTAAGGCCAGCGTCAAAATAATTGTCACCTACCTAGCTGCCCTAAGCACATCCGATCTCACCTGATTTCGGAAGCTAAGCAGGGTCAGCCCTGGTTAGGACTTGGATGGGAGACCACCAGGGAATATCAGGTGCTGTAGGCGCCTGGAGTAAGAATTGGCAAACCATTACAGTATTCCTGCCAAGAAAACTCCATGGACATGGAGTCACGAAGAGTCAGTCATGACTGTAACAACACAACACACAAACACACACAGAGAGAGAATTCAGTGTGGTATACTGTGATGCCGATTCTCATACTCTAGGTAAGACACTACATATCAGACCACATTGTTTGGCTGAAGTATACAGCCACCCCACAGAAAATTTCCCAGATCACATTCTTGTGCCATCCCCTTGACCCAAAGCAATTGTTTCCACGAGTATGTTTCTCATTCCCTGCTAGATGGGGTCACAGAGAAAGGCTGACTCACTCGATACGTAGAGATGGTTTTCCAAAGCTCTCTTGTTCTACATTGGCATCAAATGTTCAGCGTGTAGAACAAAAACCAGCAATTTCTGTCAGACAGCATGTTTCCGTGGCAGACATGCTGATTCGGTGAATTTTCATCGCCTTCTTTGCTGCCATTGTTTTCTGTCGAGTAATGATAAGAATGTCACCCTTTCTTCGGCCTCCTTCCTCCTCCTCTTCTCTGGTTTCATTCCCTGAGCTTTGCACCGCCTCCTTTCCCATTAGGGCTATGCAGCAGGCAGAAGGATTGCCACATCGCTGCTCAACCAGTACTATTTGGCTATAGGATGACCTGGCAGGGGAGAGCATGACGGCCGGTCATGGCAGGTGGAAGAAATGGTAAACCAAGGCAGGAGCAGGAGCGATGGCAGGCAAATCTCCAGTGAAAGTAATTTCAGCACTTTTGACATGCACCAAGCTCTGGACTCATTTGATCATGGTCACATGCCTTATTGACATTTCAGCTAGATTACTGCAGCACACAGTATGCGGGGCTGCCTCTGGAAAGTGTCAGGTAACTTTTGCTAGCAAGGATGCCAGTCCATTACCAGGCAGAATTCAAAGTACAATGGTACCTCTACTTACAAGTTTAATCTGTTCCGAATGCATGTTTGTAAGTCAAACAATCCATAACTAGAGTAGCTGTATCTAAAAAAACCCCAAAATAAATAAATAAATAAAACATAAAAAATGTAAGTAGAGCAGTGTTCTGTATTGTGTCATTACAAGCGTTATTGACTCTTTGTAACTCCATGTCCATGGAGTTTTCTTGGCAGGAATACTGGAGTGGTTTGACAGTTCCTGCTCCAGGTGCCTACAGCACCTGTTATTCCCTGGTGGTTGCCCATCCAAGTCCTAGCCAGGGCAGACCCTGCTTAGCTTCTGAAATCAGGCGAGATCGGATGTGCTTAGGGCATCTAGGTGATCCAAGTAGATCAGACCGCATCCCAAATGTTTAAGGCAGCAGTTGAAATGCCAATGGTTTTCCGCTCTTAAGTTGAATTGCTCGTAAGTAGAGCCGCTTGTAAGTAGAGGCACCACTGTACTGTACTGTTTTTAACCTATAAAGCTCTAAACAGCTTGGGCCAATGTTATCTCAAGGACTGTGTATCCTTTATGAGGCTACTTGGGTGTTAGGATCATCAAGAGAGGCCTTTCTCCCTGGCTCCCACCACCTCCTGGTGGGGACACAGGAGACAGTTGCTGCTCCCAGACTCTGGAACTCCCTCCCACAGGAGGCCCGGCTGGCCCTATCTTCACTCCTCTTCCACTAACTGGTGAAGACCTTTTTCTTCAGCCAACCTTTCCCTATGTGTCTAGTTGCCTAGACTGTGTTTTAAATGGTGTTGTGCCTTACTACTTTGAATGTGTTTTGGTTTTAGTTATGTTTCTCACTATGGTCTTCATTTGATTCTTTTTTAGTATTTGTATACTCACGGCGGTTAAACTTTAAAAACTGTTGTTTAATGATGTAATATACTTTTGGTCCTTTTTAAAAAGAATATTGCAAATAAATAAATTTGCAAATACTGAAAATATTGCAAAAATATTGCAATATTATAAATAAATAAATAAATAAATAAATAAATAAATAAATAAATAAATAAAGTTTCAACTCAGTGCTAAAATACTGAATTAAAGCTTCTTCACCACCCAAGTTCACTTAAGACTAGAACTGGATCTGACTAGTAGCTCAACAGAAATATATTAAGCTCAGGTTTCCTGGAAGTCATTCAATGTTAAACATTGGATTATTTTTTAAATGGAGGTGTGCATTGGGCCTATATTCCCAGCACTGAGTGCTTGGAGCTAGCTCTTGATGTATATCCTCTAAGATGTAAGAAGAAACCTGATCTGTAAGTCTCCTTTTTGACTCATCATCGCCTTACCTCCCTGTCCAGTCATAACCCACTGACTGCTCCCCATGGACGGAACAAATCAGCCTGCGACCACATCAGACTCCAACCACTAGGATACGGCTCTCCTTTCCCATCGTTCTAAGCCACAAGGAAGGATGTCCTTTGGAGCTGCAAGAAGAATCTGAGAGCTGCCATATATCTCATACTGACAGCATGTAGCCCACTGCTGACTTGCCTGCAGGAAACATATGTCACCCGTTAAACAGATAATGAAAGCTTCAATCGCTTCCTTATGCTAGAGCCTGGGCAGTCTCTCTCTCCCTCTCTTTCACACACACACACATACACATATACACAAACTCCCCGTCCTTACAGATGGCAGATGACTTCAGAGCCTGTCTGTAGTAGGACAGTGGCGGGGACAATTCCTGGAAAATATTTGCCAAAGAAAGCCATGAGAACGCACACAAAAAGGACACCCTCAGTGCAAATCTCATTACAGTTGTCTGGGAACACCAAGGACACCCTGCACTTTGGCTTCATTCTGTCTCCCATCCCTTCTCGGCTCTTGCTTGCAAGATGGCCTTGGCCCTTTGAGAAGAGGTGAGCCATGAAACAGCATCCAGAAAGAAAAACAGCTGGCTGTCAGCACCTCGTTACCTCCTTGGCTTCTCCCGACATCCAGTCCCGTAATCTCGACTCATGTCTGCACTTAAGTACTAGAACATAAGAATGAAAGAACATAAGAAGAGCCATGCTGGATGAGGTCAAAGGCCCATCTAGTCCAGCTTCCTGTATCTCACAGTGGCCCCACCAGATGCGTCTGGGAGCGCACAAGACTAGATATCTGTCTCCTAATACCACTCCCCTGCAACTGGCCCTTGAAGTGCCCTGGTTTCAAGCCTGAAGATTACACATCTCCATCATGGTTTATCACCTGGGATGCACTCCAGGAATCTGTCCAATCCCCTTTTGAAGGCATCCAGGCCAGATGCCATCACCACATCCTGTGGCAGGGAGTTCCACAGACTAGCTGGGTGAAAAAAAATATTTTCTTTTGTCTGTTCTTACTCTCCTAGCCCTCAGTTTGAGTGGTAGAGACAGAATGGATAAGAAAAAAGTCCCCAAAGCCAAAGATGGCATGTTGTCCATCCTTTGGCTTCCTGTCATTGCAAGTCTTCAAGTCCTGACTGACCAGTGACACCATCAGCCTCTTTCTCCATGTGGTAAGAATGGGGCCGTGATTTGGTAGCCCTCATGAGGCAAGCTTTTCCAAAAGCCTTCTTCTCTTGCATGCCAGGCGTGGACAAAGCCAGCTATTCCTAGTCCGCGCTATTTCCACATGGATTCAAGCATCTGTTTCCATCCTGTTTTCACACGAATCTGCTATTATAATTATTTGCTTTCCCCATTTTGGATGTTAACGCCTATTTAAGTACTTATTTCGAAATGCACTTTCCCTCAGCAGACATATATTGAAACGGATGTTGAGGTGTGCGTTTGAGCCAAGAACTGCATTGGGACATTCAAGAAGTGCAAAAGTTGGGGGTATAATTAAGTTCCAATTCACACATTAGTCTGGGAGGTGCTGATTGGAAGTATTTTTACTGGCATCCACAAAATAGAATTTCCTCCCATATCCCCCACCTGGAGGAGTTTCACACTCTGAATGCTTCTGGGTCAGTTTGTCTTGGGCTTCTATAAAGAATCCCTAAAATCATCATCATCATTGTGGGTTGTCAAGTCAATTTTGACTTATGGTGTCTCTTTTCAGGGTTTTCACAGTACAGAATACTCAGAAGTGGTTTCCCATTCCCTTCTTCTGGGGCTACCCTGGGACTGTGCAGTATGGCCAAGACCACACAGGTTGGCTGTTGTTGCAGAAAGCACAGTGGGGAATCAAACTCACAACCTCTGTCTCTGTAGCCAGGGACCTAAAGCACTGAACTATCCAGCTAGTCCCCGTTGCTTTCTCAAAATCAGATTTACCAGCCCGTTGCTCTGATGGGGAAAATCTCTTTGTTCCATTGGTGGGAAACCTTCCACTCTCCTGGTTCTACTGGTGGCCAGGCTCCATTCCCATGACAACACAATTCTGAGGTTGTATATTTCCCCTCCAGTTCTGAAAACTCTCTCCTAAGGCTGGTTTATGGGCAGTAAAAGCTTTGAACTAAAACATTCTGGTTTGAAATATGCTAGCAATTATAAAGGCACTAGGAAAGATTCTAAAGTGTAAGGATGCGTCACTGGAAACCAAGGCCAAGAGCATCCATGCAATGATACCCCCAATTACATTGTACACATGTAAAAGTAGGACAGTGGGGAGGAAAAAGCTCCTGAGGTGGGTGGGAATGATCCATATGGAACGTGGTGTCATGTAAGTTTTACAGACATCCTGAACTGCTGGAAAGTGCAAATTAGAAAAACAGCTTTGCATTGTGCCAGAATAGACCCAGGAAACCTGGGTTCTAATCTTCATTAAGCCATAGAAACTTACTGGGTAGTAGCAATGGTAAACTACTCCCTGAATGCCTCACATACTTCAAAAACCTTATTTATTATTTATTTATTTTATTTTTACACCGCCCGTCTTCCAGGGAACTCCGGGCGGTTCACAATAAGGTTAAAGAACAATAAAACACAAGAAAAAAAGATAATACAATAATAAAAGAAAATCATCGGCAAGAGGTGTCAGAGGGAAAAAAATTAAACTAAATTAAAGGTCGCCAAATGCCTCCCAATAAAGCAAGGTTTTAAGTGCTTTTTTGAAGGCTGGCAGGGATTGTGCAAGGCGCAACTCACTCGGGAGATGGTTCCAGAGCGAGGGGCCAACCACAGAGAAGGTGCGGTTGTGTGTAAGCAGTTTCTGCGCCTCCCTGGGCGTGGCCACTTGGAGTGAGAGGGCCTGCGACATTCTAGTGGGTCGGGCTTCAGTTGACCTTTTGGGATATACGCTCCGACAGGTATTCGGGTCCCAAGCCGTGGAGGGTTTTGTAAACCAAAACCAGGACCTTGAATCTTATCTGGAGAACCACGGGCAGCCAATACAGGCAGGCCAGAACTGGGGTGATGTGATCATATCTATGCACATCCACCACCAGTCTGGCTGCCACATTCTGCATCCATTGGAGTCTCCTGGTAAGGGTCAAGGGCAACCCCATGTAGAGGGTGTTGCAGTAATCAGTCCTCAAGATCATGAGGGCCTGCACAACTGTTCTCAGTTCTGAGCATCACAATAAGTTAGAACGATGTCACATAACAAAGCATCACATCAAACCTCAAGGTTCATCAGAAGCTAAGATAAGTAGACACTGTTGTGCTTTGGACATGTGTTCGGAAGAGCAGAGACATCAATGGGAAAGGGTAGGAAAAGAGGGGAACAGAATTACTCCATTATTTACAGTACTCCTATTCTGCCATAACCCATTCCCTTTGGAGATTCATAGCCTGGCACTGCATTTTTTGATATGTTTACTGATTGATGTTTGCTTTGGTGCCTCGGTAAGGATTTGTTGAAAGTTTATGTTATTGTGTGCCTTTTTCTTTTCATATTGTGTTTGCAATTTTTAATAAACGTGTCATTGTATTTTACTTTTCTAGTATGTATTTTACCATATAAAGCCAAGGCATTCTTGATTTTGAATCATTAGGAGGTATGCTATTTCAAAGTATAGAAACGCTGCATAAATAAAAACATAAGAACATAAGAAGAGCCATGCTGGATTAGGCCAAAGGGCCATCTAATCCAGCTTCCTGTATCTCACAGTGGCCCCAACCAAATGCATCTGGGCGCGCACGAGACTAGATATCTGTCTCCTGATACCACTCCCCTGCATCTGGCCCTTGAAGTACCCCGGTTTTAAGCCTGGAGATTATACATCTCTGTCATGGTTTGTAACCTGTGATGGACTTTTCCTCCAGGAATCTGTCCAATCCCCTTTTGAAGGCATCCAGGCCAGATGGCATCACCACATCCTGTGGCAGGGAGTTCCATAGACTAACAACGCGCTGGGTGAAAAAATATTTTCTTTTCTCTGTTCTTACTCTCCCAGCCCTCAATTTGAGTGTACGTCCCCTAGTTCTGGTATTTTGTGAGAGGGAGAAGAGCTTCCCTCTATCCACTTTACTCATGCCCTGCATTATTTTGTACGTCTCAATCATAACCCCCCTCAGGTGCCTTTTTTCCAGACTAAAGAGCCCCAAATGTTTTAGCCTTTCCTCATAAGGGAGGTGCCCCAGCCCAGTAATCATTTTGGTTGCTCTCTTCTGCACCTTTTCCAGTTCCACTATGTCTTTCTTGAGATGCGGTGACCAGACTTGTACACAATACTCCAGGTGCAGCCTTACTATTGTTTTGTATAATGGCATTATAATGTTGGCTGTTTTATTTTCAATCCCTTTTTGACAATCCCTAACATGGAATTGCCCTTCTTCACCGCTGCCACACATTGGGGAGACACCTTCATGGAGTTCCACAGACTAACAATACAGCAGGCAGAGTTAGAACATTTGACTATATGGAATAGTGATGGGTTTGGAAACAGTAAGAGAGGTGCGGTTCTTAGAGGTGTGCAAGACACAGCAATTCTGAGGACGCAACAACCAAGGATTTATATTCCTGTTAAAATTTCATTGAGGATTGTTTACACACGAGTTCTAAATGGGCAAAACGTGGAATTCTGTGGAATGGAATCATAAGCTCCAGCATGTTGCATTTTTCTGGACTTTATTTGATTCTGCATCCATTGGAGAATATTGTGAAGGGGTTCCTGCTTGGCAGGGGGTTGGACTCGATGGCCCATGAGGTCTCTTCCAACTCTATGATTCTATGATTCTATGATTCTATGACCCTTTGGAAGCAGAGTATAAAGCACAAAATTACCCAGATATAGCACAGGGAAATGTGGTGATAGCAAAAATCTCCCCTTCCAACTGACCTCCTTTTGGAGGCAAGAAGTCACTCTGCAAATAGTTTAAGGTAGAAAGAATAAAAAGCATCTTTACTCACAGTTAATTTTTAGTTACAATCAGAGGAGTAAGGAAGAATAAAAAGAAGAAATTCCAGCCTTTAAGCATGTGGCATGCTTATTTGCTATTACAGCCATATGGTGGAGAACAGGAGCAAAGTTTTACATGTTTGTTCTCTGTAATGGTCAAGAAAAAGAGGAGATAAATACACAAGTGGTAGCAGAATCAAGCTGGAAGAGAGGAGGGTCAAGACTGGAGGAAGGAACTTTGCAATTGGTTTATGGGGGGAAAGACAAGGGTTGTAAACAGAGTTGCTTTCCTACTTATCCCTTGGGTTATAAGGCATGCAAAGTTATTATTTCAATCTCATTGTTCTGCACAGGACAATG
>JAHTLZ010000379.1:59750164-59767052 GCA_023846285.1 Phrynocephalus versicolor | reverse complement strand
CTTCTTCTTCTTCTTCTTCTTCTTCTTCTTCTTCTTCTTCTTCTTCTAAAACCACTAAAACCAAGTGAGGGGGGATGCCCTTATTTTAGAAGATAATAATACATATCTTCCTGAAGCCCAGTTCTGGAGGCCGAGGAAGAGTTGCTTGTAAACCTCTGGAAGACCTAAAACAATCCTGGAGCCCTGTGGGGCCTATAGGCTGAATGATCCCCTCCTCCAGACATCAAAGGATTGTCAACTGCCATACCTCCTGAGCAAGAAGCTGGGTTCAAGTGCCATGGAGCTGCTATTGGGAGAACCAAACAATGCTAGGATTTAATCCATTCCTACCTGGTGTATAGAGGTAGAACATACAGTAATGCGCCTGTTATCTTGCCTGATATGTGAGTTCAGTGCTGTCAAGGGCTTTCAAAGTAAGTGAGATATTTAAGGAGTGGTTTCACCAATTCCAGTCCCTCAGTGAATTTCAGCGGCCAGTTGGGGATTTGAACCCTGTTCTCCCAAATTCTAATCCATCACTCTGTCCGCTACATCATACTGGAAACCATGGTCCTGGCACAACGTCTGTGAAATCCCATGAGGTAGTGATGTTTTCATGAGGGGAAAAATGGACACTCCAGCAAAATCTGTAGTAAGGAAGTTTCTCAGTTTTTTTAAAAAAGACAGAAATCAATTTTGAAATCATGCAGGCAACAGTGGGCGTGCTTTGTTTTGTGACCAAAGACTGTGATGGGCAGCTCCCTTCCTATTGTTTTCAGGTTCCTCCTCAGTGTTTTGCTTTAAATGTCTGATGCGGGCTGCAGCTGAAAGGGAGAAGAAAGGGAGGAAGTGCTCATCAGTTTGGGAAGCCAGCTGTGAGAAAATACAAAAGGAAATGTGCTGATATGGAAAAGAGCCATCTTGAAATTTTAACACAACAAGGCAAGCAGTGCTGTCTGGATTCCTTCACAGATAATGTCCTTGTATGACCCAGTTCATAGACACTTTCTGTGGTGGTTGCTCATATGTGTCCAGTCAGGGTCCAATTTGTCTATGAATTTTCCTCCCTCTTCAAAAAGAATGTTGGATATGTGTGTGTGAGTGTAGGGGGAACGTTATTCTGATCTGCTGTAAAGGAAAGGCTAAAACATTTGGGGCTCTTTAGTCTGGAAAAAAGGCGCCTGAGGGGGGATGTGATTGAGAAGTACAAAATAATGCAGGGCATGAGTCAAGCGGATAGAGGGATGCTCTTCTCCCTCTCACAAAATACCAGAACTAGGGGACATACACTCAAATTGAGGGCTGGGAGAGTGAGAACAGACAAAAGAAAATATTGTTCACCCAGCACGTTGTTAGTCTGTGGAACTCCCTGCCACAGGATGTGGTGATGGCATTTGGCCTGGATGCCTTCAAAAAGGGGTTGGACAGATTCCTGGAGGAAAAGTCCATCACAGGTTACAAACCATGATGGAGATGTGTAATCTCCAGGCTTAAAACCGGGGTACTTCAAGGGCCAGATGCAGGGGAATGGTATCAGGAGACAGATATCTAGTCTCGTGCACTCCCAGACGCATCTGGTGGGGCCACTGTGAGAGACAGGAAGCTGGACTAGATGTGCCTTTGGCCTCATCCAGCATGGCTTTTCTTATGTTCTTATGTTCTTATGACCAACCCTGTGGCCCAGAATGTATCTCCCATACCTGAGACAAGCAGAATAGGCTCTGCCAGCCCCAAAGATTGCTGAGTGCACCCGTAGGGGGAGACAAAAGCCATAATAACCACACAGACAAAAACAAATGAGAGGGGAAAAAATAGTACAACAACCCCTCCCAACAACACCCCAAACCCAAATCCCCCCCACACACAAACACAAGCCCGCTTCCCCAAAATTAAATTAAATAAGATTAGTAACAGATTCAACTAACAAGTTTAAAGCAAAAAATAATAAACCCAGTCCCCCAAAGTGCAGCCAGATCTCTCCAGTGGGAGTAGAGAGCCCCTCCACTCCCAGCCATATTCCATTCTGCCTTCAATCCAGCTGCCACCCCAAGATTCCGAGTCACTAAACGGTGTCACCATCCAAAAAGACCCATGTGCCCCATGATCACGTGATAGTCCAGCAGCTACCATGATGACCGACTTCAGTCTCTCATCCTTAATCCCTTCAGAGATGGTCTCCTACCCCCGGGCCACTTCAGGCGACCCACCAGGATGCCCTAGGTCACTGGGAATGGGGAGGACAGAGCACAAGGCAACAAAAAGAAGTTTGAAACAGATATTGAGTCAAAGCAGATACCTTTTGAAAGGAGAATAATGGAAGAAGGTGTGAGAGGACAGCTATGAAGGAACCTAAAAAGACCGTCGGGGGGAGGACAGATATATTCAGTAACTAGAGGTCAAGACCAAAATCACCCCTACAGTGAAACTTGGTCAGCGAAGAAAGCTGGTAAGAAGTGGGAGGATTTGACTCGATTCATTTGGTTTGTTCCCTATCCCGCGTTCCTTTAAATACAGATTAAATTTGTAGATAAATCATGTCCAAAAATGCCATCCCCATGGCCACTGGGCATTTTGAAAAAAAAGAAAAGAAAAGAAAACCCCCTTAAGCAAGGTTTCCAAGACTTGCCAGAGAGGTAGGGAATTTTTTGCCTTGCTTTTAAAAGCCACCTTTTAAAGAGGCAGACATCGTGGGAATGCAGAGCCATAGATGATCCGGTTTTCTTTCTTTTTTCTCCCTCGTAGCGCGACTGGCTGTTTCTGGGGCCGATCAGTGCTGTTTTTTTAACCCCCCCACCCTCTGAGCACCAGGAAGCTGGATCGGGTGCTGTGTTTTTAAAACTTCCCCAAGCCCTAGCGCCAGCCAGCTGGTCCTTTCTAAAAAACCTAGCGCCACCTGCTGGCCATGGGGGCTGAACTGCGCTTTAAAAAAACACATTTGTACATGGGAACTGCTATCCCACATCTTCAGTCACGTGACGGGAGGAAGAGGAAAAGCCGGACCTTCAAAAGATCAGGATCTTCCCCAAGTGAGAGAGGAGCCTGATGCCACAGACAACTAGAAAGGAAAGCAAGTGACCAAATGAAGCATCACTCAGGGCAAAACTGGCTGAAGGGAGGCAATTGGACTTTTGACATATCAGGACTCATGGGGGGGGGAGTGATCGTAATGGTAGGAAAAGTGGAAAGCGGCAGAAAAATATGGGGACTTAATATGAGGTGGATTGATTCAATAAAGGAAGCCACAGGCTTGAGTTTACAAGCTGAGCTGTGAATTAATTACCTTTTGGAGGTTGCTAATTGATAGGTTGGAAGTGATTCAATAGCACAGAACGGTACCTGAACATTGATGAGAAATGCTGTTCCCTGGAGAGACAGTACCTTCTTTATTCCTGTCTGTGCATTACACCGTTTAAAATTATGCACTAATATCAAATAATGGCAAAACTAAAAACAAATTAAAATGTTAAGGTAATTAGACTACCCTGGACTAGAAGCAGGCCACTTCAGTGGCGTTCTCTTGGCCGTTTGCTAGATATTCTTTTGCACACATGGTGAGGAATAAATTGCATGTGCAGAAGGGCTGCAGTGATTGAATGCAGCACTTAATGAGAAGGGGAAGATAGTACACAGGGGTCATTTTGATGCTGCTACTCCCTACCTCTGAGCTGTCAAAATGGAGGGTGCAATCATCACAAGCAGTTTGTAAGGTGTTGCTCTGGCATTTCATTTGAGATCTGAAACAGCCTTAGCCTAGCACTTTCACCGGCTCTGCACAACCTAATATCTAAGGGATAAGCAGAAAGGACCAAAATACTTAACAAACATGCTGATGTAATAAATTGTGCTTATCTTGCAGTATATTCAGGGCACAAGTTGGCAATTTCACAGCCGAGGCAGTAGGTTCCAGATGAACACAAACCAGATCTGTATTGGAGTGGAGAGCATCCTCACCTCCCCCGCTTAACCCCTTTGCACACTGCCAGGACTGCTGAGACTAGCAGTCTCTGTTTTGCAACCGATCCGCTGAAGAAATGAGTATTGTCTTTGCTGACTCCTTTGTTATTTGCCTGGCTCAGCTTCCCCTTGGTTTCCTACTAGTGTGGCTGGTCCATCCACATGGTTTTGCTCCTACTGCCATTTTGATGACCTCGTGTGCCCCCCCACCCCCGAACTCATTTTAGTCATGAAGGATACTCTGGGTTGTGCGAATCAGGGGGAAATCTCTGTGAACGAGGCATGGTATAGTCAGCAATGGGTATTAAAAAGAATTAGTTATAATTATATAGCTCTGTTATGCACAAAAGTTTGCTAATTACTGTTGCCTGAATCCTTCACTGATTAACACTTGTGTAAAGGAAACCTTAGCTGGCTGGAAAGCTCAGTGTTTTAAGAGACCTAGCTGTGGAGCTGAAAGGTTGGGAATTTGATTCCTCACTAGAGATGGGCATGAAACGAACTTTTAGTTCATTTTGTTATTCGTTATTCATTTCGTTACATAATGAAATTAATAACGGACCCCAGAGTGGATTTAGAATGAAACAAACCGAACTGAAAAAAATTGGTTCTGTTTGGTTTGTTTCGTTAGTGGGGGGTTGGAGATGTCTCCTACCTGGTCCTGGTCTGGAGGTCCAGTCTTCCTGGCTTCAGGGACGGCAACCAGGGGGCGCGGGGCGGAAGGCCGACGGCCACGCTACAGCTGTAGCATGGCCACGTGGTCAGCAGTAAAAAAATAAAATAAATAAAAAATAAAATAAAATAAATAATTTTTAAAAAGCAGTGCCGACCCGGCCCCAGCAATGGCTGGGTTGGTGCCCTAAAAATCAAAGAAATAATACTAAAAAAAAACCCCAGCACTGACTGAGCCCCAGGGGCTGCATGGTTGGCGCTTGAAGAAAACAACAACAACAACAAAATAATAATAATAATAATAATAATAATAATAATAATAATAATAATAATAATAATAATAATAATAATAATAATAATAATAATAATAATAATAATAATAAAGGGACTGCAGACCCGGCTGCAGTACTGGCCTGCAGCCGGCCAAAAAAAAAAAGAAGAAGAAGAAGAAAAAAGAAATAGCCAGCCAGCCCGTGCTACAACTATAGTTTAAAAAAATTGGAAAATTAAAAAACTAAAAAGGAGTGCCAACCCAGCCCCAGGGGTGGCTGGGGTGGTGCCCTAAAATAAATAAATAAATAAATAAATAAAAGAAGCGCCCACCTGGCCACAGGGGGCGCACAGTGGACGCTTGTAAATAATAATAATAATAAGAAGAGGTGCTGCGCCTCAAAAAGCCCCTGCCGCAGGGGCCAGCATCCGCTGCCGCCACCGCAGGCACCGGCAAAAACCTGAATGGTTCGGGTTCGTATGAATTTTTTTTAAAAAATTGTACAAACCCGAACCTGAACTGAACCAAGGGTGGGCCTGAACCACATGAACCCGAACCATGGGTTTTCTGGTTCATGCCCACCTCTATTCCTCACTGTATCTCCTGTAAGTAAACCCAGCCTGGGCAGCCTTGGGTAAGCTGCACGATCCCAGGGCACCAATAGAACAGGGGAATGGGAAACCACTTCTGAGTATTCCCTACCTGAAAAACCCTGAAAAGTCCTTTAGAATTAACATGATGGCACATGAATATTGTTATTAAGAGAAATCTTGTAAGGGCTACACATCCAGGACTCCAGTCACGCTTTCTTAATAATCTGCAATATGCTACTGCGACTTAACATTGTTCCCTTTGCACAAATGTAAAGCAGCAATAGGATTCAGGTCAGGCAACAATAACTTGCTATTCATTCTTTTTCAGTTAAGGAAGGGATAACTATATGGCTTTATGTTGTAATTTAACAAAGGATAATTTCAATCCTTTTATGCTGCAAATGTAACTTTCTGTTATTTTTGGTAGCTGCTTATTTTGGACTCATTGTGCTGGACCGTGGTTCGGTTTACGACCCAGTTTTTTGGGGGGTGCATGTCCTATTTTGCCAAAACAAAATGAGGCAAGGCACCTTTTAAAAAACTCTTAGTAACTACAGTGGTACCTTGTATAAAGGAATTAATTCGTTCCAAATGAAATTATGTTAAGCAAATTTTCCTTTATACAAATTCCCATAGGAATGCATTGAAAGCAGAGTAATCCCATTTTTATGTTGTACGGATTTTCCCCATAGGCAATTATGTTAAGCAAATTTCCCCTATCTCTGGAATTTTTTATGTTGTACAAATTTTCTGTTATACAAGCTGTCTGTTATACAAGGTACCACTGTATCTGGAAGTTGAGTCATGGCTACTGGACTTCTTTTTTGAGAGATAGAAACGTTTCGCTGTTCATCCAAACAGCTTCATCGGTCTGAATACAGCTAGTGCAAGTACTACATAATGTGAGGATTTTTAGCTACGTTTCCACTCTCTAGAAGAAGACATACAGTAGTGGAAGTGGGAAAGGTGCAGAAGAGAGCGACTAAAATGATTACTGGGCTGGAGGACCTCCCTTATGAGGAAAGGCTAAAACATTTGGGGCTCTTTAGTCTGGAAAAAAGGTGCCTGAGGGGGGAATATGATTGAGACATACAAAATAATGCAGGGCATGAGTAAAGTGGATAGAGGGATCCTCTTCTCCTTCTCACAAAATATCAGAACTAGGGGACATCCACTCAAATTGAGGGTTGGAAGAGTGTGCACAGACAAAAGAGTTTTTTTTTTTACCCAGCGTGTTGCTAGTCTGTGGAACTCCCTGCCACAAGAGGTGGTGATGGCATCTGGCCTGGCTGCCTTCAAAAGGGGATTGGACAGATTCCTGGAGGAAAAGTCCATCACAGGCTACAAACCATGATGGAGATGTGTAATCTCCAGGCTTAAAACCAGGGTACTTCAAGGTCCAGATGCAGTGGAGTGGTATCAGGGGACAGATATCTAGTCTTGTGTGCTCCCAGAGTCATCTGGTGGGGCCACTGTGAGATATAGGCAGCTGGACTAGATGGGCCTTTGGCCTGATCCAGCATGGCTCTTCTTATGTTCTTATGTTCTTTCGATACAGTATTGTCTTTATCAGAGGACAATGGCAATATAGAGTGGCCAGTGTCCTGTATACTGGATGCCTCCCTTGCAAACTGAAATGCCTGCCTTGCAAACTGAAACGATACCTTTATTCATGTTTTCTTGCCATTTTTCAAGTTCCTATGATCCTGGACAAGAGAACTCATTCTTGCCCACTCTATCACTCTCTCACTCACTCACTCCCTTTCCTCTATATGGTGCTTCATTCTATGGAAGCATTTGCAATTATTTGACACTCCTTGGGAAAATCACAGACATTCAAGGCCATTTTTGGCTTGAATTGCCCTTTTTAAATGTTGTCTAATTTGTAAGTATCATTTTAAAATGATGTAAATTATCATGGAAATAACAGAAGGAAAATTGCCTTGACTTTTTTCAGAGATCTCATTTTTTTGTGGGGCATTAATGTGCTTTCATCTCTAAGGACATGTTATGGGCTTTTGTTGATCTGTACCCAGGTTTTTCAAGTTATAAGATGCCAACATGAGTCATTAGATCAGACATAGCCCCTTTCAGAATTCAGCCTGAAGCACAGAACCATGCATTGCAGAAGCCAATGCATTTGCAATGACCACCTGCAATGCATTTGCAGTGACTGACCACTTATGAATGGCCTCTATTTGTTTTGAGACCAAATCTGTCCTAAACAGGTAAAAAAAAGCAGCTGTCTCCAGTTTATTTACTTTCTGTGAATCCGAGCTGCAACCCCACCCTACCCTTTATTTACATCAGCCTGTGAGATGTGGGTTGTTTTAATTTCCCTGTATGGAAAGGAATATGCATATTTCAGATGCATTTTCTTTGACATTCAATTTTTCAATATACTGTACAGTACTGTACATTTCCTAATGCACACATTTGTGAATGCATTTTGCTTTTTGACTAAAATGGGTGCCTCTCCATTTTTCAATTCACATACTGTAACCTCTTTTTAAAAACATTCAAATGGGATTTGTGTGCCTTTGCTTTCTTCTCAGAGAAAAAAGTAGTACACAGGTATGTATGTATATGATCACAGATGTCAAAACCAGTTGTGAAGTGCTCACTTTGGACAGGTGCTCCCCATGATACTCCCTGTAGTCAGCTCCCCCACAAAAATGCAGCTGGCTGAATTTGTTCTTATCAGCTCATAACGATCAAGCACTGTGTAAAGTCAATAGCTTTTAATTGATCATCAAAGACCAAATAACCCTTAAATACTTTGCATTACACTGGGTGCAACTTGCCCCCCAAACAAACTGTTCCTGGGGAAAGTACCATATATACTCCACTATAAGTTGACCCAAGTGTAAATCGGGGCCCCAAAAAAACTGGGAAAATTTATTGACTTAAGTATAAGCCTAGGGTGGGAAATGCAGCAGGGCCTGGCAGCTCCCCCTTTTTAACCTGGGGGAGCGGTGTGTGATGTTTAAAATGACTTTTAGCCACTGAGGCAAGTGCTTGAGTTAGTGGCTAAAAGTCATTTTAAACATGGGGGGGGGGTCAGGAGAAGTGGCGCACAATGTTTATAATGACTTTTAGCCACCGACCCAAACTTTCCTCAGTGGCTAAAAGTATTGACCTGAATATAAGCCGAGGACCCCTTTTTTCAGCCCAAAATTAGGGCCGAAAAACTAGGCTGATATTTGAGTATATACAGTATACTGTTTTGGGGTCCATTTTGCCTAAACTTACTACGAGATTGATTGTGATTAGCAAATAATTATTCTCTAGATGGTGTGGGGAGGGAGAGATAATGTTATAGTCTCTGCTGCTTAGGAGTTCATCAGCTGACCCAGAGCCTTTGATCCTGCCAGTTTCTGATCACTACACTATTGGTACAAACAAAGTTTCCGGCTAGAACAGTGGTTCCCAAACTTAGCTTCCAAGATGTCTGTGAAGATTCCCAGTCATCCAGGTGAGTTTATCTGGAAATTGAGTCATGGCAACTGGACTTCTTTTCTTTGAGAGACAGAAACGTTTCGCTGCTCATCCAAACAGCTTCGTCAGTCTGAATACAGCTAGTGCGGGTCCTCCATTTTATAGTCAGCTTTGACCTCTTGTCACCCTGGTGTGAAATAGGCTCATAAGATGAACAATGGCCCAAATAGGCTTGTTAGGTAGACAATAGTATCCATAGTCTTTAGGTCAGGGGTGCCCAAACTTTTTGTAAGGAGGGCCAGATTTGGTGGCTGAGAATGTGTCAGGGGCCGGTTGCTCCCCGTCCCTGCCACCCCACTGCAAGCCCCACCCACTGACCCATAAGCCCCACCCACTGACCCCTTGTAACCCCATCTGCAGGAAGGAAGGTGGGGACCAAGGGAGGGAGGAAGGAAGGTGGAAACCAAGAGAGGAAGGAAGGAAGGTGGGGAACAAGGAAGGGAGGGAGGGAGGGAGGTGGGGAACAAGGAAGAGAGGAAGGAAGGAAGGTGGGGACCAAGGGAGGGAGGAAAGAAGGAAGGTGGGGACCAAAGGAAGCACAGGAAGCCATGGCGACTGCAGGGGAATGTGTGGGTGAAGGGGGGGAAGAGAGGGGCAGGCCAGCCAGTCGCGGGCCACTTAGAATGGCCTGCCGGGCTGGATTTGGCCCCCAGGCCGGACTTTGGGCAGGCCTGCTTTAGGTGAACAATGGCCTAGGGTGCTTAAACTTATAAAGTATGGGTCATTAGCTATGGCCTTGGTGGTGAAGGCTTTTTAATTTGTCTGGGTATTGTTGAAAGCACACCATGATAAGTAGCAGATAGACTATGCCTGAGGCCCCCACCTCAGTTGAGAGAGGTTCCAAGATGTTCTTGGACTATAATGCACAAAAATCCTGGCTTGCATAGCTAGTGATGAAGGCTTCTGCGGGTTACAGTCCAAGGTTGGGAACCCTTGATTTCTCCAAAACCCACTGCAAGTCTTACTCATATGTGAACTGCTGATGCAAGCTGCACTAGGACCCTCAACAGATTCCAGGATATGCAAAATAGCCATTCCAACCAATTATTTCCCTCCCCTATATTATGCACAGGACAGATAGCTTAAGTAGTTTTGCCTGAAAAGTTTACAACGGCTGTGTTCCTTACTGAAGCCTCCTGCTGAACAGGTTTCCATCTCTTTTCCTAGGCAAACAGTTGGGCTCTTTAAGTGAAAATACTCCTCTTAATGCAAAATGCTGAGTTTTCAATGAGATGCATGGGCGTAAGTCGTTACTTATCAGGCTATAAGAATCTGTCAGTATCTGTGCGGGGCATTTAACCTAAAGTGACCTTCTGGCAAGTTAAACCTCTTGTCCTAGCTTGAGTCTCTTCTCTGATTATCAGTGACAAGGCAAAACAATCATTCTCCATTTTCTCAGTGACAGCCTCTTAAATATTTCATGACTCCGGTTGTGTCATCTCTTATTCTCCTTTTCTCGTGGCAAAACAAACCCTGTTCTGTTATTGTCTCTCCCCACCCCACCCCACCTTGTTACTGGTGTTGTGTTTGCTGTCAAAACCTGTTACCTCTGATACCTGTCTCTGGTAAAGCCTTACAGCTTTGTTCTTTAGGGTCGCTCTCAAAACTTTTCCATACAGGGAATCCTGGAATATACAGTAATTTCCAATTCGTGTGGGGTGCTCGTCCCCCTCTATTCAGCAGTGGTTAGGCCTCACCTTGTGTATTGTGTCTAGTTCTGGGCAACATACAGTACTTTAAGAAAGATGACGACAATTTGGAACAAATTCAAGGGAAGGTAACAAGAATGGTCAGGGGGATATAAACCAAGTCCTGTGAGGAAAGACTGAAAGAATTGGGCACTTTTCAAATAAAGAATTTAAAGGGCTGTCATACAGAGGAGGGAAAGGATCTGTTCTCAGTCATCCCAGAGTGCAGGATACGCAACAATGGGCTCAAGTTACAAGAACCCAGATTTTGGCAGAAAAACTTTCTAATTGTTAGAGCAGTATGGCAATGGAACCATTTACCTCGAGGAGGGGTGAGTGGTCCAACAATGGAAGCACTCAAGAGAAATTTGTTCAACCACCTGGCATATATCCTTTTGATTTGTATTGCTTGATTCTGTGCACTAAGCCCAGCAATTGGTGCACAAAAATGGAACGTAAGCATGAATTGCTTGGCTAGTGACAATCTGATGTTGCAATTCACTTCATTGGACTTTCCCCAGAATAGCAGCAGAGGAGGCAACAGTACTGACACTCAAGTTTATTCTTGTTAGCATCACACAGTAGTACTGCATGAAGAGGCAACAATACAGTAAATCTTTGCTGAGCTTTCCTCACCTGGAAAACCTTCTGATGAGTGCAAAATGAAACAAAAGACAGTGTTGGAAGATGAGGCTCCCATGTCAGAAAGCACTCAATCAGCTGTTGAGGAACATCAAAGCAAAGTACAAAGAGCTCTATTGCTACTAACCCAACCTGTAAGACACTAATGTGTGTGTCCCATCTACTGATGCTGAAGAATATGCAGTTGAAAGATTTAATCAAGCATTCAAAAGCTTTACACATGGACATTACCAGATGGTCAATACCGAAACCAAATAAACTGCATAACTAGAAGCAGAAGGTGGAGAAGCTGTATTCTCTTTACCAAACCAAGACCAAGGTTGAATTGTGGTACTGATCATAAGCCATTACTATATCAAACATTTGAGCAAAGCTGAAAAAGAAAATAAACATAGTGCCAAAAAAAAAATAATTTAAACAACATTCCTGATGAATTTAAAGTCCACATAAGGAACATATTTTCATTACTAAACTCAATTGACTGTGAACCAGAAGAACTGCGGATTGAAACCAGAGATATTATTAGGGAAGAACGTGAAAATACAATTCCTGTAGTAAAAAGAAAAGAAAAACTGACATGGAAGATGAAAGAAACACTTAAAATTGCAAAGGACGGGTGAGAAGCTAAAGAAAATGATGACAAAAATTGGGCCAGAATTCCGAATCCCTATATTATTGTTATTATTTGCAACGAAGCAAATCCAAGAAACCAAAAGGAAATTTAAGTCTAGATTAGGGATGCTTAATGACCGACAAAGAAGACCAGGAGAAAGAATATATTGAAGACATATACAGGAAAGATAGGAGGATAGCAGACTTCTTTGTAGAAGAATTCTATGATGAAGAATTTGCAGTTTTAGAATGTTTAGCTCCTGTGAAAGCATTAAAATGAAATAAATCACCAGACTAGAATGATTTTAATCCACAGAGACCAAATCTACCAAGATCCTCTGGAGTATATGTAAACACATATGGAAAACAAAACAATGATCAGCCTGTGCTAGACTACTGCAAAGTCACTGACTGTGTGGGTAATGAGCAGCTATGGATTGTTCCCAAAGAAATGGGTGTGTCTCAGCACTTGATTGTACTGGTGCCACCTGTACTGTGGAAAAGAAGATTAGGACAAAAAGTAGAAGGATAGAATGGTTTCCTCCAGGCAAAGATGTCAGACTAGGGTGGATTTTATCCCCTTATCTGTTCAATGCATATGCAGAATATACGTGGAAAGCCAGATGAAAGAGTGAAAACTAGTGGAGTAAATGTCAATAATGATGCGGAAGACATCGTCTTACTACCAGAATGCAGGAATGACTTGTTTTATTTATTTATTTATTTATTTATTTATTTATTTATTTATTTATTTATTGGATTTTTATACTTCCCCTCTGGCAGTGAGGTTGCTCTGCGTGGTTGAAATGACTATCATTGACCATGAAAGAACAAAGTGCCAAAGCAAGACTGCAGTTGAATGTTAAGAAAGCAAACTTTGGAGGTCTCAAGATGTGTCACTGGAATCCAAGATCGAGATCATCTATGGTCTTTCATTTCCAGTCACCATGTATGCATGCAACAGCTGGACAGGAAAGAAAGCTGGCAAGAAACAAAATGAATTGTTTGAACTGTGGCACTGCCACCCAAACCTGGATTGACTTGCTAAAGACAGCACAGGTTTGAGTTTACAAGAGCTAAACAAGGATGTTGAGGCCAGGATATTTTGGAGATCTCTCATTCCTACATTCATCCTAACTTGGAGGCAAGTTGATGACATTTAACAACGTGCATACGTGTGATTCCTTTTGTAGGAGCAGTTCATATTGTCCTCACTGTGCTGATCAGTCCCTTCATCACCCAAAGTCATCTTCTCTTCCAAAATTTTCCTAGAGGGTTAGTTGTACCAAGTGATGGAGTTGGGAATTCAGTTGACTACGATTCTAGGGGTCAATTTGTTTTATGAAAAATTCATTCTACGAAATGCGTTTTAACACAGTTCCCCATAGGAATGCATTGAATTCGTTTTGCGAGACATTCCATAAGCTAAATTTGTTTTCCGAGTTTTGCCTATTCCCGGAAATTTCATTCGTCTTACGAGTTTTTCGTATTAAGGTGCATTCGTCTTACGAGGTACCCCTCTCTCTCTCTCTTTCTCTCTTTCTCTCTCTCTGTGTATTCAATTTATTTATTCTTAAGTTTATATACCACACCAGTACCTTGTATAAAGGAATTAATTAGTTCCAAATGAAATTATGTTAAGCAAATTTTCCTTTATACAAATTCCCATAGGAATGCATTGAAAACAGAGTGATCCCATTTTTATGTTGTACAGATTCTCCCCATAGGCAATCATGTTAAGCAAATTTCTCCTATCTCCGGAATTTTTTATGTTGTACAAATTTTATGTTATGCAAACCGTTTGTTATACATATATATATATATAAAGCAAACCCAAACAGACAGCAGAAGAGGATTACACCCCGCTCGTGACAGATAGCCGAGTTGGTTTCTTCCGAAAGCAAAACAGCGCCAAGGGTTTGAAATCTGATCTTCTTGACAAGGAAGGCATGCACAGCGTGGAGCCGATGTGAAGCAACAACTTGATGCACTTATCTGCATTTCTCAGCTCCGCATTGTTCCCTTAACCCTGCACGCCCCCGCAGGGAGGAAGAGATTTCCAAACATGCTCCAAAGGCCCTCCTCCCCCACCTCCTTATCTGCTCAGATTCCCTCCCACCTCCCAACCCAGATTTGCTGTGAAATGCTTGTACCGTCTCTCCAGCCTTGGTTGTTCCAGACACGGCTGGCCTGCTTCTTTGTAAACACCTAACAGATTTGGACCCAGGTTTTCAAAGGGAGCGAACGAACGGGCCCAGCTCCAGGACCCAACAGTCGGGAAGGGGAGAGGGAGGGAGGCTGCACAAGTTGAGTTCAGGGGGCCATGCCCTCCAGCAGGGATCAGAGGCAAAGTTGTGAGTCCCCAGCCGTGGCCTACAGGCACTGGCTCGGTGCGTGCCATTGGAAGGAAGGTGTTAGCAAACAAGAGAGGGAGCAGGCTTCAATTAGGATCCTGGCAGGGAATCAGACAGCCACGTTCTGTTACGCTGCCAGGTCATCAATGGAGCCATCAAGCAATGCCTGCGAGGCGCCAAATCTATCAAGTTCGCCATATGGTTGCCATCTACTGTGAGCCATTTCCTGCCTCGACGGAGAGGTCTGGTTCCCTCTTGTCCCTCTCCCTTTCCTCCCAGCTCCAGGTCTTTGGCACAGATCTTTAGAAGGTTCTATGACTCTCTGGATATTTTCATTTTTAAAAAGTGAATGGCAGGTAAACTGCACAGAACCGTGCCAGCAGAGGCATAGCTTGGGTTTTCAGCGCCCAGGGACAAAGTCAGTCCCCCAAGGGACCTTCTAAAAAGGATGCACCCTGCCCTCCAGGTGCACTCTTCCCTGCCAAGCGGCTCTTAGGAAGAGAAGGTGAGGGCTTCTCCATGTCCTTGAGATAGCCCTTTTCCAGGCCCATCCAGCCTCTCTGGGAAGCAGGATCTGGCTGAAAGCAGGAAGGAAGCTGTAACGACACCTCCCTTTTTAAACGTGTGATTGTGACGGAAATGTGAAGGGCAGGGAACCAACTTATTAATATTCCCAGGATCCACTTGGTAATGCTGCCACCTTTTAAATCGTCGCCTTATGAACTGGGACAGACTCAGATGTATAATATAAAAATAATAATAATGAAGTTTATTGAGAAAATAAATAAATACAATAATGTCTGAAGTTGGTATGCATTGCCTTAAACATAAAATAGATCAAATCAACTCTTCCAGCCTCCCTGTCTTTAATAACCAACCAGTAGACGGCAAAGCCCTCACACATAACCTGCCTGACTGAACTCTAACAGAGCTGTGCTCTCTCCTAGCACTCACTCTCAACAACCCTTAGCTCTCAACAACTACTCCTCACAGACCAGGCTCCACCCTTTTATACCATACAATCCCCCGCCCTCCTGCTGGGATTGGCTGATGATTTACATATGTGTTTCTCCTGCTTCCGGGGTGTTGTGACAGAAGCCAACCGCACTTCTGCCAAGCGCAGAGGCAGATGCTTCTTGCCTGCCCTCTCCCCTCAGTTCCCTCGACATCAGCCAATGAAAACTTTCAAAAGGGCTACATGCGCCCTCCCCTCCTGGGGTAAAAGGGCCCACCCGCTGGCTCAGACTGCCCAGAAGGGTCCCGATGAGGCACAAGCCTTCAGCGTCAGTCTGGGCCTCCTGTGGATTTTTACGGATCCTCTTGATTTCATATGATTCTTGCATGGGATCCTTTCCAAATACCAGCAAATCATACCTCTCATTAAAGTCCAAATAGTACACATTAATAATCATGGGTCCTCTAGCGCATGGCTGTGCAGCAGACAAAAACATGGATCCAAGGCATGGATCAACCAGATTTTATATGATTTTTACAGTGGATCGTACTAAAACCACTGTTACACAATAGGCCAAAAATTGCACCAAAAATCAGTGGTCCATCATGGCATGACTCCACAGTGGCACAAAAACATGGATCCAAGGCATGGATCCTCATGGATCTACCTGATTTTTCTCCAAGATCAGCTCCAAACCATTCTCCCATCATAGGCCCCATTTCTGCTCACAGATTAAAAATGAAAAATCATAGGCTCATCAGCGCATAACTGCAGTGGCGCAAAAACATGAATCCAAGCCATGGATCCTCGTGGACCTACCTGACTTTTATCCAGGATCGCCTCCAAACCGGTGTCCCTTATCTCTGCACACAGATTACACACCAAAAATCATAGGTCCATCAACGCATGGTGCCTTTTACCCAAACCTGGTAGGGAAGAAACCTTTGGACTCTCTCCCCCACCCCCGGGGCAGAGCTCTGAGGTCAGGAGGAGGATGAGGCAGGAGGAAGAGGGATGACGATGATGATGACGATGAAGAGGAGGTCCTGAGCATGGAACAGAGGCTGAGAAAGCACTCAAGCATCAAGCCTGGGGAGAGGATGGTGGTCACTCATTCCTGGCACGCTTCAAGCATTTAGCCCTCATGCCTAATAGGCCATCTCTGTTGGCCTGCTTCCTCTTCCTCCCTTCCCACCCACCCCCAGGTTCCTGCAGCCCCGGATCTGCCCCTCCCCTTCCCACCCACCCCATGCTACAACCCAAGAAATAGCGTTCTCTGCTGCCCAGGCATCACCGGTGTCCACTTGCTCACTCGGCGCCTCCAGCAAGGCTTCCCTGTTTGCCGAACAGCACCGGCCAAGTGACGTGGGACCCTTACAGGCAGCAGCCAGGGAGCCCTCTGCATGGTTGTGGGAGGTCTCTCCCTGGATGGGGAGCTGTTTGGCACCTCTAGATGCTGGGTGGGCAGATGTCCCCTTTTGCCCCTCCCTAGTTATGCAACTGTGTGCCAGCTGGTGCCCACTGTGGAGGGGTACAAGGCACAGCGACCAAGTAGGCAAAGCTGGGGCCAGAGTGGCTGTTCACACCACACACACACACACACACACACACACACACACACACAGAGAGAGAGAGAGAGAGAGAGAGAGAGAGAGAGAGAGAGAGAGAGA
>JAHTLZ010000379.1:59729964-59740757 GCA_023846285.1 Phrynocephalus versicolor | reverse complement strand
AGAAAGAAAGAAAGAAAGAAAGAAAGAAAGAAAGAAAGAAAGAAAGAGAAAAGTAGCTCACCTGGAGGTGATACTGAGGTAAAATGGCCTTGCCCATTAAAGAGAGTTACTTCACTTCCCTTTCATCACGGTTTGCACTCCTGTTTGGGACCGGTACAAAGAAATGTAACTTCACGTCCCTTGCGGGACGAGGGGAGTTCGTCCCAGCGACGCCCTCTGAACGGCGATTTAAGCGGGATGAGCAATTCCCCTCCCTGGCCTTGGGAATCTGCTCGTCTCACTTCTCGTTCTGTGATGAGAAGTAAGCCTCGTCACAGAACGAGTGCCAATTGTAGCTCATTGCCACCTAGTGGCAGGAGTGTGGAGTGACATTCGCCAGTAAATTCCCTATGGAGTTAGCAAGGCAGTGCTGAGATTTCAAAAGACAAATGCCTCAAAGTTTGCTCCGTAATGCATTGAAGGCAAGGCTTCAGAGAATCAAAACATCAAAAAATGGAAGAACGAACCGAAAAAAAAGAGAACGAAGGCATAGAATTTCACTTCTCATCACAGAATGAGGATGTGAGGTAACAGTCATCCCCATATCATCATTCACGCCCGTGGGTACATGGGAACAGGGACAGAAGTGGGAGAAGACCACGTGGCCGCGACCGATGTCAACACGCAATGAACTTCCTCCCAGAACAAGAATGGACATGAAGTAACCGTCAAAGAAGTAATAAGTAAGTGTTTCCTTCTCTCCCTAGCCAAATGCTAAGATGGGGGAATGCATTCCCTCACCTGGTTACACTCATTAAAATAGGTTTTCTTGTTTCTGTGGGTTTCTCCAAATTGTTAAGCTTGGCCTTATCCCCACTTCCACCAGATACTTTTCTGAAAGATTTGCTCTAAGAGGCCAACATTTCCCTTTTTCTGCATGGTTTAGTATTCTCTCCATCTTCAGGGGAGGAAAACATTTCACTTCTTCATTTCACAGGCTGTCACAAGTTCTTGAAGTTAAATGTCTTCACCAGCACCCTCAATTCAGTGAAGACTGTTCTTCCTGATTAAAGATTCATTGATATTGGAGTTTAAGGGGAATGCGGATCCTAAATGTGAAGCCAGGGTCCTTTCCCACAAACCTCCTCCCATTTGTCCCTCTGGCCAGAAATCATCACGAGGAGGGCAGATCTTGTCTGATAACAATAAACCTTACTTTGGCCCTGAGATCACTTCATCAGAGGCAGAGTTCTCTGCAGTGTAGACCAAGGCAGACATAAATCTAAGAAATGAATAAAGAGTGCAAATGTTTTAATGCAGAGTAGTGGGCATAAATTCTGCAAGACTTTACCAAAGCAGCAGAAATACAGCCCTGCTTTTCAGAGGGGCGTAAAACAAACAGAACGTTGACAGTGATTCATGGCACTGCCTCAGCATTCAATCATACAGAATGGAATAAAATAGGCAGCAAACAGTTTGGGGTTAAGGATTCTAGGCTTGGAGCCTCCTTTTTTCCCTACCTAAGCTGCATATGAGTGACAGCCAAGAGATCCTTTTTTGCTCCCCATCTAATACTGAACCATCGGGTTAGAGTTAAGATAGCGTGGTCTTCTGGTGGTTGTCAGCGAAAGCAGACCTCATTTGAACTGAACAAATGACTGCCCGTTGTCTCGACCCCACAAAAGCACACACAGTAGGTAATTGCTGATTTGCCATCTGGCTGTCTAACATGTCTGGTTATGGGACATGCTTTGGTAGAGCCCTTTGACATCCCTCGTTCGCTGGACGACGTTTCTTGTTTGTTGACTGGCAACCCTAACTGTATTGTACTAAAAGACGGCTGTGGGAGGATCCTGAAGACTTGAGTCCAGTTGTCAGACCAGTGGAGCAATCACACTCCTTGCCATTGGCACATTTTATTACATATGGTTTACATCCCAGAGTATGCACAACATCAGTGATTGGTTAGAAGATTAAAGGTGGCATATGCTGGTTGGGTGAACTATAGGCAGTCATCTCATGAACAGAGCATGCTTTGCACAGTTATTGATTACAATAACACATGTCCTTGCTGTTTACAGACGGAAGGTGAGTAAATGAGGAGTAGACAGGAATGGGTTAAGGGAAATGAAAAGTAAACGGAATTAGTCCAGTAACCAAGAGTAAATAAATGAAAGATGAACAGAGTAGAGTCAGAGTGAGTAAAAAAGCAGAGTTAATGAAAGGTAAATGAGGCTTGAGCTAAATAGTAAATAATAGGTAGACAAAATTTACCCAAGCTGGTTTAGAGGGATTACAAGGTATGTAACATGTGGATTTAGCTAGAGTTCATCAGGAGGGTTTTCCCTTCTCGTGAAATGTCCTCTAGGGCTCATGCTAACTGTCTGAATCAGACTCCATCAGAGGGCTACAGTTTAATGATGACATAAAGGTGAAGAAGGTTGATAGGGACCCTTCCAAGTCTTGGAGTGCAGAAGATGCCCTGGTCACCAACTCAGCAAGAAGCAAATGCTGGCATTGTGGGTTCTTTTTCTGGTTAACTACTGAGCCATAGGGGAAAGGGTTTCCTCTACAATTTAGCAATTATTTTCCCTTGCAGAAGTGGGCTGCAAAGAAGTTTCCATGCCAAAGTATGCAAATGAGTAATGGCACACATATGATAGCTTAAAACAGGTCCCAATTAGTAAGACAGCTTGCTTGCTAGACCAAGAAGGACAGAGGGTTTGGGTTGCATTCATTTAGGACAAGTCTGGTTTTGTGTCCAAAAATAACTACATTGAAATGGCCAGGATCAGCCTTGCAGTAGATCTCTTATTCACAGTCTCACTCTTTATTAGACCTACTGAGCTCACGGCACAGTGGTTAAACTGCTATACAGCAGCCAAAACTGTGCTCACGACCCAGGGTTCAATCCCAGGCTGCTGTCTCAAGGTTCCCTCAGTCTCCCTTCCTTCCAAGGGTAGTAAACACCCCCAGCTTGCTGAAGGGGTGGAAGCAATTTGTACCCTGCATAATCACTGGTAAACTGCCCAGAGAGTGCTTTAAGTAATGTGGGGTGGTATATAAGATGCATGCTTTGCTTTGCTTTACCCTTTGGGCTGAACCAGTATTTCATAGGGGTTATGTTTGCCTATTTCTTGAGCTGATAAATGCAACAACATGTCCCAAATGTAAGCCTCCAAAATTCTCTTCTGGAAGACAAAATAACAATGAACTAGGTATTAATAAGAGTTTGAGTACCATTTTGGATCATGTGTGGAACAGTCTGAAGCAATCTATTTCCTGTCAATCATTCAGCCTACAGGGGGACATTTTTTGGTTCAACTATAGGGCTACTACTTTATTTGAGCTGGGCCGTGCCAATTGCCTGACAAAATATCTTTAGGATAAATTGTTCCCTGCACAGCCACCCTATCTGGTATGAACGGGTGCATGCCTGTCCCATTTTACCACACACTTTGTAAAAGTTACAAGTGATTGGATTGTAATCCCATGTTTTTCTGATCTCTTGGAGTTTGCTTTGCTTTGTGATTGGTCATCAGGAGGTAAACATCCACTTACCTGTATTTTCCATGTATAAGACTATTTTTGTCTGCAATTATTAGACTAAATATTGAAGGTTATCTTATACATGGAAGTAAACCGAGGAGAAAACTGCATGATTCCAAAACTGTAATTTTGGGTTGGGAAAGTGGCTATCCTCTTAAACATGAGTGCATCTTATAGACAGAAAAAATTACAGGTAATTTGCATTCTGATTGCAGCCCCATGAGTCGGTTTATATTCACATTCTCTGAACCAAAAAGTTAGGTCCTTGTGATGTCATGGAAGCAGAGTTGGCAGGGAGTCGGAAGGGAATTTGACCTTTCTCTATGCCTAATGGTTGTGGAAATGAGCCCTAGGAGATTCCATGCAAAAGGTCCTGGTTTGGGCTCCCCATCTGGAGTCCCGTTTATTTATTAGATTTCTATATCATCCATCTAGCTGCAAGGCTATCTGGATAAACATCCTAGTTCTCTTCGACACCAAGACTTGTGTGAGAGTAAGGTTCAAGTTTTGGATTTATCTTCACTTCTTCACTCTGTCCACTGCCTTATAGATACCCCAAAAGCATCATCGCTGTATTTCTGCAAAGCACCCCCGCCTCTGCAGAGATGGGCTTCTAAACTGAATGGCAACAGGATGTGTCACCACAAAAAGTGTATAGCAAATGTCAAACCGCATACTAAGACATCTCAGATCTTAACATGTCTTGTTTTGCACCTTTGTATTCAGCTTTTGAAACTCACTTACCTGGCAGGGGAGATACCTTGATCATGAAACTCACTATTAAGATAGAGAGAACAATACATTAAGAAATTAATTACCTTTAATCTTGCTAATGCAGATGGGAAAGTCTCACTGCTCTTTAAGTTTGGTTGCGTTAGGGGAAAAGAACATATATGTAGTGAAGTCACATGCTTTCCACTTTGGCAAATTGTAACCAATCCTGAGTTTGTTCTTTATCTGTTTCTGTATGCGGAAAAGTATTTAAGACTAGATATCCATACAGGAAGATGTCCCTGTGTTCAGGCACCCCTTGTGCACAAGGTATTCTGAAAGGATCTTCTGAAAATAAATCTACATTCCCAGGAGTCCGGTTTGTCTGTCCTCCATTTCATAGTGATTCTCATTGAGGATCAGCCACATTCAAACATGTGGTAACACCTGTTAGTTGTACACACAATGCTGGATGTACAGTACCTGCAAGGTTGAAACAACAAACAGGTTTCTTTCTTCTAGCATTTCAATAGACAATAGAAAAGTCATTAAATCAGAGTTATTGCTTCCTGTTCATTATCTTTGGCCCAGGGATTGCCACATCATGCATTCTCATCTTTTTGTCTAAACAAGGGGAGGAGGGCGATTTTTATTCTTTGGCAAAAGTATTCAGCTTAGCTTTTCCTAGACTGCACCCCTTGGGTGCTGATGAGAAGAGCAATCAACATACATTTTCCTCAAAATCCTATAGAGAGTGACTTATCAAGGAGAAACTTTCAACCTTCTCCTTGACATATCATTTCTGTTAGCAAGGGAAGATTCCCGTGTTTGCGGGAAGCAATCAGACACATAGCTATCACCTACAGCCCAAAATTAAATAATCTGGGAAATGCTTTACTGCCTCTGTTTCAAGGTATTCAGCAAAAACTAAAACAAATGACTGGATTTTATTCAGTATTTTCAGGAGAGGTAGCTGTGTTAGTCTGTGGAAGCATATCAGGCACAATCCAAATAAATAAAGCAAAACAAGACTAAGACAGGTGGAACTTCAAAGACTTACTATTATATTGTAATGCAAGCTTTAGTATAAGATGCATCCACAAAATATCACATAAAAATATAATAGTTATCTTTAAGGTGCCGCTTGTTTGTTTTTGTTTCTTTGGGATTTTGCCTGATATACATTTTTTTCAACATCTTACATATGTTCTTTCAGATTCATTGGTTGAGGAGCCTCATGGTGCAGTGGTTAAAATGCTAGTACTGCAGCTAAAACTGTGCTCACGACCTGGGATTCAATCCCAGGTAGCAGGCTCCTGGTTGACTCAGCCTTCCATCCTTCCGAGGTTGGTAAAATGAGTACCCAGCTTGCTGGGGCGGGGGCCCGGCCGTCGCAATGTGTAGCCTGCAAAATTAAATTGCAAACTGCCCAGAGAGTGCTATGGGGCGGTATAGAAGCAGAACACTTTTTCCTTTATGGGAGAGGAACCCATTCCTATGCAAATTCTACAGTGGTGAAACCAAAAAGGGGATGTTTTAAAATGTGAAAATTTCTCCACTTGCTGCATTTTTCTAAATTTCATCTCCCATTTCTTGTTTTGTTCCAGGAATAAATATTAGCACTATGGCACTTCAAAATTGAAATTTGTGTCTCTGCATGGTCAGAGCCTCCTAGATAGGTTTTAATTAGCACTCAATGAACTAAAACAGAACCCCAGCAGAGTAGCTCTAGCCAGGAAGCAGATTTCTGAAAAGTTTTTATTTTATTTTAAAGATTTCTTAAAGAGAAGCAGTTTTTGTACAGAGAAGCGATTTTTAAATTGAGGGTTGGACATGAATCTCTGTAAACCCCATGATCCTTTGTGACCTTTTCTCATGTAACAAACATTTCTTCCTGCGCTGTATCTGTATCTTTTAAACATCCTTTTCCATAAGTGTGCAGTTGTTAGCCATGCATATTTTACCCACCACCTATTTGGTATACGCTGTCTAGGTTGTGCACATTTTTATCTGAGCTCTGTTTTAGTGGAAATTTATTTATTTATTTATTTAGAGTATTTTTACCCTGGCTTTTTCCTTTGAAAAGGATCCATAGCAGCTTACAGTAATGAGGGACAATATACAGTCCAGTACTACTAACACATATTCAAGTTTGAGAACAGGGAATTAAGGAACATCTTACAGCATTAACAGACAACATTAAAGCTACAAGAGAACGCGAGCAGTTAAAGAGTAAAAATTCCATGTAATCGTGCACCATAGACCATCCAAATGTTATGGGGGATGGAGACTAACATTGAAAACATTGTGTCAACGCAATCACACAAGGGAGATATAAATACAAAGTTATAAGTGGTGTTTCTTGAATTCTAGTCATTATTCCAAAATGCAAATATATTGGCATATCCACATCTTGAACCAACCTCTGCCCTCTTTTGTTTGTCCATATGGTGGTATATTTCCTTTGTTCCAGTACAATGTAAGAGACCAGACTACAAAAAACATAACCAAAGATCTTGTGTTTGCATGAGTCAAAAGTAGAGATGGGCACAAATAGAAAAAAATGATGTTTCGGTTTTTCATTTTTCGTTGCGGGTCCATTTCAGTTCATTTTTGTTTTTTGTGATTTTTTTGGGAAAAAATTGTTTCTTTTTTCGTTTTTCATTTTTACCTGCTTTTTGTGTGACTTAAAGGATTTCCATGTGCGGACATCCCCCAACGCCCCAGACCAAAGGGAAAACACTAAAAAAATGATGCTGGCAGAGACACAGTATAGACTAGGTACGCTGGGAAGCTGCAAAGGCAGTGGCAGGCATTGCCCAGGGCGTAAGGCAGCAAGAGAAATCTCTTCTTTCTCTCCCCTAAGAGCCAGGCTGCAGCCAGCAAGAACACAGAGGCCTGGCTGGCCTAAAGTAATGAGTCGCAGAGACAGCAATCCCACCTTAACTGCAGACTGCAAAGAGGACGGTGGCTGCCAAAGCTTTTTATGCCCTCTGTGGCTCCCACAGCTACCCAGTCTGCAACCTGGGCATGCTATTGGTTGAAATTCTCCAAGAATTTACATGATCCCATCACATGGCTTGCATCCATCTTGTGGCTGGAATCCATTTTGTGTCATCCTTAAAGAGAAAAGAAAAAATACATCGCGATGGGAGAAAGACAAAAACAAATGTTTTAAGGACCCCAACCCCCTGGTAGGTAATAATTTCAAATAATTATTGCTGCATTTTTATGGATGTCCAGGGCATTTTAATACCCAAGAAATCAATATTAGGCATCTGGGAGCCATTTTGGGTCAATGTCCCCTAACTCCCCTTAAAGGAAAAAAAAACATACAGCAATCTGAGAAAAGACATAAATGCATGTTTTAAGGACCCCAACCCCCCGGTAGGTATTATCAGGCAGAATAAATAATTATCGCTGGGTTTTTACGGATATTCTGGACGTTTTTTAACATTTAAAAACAGCTCATTTCATTGCATGTTGCCATTAACGAAAACAAAATGTAACAAACCTAATTTTTGTGGTTCTGTTCGGTTCGTTCCAATTTCATCACAATTTTCATTATTTGTTTCGTTACATAACGAATAACGAATAACAGAACGATTTTTTTTCCATTTCATGCCCATCTCTAGTCAACAGGGCAAAGCACTAGATGCCTGAGTGGATCATCACCACCATCATCTAGCGATATATTTAGAAATTGGGTACTAGAACATTATGGACAGATTATAAGCACTGGAGGAAATTGAAGATCAATTAATACAGCCTTGTGACAAACAAAAGCAGGGGGGACCTAGTTATCTACACCTTCCTGCCTAGACCACACAATCCAAACTACAAAGAGCTAGGAGCAGTAATATAGTATAAAGTGCATATAGAGCAGCCATTGGAGATGACTTATGCAGAGAAGCCAAGCCACATTCTGCAGGAGAAATAGAAGAACAAAGCAGGAAGGTCTAATACAGCCTCATCGTTAATTGACTCAGCTAGGAACTAGGATATCCCCAGAAAATCCCTTTTCTGGCTCAACCTCTATTTATAGCAGCATGAATATAACAGGGCTGATTTACCTTAAACAGATTGTGGCAAAGATTACTGAGATCATGTGCCTGAATTTATACAGCTCCTGTCTCGGCTTTCCTTACTCTGAAGGACACAAAACAGTCACATTGAAATAGGTTAGCAGCACATTGATAGAGTAGTACGTGGGGTGCAATACAGCGAAGGCTCGTTGAAACAGGAGAACACATTCATAAGAGAAATAACCTTGTGTTAAAGCACGCTTCATTGCACCACTTTTCCATAAGGGAAGGGTATGGCAAAATGTGGTTACACTCTTCATCCACTTTAAGTGGGGGCAAAGCATTGCAGGGAGAGTATGTGTCATCTTGTTCCACCTCCTTCTACAATGGCGGTCACTTCATGTCCATTTTGTCTCTATTAGCTTTGCGCTTAGGAGCGGTACAAAAAAAGTTATTTCACATCCGTCGCGCAACTACTGAAATTTGTCTCAACCATGCCCCCAGAACGGGTACTAAGCGCGACAATAATGTACCTGGTGCTGGGGTAGGGTTTTCCCTTGTCACTCTTTGTTTGTGCTTTCTGTTCCGAGACAAGACACCATGTAGTAATGACTGTCACACAACAAAACATTCATTTCTGTCAGAAAACTGTGTCTGGGTTTGGGTTTTTTGGTTTGTTTTTTACTTTTCAGAAGCAAAATATCGAAAAAGAATTTTTTAAGCCTCCCAGAGAAAGGAAAAAGGAAGCTAGACAAATTCAGTGTTTGTCACGGTACAAGACCGTGAGGTAACACTTGTCACGAGACAAGTTATCACAACAATGGGAACACTGAAACAGGGACAAAACCACGTGATCGTGACCAATGTTGTCACGGCACAAAATTAGTCGTGGAACAAAGAAGGGTATGAAGTAACCCCCTATGTGTGCCACCTTGTTCCGCCTCCTTCTACATTGTTTGCTGTCAAAAGTTCACTGGCTTTAATGGAATTTGTCTGCTCACTGTCTGTCCTCAGATGGGAATGTGAAAACAAAGTGACTCCTTGACTGGAAAGAGTCAGAAATAACTTCAGTCAGTGAATTCCCTACATTGTCTTCTTTTCCCCACCCCCAGTGTGTAATGATGCAGTGTTTTCTATTTAATGTCGGAATGTAACCCCTGAACGGGCCGTATACTAGCCACGATCACTCTGTGTGTCCAGCTTAACCAGTGGAACAGCTGCCTATGCTCAGATATTCTCCCTCTACAAAATGCTGGGCTGGAGCAAGAAGACAGAAGGAGAAAGGCAAGAGCCAGCACTTTGGGGGATTAATGTGTTCATTTGTGGTGACACTTATTTTGGTCAATCTTACCTCCTGCCTGCATTTTGAGCAGGAACTAAATGCAAATGCTTTGGTCTGGTGCATTAGCACTAATGTGATGAAGCGCCATAGCACCAATGCTAGGAAAGGGTGCAGATCTAAATTCTTTTCCCAGCAGAAAGTGGAACAAAACCTTTGAAGGAACAAAAAAGATGAGTCCATGGGAAGCACTGCCAGGCAAGATAAGAGGAATACCCTCCAGCTGTTGGGGAGATCTCCATCACAATCAGTGCAGGACACCAGGTGCTTAAAGGGCAACAAATGCTCTGTCTGGCACCAAGAGGTAATTCCGATACATGGCTCTAGTAACATGCCTATTAAGAGTGAAGACCATCCTTCCTGTTCTCCCTCTCATTTGGCTTAGTGACATCATGTAGCTGAGATGTACTGGATATGTGATGCTGTGATGCTGTGATGCTGCCTACTGGGATCTTTGCGTAAACCTATTGACTCAGAGAACACACTCACAAGAGAGTTCCGAATGACAGATCCCAGACCCTATCAACAATGTTCTTCCACTTCATAGCAGTACTATGAAGAAAGCTGTAAATGGATAATGGCATATATTTCTAAGCTTTCTCCATACAAGGGGGAAATCCTGGTCGACCTTCTATGGCAGTTGTTCCCAAACGCTTTGCTGTGGGACCACCAAACCCAGCCAGGGACACCACAGAATCCTCAGAAGTTCTTCTGCAGCTCCCTTGACTTATTGGCCACTGGCCACAGTTCCCCAATACTGGTCAGTGGCCAGTAATTTAAGGGAACCATGAGTTTAAAAAATTTGGGGACCACCGTCCTATGGAATAGTTTGTCCACCCATATGTCCGTCTGTCTGTCTGTCCATCTGTCTGTTACAATTAAACTATAATAATAATTGAAACACATTGAGTGATTACAATTTTTGAAACTTTAAAGCAAGCTTACTTAGCTGAATATGTATCTTGCCAACCGCTTTACGATAATAGAGACTTGGCAGTCAGTGAGGACATGGTGGGTGCTTCCATTATCGGCAGAGACTCAGAAACAGCCCAGTGGAACCCAGAACTGCTTGCTTTTAATATGAGAATGGAGAGTCAAAACTGAAACTAGAGGAGCTGCTAGCTTCACAATCTGAAATACCAGAAACACACACACACACACACACACACACACACACACACACACACACA
>JAHTLZ010000379.1:59708998-59729954 GCA_023846285.1 Phrynocephalus versicolor | reverse complement strand
AACAAAAAAACTCTCACAAAATACCAGAACTAGGGGACATACACTGAAATTCGGGGCTGGAAGAGAGAACAGACAAAATAATTTTTTTTTTACCCAGTGTGTTGTTAGTCTGTGGAACTCCCTGCCACAGGGTGTGGTAATGGCATCTGGCCTGGATGCCTTCAAAAGGGGATTGGACAGATTCCTGGAGGAAAAGTCCATCACAGGTAACAAACTATGATGGAGATGTGTAATCTCCAGGCTTAAAACCAGGGTACTTCAAGGACCAGATGCAGGGGAGTGGTATCAGGAGACAGATATCTAGTCTCATGTGCTCCCAGACACATTTGGTGGGGCCACTGTGAGATACAGGAAGCTGGACTAGATGGGCCTTTGGCCTGATCCAGCATGGCTCTTCATATGTTCTTACGTTCTAGTTTCCCAATTAGAAGGTGAGAAAACATTTTGTTTCTGGAGGAAAAAAATGAACTTGCAAATGAAGGCTCTGCTCCTGCCCCACTGACCTGGCATCATACAAAAGGGACTCATTTGCAGCATGTGGAGCTGAAGGGAAAAGTTTGGGGGGAAAAGAATTAATCAGCCTTTTTAAGGGAATGCCTTCTTCTAATGAGGGGCTCTCAAATGTATTTTGGACCTAGGGGAGAGAATCTTTGAACAGGTATCAAAGAGAACATTTAAAGATTTCAGTAAAAGGGCTTTGTTAAACTTGTTGAACAAAACCCAATGATACAGGTGATGGTGATCACAGGAAAAAAAACTTAATAACAATCCATGATCACTGGTTTTGTCTGGCCTGGACTAAAATTCTGCTATGCCTTGAAAGAGAGTTGAGGTAGAGAGAGGGAGGGAGGGAGAGAGGGTACTCCACCAGCTCCTGAGACAAAGCAGAAACCTTTTCGCCACTCACCTCAAATAAATTTTAGAGGGATTATAAAACCAATGATAAACTTTTCAGGGAGTCAGGGAACTGCTCTAGCACTTCATTTTAATAAAGACTTGCTACAGTGGGCATTCAAATTTCACCCAAAACAAAATCTTAAATTATTTGGGGGTTTTTTTTTTTTTTTTTTTTTTTTTGCCTTTTTATATTTGCGTTCTGTCTCTCTCCTTGTCTTGCCTTCTCCCTCAGGTGAAACAACCCAAAGAATTTCACATCAGGGCCCTGACTTTTTCCTCTTCCCTCTCCCGTCCAAACACACCCCATGGAAGGGAAAATCCAGTTGTAAAACCCAGTTGAGGAAACGCTTAGCAACATTGTCGCCTCACAACATGGCATGCCGGGAAGTGGGGTCGGCTTGGCAACGCTCTCGGTTAAGCAAACTTGACACGTGAAAGATACCAGGCCCAGGGCCTTGAAATCCGGACAAAACATCCCGTTGGAGATGGCTTTGGGGAATTCTCTCTTACAAACTTGGGGAGGGGTGGGGGAGGCCGGCGGAGGAGGTGGGGTGGAATAAATGGTGAGCAAAGCGAAATACCACAAGCCCATCCAGGGTAAACACGCTCGAGTCTTTCAGAGCTGCTCACAAAGAGCAAAGGATGGGGGAGGGGGGAAAAAGGAAAACGGGAAGGGAAGGAAGGAAGGGAAATTCTTTGCAAAGGAAACCGAGCAGCAAAATATGTAAACAGGTCTGAGCAAGGCAAAATGGGAGGAGGTGGTAGTGGTAGAAAAAGTCCTGCTGTCAGCCTGTCCCTCCAAAGCTTGGTGGGGAAATGAGTGTGCATGCTTGCACAGCCATTGGCTCTGTGTTGTTTGCACCAGGTTGCACAGAGCATGACCATGGGGCACAAACCTCCAGTCCTGGAGAGTTGTAATTGCAGACATGATCTGTCCTGGTTTCCATAGCGCTATCAACCTTTAGCCTTGAGAACTTGGCAACAAAGCAAACTTGGTGCACAGTGGGGGTGGGGGGAGATGGTGTCTTATTTCCCAAAGCTGGTCAGGGATGCTCTAATTTCATCTACAACCACCCACAAGCTGCGGCTAGCTTTTCTCTTCCAAGGAGGCAACCTCTAGGTCTCAAAAGTGGCCAGAGAGGAAGAAGATCTTCAAGTCCTAGTATGTAAGCAGATGTGTCACTACTTGGCCAGAACAGTTTTAATTCAGTCTGGAAAATTCAAAGCAGGCACATTGATTGAGTGGTGGTTCGAATCCTGTTGCATAGCTCTGCCTGCTAATGGGAGGGATGTTACCAGCTGTGGGAAATTGCTGATGATTAAAGGCTCTCTTTGGCAATTCCAAGGTGCTCTCAACACAATGCAACAAAGTCACATGAACTCAACATCGCTGAAGGAAGCCTTTAATCAACAATAACCTTTATCCCACATCCACTAAAATCCGCTGCAAAGTGCTCTCTGATACGGAGCATAAAATTGTTATCCCACATCCTGCGAACTTTTTTTAAAAAGTGCGACCACGCCCCCTAAAACGAAACTCAGCGTGTTTTACAAGTTCCTGACTTCAGAGTGGTAAAATCCTTGTTGCTGTTCTGATGAGGATTTTATGCCAGAACATGAGCCCATGGGAACTCATTAAATCCGCAGCAAAACCGTTTCATTCCCTCTTCGGTGTCTTCCCATGAATATATATATTTAAGCACTTTCTACGACATATCAGTACAATAATTTTTGCATGAGTAAATTGTTCCCAATTGCACTTATTTCTGTTTACAAACTCTTAAGCCTTTATGCATGGGGAAAGCAAAAAAAAAAAAGTGCATTTGGGAATTGATATATGATAGCTGAAAGTTGATATAAAGGTATACCGACAGATCAGATATTTTTTAAAAAACATAAAAGAGCACCGCAAAAACTTTTATGTGGACCCTGTACGTGGGGTCACATAAGGTACGGAACATTAACATGCGTCCATGGGGACACATTTACCGTGTTTTCTACCATGTGATTGCAACAAAATAGGATACACATTTTACTTTGATGCAGTACAAAGTTGATATGGGATAACAGCCAATAATTTCTTGTTGCTCATGTCCTCATTGCAGTCGCATAAGAAGAGCTGTGCAGCTCAAATTGTCCTGAATCATTTCACTAGATGACCCCAAGTTCCACTATTATCGTCCCACTTTCATCATCATCATTGCCATCATCATCATCATCATCTTAGAACTGCAGAGCTTAAAGGGACCCTATGGATCTTGTCACAGTACATGTAATTTTAAACCTTTTACTATGCCCATTTTCAGCATTGTCAAATGTGTTTGGACGATTAATGAACTGTACATAATTTATTTATTTATTTTTACTCCAAAAAAAAAAACAAAAAAAAACCAGTCACTGGCAGCCATTGGGACAAGTACAAGATACCCTTTTGTCCTCCTTTTCCTTATCTGCTTGGACTGGAACAAGTCTTAAAACTGTAAAATAAAAGGTCTGGAGGGCCAAGGGCATTGGCTTGACAGACACAAAGATGGGCACTCCTCATTCCTTATGGTTCCTGAGATGTACAGAGGAGTTCAACAGAGAATTCCCCCACAGCCTGTTTTCTGTTCTTACTGGCAAGCTGGCATTAAAGGGCCCTTTGTCTTGGATCAGGTGGCATTATATGTCTGACACAATAGAAGCAGATGGCTGTGATGTCACTGGGTGACTGGATTTGCTCTAGGAAAGGAATTATCCCTTATTTTGGGAGTAGGGTTCAGCATCTTAGACGGTTACTTCACGTCCACTCTTGTCCCGGGAGGAAGTTCGTTGCGTGTTGATGTCAGTCGCGGTCACGTGGTCTTCTTGCGGTTCTGTCCCTGTTCCCGTATACACACAGGCATGATTGATGATACCGGCATGACTGTTTCCGCATGTCCTCGTTCCGTGATGAGAATGTGAAATACCATGCCTTTGTTCTCTGGTTTTTTTCTCCGGCCCCAATCTTCCGTTTTTCAATGTTTCGATTCTCTGAAGCCTTGCCTTCAATGCGTTATGGAGCTAAGTTTGAGGCATTTGTCTTTTAATCTCTCTGCACTGTGTTGCTGACTCCATAGGGAATGTACTGTCAAATGGCACTTCATACTCCTGCCACTAGATGGAGAATGGCATGTTGCATGAGGAGCCTTACCTCACGGGCATTTGTATCAGAACTAGAAGCAAGATGAGAAGATTCCCGAGGCCAGGGAGGGGAATCTCTCATCCTGCTTAGATTGCAGTTCAGGGGTCGTGGTCGGGACGAACTCCCCTCATCCCGCAATGGATGTGTGGTTAGATTTCTTCGTACTGGTCCCCAGTGGGACCGTGAACAGCGATGAGATGGACGTGAAGTATCAGCCTTAGATAGCTCTTGGAAACTCCAGAATAAAACCCAGCATGGATTCAGAGCCAGAAAGACGTCGGTGCCACTAACTTCCTCTGGTCTGAATAATTGGGTGGGATCCTTCAAACTAAGGCAAAGTGTGAGCAGCGACTTTGGCCTCCCCTGTATTTTGGAGCAAAACTGCTCCCGTCTTTTATCATTGGCCATCTTTGGTGGACTGATAAAAGTTTTAGGTTTAAGCATCTGGAAGGATTCTGCCACATTGGACAAAGGAAGACAGTTGAGCCACGGATTGGATGAAGGCAGTGCCGAGCGGTAGTTGAGCATGTGTGACCTGTATCTACTACAAGGGTAGAGGCATAGCTCAGTTGGTGGTACATACCTTTTGCCTCCCATAATTCATATTTTCTCTCTGGTGCCTTCAATTAGGCTTGAGATACCCTAGAAAGCTGCTGTGAGCCAGTATATACCGCATTGCATTGCATTTTGCATTGGCTAGGTGGACCAATGTTCTCTCTCAATTTAAGGGAACTTCTCACATTCCTTAGAATAAAGCCGAGATTTAGGCTTGGAAAGTGTATAAAGGCAGAAGGGGATGCGCAGGGGGAGCCAACTGTACCCTGTCACATATACTCTTCCTCTATAGTTATCTTTGGGAATCATTAGGCAGATAGTTCAGGAAACACACTGACATCTCTGATTAATCTACTGATTAGCAACATCCGTAGTCTATTTCCTGGGCATGTCAGGACTGGACAAGGGAGAAATTCAGTTTGCACTGAGTCACTGACCTCTCCATGAAATATTTGTGGTCAAAGTGGAGGCAGTCTGGACTTCAGTATAATTGGGGGGGGGGGAGATGACATAGGAATAGGTTTTTTTTTAAATGCACAGGATTTTTTTTTAAAAAAATGCTTATGTTAATAAGAAGTCAGCTAAGACATGCCAGAGGCAAGCATATATTTAACAAACAAAGAAAAATTATTTTACGGTATTAATTTACAATGAAGTCCACTTGAAAATATGAGGAATGAGCTGTGATAGCAGCACCTTTTGGTTGCACAAAGCAAGTGTCCTGCAATCCTGTTTACATTTACAAAGGGTGTAGAATAGATCCCTCCATGCCCAGGATCTTTGAATACACATGCATCGTGTTTTTATCTCATGATGATTCTTGCCAATGTAACCCTACACAAGTCCAGTTGCATAAAAAGAGAAAACATTTATTAGAGGTAGGAATGGACCGTCTTGCAGGAATGGCTCAAATCCAAAGCTTTGTTTTACTTTCTGACTTAAAGTGCTTTAGTCTACTAGGGATCCCAAAGAGGTGTATGATTAAAAATGATTAAAAACTGTTCTGAATGTACGTTTTAAAAGTTTTAAAACCTTCTCCAGAAGCAGGTGTAAAATGTTCTATAAATGCTGATTTCACAACAAAGGGCAGAGAGCAAAAGCTTTTTGGAATGAAAACTGTTTTGGTTGCTCGTTAAAGCCTCAGTGAGAACAGGGGCAGCCTGACTTCCTACAAAAGGGAGTTTCATAACTGAGATGCCACTGCAAAGAAAATCCGGTCTCAAATGCTGACCAGCTTAGTTGGCATGAAGGATGTGTAAGATGCCCTCTGGGCAGTCAGCATGCACAGGAAGGGGTAGTATTTCAGATAGAGAATAGTAGAATAATTGAGTTGTAAGAGGCCTGTAAGGAGTTCAAGGACCCTGTAAGGACCCTAGTCCTACCCCACCCCACACCCAATCAATGCAGGAATCCAAATCCCAGCAGATCAGACAGATGGTTGTCCAATCTCCTGATGAATGCTTCCAGGACTGGAGCACTTACCATCTCTCAAGGTATAGTTGGTTCCATTGTTACACTCAGGGCCGGTGCTAGGCTTTTTTGCACCCTAGGTGAGGGGCGGGGCGGCGGGGCGGGCGGCGGGAGGGCAGGGCAGGGGGCGGTGGGCGGGTGGTGGGTGGGCAGGATGGGGGCGGGTGGAGGGCGGGGCAGCGGGGCAGCGGCGGATGGTGGGGGATGACGACGGGTGTGGGGGTGGGTGGCGATGGGCGCAGGAGGTGGCAGGTGGACAGCAACGGGCAGCGATGTGCGGACAGCGACGGGTGGCTGGCGGGCAGTGGGGGGGATGGACAGCGGTGGCCAGCGGCGGGGGGATGGGGGGCGGCAGGCTGGCCAGCGCCCTCTCTCCATTTTGGCGCCCTAGGCAACTGCCTAGTTCACCTTAATGGAAGTGCCGGCCCTGGTTACACTGCTCTAACAATTAAGAGTTTTTTCCTAATATTCACCCCAAATCTGGTTTCCTATAAACTGAACCCATTTTGATGCGTCCTGCATTATGGGATGATTGAGTGCCCCTCCTCTGAATGGCTTCCTTTCAAGTATTTGAAAAGTGCTCACTTATCCCTAAGTCTTATTTTCTTAAGTCTAAACCCGCAACTAATACCCTTTTTTTTTTTTTAGCGACTTGTGTTTCATCCATTTATTGCACCGGAAAATGACCCCCAAAGCATCTGGAGACACCAATTTTTTAGAGACACTTTCCTTGGCTATTCTCTACGTTTAGAGAAGATTGGGTTTCCCCAAGCCACTTTCCTGGGGGAGCACCTTGTGGATGTATAACAGAGGTCTGAACTCCAATCTTCACGAATGTAGAAGAGAGTATTGGGAAGCTGCCCTGAAGATTTGGTGTCTCTAGGTGTCTGTGGGGAACTTTCGGTGCATAACTCAGACATCCAGAACCCAAACTTCCCTGAAATATTGGGAGTATTGGGAGGCAGCCCTGAAACGCTGGTGTCTCTATATGCCTTAGGAGACACTTTATAGGGTTTTAAAGTAAAAAACAAACAAACAAATTTAGGAACCAATTCATTGATTAATCAGAAAGAAAATGAATTCATACATTTTTTTTTTTTACAATTTGTTGACCTTGAGAAATCATGAATCAGCATTTTTCTCATTCATCCAAATCTCTAATAAGGAACAACATATAGTACTTTGGGGGCTGTGCTAATTAAGCATGCAGGTGGTGGATTGTATGTTTGAATTCCCTCTTCAATAAAATGTTTCCGGCACATAGAAAATGATTTGCCTGGGAATTTTTTTTTCCGGACATTCTATTTAATCTGCTAAAGTCCTGCAGTAAGGGAATCATTATGCAGGGGAGCGCTCAAGAAGAAAACCATGTTAGTTGTGGGATTCTGGATGTTCAACAGAAGTAGCGAGTCCTGGGTTGCTCCATCTATAGCTTGGACTGGGTATAGTCCAGTGATGGCAAACCTTTTAGAGACTGAGTGCCCAAAGTGCCATTCAAAACCCACTAATTTTTCACAAAGTGCCCATACAGCATTTTAACCTGAATACAGATGGCTGTGAAGGGGCGAAGTTGGGTGCCCACAGAAAGGGCTCCCTCTGAGTGCCACCTTTGGAATTCATGCCATAGGTTCGCCAACACTGCTCTAGGTAAATTTTGGAAAAGAAGATGACTTTGGGTGATGAAGGGCCTGATCAGCACAGTGAGGACAATATGAACTGCTCCTACAAAAGGAATCAGTGGCAAATCAGTCTCAAAGGAGCTCAACTTATGGTATTGAACTGTTGATTTAATTGCTCAGCTTCCAGCAGTACTGTGCAAAACAGCAGGCTTGACAGACAAGTTAGATTCTTAGTTGATCTATTCCATTTACATCCACACATTTCTATCTGGAGCTCGAACTAACATACAGCATGTAGCTTTATATTAACAGTGTTTACCTGCAGGCTGTGTAAGCTGGGATAGGCTGGTGGAGAAGTGAATGGAGCACCAAAGATCAGCCAGTGAGTTTTGTGATGGAAAGGGGCATTTGAACCCAGCTCTCCTTCAACTGAGTCTCTCCACCAGCACTCTGTCTCCTGTAATGCCAACGCACATGCCATAAGCGGGGATAGTGTGGCTTCAAGTAGTTTGTCCTCATTTGGAGGTGGGAGGGAAGCGGGTCCCTACTATAGATGGGCACCTTATGAAAAATGAGACACTGTTTCATTGTTTTGTAAGGTTTCAAAACATTACAAAACTAAACGAAATCGGAAACAGCCTTTTGTTATGAAATAAAACTTATTTTTCCCCTTTGAAAATAAAACATTTTGTTACTCTGTAAAATGGATTCCTTGTAAAAAGCTACCCACCACATTTAGTGCCTCTAGGACCAAGGGGAGCCATTTTATAGAGTAACGAATAGAGATGGGCACGAAACGAACAATTTTTCATTTCCGTTTCCGTTTTTTGTTTCGTTACGTAATGAAACAACAAACGAATTTTGCCTGTAAAATGAAACGAAACAAACAGAAACACCGGAAATTTTGCCGTGCATTTCGTTTCCATTACTGTAATATGAGTGAATTCCTTAAAATCCTAAAAAAAATCAGAAAAAATGAAATAAATGGTAATGAAATGGTAATGAAACGAACAAAAATGAAAACGAACTTTTTGCAAAAATTCAAGAAAAACGGAAACAAACCGAAACGGACCCTCCAAATGACAAACGACGAACGAAATGCCATTTTTTTGATTCGTGCCCATCTCTAGTAATGAATCATTTAACGATTGTTCATTTTGTTATTTTTTACAAAAATTCATTTAAAAATGAAACAAAACAAATCACTAGTAGAAATGAAACGAAACGAAACTCTATTTTTCTGTTTCGTGCCCATCCCTAAGTCCCTACCCGACCCGTATTGTTGGATTCTGAACCTTAGCAGGGCTGTCTCTCCAGACGTTGACCCTTTGCAGTCTCGCCCACTGGAACAGTTAACGAGGCAAGGAGTTTTGTTTCCGAAGAAAGAATTGCTTGCAGTCATGGCCACACGTTGGAAAGAGTGAGTAAAGACCCCTGAAGGGCCCACTTCAGGGTTTATATTGGACATCCGACTACTTCAATTGCTAGTTTTTCAACAACGAAATGCCATGTTTATTTCCAACAAGTGGATGATGGAGGGGGGGAGGAGGACAGGAGGGAACGAAGGGAGGGAGCTGAAGGACACTTATTGAATAATCGTGCAACCTTCAAGAACACCATAAATTACCCAGCTCTATCTGTCACTATAATTTCCAGCCAAAGTCCTAATGAATCTTTCTAAACAATGGCGTCAGGACAGGGCTTGAAATGTATTGGCCCTTATAAGCACTTGGGTAAGCAAAGGGGAAACATTAATAATAACCGAAAAGTCATCTAGAACCAAAACCCTGTGCCAGCCAAGTGGATTGCAGGCTTGACTACCAAAAATGGTTAAAAAAAACACCAAGACCTGATTTCATTCAGTATCTGCGTGTCAAATTCTTCTGAAAGGAATGCTGGGAAATTTAAAAAAAAGAGTTGAGAAAAGGGTGAACTCTAAAATAGGCTGTTCCTTGTCTGTTTTTGCACAAAGATGGCGTTCTAGGGGCAAGGATGCTACAGAACAAAAGGACCCCCTGCTTTATAAAGGCTTTGACCCTTCTATGCCAGGAAGAAACACTATTTTGCTCATTTTGCTCATATGGGCAGATATGTCCTTCCCCACTTGCAGGAAGCATCAAATGCCCGTTTAAAGAAGGAAAATGACAGTACCCTGGATTGCGTGGACCTCCCTTTACCCATAAGGCTGAGGGGTGAGGAATGGGTTTGATAAGCAGAATGTCCCATATTCCATTTTAAGAGCGGGTAGAGGGGGAATCAGGTGCGCAGGGGATGAAAAAATGATTCCCCTCTGAAACTCGGGGCAGTTACTATGAGTCAGACCTGTCACATTTTTGGCGAGACATTCACAGATCAATCACTCTTCCCGAAAAATTATTTTCCCCTGAAATGTCCTGCATTTCCAGTGTTGCGGGCGGCTCCGGATGCTGCTGGGTGTCCATGTGGCCGGCCACCAGATAGCACTTCTCCCTATGCAACCCCTAACCCACACACTACCAGCTGTCCGGATTGGTATATATATCCCCTAGAAAGCTGAGACACCTAGGTCACAGTGAGCATTCTGAAACCACCGCAAGGGATTCCGGGAACCCTGTATGCAACCCCCTAGCCGAACAGCCTGGCTGCCAGCGTCCCACTTCCCTGGAGCTCCCAGTCCCAGGCAGCCATGGGGAACACTTGACAGCTATGCCATGAGTATATCCTGTTCTAGAGAGGCCATGCCAGGGAATAGCCTTCTGAATGGAACACATAGGCTCAAGGATACAACTCTCCCATCAAAGCCCCTTCCATAGGGAATGGTCTGCTTATTAAGAGCCTACCTTCAAACAAAGGGTGTTGGCTTTCCCACATTCTATGGAGCAAGAAGAGACAGATGTTCTCTCACTCTGAAACAAGCAGTAATTGCGAGCGGGATTCCAGATCCATCACTGTGGTACCTGTTCCCTTGCGGAAAACTTTGACTACTCCACAGTGAAGAGGAGGGATGCTGACATGTATTGCATAGTTGTAGGGTATGTGCCACCTTTGCAGATCTTAGCAGAGAATGAGAAAAGGTCTAGTGAACCTGTGGCGTTTGGAAGTCAAGCCAGTGAGAGCAATCCCAATTGTTGCTTTGAGTTAATTGAATTTCATTTTAATTTTGAATTGTAAGCTGCCCAGAGACCTTTGGGTGGTGGACGGCGTATAGGCTGTATAAATAAATAAATAAATAAATAAACCAAACAAAACACAGATAGGGTGGTGAACTGATCCTCTGGGCCAAATCTAGCCATCAGTTGTGTGTGTGTGTGTGTGTGTGTGTGTGTGTGTGTGTGTGTGTGTGTGTGTGTGTGTTGTTGGTGGTGGACTATTTCTGAACCAGGCTTGGCATGTTTGAAATAGCTTTTTAAAAATCCTGTCAACTCTATGTATATAGGGGAATCGTGATTTTTTTTTCTCCACAATGCCCCCCCCCCGTAAAAATGTGTTTTAGTTGGAAAGTGAGGTATTTTAACTCAGCTACGAGAGGGCCGTTTATTTTGAATCACTTGTGAAATTGATTTATTTTGAATTGTTTTGGCATGTGTGAATGCCTCTGTCGGTGTAAATTGTGTCTGTGGGGTTTGTCAAGTAATGGATGCCAAGATCACGGGTTTTGGGCTGCAGAAAAACCTTGCTGTCCAATCTGAAACGAGAGCAAGCGAAAAGGGAAAGGTTCTGGCAGTGGGGAAGTGTTCCCTCCTTCGCAAGCCTAGAACCTGCCGGTCTTATCACCATTTTGGTCAATTTCTGTCTGCCAAATACTAGTATACCTTCAATATGGCCAGCCCCTTGCAGTGGCGTAGCAAGGTTTATGGGCACCTGGGGACAAAGTTGTTTTTGTGCCCCCCCGGTCCTCCCCAACCCCATCGCATCCACTCAGCAACGGGGGAGCATTCCTGTGGGCATGGGGTGGATGTGAGGTGCACAGGCGCATGGGTGTGGGTGTGGGTGTGCTAATGCACACACATGCCTTACGTCTCCCGCGGTGGTGACAAAGAGTTGGAGGAGGAGGAGGAGCGCACTGCAGCTGCCTGCCTGCTTGCTTTGCTCCTCACCTGGCGCACGGCGCTGGGACGGCCCAGGGCTTCCTCCTCCCCCTCTCCCTCCAGGTGCCCCCATATTTCTGTGCCCAGAGCAGATGTACCCTTCTTTCCCCTCTAGATATGCCCCTGGCCCTTTGCTCCCTCTCCTCCATCATGTGCAGTCTGTCTGTCTCCGTGTGGTGTGCTGGGTTGCGGGGAAAGCTCGCAGTCCAATCATTTCTCACCCCCCCCCCCCGGTCATATTGAACAACTGCTATACCAGATTGCAAAAAAAACATTATAAATAAATAAATAAATAAAATAACACCACAACATCTAATGGCTGTGAGAGACAGCCAGCATAAGAGTGACCAGGAGCAGGAGAAAGCCTCAAATTCAGTTCTAAAAGCCCATGTAGCCCCCCCCCCTCAAGCAACATACAACACATATTTGTTGTTGTTGCTCAGTCGTTCAGTCGTGTCCGACTCTTTGTGACCCCATGGACCAGAGGTCGCCAAGCCTTCCTATCCTCCACTGCCTCCCAGAGTTTGGTCAAATCCATATTGGTTGCATCGATGACACCTTCCAACCATCTCATTATCTGTCGTCCTCTTTTCCTTTTGCCTTCCATCTTTCCCAACATCACAGACTTTTCCAAGGACTCCTCTCTTCTCATGAGGTGGCCAAAGTAATGGAGCCTCAGCTTCAGAATCTGTCCTTCCAGTGAACATTCGGGGTTGATTTCTTTCAGGATGGATAGGTTTGATCTCCTTGCAGTCCAGGGGACTCTCAAGACTCTCCTCCAGCACCACAGCTCAAAAGCATCGATTCTGCGGCGATCAGCCTTCTTTATAGTCCAGCTCTCACTTTCATACATCACTACTGGAAAAACTGTAGCTTTGACTATCCTGACCTTAGTTGGCAAAGTAATGTCTCTGCTTCAGGATGCTATCTAGGTTTGCCATTGCTTTCCTCCCAAGAAGCAGGTGTCTTTTTATTCCGTTGCTGCAGTCGCCATCTGCAGTGATCAAGGAGCCCAAGAAAATAAACTCTGTCATTGCCTCCATATTACAAACAGATTAAAACTGTTCCCAAGAGGATGTACACACCAATCCAAAAATCACATGACTGCCAAGTGACTTTAAAAAAACATACCAATCCATCTCTCGATTCGTTTTCATAATGTAACTGTGCCCTGAGTTTTCTGAGGCAGTCACATTTCCTTGTTGATGACACCCCTATTTTGGTGATTTCCCTCCTCACTTTTGTATGATTCCCCCATTCCCCCGCAATTTTAAAAAAGCTGTGATTCCTCTCCTAAGGTATAGTTGCTGGCAGTAAATAGAGCTTTGAGTTAAAACATGCTTTTATCTTCAGCTCCTTCCACTCTTGTTATGGCCAAAAAGGTCTCTAAAACTGAACTGTTACCTTGAACTGAACAGGGTCAAGTTCAGGCATGTCCAAACTTCGGCCCTCCAGATGTTTTGGACCACAACTCCCACAGTCCTTTGTCATTGGCAAACTAAGCTTAGAATTTTGGGAGTTGTGGTCCAAAACATCAGGAGGGCTGAAGTTTAGACATGCCTGGTCTAGTTCATCACACCTGCCTGAGGAGTACTAAGGAAAAACACACATGTAACTTAGGGGAACAATAATCAAGGTAAGACGCCCTGGTTTTTGGGTTTTCCGATGGCATTGGGGTGTCTCTAGTTGTTGGTGGAAAGAGCTGTTGGAAGGCCAAACCGAGTTGGAGTTCGTGCACAACCGGCTAATTCTTTGTTTGCAAAACTCTGGTGATTTTATCATTGCTGTATAAAAACCAAGCAGAGATGCATGCCTTCTATTACTAATGAAAAGGGGAAATATTTTATTAAGGGGAAGGGAACTAAAGGCTACAAAATGGTGGAAACAGAAGAAAAAAAGACACCTTCTAATTAACAGTTAAAAATTGTACAGCCATCCAACCGTTTTGTGTAGGTAGCCCCATGTCAGTGGCCACCGGTGCATGATCGTGGGGTGCCTATATATGTCAAGAAACATTTGCAAATCCTGAAGGTCTGATTTATGCCAACAAGATAAAGGATTTATTTGAAAAATTCATACATCATTCATTATTATGCCGCTTTAAATAAAATGGCTTGGGCGCCCAATCAGAGGGCAGACACCAGAGCACGGGATATCTGTGACAAATCGCAAACTGTGACTCTAATGAATAGATTAGTGAACCTTATGAATAAGCCATTGGATGGAATTCATTTGCATAAGACCGTCAGAGAATAAATACATATTTTTATTGGCATTAGCATGAGTATCGTAAACTAACACCCTCAGGGCCTTGCTGCAGCGGAAGGAAAAAAATGTCTTTTGATTGGATTGTTTCAGAGTCCCCTGATCGGAGGGTGAAAAAAAAAAAAGCCTGCAGCGTACAGTGGGAAAGAGGATAAAGGCGAGAAAAGAACAGATATGCACAGATTTTACCAAAAGCTGTAGGGGGAAAGATAAGACAATTAAAGAGCAGGATGAGTTTGTATGAATAAAAAGGTTACAGGGAGTACAAGGGCCTTTCATGGGTACCAAGGGAGAAAGACAAGGCTGCAGAAACAACCTTGTATTAACCATCTGAACTGGGGTCCAGATGAATAGCTCTAAAATGGCTGTTACTGAATTGCTTTCTTGCTGCGTCCTCCCCGTCCCCTTGCTCTTTAGGAAGATAACTAAAGAGAAGAGGCAGCGAACAATTAGGAAGTAATGAAGGCCTTGTAAATACACTTACCGATAAAAAGCACCGTAAGGGAGTGCTCAACAAAGCAAACAGACACAAATCAGTGGCCAGGTCGGGGAAGACGCAGCCGGAATTATTAAAGGGATTGACTTATGGAATGGAGGGTGATCCTTCCCTCCCTCTGTCCCTCCCTCTCTCTTCCCCAGGCGCTTTCTTGCATTAAGTTATATATGTTCTCTTAGCTGAGCTAAGCATGATTTTCTGGGCATCAATGAACATGAACCATGATTTGGACCTATGTAGCTGTGCTGTGTGTCAAACATTTTGCCACTTATTGGACCCACAAATTTGGGGACCAGGGAGACTCACCGCAGGCATGACCAAACTTAGGCCCTCCAGATGTTTTGGACAGCAACTCCCACAGTCCTTTGCCATTGGCAATCTAAGTCACCTGCCTGGCTCGTTTGTTGATTTGCTTATTTGTTTAGTGCACTTCTTAGACACTTGAAAGAATGTAATATTCCTACAGCCATCCTCTGCTTTTCAATATGACTCATTGGGTTTAGCTAATCTTAGGCTGATACTTCACATCAATCTCATTGCTGTTCACGGTCCCGCTTGGGACTGGTACAAAGTAATCTAACTGCACATCCATTGCGGGACGAGGGGAGTTCGTCCCGACCAAGCCCTCTGAACTGCAATTTAAGCAGGATGAGAGATTCCCCTCCCTGGCCTCGGGAATCTGCTCATCATGCTTCTTGTTCCGAGATGAGTGGCCGTGAGGTAAGGCTCATCACGCAACGTGCCATTCTCCATCTAGTGGCAGGAGTGCAAAGTGCCATTCACCAGTACATTGCCTATGGAGTCAGCAATGCAGTACAGAGAGATTAAAAGACAAATGCCTCAAAATTAGCTCCGAAACACATTGGAGGCAACGCTTCGGAGAATCAAAACATTTCTTTCAGGAAGATACTACAACGTTCCATTTGAGAATAGACTCTGTAAACTATGTTTACTGGAACCTGACTCAACCTCTCATATCCTTCTCTCCTGCCCCTCCCACGACAAGCTTTGCCTTCGCCTTCTGACCCCTTATATTTCTAATTTCTCTGGATCCCCGGAGAGTATAACAAAGCGTCTTCTTGAGGATAAACTTCCGGAATTGACAGCCTCAGTGGCTGAATACTTGGCCACTGTTTTACATATTAGTAAATAGTCTGGGGCCAAGGCCTGCTATTAACCCAATCTTTAAATCATTTTTAACCTATATATTTATTTCCTACCCCTTATTTTACATTTTGTTGCATCTGTTTTATATTAATGTATGCCAATAAAGGTTCTTGTGTGTGTGTGGGAAAAACGGAAGGTCGGGGCTGGGAAGGAAAAGGAGAACAGAGGCATGGAATTTCACATCTCATCACGGAACGAGGACGTGCGGTAACAGTCATGTCGGTATCATCCATCACGCCCGTGTGTACACGGGAACAGGGATAGAACTGGAAGAAGACCACGTGACCGCGACCGACATCAACACGCAACAAACTTCCTCCCGGGACGAGAATGGATGTGAAGTAACCATCAAAGTTTAAAACCATTCAAACGGGTGGGCTATATACCCAGCTTTACACAATTTATTATTGAGGTTGATAGGACTCTGCCACGGATGTGCAACTCATTGCTGTATTGCAGAGCTTTGAATTTTTGGTTAAAATTCACTCTTTGATACACAGCAGACAGCAGAGATACAGAACGGCACAGGAGAGAACAGTTTTGAGTTTCTCAGATAGTCCACCCCTTTCTAATTTAATGCCACTTACAATCTCAGGAACTCACTCTGAGACATTAGTAGTCCAGACAGGCAAGATTTAATAGATGTTTATTATACAATATTTTTATATATTAAATGTTGTGGTTAGTTTATTTCTATTTCTGTTTTGTTCTGTTTGATTGCTACTAGTGATGGGCATTTCATTTCTGAAGGGGACTGGTTCTGAAATGAAACATGCCAGCACAGCTGGCGCTCGGAACCTAGTCCCACCTTCCAGAACAAAATCAACCAATGTCTTACCTTGCTGTAGCTGGCGCTGGGCAAAATTCCAAACAGGAAGACCCTCCAATGTGTCATCTTTCCCTCTCCCTGGTGCTGGCCAATCAGACAGGGAGGTGGGATGATGCATGTCCTTGCACAGCTTCTGATTGGCCAGCGCCAGGGAGAGGGAACCATGACGCATCAGAGGCTGCTTCCTGGTTGGAGTGCTCTGAAGGACCTTCAAATCACCCTTACAATCTCTGTGCTCATCTCCAAGGCCCACCAATCAGCAAGTAAGATTCTAGAGGAGTGGATATGGCACAGAACATCCTGGATTGTTTTGAAATGATTTCTCCATCTTTCCCTATTCCCTGCTTTGTTTTGCTCTTTTCTGGGATACTTACTGCTGGTTGACAGATAAGACTGCTTGTCCCCTCCTGTTGATTTTACCCAATAGCCTACTGAAATACATGCTTATGATCCAATGCTCCCTCTGCCACACCCACAGTCTCCAAATGAGGTTGGTTTCTTCTCCTGTGTTAAGATCTCTGGCCATTTTAGAGCACCAGACGTTCTATAGGATGATTAGCCACCCAGGGGCAACTTGTGGATACTCAGTATAAATGTAGGGGATTTTCTTAAAATACACCTACCATTTGAGCTTGCCAAAAGCATGTGATTGCAGAAGGAGGGTCATAGAAGTGCTGCCCATGCACTATCAGGCTGTTGCAAGCCGAGTCTTGCATGGATTGCAAAATTGTTTTGTGCAATAGTCGTGAAATGAGTCACAAAACAAGGAGAGAGGTCTAAATACATGATTTGGGCCTTTGAGCCAAACAGGATACTGCCCTGTGCTACTTTCAGAAAGAGCAAAGGCCAGAAATGGGGTGGGTGGGCGGGGGGGAAATGTGACTAAAATGCTTGTTTGGATGCTCCACTATGTGATATGATGAATGGAGGATATATTGATTTGACTCATGACATATTGGATGGATATACTAGTTATGATGTATTTATGCTAATATGCTGTCAGGGATGCTGAAGCATGAATCAAGAATTTAACAGCCTGTTCATGCAAAGACTTCAAAGGTTTCTAGTCACAGGAAAGAACCAAATGCATCATTGCCTCCTGTGCCTGGACAGCAGCATGGCGTCTCCAAATTGGTTATTAGCATATGCAAATTCACAAGAGCTGGTTGGATAGCTTAGTGAGCCAGAGGCTGTGAGTTTGATTCCTCACTGTGCAGCCCAGGAGAAGAGCCAGTATGAGGCCTTGGGTGAGCTGCAGTATCCCAGGGCACCCCCTAAAGATGGCAATGGGAAAATACTTCTAGGTATTCTCTGCCTAGAAAAGCCTGGAAGGGGATGCCATAAGTGAGAATTGACATGATAACACACTACTGTTTTTTTTTTTTTAGTTTATGCATAAAAAAGGTAAAGGTCCCTCCCCGCACATGCATGCTAGATGTGTCCAACTCTAGGGGCAGTGCTCATTTCCATATTCAAGCCAGAGAGCCAAGTGTTGTGCAAGTTCGCGGCCATGTGGTCAACATGGCTGCACGGAAACACTGTTTTACCTTCCCGCTTTTTACGGCGGTACCCATTTATCTACTTGCATTTTACATGCGTTCGAACTGCTAGGTTGACAGGAACTGGGGTTATCAGCGGGAGTTTGTTCTGCTTCGTGGCACCCGGGATTCGAACCACCAAGCTGCCGACATTGCAACTGACAGTTTTTGGAGCCTTACTCCACTGATCCACTATGCCCCCCTGGGGGTGCATGCATACATGACCAACATTGGAAATGATTTTTATAACCTGAACAGAACCACAAGAGCTTGAGGAAGCTCCCCTGCAATTTCCATACTGCTACATACCTGCAATCACTTATAAGAACATAAGAACATAAGAAGAGCCATGCTGGATCAGGCCAAAGGCCCATCTAGTCCAGCTTCCTGTATCTCACAGTGGCCCCACCAAATGCCTCTGGGAGTGCATGAGCCTAGATATCTGTCTCCTGATACCATTCCCCTGCATCTGGCCCCTGGAAGTACCCCAGTTCTAAGACTGGAGAATACACATCTCCATCATGGTTTGTAGCCATGTGATATTTCCAGTCTTTGAGCCATTGTTTTGTTCTCCATATTTGTTGGTATGTTCTTGTTAGGCTTTTGACAGATGAAGTATTTGTGCTTTGAAATAGCACTATCAAAATTTCATCTACCTCATGTGATATATTTCTTCCTTGTGCTTTCAGAAAAGCTGTCACTTCACATTAGAGATGGGCATGAAACAAAAAAATGGCATTTCAGTTTTTCATTTGTCGTTGAGAGGTCCGTTTCGGTTTGTTTCCGTTTGTTGTGAAATTTTTGAAAAATTTTGTTACCGTTTTTCATTTTTTCATTTGTTGTTTCTACGCGCTTTTTGCACGATTTTAAAGCATTTCCGTGCGCAGGCATCCCCCAACACCCCAGACCAGAGAGAAAACACTAAAATAATGGATGCTGGCAGAGACACAGTATAGACTAGGTATCCAGGGAGGCTGCAAAGGCAGTGGCGGGCGTTGCCCAGGGTGCAAGGCAGCCGCAGAGTGACTGCACTGCGGGGCAAGGGAGGGTACTCACCGAGAGGGCAGCACGCACGCACACAGGGAAGCTGCAGGACTGAAGCTAGAGTCTCAGAGACAGCAATCCTAACCTAACTCCCACCAGAGACTGCAAGGAGGACGGGGGCTGCCAGAGCTTTTTATGCCTTCTGTGGCTGCCAGACCTGCCCGCCCAGTCTGCAACCTGGGCATGCTATTGGTTGAACGTGATCCCATCACATGGCTTGCCTCCATTTTGTCGCTGGTGGCGACATCCATTTTAAAGGGAAAAGAAAAATACATCGCGATGGGAGAAGACAAAAACAAACGTTTTAAGGACCCCAACCCCCCTGGTAGGTATTATCAGACAATATATAATTATCGCTGTGTTTTTGCGGATGTCCAGGGCATTTTTTAACATTTAAAACAGCTCATTTCATTGCGCGTCACCATTAACGGAAACGAAACGTAACAACCACAATTTTTGTGGTTCTGTTCGTTTCGTTGCATTTTCATCACAATTTTCGTTTGTCATTTCGTTATGTAACGGAACAACAAACAAATAATGGAAATGAAAAAATGTTCGTTCCGTGCCCATCTCTACTTCACATTCATCATAGATTCTTCTTCTAAAGGAGTGTGTCAGCCTTTCATCTTTTTTGTATGGGTTTTCAGCATACTACAGTATTTCCACCTTCTCTTGATTTTTCCTGATCAGATAATGTGCTTTGTTGTTCTGGAAGTTGAGAGATAAACCTCTCAAGAAAAAGAAGTCCAGTTGCAATGACTCATCTTCCAGATAAACTCAGCTAGATGACTGAGAACCTTTACAGACGCATTCTTTGTTGGTCATTCTGCATTTCTAGTGTAGGCTTACATATCTCTTTGACCTCTTGGATCTTCTAAAAGAGATCTCTTGTTTTTCCCATTTTGTTATTCTCTATTTCTATATGCTTGGTATTGTATTGATAGATGCTGAAAAATGGTCTGACCCTATTTCTGTCACTTTTTACTTTTGTTTTTCACCTATTCGTTACAATTTTAAGTGTTTCCTCCAGCTAGGTTTTTTTTCCTTTTCATTACAAGAAAACCAGATGCTTCTCAGCCGCTGCGCCCAGACTCTGGAACTCCCTCCCACTAGAGGCCAGGACTGTCCCATCTCTGCTGTCTTTCTGGAAACAGACAAAGACAATTCTCTTCCGGTAAGCTTTCCCTGAATGATGGATTACCTATTATGTGTCTTGTAGCTTTAATGTTGTACTCAGCTGTATACAGTATTGTCCCTCATTAGTGTAAGCTGCCTTGGTCCCTTTTCCAAGGAGAAAGGTGGGGTAAAAATACTCTAAACAAACAAACAAATGTATGATTGTTATCTTCACTATAATATTTCTGGGTTCAATCCACAGTTCTGCTTCACAACCAACTGAGTTTAGTAATGCAATTATGTTCCTTATGTGATCTTTCAAATCATCAGGAAAGCTGTCTGAATCTTATTTTGGCTCTCGAATGCTTTTAATGTTCTTTTCCAGCTTTGTTTAACAGAACATGGCCAGTACCACAATCCACTCTGCCTCCTGCTTCCAATTACACAGTCTATTTGACCTATGGTATATTCATGTATATGACTGTCTGTTTGGTCCAGACAAGAAAGAAGATTTTTATGGGAGGGCTGTAGCTATATGATCTTTGTTCACTGTATGCCAACCCATGTATAGCTATCAGTAAGTAACCACTGCACCACAAGGCTGTAATGTTACTGACTACAGTTTAGTTCAGGTGATATAGATATGTTTTCATAGTGTACCAGCAAAGTTCCAACAAAGAATATGTGTGTGTGTGTGTGTGTGTGTGTGTGTGTGTGTGTGTGTGTGTGT
>JAHTLZ010000379.1:59682720-59699361 GCA_023846285.1 Phrynocephalus versicolor | reverse complement strand
TCTTTCTTTCTTTCTTTCTTTCTTTCTTTCTTTCTTTCTTTCTTTCTGTTAACAGATTACAGTAAACCCCCACCTATCGCAGGGGTTAGGGACCCAACCTGACCCACAATAATTGAAAATCTGTTATATGCAGATGCTGGGTCAGGTCGGGACTGAGCGGGCTCTCTGGGGGCTCTTGTATTTATCCCAGGCCTGGCGCTGCCCCAAACAGGCCTGCAAGGGACTTTCCAGTCCACCAGAGGCCCCAAAAGTGCTTTCTAGTGTTCTGGAGGTCACTTCTGGTTTACTGGAAGTCACTTCAGGTTTGTGGGGAAGTATTTTTGGGGCCTCCAATGGGCCTGGGAAGGCCTTTCCTCCTTACCCCAGGGGGCCTTTTTTTCATATACTGCGGACCCACAATATACTGGGACCACAGTATATGAACCGCGAAAGGGCGGGGGACAACGGTATTTTTAAAAGAACAGGGCACACCAATGCTCCTTCACTGGTGCAGCTTTTCACAAGAGTCGAGCACTGACTTTCATCAGGAACCAATATGGATCCTTGTCAATGTATTTGATTTTTTCCATGCTTTCATTTCCTTGGACCTTTTTTTTGTTTCTTTACCCACACCCTCCTCTGTTCCATTTGGCCTTCCTGCTGCTTAATTCAGTTGGCTGGAATGACTGTGTGATCTCAGGGATCATGACGCACAGGCTAGCATCATGGAAAAAGGATGGTGAGGGTTGATTCTGAATGAAATCACGAGGTTCTCACAGTTGATTTGGGGGGTGGGGAGGAAGAGCATTGCATTGTGAAGGAGAGAGAGCATAATGAAAGGAAATTAGGTAGAAGAACTAGGAGTGAGAGGAACTGAAACACTCCAGAGATGCATAAAAATTGAGTAAAACGAATATTTTATTTTTATTTTAGCGTGGTGGCTCAGTGGACTAGAGCGCTGAAACAGTCGGCCACAAAGTCGGCAGTTGGGCGGTTCAAATCCTGGGTGCCACACAGCGGAGCAAGCTACCGCTGTTAACCCCAGCTCCTGACAACCTAGCAGTTTGAAAGCATGCAAATGCAAGTAGATAAATAGGTGCTGCATAAAAAGTGGAAAGTTAAACAGTGTCCTGTGAAGCCATGCTGGCAACATGGCCACGGACTTGCACAACACTGGCTTGGCTTGAAAACGGAGATAAGCACCGCCACGGAGTTGGACACGACTAGCATGCATGTGCGGGGAAAACCTTTACATTTACCTAAAATGAATATGATAGAGAAGAGGATTTTTCAGCAATGTGAAATATGCTACTTTCAGAGCAAATCAAGGAATATTTGGCTCATTCTACTGATATTTCATTCTTTTCATGTCTCCCTCCTTTGTTTCAATGCTCCTTTCTTTTCATTTATCAATTTGCCTGCCCCCTCATTGGCAATCTTCAAGAGATTTTTTTTCTTTAAAAAAACTGTTAATTAGGCAGGTGTTTCAAAATATTATATCAGTGGACTCTGCTGACTCTTTTAAGCCTTAACCTGATCCAGTTCCACCACCTGAAGTGCTATTTGTGTGATATGCATTATAATTTTTTTCAATTGCATTGTGTAATTTTATTTTATCATTTTTATTTGTTTTCTATACGGTATGTTATATATTTTAAAATCATACTTATTGTGTTTCTTATTGCAAACTGCCCAGAGTGGCCTTTGGCCAGATGGGTGGTATGAAAATGAAGCAAATAAAATACATAATAATTTCTTTCTTTCTTTCCAGTTCTCTCCCAATCATTTCACTTCCTTCCTTCAGCTTTTCCCATCTCCAAAAGATTACTATATGATGACGGTGTGACCCACCAACATGAGCTCATGAAGTAACATAGTTGTGGGTCACAGCCCACCAGCTGAAGGTGGCATTTGAATGGTGTTTCCTTACGTGATCACAGGGCACCAAATGAGATTGGCTAGCTAATCATTTCCAGTTCTTACCAAGTCTTTCTTCTCTATGTTTCTTCCATCCTGACCAAAAGAAAAAGAAGAAGAAGAAAAGAAAAAGAAAAAGAAAAAAGAAGAGAAGCCTCAACTATTAGAAAATGCACACGGGGATGGGCGGGGCCAGAATAATCTCATATATCTTGCTTTCCATCTTGCTTTCTGTCTGTTTTTCCTCAGTTATTCACTCTGGCACTCAACTCTCCTGAACATCTTGTCGCCTAAGCCAACCTGTCCATCTTCTGGATTCAGTTTCTTCTGGAATCAGAATATCCCTGTTTTTATTTCACATCCCAGTTGTCTGGCTTTTTAGTTTCCTTCCTTCTGCCAAGGTTTCTAGTCTAGGGCTTCAACTCAGAATCTTTGATTTCTTCTCATTTCATCCTTCTTCCTGCCTCTTTCCACCCAATCAAAGGGTTTTCATTAAAAGCATGACTTGTAACTCTACAGCTTCCTTCCTAGTATGATGGTTTCAGTTTCCACTGCATTGTATGGTTGGTTGTTAAAGGTAGACCTTTACGCTGGGGCTCTTACTGCCCGATATAACAACACCGCCTCTGTTCCCTGGCTCTGTTTCCTTTGTGGGGGCACCAAGCATCTCAAAGCATCTTGAATGCTCTCACGCAGTATAAGATGGATGAATACATCTGCCTATTTTGCTTACATACCATCCAGATTTTTCAGAGCAAAAGTTTCTGCTTCCACATCCGTTTGTTGCTGTCAGTGGCAGTGAGCAGTTTGCATGAAAATTCATATTTATTTCTCTGAATAAACATATTTTTGTACGCAATTTTCCTAATGTATGCACTTTTGCATGCAATTCTTTTTGACATATGCTCATTTGTATACAATTTTCTCTAATTTACATATTTTATATCATTAAAAAATAATTTTAAAAGTCCTGCACGGCGGCATAGAGAGAAGTGTGAAAAATAAGGGATAATTGCTTTTTAGTTTGCCTATTAGTTTGGAAAGTTCAAATTAAAGCCAGTTCTATTAAAATGCAAACCAGATGAAATCTGTTCCTACCCCTAAATATGTTGAGAGATTCAGGAGAGAAGCACTCCTTCATACAGCAGATTGTTGAATGGTGGAAATTGTTGTGTATCTAGCACTACACGGGCTCTGGGCCGTGTGAAGAAGGAACACAAACACACTCAGTCTTGGAGAAAACAGGTTCACAACTTTGTAATTACTGTGAGATTTAGACCGCGGTCATACCTGCGTTTTCTGCATAGTTTCCCGTCGGCGAACTATGCAGTAAAAGATCGCATGCTAACCAGGAAGAGAAGCAAATTCTGCTTCCGGTCGACCACGCCCCTCGAACAGCAGTTTCAGCGAAGTTTCCTAAATCACCACCAGGGACTGGATTTAGAAACTTTGCTCAAAAATGCTTACTTGTTTGCTTCTGTTGCAATGACAGGACACTGAAAATATGCAGTAAATTCAGTTTCTCCCCTTTCTCCCTGGCTTAAAAGACGGAGCCTTGTAAACTGGAGCCGGAAAGTAGGACAAAATGTGTAGTACACAGGTTAGGACAGAACCAGAATCGGAAGGTACAACACAGAGAAGAGGACACTAACTGCTCATTAAAAACCACGTGACCGCTCCCGAAAAAAATATGTAGGAAATTTAAATACGAAGGAAACCCAGGTATGACCGCGGTCAAAGAGACATTTCTCCTGTGTGAAAACAGCTTCGAGAAGGATGACCAGACAGGGTCAAATTCTACTGAATTTGCTCAACAGGTTCTTTCTTTCTTTCTTTCTTTGCCTGTAGGCCTCAACAGATTCACTCGGACTGCTTTCAACAGACTGGCCAATAACAGCAAGCGGACAACAGACCCCTAACTAGAGATGGGCACGACTCAAAAAAATATTTTTTCGTTTTTCGCTTTTTGTTAAGGGGTCCGTTTCGGTTCGTTTTCGTTTTTCGGGGTTTTTTTCCGCATTTTTCATTTTTGTTTTCGTTACGAAACGAAACGAAAAAACAAAATGAAAACGAAAAATTTTCGTTTTCATTAGCATTCTTTTCATTGTGATGTGTCTGCCGTAACGAAAACGAAAAACACGGCAAAATTTTTCGTTTCGTTTTTGTTTTCGTTTTGTTTTCTGGAAATTTTTTGTTTTCGTTTTCGTTGCGTAACGAAAACGAAAAACGAAAATGAAAACGAAAATTTCGCTGAGTCGTGCCCATCTCTACCCCTAACTGACTGCAGACTGAAAAGAAATAGACACTGAGAAGAGAGGTGTGTCCCTTTGAAATCTATTTGTTACTCTTGGGTTGACTGACAAGTTATCTGACCTCAGAAAGGTCCCTCCCAGCCAAACTTACTAAAGGCAGCATGTGAGACTGCTAAAATTCCAAAGGAGGCTTGAGCCCCACAGGAGAGGAAGAACATGAAACCTGGCGGGTCCTAGGTGAGCACTCTGTCCATTGGCCCAAACGGGCTCTTGTTTCATAATTTCATAATTCATCTGAGTTTTGCCTAAACTTCCTTCCCCTTTATCAAGTTACGGAGAGAAAAATGTGAATGTCATTGGGGATTCTTGCATTTCTTTAAATTAAAAAAAAATCCTAAGGAACAACAAAGATCTCATTAAAGGAAATAGGGTGTGGACATCTTTCCCTCAAATGAATGTGTTACTGTTGGCTTTGCTCGCAGACGCTCTTCCATGAATCTACCCGAAAACGCTGCAATTTGGTCTCTCGTTAACTTTGGGCCCATGAAAGAGCATGAAGCTTGTCACACCATTCAAAGGGGGGAAGTAGCCAGATCCCTTCCCAGCAGCCCTGCTTCAGAAATGGACAAGGCAGCATCTGTGAGAAAACACCCCTACTTGTTTTTCTTGGAACAAACCAAAAACCCCTCAGATGGGGGGTAAAATCCTGTTTCCACAAGAAAATGGTATAGGTTTCACTCAGGTCTGGTGGATGGTTTATTTCCCTCAAACGAAAAGACCTCACATAAATCACAAAGCTCTCCAAGGACTTTTCAAAGTTGTGATGCAAAACAGAACAGCCCGTGTCGGAGTCAGTCCTTGTCTGTGAGGAACTGTGGCAGAAGTAACTGACCTTCCTCCTCAACTTTGGTCCCTGATCTTTCAGTCCTCCCACTCCTCACTCGGTTCCCAATTTCTTATTTTATATAATAATAACCTCAGAATTGCAGAGGTCAAAGGGATCCTATCGGTCATCAAGTCTGACCTGTGTCCAGGGGCATTGCAAGGTTTATGGGCACCTGGGGACAAAGTTGTTTTTGTGCCCCTCTGGCCCTCCCTAACCCCATCGCATCCACCCAGCAAGGGGGGGCAATCCTGTGGGCGTGGGGCGGGTGTGGGGTGCATGGGTGTGCACATGCGTTCACGTGCATTAGTGTGTGTGCCCCTTACTCTCCCGCGGTGGCGACAAAGAGTTGCAGGAGGAGGAGGGCACCGCAGCCATTGCGCTTGCCTGCCTGCCTGCCTGCCTGATTGCTTTTCCGCTCGCCTGGCGCGTGGCGGCGGGAGGGTGCAGGGCTTCCTCCTCCTCCCCTCCCTCCAGGCACCCCAGGATTTCTGCACCCAGGGCAGATGTACCCTTCTGCCCCCCCCCAGATATGCCCCTGCCTGTGTTGAGGAGGCACAATGGGGAATCAACCTCCCAACCTCTGGCATTGCCACCTAAACTTCTGAGCCATCCAGCAGCTATCCCTTCATTTCACTTTTTTGGCAGACCCCCTCCCCCCCAGACACAATTTAGTTAAATCACCCCCATGCTTTGTATAACTGGAAAGACATTGAGAACAGGAAGTGGGTGACACTTCTGGAACAATGGCTTGTTTATTGGTGCATCCCTTAAAACAATAAACAGAAATGCTCCATGAATGGAAAGGTTTGAGGCGCCTTGCTGTGAAATTGGCACATTGGAACAATAATGCAATCCAGGGATAATCAACGATTTTAAAGAGGAGGAGGAGGAGGGAGCTGCAGATAAAGCATCGCAACTGAGGCATCGGGGAGACAAACGAATCACTCAGCCGGGCTGAAAGCTTGAAGAGGAAGGAATTTGTGCAGTGACCGGAGGCAGCGAGAGTGAGCAGACAACACACACACACACACACACACACACACAGAGAGAGAGAGAGAGAGAGAGAGAGGGAGGGAGTTCTGAAAAGCTATCTGGCAGGCAGGTGCAAGAGGATAGACAATTCTGTTAAGCAAATTTTCCCTCTCTCCAGAATTTTTTTATGTTGTACAGATTTTATGTTATACAAACCCGCATTTGTTATACAAGGATCCACTGTATATACATTTTGGCATTTTCTACGAAGGAACAATGAGATAGCTGCATGGTTTAAATATCTGGCAGCGAAGCTGACTACTGAACAACTATTTGGCAGGCAGATGCAACAGGATGCCCTGCCTGATAATATGGGGGTGACTGTGCCTATTTGCATTTGGCCGGTGCAAGTGGCTGACAATTTCTTGGAGTTTATTTCTGATAATGTATCTGTATTTTTTTTTTATATCTGCATTTTGCAATCAGTTTGTTTTATGTTGTGAACCGCCCAGAGTGGCTTTCTGCCAGATGAGTGGTATATAAATCAAATATAGAAATAAATATAAATAAATAAGAGGTTTTTAAAACCTGTAATTTTTTCTTTATCACTTTTTGGAGGGAGGGACTGAGGATCTAAAAAATGAAGGAGAAAAGGAAACTGCTGTGGGGGGGGGAGGTCTCTTGTTGTCCTTTTTCTCTACTGCTTTCCACTTTTCTTGGTGTGATTGCCTTTCCCAGCAAATATTATTTTTTGTGTGATATGTCCAAAGTTCAGTAGCCTCCGTTTAGTTATTTTAGCTTCTAGTGAGAGTTCAGGCTTGATTTGCTCTAGCACTGACTTATTTGTCTTTCTGGCAGTGTCCAACACTACATTTCAAATTCGTCTATTTTCCCCCCTATCGGCTTTTTTCATTAGCTGGCTTTCATATCTGTGCACAGCAATCAGAAACACCACACCGTGGATTACCTTGACCTTGGTCTCCAGTCAAACATACATACATTGGAGGATCTTTTCTTGTGCCTTCCACCTGGAAGTAGCTCCTGAGAAATGTAGTTTATCTGCAGAAGAGCAGTTCTTAATTTTTAAAAGCACATCCGAACACCTTCCTGCTGATTGTTTTGGATTCCCTGTCATAACACTGGCCACAATTTTGAGTCCTTCTTGGTAAGAGCAAATGGATTTGTGTCTTTGCAATGCATAGCAAGTACATAGACCCATTTAACTGTACATGAGGACATTCATTCAGGGTATATCAGCAGCGAACTGTCTTGGAATAGTCATACTGTACAAGGAAGTGCAAAATTATATACCATATATCCTCGAATCTAAGCCAAGTTTTTCAGCCCTGATTTTTGAATGAAAACACACACACCCTCGGCTTATATTCAAGTGAATATAGTTACCGCACATCTGCTGCCTCCCGAGTGCCCGTCCGGTTTGGGGAGGGCGGTATAGGGCAAGTGCTGCCCATTGGAGAAGGCACCCTAGGCGTATACGCGAGTCAATAAGTTTTCCCAGTTTTTTGGGAAAAATTAGGTGCCTTAGCTTATATTCGGGTCGGCTTATACTCGAGTATATACGTTGTGTGTGTTTCTCATAATCCAGCTGACACATCAAGTCTGTCCCGGCTCCATATGGGGTTACCAGAAGGGTGTTTTTCTTGCATTAAATGGCATGCATATTTTTCTGCATACCTAAATACAGTGGTACCTTGTATAAAGGAATCAATTCATTCCAAATGAAATTATGCTAAGCAAATTTTCCTTTATACAAATTTCCCATAGGAATGCATTGAAAACAGAGTAATCCCTAATTGCAACCATTTTTATGTTGTACGGATTCGCCCCATAGACGATTCTGTTAAGCAAATTTCCCCTCTGTCCAGAAATTTTTTATGTTGTACAGATTGTATGTTATACAAACCCTTTGTTATATGAGGGTCCACTGTATATACATTTTGGCATTTTGTACAATGGAACACTGAGATAGCTGCATGGTTTAAATATCTGGCAGTGAAGCCAGAGGTTGCAAGTTCAGTTTCTCCACTGTACCTCCTTGAGAAGCTGGACTTGATAATCCACAGAGTTCCTTCTACCTCTGTATTTCAATGATGATGATGATGATGATGATGATGATGATGATGATGATGATGATGATGATGATGATGATGATGATTAAAAATATCAGGCAAAGTCAATCACGATCATAAAAACCTTGACTGGGATGATGATGATCAAGATGATGATCAAGATGAAGATGACGATGATGATTTTTCAAAAATTCTTTTTGTGTGCATTTTTTATTTGCTGAACACATCACAAACCTCAGAAACATAGATTTTTTGAAGAAACACGCTTCATCACACAGCCAAACAGAGGAGGTGCAAAATGGATACTTCCACAAAGTAATGTGACCTGATAAATTTATTTTCCATCCCTCATACTGCTGGGGACTTGATACCCCCCGTCGTACCTATGCCAGCCTCGTTGAAAGGTGTCCCCCCCCCAGGTACAAGGTTAGGGGGCTTACATGCAGCGAACATTATACCAAAATGGAGGGGCCAGCTTCCCCACGTCACTGTGCTCCGCTTGAATGGGTCAGGAAATCTTTACGAATCCGACATTGAGACTATTGTACACCAAAAGTTAGTTTGCAGCTGTGGTGTATTTTCTCGGTTATGCTTTGTGCACTTGTGAAAAGTCTATATAATGAGAACATACCAAAGACATGATGAAATGTCTATAAAACAAAGTATATGGTAAAACATTTGACTTTTGCTTTTTTTTAAAAAAAAAAGGAGGGGGAAAGAAAGTTCTGCAAAATATTAGATCTTACAGATGAATATTAAGGCAACCCTTTTCATTATCGGCTTATGCAATTCAATATGCTTAAACTCCCCACTGCCTCTTAAAAGGATTGTACTGTACATGGACAATTGAACATATATGTTATGCATTGTACTGGATCATTGGTATGTTCCACCATCGCTGCTGACCTCTCTTGGGCATTCAGACAAAGAACATTAACTTATTGGGTACCAAGGGTTCACTTAAAGCAGCCATGTCCAAAGTCTGGCCCAGGGGCCAAATCCGGCCCGCCAGGCCATTTTGATTGGCCCAGTGGCTGGCTGGCCCGCCCCCTCCCTCCCTTATTTGCTTGTTTCTTTGTTGTGAGTTTTTGGGCTATTTGGTTGTGTTCTGGGAGACAATGGTGTTCTGGGTCAGTGGGCTGGCCTTGCAAGGCGTCAGTAGGTGGGGTTTGCAAGGGGTCAGTGGGTGGGGCTTGCTGAGGGGGCAGGGGCAGGTAGCAGTCGCCCCACCACCACCACATTCTCAGCCGCCAAATCTGGCCCTCCTTACAAAAAATTTGGACACCCCTGACTTAAAGGTTTCTCTGTGCCAGGCACTCTGCCTAAGACAGCTGATAAACAGAAATAGTTCTGATTAATGGAGGAGTTCACTGAAAAAAAAAAAAAGACTGTAAACTACGTCAGGGAGCAGTTGCTCCTTGGATGTTCTTCCTCACCATCCTAGCCAGTTTCCACTGTTAGAGCGTACAGTTAATTAATTCCCTGGCCTAGCAAGAAAAGTATTTCATGAGTTTCAGTAGCCTTAAGAAAAGAAGCTTCTTCACATGTCCTAAGATTTATTCCAAAATCACCTTAAGAAACTGCAACATTTGTGAGGCTTATGGGACACTTTGGAACACTTTAAAGTATGGTGCTAAATTGTGTACATTTTTTAAAAGGATACACAAATATGATTTAGTAGTCAATGGCGGTGAAATGTGTGGTGTTGTGGTTAAATGGCAGTACTGCAGTGAAGACTCTACTCATGACCTGAGTTTGAACCCAGTATTACTCAGGTAGCCAGCTCAAGGTTGACTCAACCTTCCATCCTTCCGAAGTCAGTAAATTGAGTACCCAGGTCACTGGAGGTGGGGGGAAGGTAGCCTATATAATCAAATTGTGAACTGTCCCAAGAGTGCTTTAAGCACTATGGGGCACTATATAAGCAGCATACTCTGCTTTTTTGCTTTGTGTAAGCAGAATAAGTAAATAGAGATGTAATGAACACTCATCAATTATTTAGGATGTTTTGATAATAGAAGATTAGAGATGGGGGTGAATCAGAAAAATGGTGATTTGATTTAATTTGTGATTTGTCAAAGTCAATTAATCACAACAATGAATTTAAGATTTTTATGACAAATTGATTAATTGATTTGTAAGTTCTTTCTTTTTTTTACTTTAAACCCCTATAAAATGGCACCTAGAAAAACCTCCATGGCACCTAGAGAAACCAAATTTGAAGGGGCGTTTCCCCGAGAATCCTTTAAAACCTCTGCAGGTTTGGTAATGACTGGAGTTCAAACATCTGAGTTATATTAGCACAAAGTGCTCCCCCCCCCCAAAAAAAAAACCTTCGCATCTTCACCAAACTTGGAAGGATTGTAGAGGAAAGTCAGAAGAAGATTCTCTGCACATTTGGTGTCTCTAGGTACCTGGGGGAAATTTTCCTGGGGCGTGCTCTTTGGGGGAGCATAACATGGACATCATAAATGAAGGGCTTGTGGGAAAGAGTCTGAAGACATCTCCCTGCAAATATGGCATCTCTGGGTGCCCCGTGGCACATTTTATAGTACAATAAATTAACAAATCAAAACTTGCTAAAATTGCCAATTCATATTCATATGGATGTGCATAGATGAATTAGCGATTTTTGAACAAATTTTGCAATTTGTTCAATTTGTGACCATCTCTAGACATCAGTGAGAAACATCCAGCGCAGTGGTGGCAAGCCTTCGGCACTCCACATGTTTTGGACTATAACTCTCGGAATTCCAAGCCTAGATTGCCAAAGGAAAAGGACTGTGGGAGTTGTGGTCCAAAACATCTGGAATGCCAAAGGTCTTCCAGCACTGTCCTATGCTAAGAGATTCCTTAAGTCCAAAGTGAAGGCAAAATGTCTGCAAATACTTTAAGCCTAGACATAATACTGTTGTGCAGGTTTGTGTTTTTGGACTACAGGTACTAAGTCCAAACAGCAAATAATAAATAAATAAATAAATAAATAAATAAATAAATAAATAAATAAATAAATAAATAAAGTGTGCTGCTTTATATACCATCCCATCACACTTAAAGCACTGGGCGGTTTACAATTTAATTATGTAGGCTACACATTGCCTCCGCCCCCAGTGAGGTAGGTACTCATTTTACTGACCTGGGAAGGATAGAATGCAGAGACAACCAGGAGCTACCTGGGATTGAACACAGGTAGCTCCTGGTTCAATCTCCATTGGCATAGTTATAGCTGCAAACTGCACGCCTAGGCAGAAAACACAGAAGGACTGCATGATCATTACGAACAACACAGTATTCCCATGTTTCTGATTCTTAAAAGTCCACAGAAGATGGCAGATGATTTTGAGTAATAGATGCAGATTGCTTGAATCAACAGCCTTTCCAGGTCTTGCAAGCAAGACCTGGAAGCTGCATTTATTTAGTCAATCTACCTTGGCTTTCATAATTCATGCAGAATGATGCAATTTCTATAAAAACATATGCAATTTGTTTTTGTTTTTTTCCAAAACCGCATGCAAGGGCTGGGATCCTGTTTGTTGACATGCAACATAATATTGTTCTTGTTGTTCAGTTGTTCAGTCGTGTCCGACTCTCCATGACCCCATGTTACAGTGGTGTAAATGTGCTGGGAATTCTACACAATCCAATTGTGCCATTGGTCATGGGAGTCCCCATGTTGAGCACAACTGCCTAATATCCAGCTTGCCGCCATTGCACCTACAGCAATTCTAAGGTTGGGTTACACCTGCAGAGCTGTGCAGTAGGTAGGACTTTGGCCACTGAGTCAACAGCATCTGAAACTACCCTGCCTTCTTGTGAGGTAAGGCAAAAACCCTAATGAGCCTATTTGTTGCCCAGCTAACCTGTGTATCTCCAATCTTCGATTTTAAAAGCAAACTCTACAACAACAAAACACACACGACCAGCAAATGTGTGAAAAATCTAACACAGCACACAAAACTAGGTAAGACCAAGGAAGCCAGGATGAAATATTTTCAGCGTCATGCCTCAGTTTTGGGCACAAGGGTGCCATATTCACATTAAGCAGAATAAGAGACTTAATTTGATTTGTGGCCGCTGTCAAGTGGTTAAGGCCACACCCTAGTGTGAGAGACAAACATTTTGGTTAAGGAGCTCCACAAAGGATCTCTGTGCTTGGAATTCCTATGCATCTTCCTAGTAGATAAAGGTCAAGGAAGCCTTGCAGATTGAGCATTTGTAACCACCCTTCAACATTAAAACAAATAATGCTTTCCATCATTGTTGCTAACTGGCTGGCATAGGGGTTCCCATGTGTCGTGACCCTATGAATTAATGACCTCCAAAGGCTCCTCTTGGTCACAGCCAGCCCAAATTAAGCTCAAGGTCATCTTTATTTAATCAATCCATCTCATGCCTCTTGTCTTGTCCTGTGAGGTTCGCTGTCTTGTTATTTGCCCCAAGTAGGATACCTTCAGTTGAGTCCTCTTTAGGGTGCTATCACACGAGGGGAGGGGGAAAATGTGATAAATAAGAAACTCCAGCTTTTCTCCTTACCTGATTACTTGATTGAAGGTGTGGGTTCCGAGTTCCCACGTCCCTTTTAGTTGCTTTCTCTTCTGTCCCCACGGCCCTAACCTTCTTCAAGCAGGCACAGAGGAAATTTTAAAAAATAAAACAAAATGGCCGACCAGCCCCAGGGCTGGCTGCTGGGAGTTAAGGATGAATAAATAAATAAATAAATAAATAAATAAATAAATAAATAAATACATACATAATGCCCTGACGGGCCAGGCCAGCTGACTGGCGCTGGGGGGGGGGAGAATAAAAATTAAAAATAATAATAAAAAGCCTCCAAACAGCCCCAGGGCGGGCTGGTAGAGGCTAAGGAAAAATAAAAATAAAACATAACTTAAAAAATGCTCCACCTGCTGGCAGGCCAGCTGACTGGCGCTGGGGTGGGGAATACCAATTTTAAAAAAATTAAAGAAACAGCACCGACCAGCTCATGGCACTATGAAAAACCAAAAAAACCAAAACACCGGATCATAGACGCACTCCCACAGACTTTTGGCTCTAAAAAATGTGTTTTTTTTAAGTGAGGCAAAAATCCCCAGCTTCTCTGCTAGGTATTGGAAAGCTCACTAAAGGGGGCTTTACCAGGTTTTTTTTTAAAGCCCGATGGCCGTGGGGACAAGATTTTTGGACACGGTTTATCTTGAAATTTAATCTGGATTTAAAGGGACGTGTGATAGCGGCCTTAGCTTCCACGTGAGAGGAGCTAATTCTGTTCATGAATGAAAACTAAATGGCAGCTGCTCCTAATCAAATTAAGGGTCTTACCCCTCCTGATATATAAGTGTATCATTTCATTCCACCCATGTGACTAAAGCCGATGCATTACATTGAAACTTTTCACCCTAGTTATCTCTGGTTTAATCCTTTTATGTTAAGCATGTTTGCTTTTCATGGTTATATATCTATATATATATATATTTGGAGTTCCTCATCTTTTCCTGTGAGGAACAGAAATGCAGGGATTTATACTCCTAAAATAAACGCATTGATTTAGGACAGATGCACAAAAGGTGTACAAATCTGAAAGGAGGATTCAAACAAAAGACTGCCACGATCCAGTCTGAAAGGAGGACACAGGGGTGGTGGAGGGAGGAGAGAATCAGTTAGGTGTGAAAAAACTTGTGACTGAAAAGGTCTTCCCTTCTGGTTTCAGATGTGGTAAAAGCTCAAGACGGTTCCTTTTTGGCCTGCAACTTCCAGAATCTATTAGCTGGCTATGCAAATTTAAAATGTGTGTTAAAATGCCTGAAAAAATATTTAGAAAACATTTATTTTGAAGTGTATTTCTTCTCTCATATTTTAAATAAATAAATATTGGGTGAGGGATTTAAGGGGAGAGCTCAAAGGAGGAGAGTGTGCATTTCAAGTGACTTCCCTGCAACAAATTCACTTCAGATCCTCCTCTGCTGTTCAGTCCAACCAGGATCTCAACTTGGAGTCTGAAGAGAAAGCAAAAAAGCAAAGTGTGCTTCTTATATATAAATGCCCCATCGCGCTTAAAGCATTCTTGAGGCAGTTTACAATTTAATCATGCAGGGTACACTTTGCTTCCCCCCACCACCACCACCTTCCAACAAGCTGGGGGTGCAATTTACCAACTTCGGAAGGATGGAAGGCTGAGTGAACCTTGAGCTTTCCCCCTGAGGACCAAACCCAAGTTGTGAGCAGAGTTTCGGCTGCAGTACTGCAGTTTAAGCACTGCCCAAAGAGGCTGCTTCAAGCGAAGTAAGGAGAAGAAGTATTGAAGACAGGTTCGTGTGTGTGTGAGAGAGAGTGATAAGAATATTCTGAATAGTCTGTTGCTACCAAAACCAAGCCTACTGTTTTACATATGTGAAACAGCCTACTGTTTTACATATGTGAAAAAGAAACACAGAACAGTGAGCAATGAGCATGCTTATATGAGCTGTAGTAATGTTTGATGGCAGTTAGAAAACCAGGAAGAATAGAGAAGAACAGCACATTTGGGTTGGAAGGAATACTATATCTGTCTGGAATTGCTCTCTCTCTCTCTCTCTCTCTCTCTCTCTCTCTCTCTCTCTCTCTCTGTGTGTGTGTGTGTGTGTGTGTGTGTGATGGGCATCCCTGGATGGTCACATAAAGTGTGATGTTATGATTAGCAGTGTGGTGAGTCTTCCTTCAAGATGTCTGCAGCTTCCTTAATGATCAGGCTTTATAGTTGAGGGGAGGGGGGTTACACTGAGGTGGATTGATGGAGGATTGGTGCCTGTGATATACAAATCTCCTTGCCTTACTCAACATGAAAAACAAAACCTGTTAAAAATCCCACCCCACCTCCTTATCTTCCAGTGGAGGGAAGTGGTACAGTACAATGCCACAAATTGAATTGAAGTCGAAACAAGAATGCTAACTCCTTTGTCCATTCCCTAACTTTATTAATCTGAACAAGAAACCAGAACTTGGGGGGGGGGGAGGGAGGCTACATTTTTGGGTGACAGCTCTTCGAATCTGCTAACCAGTGTGATCAGTGTTCATGCTGGCTGGGAGATCCTTGGACCTCTCTCAAGAGTAACTTTTCCAAACTCCGTACGCAATTCCTCAGGCCCTCAGCCAAAAGTCATTGAAAGTGGTGGAATGGTACATTCACTGTTAATAGGATGTAGGCCACCTCAGGATGGAACAATAACAATGGGACATGAAGACTAGGCTGAGATGGGAAAGAAGAGGGTGACATTTGGCCCTAGAATGGTATTAAAAATATTTGCTGTGAGCACCAAAAAACAGCTGGAAAAATGGGAGGAAGCAAAATAAACATTCAAAACTGTAAGTCCACTTTGTTCAGACTTTCCATCCTTCCGAGGCAGTAAAATGAGTATCCAGCTTGCTGGGGGTTAATGTATAGCCTGCATATTGTAATTAAAAACTGTAATCTGACCAGGGACTACTTGAAGTGGTATGGGGTGGTATAGAAGAAGACTTTGCTTTTTATAGGAGGTCCCAATTTGTCACTGAGTCTAGCATTGAGAAATGTTACTTTTGTGGGAGGGACTATTTATTTATTTATTTATTGGATTTTATTGGACTGTGGACTTTGGGAGCTGTAGTCCATAAAGGAGACTCTCTCAAAGCTTTAAGACAGTCGTGTCCAAAATTCAGCCCTCCAGATGTTTTGGACCACAACTCCCACAGTCCTTTGCCATTGGCAATGCAGGCTTGGAATTCTGGGAGTTGTGGTCAAAAACATCAAGAGGGCCAAAGTTTGGACATGCCTGTTTTAAGACAAAATAGCTCAGGGGTTTAGGTATGTGGCGGTGTAACCAGATGTTGGGGGTTTGATCCTCACTGTGCCTCCAGGACAGGGGCTGGACTAGATTATCCAGAGGGTCCCTTTTTGCCCTGCAGTTCTAAGATGATGGTGGTGGTGGTGATTATTCAAAAACACCAGGCACAATCAAATTTATTTATTTATTTATTTATTTATTTATTTATTTATTTATTTATTTATTTATTTAGCTTGTATGCTGCCCACTACCCAAAGGTCTCTGGGTGGCTTACAATCAAAGTAAACAATTTAGACAATTAAAACATCAAATTGCAATAAAATTAAAACAATAAAACATTTAAATACAATAAATACAATATATTAAAATACTACACTAAAATCGCCATCAGGACCCACAATAATCAGTTTAAAAACTTCTGGAACAGGAATGTTTTTACCTGGTGCCGGAATGTCATCAATGTTGGCGCCAGGTGGGTCTCGCTTGGGAGGGCATTCCATAATCTGGGGGCAGCTGCCAGATTTTAGAAAAACATAGACTGGTATTATATAACAGATGCAAGTTTTAACAAAAAAGCTGTTAAGAATTTTGGTGCAGTATGTGTGCTGTTCCTAACACTGATCATTTTTGTAGCTTTGGTGGTGTTACTTCTGAGATCTGCCACTGCTTGTAATTTAGTAGTAGTAGTAGTAGTAGTAGTAGTAGTAGTAGTAGTAGTAGTAGTAGTAGTAGTAGTAGTAGTAGTAGTA
>JAHTLZ010000379.1:59664605-59682710 GCA_023846285.1 Phrynocephalus versicolor | reverse complement strand
CATCCTTGACAATTGTGAGTTATGTATTTTATGGAAGATGATGTGGGGCAGTGGAGCTCCCCCCCTCCTCCCCCCGCCGGTCCTTCCTGCCTTGTGGATGGGTTAGGTTGGGATAATGACCAGGCCTCCACAGTCTAAAGCACATGTGTGTCCTTTTGTCAGTAACAGATGCTTGCTAATACCAAGGGAAGCCTTCGTGTGAATGAAAGGCAGCCGGGCTAAGCAGCCGTGGTAATGCCAGTGTAAAGAAGCCCGGGGCCACCAAAGGAACACTAATGGAAACTCAAATCCCCAGAACGAAAGTGGCATGTTTTGGAGTCAAAGGGGGAGGGAGGGAGGGTAGAGAGAGAAAGGAAGGCTCCTGTGTGTGTGTGGTCCTTCGGAGGGTAGCGGGGGCTATTGGCTATCCCAGCTGCTGGCTTCTCAAAAGAGCTTCCGTGAAAGGAGCAGAGGGGGTGACTGCTGGCCGCCGGCGGGCTTTCAATACAGAAAACAGACCCGAGAAATGGGGAAATGGAGGACCGGAGGAAGGAAGGCGGACAGAACCTCCTTCATTCCCAAGCACAGGCCTCAGCCCTTTCTGCTTCGGGAAGGCTTCTCTGTCGTGAAATGCTGACTGGGTTTCCGTAATGAATGCAGCCACGAGAGAGCCCTAGCTGGCACTGACAGGCCGTTTTCTGTCGAGCCGTGACGAGAGAAAAAAAAAGGGGGGGGATTTCAGCTTCTCTCTCTGACACATCTGGGGGCTCCTCTTATTCTCCCCCAGCTTCTTTCATCGTAAATGTTTCTAATTTCGCAGGTGGGTGTGCTCACTTCTCGAGTTAATAGACGTGCGGCACCCTTGTGCTGGAGACGGAGAAGGAGAGCTGTTTTAAATGTGGTACAGACACAGAACACGTGGCCACAGTGTCCCCTCAGGATTAAGCTGGGATCAGGTAGACAAGGCAATGTGTTTGTGTGTGAGGTGGTGGTGGTTGAATGAGGTAGTGGGCAAAGTCTGGCTGCCTTCCTTTCATTGTGAGGAAACTCTGAGAGGACAAGCCAGATGACACCAGAAAAGGGGCTTTTTCCATAACATTTCCTTGAGGGAACCTGGATATTCTATTAAAAAATGCCATTAAAAAACAAACAACAGAGCATACAAAAAATATTCCGTTTCTCTGTTTCTACAGCGACTATCAATAACAAAGTCTTCTTGGGTGAAACTTGATGGCACTCTCTCATACACACAAAGACACACACTTTAGCTTTTCTTACATATTTGTCTTCCTTTTGTGCTTCACCTACAGAGGCTCCTGTAAAGAATGCATGTCGGGAGACATCTAGAAACTTTCCACAATAGTTTGTTTGTTTAGGAGGACTCAGCTGTTTGCTTATGTGCATAGCCAGTGGAAATTACAGTAGTACCCCTATATCCACTGATTTGACATCCACTGATTCAGTTATCTGCAGTTGGCTGCCAAAAATAATTAAATAATTATTAAATAAATCACTGTCTCAAAAGGGTGCCACAAAGCAAGTTACTGTCACAAATAGCAGCCTCTATTAATTTTCTGGGGTGTTGACAGGGTGTTTTCTCTTATCAGCTGATTTCAGTATCCACAGGGAGCAGAACCAATTCCCTACGGATGGGGGGGGGGTGCTACAGTACGTTAAGACTATGCTTGGCCTACCAAGTTCTGTGTGTAGTTTTTGAAGTGTAACAAAAAAGAGGCATGCAGCTTGTAGTTGCTCCTGAATTCATCTTTGAGCCTGGATGTCCAGGTATCAGCCAGCAGTGCATTTCACCAATTAAAACTAGTGTGGCAGCTATGCCCATTTCTTGAGAGACCTGAGCTGGCCACTGTGACTCATACCCTAGGCACTCCCTGGCTGGATTACCGTAACATGCTCTATGTTGGGCTATCGATGGAAAGTCTCAGGACATTTCTGCAGGTCCAACATGCAGCAGCCAGATTGTTAATGGACACCTTTGTTACAGCAGCTCCACTGGCTGCCAATCAGTTTACAGGCACAATTCAAAGTGCTGGTTTTAACCTATAATGCTCTAAATGGCCCTGGGTCCAAACTACAGTGGTACCTTGTATAAAGGAATTAATTCATTCCAAATGAAATTACGTTAAGCAAATTTTCCTTTATACAAATCCCCATAGGAATGCATTGCAAACGGAGTGATACCATTTTTATGTTGTACGGATTCTCCCCATAGGCGATTATGTTAAGCAAATTTCCCCTATCTCCTGAATTTTTTATGTTGTACAAATTTTACGTTATACAAGCTGTTTGTTATACAAGGGTCCACTGTACCTCAAAGACCATATCTCCCAGCAAGGGCCAGTTCACATGATAAGGTCATCAGGAGAGGTCTTTCTCTCAGTTCCACCAGGTGCATCTGATGGGGACTCAGGAGAAGGCCTTCTCTGTTGCTGCTCCCGGACTTTGGAACTCTCTTCCACTGGAGGCCAGATTTGCCCCATCTTGGCTATCCTTCACCAAGCAAGGAAATACTTTTCTCTTCAGGCATTCCTTCCCTCAGTAACTACCTATCTATTATGTGGCCTGTTTGTGTGTGGGGTGGTGGTGGTGGTTGATAAGATTGTTATGCATTTATCCTTGGTCTCAATTTATAATACTACTAGTTTCTCCATTTTAGTTTCCCATCTACACATAGAAATTTAGCCAGTCAAGGGAAGGCCTATAGGAGAATCCTTCTTCCTGACATCTCGTTTTTGAAATACAGGGGCACTCTTTCCAGCATGGGATGACATTCAGACTTACAAGTCCCATTTCCCCAATCCTTCCCAAACAGCTATTACCGCATGATCAGCTCTTTGTATTCCTTGCATCAGGTGCCTCCATCTTTTGCAGAGAAGCAGTCAGGCGCTGGCCTTGTGTGTTACAAATTGTGTATCACTAGAAAGAGACAAGCAACAGGGATTGAACCCGTTCAGGCACCATCTGTCTTCCTCAGCCGTCTGTGAAATGCCAGTGGACCAGCCCCAGATCGGACACGGGTGACTTGGGCAAAGAATGCCTCTCTGTACAAAACTCCAATTAGTTATCCCTTTAAAGATCTGTCTTTTAAAACGCAACCATTTAAAAGAACCCTCCTTGGCTGTCTTCTTAAATGCTAGAAGAGCAGCCATGCCAAACCTTAGGTTTCATGCAATCGCCATGCTTTAAAGCAATCCTTCTGTCCTTCTTTTAAATAGAAATAAATGTTATTTCTAATTTTCTACTCTTCACAAATATTTATTAGACCGTACAGCATGAGCATTTTCAGAAAAATTCTAATTAGGACTCATAACAATTTTTTTTTCTTTTTCAACATAATCATCTTCTACGGCAACCATTCACAACCTTGGGAGACCCACATGTTCGTGGACTGCATCTCCCAGAAACCCTGCCCAGCACAGATGGTGTTGAAAGCTTCTGGGAATTGCAGTCTAAGAACACCAGGATTGGCCAAGTTTGGGAACCACAGATCTATACAAATAATAATAATAAAGTGCGAGTATGTGTCTGTATCTGTCTTCCATCTGTCTCAATATTAGTTTGAAGATGTGAAATCCAACTACTGTATCTGAAAGTTGTCATTTACTAATGAACTAATAATTCGGAAGAGACTCAGAGAGTGGTGCCTCTGACAAAAAAAAGACATAGTGGAACTGGAAAAGGTGCAGAGGAGAGTGACTAAAACGATTACTGGGCTGGGGCACCTCCCTTATGAGGAAAGGCTAAAACATTTGGGGCTCTTTAGTCTGGAAAAAAGGCGCCTGAGGGGGGATATGATTGAGACATACAAAATAATGCAGGGCATGAGTAAAGTGGATAGAGGGATGCTCTTCTCCCTCTCACAAAATATCAGAACTAGGGGACATACACTCAAATCGAGGGCTGGGAGAGTAAGAACAGACAAAAGAAAATATTTTTCACCCAGCGCGTTGTTGGTCTGTGGAACTCCCTGCCACAGGATGTGGTGGTGGTATCTGGCCTGGATGCCTTCAAAAGGGGATTGGATAGATTCCTGGAGGAAAAGTCCATCACAGGTTACAAACCATGATGGAGATGTGTAATCTCCAGGCTTAAACCCGGGGTACTTCAAGGGCCAGATGCAAGAGACTGGTATCAGGAGACAGTTATCTAGTTTTGTGCACTCCCAGACGCATCTGGTGGGGCGACTGTGAGATACAGGAAGATGGACTAGATGGGCCTTTGGCCTGATCCAGCATGGCTCTTCTTATGTTCTTAAGTTCTTATGACCTGTGGTACCAACTTTAGTCACTAGGTGGCAGTCAAGACAGAGTGAGAATCAAACCTGGAAGAAACCTTTGTTTCTTCACAAGCTGCAAAAGATAAGAAAGGAAGCATGGGAAAAGACTTAGGGGTTTCTAAACCAGGTGAATCTGCTACTTCTGGTAGGCTAATAATAATGGAGGAGGAGGAGGAGGAGATTGATAAGAACGTCAGAGATGTAGCCTGGTTTAAGTTTTGGGAACCCGTTGACAATCTTTTGTCATCGTTTCCTTTCATCAGGACTCAAGTCTGCTCCTTTTGTCCACCCTTGGTCCATCGCTACCCCATTGCAGAGGCTGATCTTCCTTCCAAGTTATAGAATCACAAAAGACAGAACAGGATGCCATACCATCTTTCATTCCCTCACTCCCTTTCGTAATTGGACCCGAAGTCAATTTCAGGTCTAAGCCGACATGACGAACCCTTGTGATGAACCTGCTCCTGGAACATGGACGAGTTCCTGCTTTCAATTAAATCTCACCGTTTCCATGAACTAGCATTTCATTCCCTTCCTTTCTATGTACATGCCTCCTTAACTAAAGTTAAAAAATGATCCGTTCGCTGCGTAGGCTGTGTGGCACGGGATGCTATAGCGCAGGCTTCTGGCACTGTGGTGTGCTGATTAGACTCACCATGGTTGGGAGCTCATTTAATAAACTTATAAATGTAGTAAATTATAAACGGGCATGAAAGGTGCCTGAGGGAGGAAGATGAATATGCTTGGGCTTCTTCAGTGGAAAGAGCCTGGTAGGTGGGTGGGAATGAGTCAAACTAGAAAATCTGAATTCAGACAAATGAACAGAAGAAGGAAGAACCTCCAGCCGTAGGCCCAGGATGAACAGGAACTAATAAAGACATGCAGTGCCTTAATCTGCAGTTTTAAAAGGGCAGGCAGAATGATCTGGATGGGGGTGGATCACCGTTCTTTTAAAGAAAGCTTTAAATCCAAACTGGGCAGAGGGCTGTTGGATGGTAGAACTGCAAGGTTTTTCAGCTATGACCCCAGACCTAATAGCGAACAATGTTCAGAACATAATGGTATAATGGCAGGAGGGTGAAAGCCTTCAGGACTGTCTGATATTCAGGAACTGGAGCATCATTTGCCACCCAGCTCATGGATTCCGCATTCTATCCAAACTTACTGCAGTCCTCAAAGTATAACTGGGAGACAAATGGATCTTCCAAGGTAATGGCTTGCCCCCAAGAAAATCCATTTTCCAAGCCAACTGCTGTGTTTCGATGTGGTTTGCTCTGGAATGAGCAATTAAGACTCATTTGCTTTGCAAAAGACCGGATGCTTGTGGAATCAGAAACCACCAGATGTTGTTCGTTGAGATGTCTCAATAAAGCAGTCTGTATCTTCAGTCTCAATGAGCTGGATCTGGCTACAGGATTATCATAATAATTTCCCAGTTGACTGATGTTCCACTGGTACAACAACTTCTGGATGGCCATTACTTCCCATTTCTTACAATGTAAATAGCAAGGGTGTGATGCAAAATGTTCCTTCTGATGTAGCCAAAGAAACTGAGCCTGGAATGGTAGGTATCTCACTGCCTGGTGCCCCAAAAATAAGCAGTTGTAGAATATGGACCAGGATCTTGGACTTAACGACTAGGGAAACCCAGGTTTTCACATCCATATTCAGCCATGACCTTTACTCACTGAGTTTTGGCTAGTTACTCTTTTTAATCCCACCCAACCTCTCCTGGTTAGAGATGGGCACGAAACGAACAATTTTTCGTTTCCGTTTTCGTTTTTTTTGTTTCGTTATGTAACAAAATGACAAACGAATTTTGTCTCTAAAATAAAACGGAACGAACAGAAACACCGGAAATTTTGTAATGCGTTTTGTTTCCGTTACTGCAATATGAGTGAATTACTTAAAATGCTAAAAAAATTAACAAAAAATCAAAATTAATGGTAATGAAATGGTAACAAACAAATGAAAACGAAAATGAATTTTTTGCAAAAATTCGCGAAAAACAGAAACGAACCGAAACGGACCCTCCAAACGACAAACGACAAACGAAATGCCATTTTTTTTTATTCGTGTCCATCTCTACTCCTGGTTGTTGTGGAACTGAAGACGATCACCCTACACAGGCATAATAAGGGGTGTTGTTGCCATCTCCCTGGAAGCTCTCAGGTCATTTGAAAGCATGGGACCCTGCCTTATGCTGACACAGGCCAGTGGTTCATATCGCCCAATACTGCCAGCTCTGAATAGAAGCATTCTACCAGGATTTTTACATAGCCCACCCCACCCTCCAGCACCAAAGGGAATTGGACCATGGACCTGGACCCCCCAGGCAAACAGATTTCTGTCTCTGTAGGGTTTTGCAGGGAACAAAGGAACGTCAAAAGCTGCTTTGTAATGAGTTAGAATCAGGGGTGTCCAAACTTTTTGCAAGGGGGGCCAGATTTGGTGAGGTGAAAATGTGTGGGGGCCAACCATTCAGCCACATTGGGCACCTGGGCTGGACTTTGGACAAGTCTCTATAACATGCAAGGAGGCAGGGAGGATGCTGCAGCAATGGACCCGGGGGTGGGTAGGCTGGGAAGTTGGCTGGGTGGTGGTGGTGGACAGAGGCAGGGAGGTCAGGCAAAACATAAAACTGCAAGCTGACACCTCCATCCAGATGGGGAGGGGCCAGCTGGCAGGGATGCATGACAGGCTGAACCGGTGGGGAAAAGAAGCCACGGGCCACTCAGAATTTGAAAACGGGCCGCATTTGTCCAACGGGCCTGATTTTCGACATGCCTGAAGATCCTTGAGCCCAGCACTAGCAGTGGTTGGTTGGTTGGTTGGTTGGTCAGTCAGTTGTCTTTCTCCCAAAGGCTCCAAGGCAGCTTAGAACATTTAAAAGAAACAAAGTTAAAAAACCAAATAATAAATTATGAGAGTATTTAAAAAGCATTAAACAACGATCATATTAAAACTCATAATAAGAACAACATTAAAAAGTAGGATTCCATTCCTAGCCCTCTCTGGAGACCTCTAACTATTTCCTTGCGCTCTCCCACCCATCCACTACCCTGCTTAGCAGTCAAAACCAGTGGAAGTTGACAATCCGGCAATAATTCTGAGTTAATTTGAGACGTGAAAGGGAAAGCTTGATCAGCGATCATTTCAGCACAAGCAGGGCAAAACCCTCCCCCCCCACCGCCCATTTCCCCCACTTCCCTGGAGGTTTCAACTCCATTCCTACCTCCATCCTGATCCTCCCCAGTGGTTTCTGCATCTTAGTTAATAATGCCTATCCCCCGGGCATATCTGGTTTTCATTGTATTTGACTGTGAGCTGTTCACTTCACAAGCCAGGAGCCTGGTGACTTCTTCTTTACGTACGGTTTTGATGATGAGGGAGTTAATTACAAAACTAATTTACCTATGCAATGCATTCGGGTTCACAGACGGCCTTAGATGTAGTGCAGGGAAGGAGACAGTTAATTACTCGGCTGAATCAGCGGCTGCCTCCCGTGGCATCTGCATGCATGAAGTAATGAGCGTTTATCTTCCTATGCACAGAAAATGTTCACAATTACCATATGCATCCGTCTTCTGTAATGCCCTGTGCTGCTGAATTGTGTGCACATGTGGGAGAGAGGAACAGAGAGACAGGGGGAAATCTTTCAGTCTGAACAGGCTGATTTGGACTTGGCTTTTGATCACCTTTTCAAGCTAAAGATCTCTCTGGAACCTTAAATCCCAAATGGCCTCAGCTCAGATTCTTACTGAGGTCAAGGCACAGTTCAAATATCTGCATGTTTTCAGAAAGCTTTGCTTAAACTGATATCCTCTGGGTTGTACTATACCTCCCATTCTCCCCAGTTGGTAGTGTAACTAGTAACACAGTAAGGTGTCCAAAGAGAAACAAAACAAGCAAAAAATATGAACATTTTTTAAATGAGGCAAAAACATTGTGGCACTTTAAAGACTAACTGCAATATTTGCATACATTTTAGCTAATTTTTGTGGTGTCATATACTATCTATAAAACATTTTATATACATTTTATTTCAAGCTCACTGCTTTTGTGTATTTTACATTACTTTCCCATAGCTGCGTCCAATGCATTAGCTTGATATTATATCCTATATTCTGTGCCCACTTAACCATACAATCTTTCACAATTTCATCCTCTGTTTTAAGCTGCAATGTACACTTATACATTTTTTGCTCAGTTTTCCTTCAAACCCTAATAACATGTCAGATTCAATTTTTGCTCATAAAAAACTTCATACTTTCCTTTTGCCTCTATGCACATCTGCACCTATATGTCCTTCTGGTATAAATCAATTTCTTCATGAGCCATCATGCTATTCATCTGCATTCTTTGCTCTTCCTCTGTAGAGGCCTTCTGACCTGTGAATCTCTCCTTCTCGCACTCTTGTTTTCTCTTGGATTGTCTCATCATTACAAATTTAAAAACATAAATATGTATTCTACGTAGTGCTATCAAGAGATTGCGTGGGTATCACTGCTGTTCTCTATGACAGATTTTTCATCACTGTCGTCATTTATGACAGATGCTTCCCTAAAGCTACCCTTCCAGACTTTCTCTGTTCCTATCTCCACTGGAATGGCTAACTCTATTTTGTTGTGACTTAATTTCTGAAGAGGGTGACTATTTAGCTTGGCTGGTTGTCGCAGCTTTTACCACTTCACCGTGTGTGATTCTGTTAGGAGTCTAGAGTCACAATGGAGTCTTGCCTCCTGATAGTTTCCACACACAACCCCCCCCCCATCCCTCTCATTACATCTGAGGGGAAGAAAAGGATGTTAGCTAAGGAGTTGGGGGTAGACTTATTCAGATATGTTGGCAAGTCTTGGGGTCGGAATCCCAAGTCTGAGTCAAGCTGTTGGTGTGACTTAAGTCTGACTTGACGGCGAGTCCAGCAACTTGAGTCTCCACCCCTGGAATTATGCCAGTTTGATGTTTTCCAAATAGACATGGGCATTTTGCTTTCTCAAAGAGGGGGGAAGAGGGGGGAAAGAGTGAGTTACAGCTTGATAGGTTGGAGGGGATGTTAGTCAATGGCACCGGAGGCTGTGATTGGCTGAGGGTACCTGTAGAGGGAAGTTGTCTATGCCACCTGCAGCAGTGACCTGACTGCCAAAGGGGGCTTGTGGCCTCTTCCAAGCAGGGAAAGGGGTCACCACAACATGAGGAACTGTATTAGAGGGTCGTGGCATTAGGAAGGTTGAGAACCACTGCCCTGGCACCTCTGATTCCACACTTCCTATTAGTATTTCCAGGAGTACGGATGCAAAAGGACCAATGACTATAATGTGTTTAAGGATAACCCTCCAAATCAACGAATCCCACTGGGAAGGAGATGCACCAGCCAAATGGATACCACTGGGCCTGATGGACACTTTGCCTGTTTCCATGGAGCCCTTCTTCTGTCCTTCAGTCCTACAGGCCTCTGGTAAACAGCTGTTCTTTGCCTCCAACCCCCAGGTGACATTTTTTGATTTACAGGAATGGAGCTAATGCCAGACAAACAGATCACTTGGAGGTAGAAAGGGGGCAGAAACACCAGATTAATGGAGTGTGGTAAAATGCCTCATAATCACCCTTATTTTCTTGTAAAGTTGTTATGGGTGTGTGCCTGTCGTCTGATATCTTTGCTTGACAAATACATCCAAATTGGTTTGGCTGAGTGCCTTGTCATACACATTGAAAACCAGTGGAAGGGCCATAAACCACAGGCAAGAATAATAATGTAATCCACGGGAGAAAAAACACCAGCCAGGGAACGCTACAGGGCTGCACTCGGTCCATTTTTTTAAATCTCACGCCTCCAATTAATTATCCGGAGGAGGAGGCAAACAGCACATTAATTAAAGGTTCTTATGACATTGAATTGAGAGGTGTTACAGACTCTCTTGAAGAGAGAGGAGATAAATAGCACAAGGCAATAGACGCGTGCGTTTTGTGCTGTGAAGTCGGAATGACAAAGGCCGTTACCCCACGCCCACTTTGTTGCTCTAGAAAGGGCTCTGAGATGCGGATCTTAAAATTGTTCCCCCACGCCCGCCGCGCTTTAAGCAAAATAAAGTGCGACCACGCCCCCCAAATTGCAACTCAGTGCATCTTCCTTGTACCTGGCCTCGGGCTGGTGGAATCCTTGTCGCTATCCCGTTGCATTTTTTAAACCGGTACACGTGCCGTGGGCTACCGTTTAATCTGCAGCATGACTGTTCTGTCGCCATAGGGCCACCTAGTGACACCCTATTGGAGCAGCCACATGACAGTAAATTCACAGGACGAGGAGCCACTATGCGCATAAAGAAGCCAAAAAAGAAGTATTCAAAGTTTCACAAATGACAAATGTAAATTGATATACAGTGGTACCTTGGATAATGAATTTAATTCGTTCTCCGAGGCAATTTGTTATCCGAAATAATTCGTTATCCGAAACACAGTTTCCCATAGGAATGAATGGGGAACCAACTAATCCGTTCTGGAGCCTAGGAAAATGACACAGACACCTGTTTTTTTTCTCAAAACTCTTCGTAAAGTGCACTTTAAAGGTACAGGTGTGATGCAGCCTGGGATAACTCCTTTTTTACCAATGCATGCTGGAAATTCGTTATCCGAGGCAGCCCATATAGAAAATTTGTTACCCAAGGCAGACTATACCTAGAAATTGAGATTAGTTATCTGAGGCAGCCCATAGGGAAAATTTGTTATCTGAGGCAGCCCTATATCTGGAAATTGCGGTTCGTTATCTGAAAAAAATTTGTTATCAGGGGCATTTGTTATCCGAGGTATTACTGTGCTGTACTGATATACCTACCTATTGGTTTGTATTTTTTTAAAAAAAACAGTGCCACAGTAAGTCAAAACAAAATGCTCTTTGATGTGGACCCCATCCGTGGGGGGTCACAGAAGTTATGTAACAATAACTCGTTGGAGACGCAGGGACAGCAACAAAACCACATGACCACAACTTATTACACATTTTAGTTTGTTGCGGTACAAAGTGGACGTGAGGTAACGGCCTTACAGTGACCCCAATAGGGCTTTCAAGGTGAGATATTTAAGGAGTCGTTTTACCAGCTTTGTTTCCTGGATGAGCTCCCATGGCCGAATGGGAAGTCAAACCCTGCCCTCCAGGTGACTAGTCCATCACTCCTAGACCACACTGAGAATCCCAAAGTAATATATAGGCAATCATAATAAATATGTTTGTGTTACCTGCAATGGTCATTAGTAATTGTTAAGCTTGTCATCCCTTTAAAAATGGAAACCAGCCTGCATAAACGTTACGTAGTGGTGTAGAATGACGGGCTACAGCTCTGGAGAACAGGGTTCAAATCCCTTATTCTGCCATGGAACCTCACTGGGGAAGTAGAACTGGTAAAAGTGCTTCTTAAATATCTCATTTACTTTGAAAGCCTTAATTAAGGTTACTGTAAATCAGTTTGGACTTGATAGCACAGACTACAAATGTTACAAGAAAAGCTTAAATTGTAATTTGCAATAAAGGATTCGATTGTCATTGTTATTTTGCAGTGGCCAAGAAAAGACAGCTACTCAGAAGTAGAAGCTTGAACGCATCTTTCTTCATTGCAAAGGATTGTCAGGCAAGTGCACTTTCAGTCACGTGGGAGCATTTAACCCTTCTTCTGCCAAACAATGTTTCCCTGAAATTCTCCAAGCCCTCGTGTACCCACGCACCCAGTAAGACTGCTTTTATCCTGCATATCCTGTTTGTGGATGCCTAACACTTGCCAGGGTGTTAAGCCTAGGAAAGGTGAAAGGTCACCATTTCTTGCTGCTCCTCTTGTGTAAAGGATGTGCTTTCAGGGAAGGCTTTGTAAGAAGGACAAAGTTGCTAGGAGATTACCTTTAGGGCCTGTGGTTAATTGCCTGTACTGCAGGTAAAACTGTGCTCACAACCTGGGGTTCAATCCCAGGTAGCAGGCTCATGGTTGACTCAGCCTTCCATCCTTCTGAGGTCGGTATAATGAGTAGCCAGCTTGCTGGGGGAGGGGGGGAATGTGTAGCCTGCATATTGTAATTAAAAACTGTAAACTGCCCGGAGACTACTTGAAGTGGTATGGGGCGGTATATAAGCAGAACACTTTGCTTTAAAGAATTCCCACCTCTAATAAGGATCCTATTGCATACCTTGATCCCAAATACAATTGCAAAAATAGGTTACAGGTGATACAGTAACACCCCCCCCCGCCGATCGCGGGGGTTAGGGACCCACCCCACCCGCGATCCATGAAAATCCACGATATGCGGAAGTGAGAGGCCTGGGGGCAGGGGGTGTTCCGGGCGGCTGCGAGGCCCTCCGTAGTCGCCCGGGGCAGCTGCGGGGAGGAACGCCGTCCATCCCCGCAGAAGTCCCGCGTGGCTGCGAGGCCCTCCGTAGTCGCCCGGAGGGAGGTGCGGGGGGCACAGAGCCACCAGATGGCTCCCCCCCGCAGTGCAGATACTGAATAAGCGATGTACCTGAACCGCGAAATGGCGGGGGGGGGTTACTGCACCTTTATAGGCCACTATATGAGAGGATCCAAAGGAGAGTTTAAATTTTAGCACCATAACAAGATGCCGGGGCTGAGAGCATGCTTCTCATTTCCAAAACTGACGTTTCTTTCCTGAGCCTCTGTGGTGACACTGGGTTCTGATTGGTGGATCTCTGGGTTCGAGAGAAAAATGAAGTAACTTTAGCTAACCTCTCCACATTTCTGATGTATAGTGTATTGGTGATTTGCAAAAATTCAAATACAGGCAGTCAGACAGCTGAGCACTGCTATTTGATTTATGCCAAGCTTTGAACATTACTTTTCAAAACAATCCCGTGGCTTCAGTTGTTACTTTTGGAACAGTTATTTTAACAGTAATGGTTTCGTGAAGGATTATTAGTCTGTCACTTTTTTTTAACAAAATTATGCCTGTCTTTCTCTTAGAAAAATGGCAAAAATCCCGCCCTCTCATGACCCAGCGAAACATTTTAGAAGTAAATATTAAGTGCATATTTTAAAATATTACATCACTAAAATGCCATGTTACAGTTTGTTGCATGACTTCATAAAAATAACATCGTTATAACCTCATTACCCCAACAAGGAACATGTTAGCAGGGAACTGAGTTGGGGTATTTCCACGCTCTGGATTTCTATGAGGCAAACTGGAGATAAAAACACAACGCCCATCTTATACAGGCTTCCCATCCTGGTTCTGCTGCCTCATGTACACCATCCTGGTCTAAAACTGAAAAACAGCGTCCCAACTGTCTTGGTAATGGAAGCAAAAGCCAGGTCAGCCAAAAGTGCTTCAAAATGGCGGCCTCTCCTTCCAACCAAGGTTGAGGGCAGGTTTCATCCCATTAAAGGTTGTGAGGAAAATGCAATGAGGGCACATTTGCATTAGCTTCACGCTGCCACTTCCTGCTCCACCTACTCCCGCTCTCGCCTTTGTTCTAGTTTTGTTTTGGGAGTGGGTTGAGCAAATTGAGCGATTGTGCTTCTCTGGCAGGGTAACTGGTAAAATACTTAAGCATGCGCTGGACCTCTTCTGCAGAATTCAGCAACAGAGCTTCATAGCAGACATCCAAACAAAGGGCAGCAATTTGTCTGATTTTCTCTCTGAGATCTTTCAGACACAAAACAGGTCCCCTCTTTTCCACATCCTGAAATGAGTTCTCCGTTTGATAAGCAGGCATACAGGAGAACTTGATTTCTGTTTGCATTTCAGGAAGACGCATCGAGCTTTGAATTCTTGAATCAAACCAGAAGGTAGTTATTCTTCAGTACTGTATTCATACTGCATTCAGAATTTAGTGATACGCTATTTCACTAAGTAGGCAGACAATTATTTTAGAAGCTGTGAGAGACCTTATACAGTAGGACCCCAGTATCTGCTGGGGATTGGTTCCAGGCCTTCCCGTGGATAATGAAAACCGTGGATAAGAGAGAACACCAAAATCCTCTCCTCAAAAAACTGCTGTTTTGTGACAGTAGCTTGCTTTACAGCTTCTGTTTGTGGCAGTAGCTTGCTTTATGGTTTCTATTTTACAACAGTATCTTGATTTACAGCTGCTTTTTGTGATAGCAGCTTGCTTTGCAGTTGCTGAATTATTTATTTACTTTCATAGATACACCAAGGCATCAATCCTTGACTTTTATGAATTTAGTCTACAAAGCCTGGTGCCAGGATTGTTTTGTACAGATTCAACACTAGTAGACCTTGCAAAAGGAACAGAAGGGAATGTTCCCATGATTGGGGCAGGAGCTAATAAACCCAGCGTGTTGTTAGTCTGTTGAACTCCCTGCCACAGGAGGTGGTGATGGCATTTGGCCTGGATTCCTTCAAATGCGGATTGGGCAGATTCCTGGAGGAGAAGTCCATCACAGCTTACAAACCATGATTGAGATATGTAATCTCCAGGCTTAAAACCAGGGTACTTCAAGGGCCAGATGCAGGAGAGTGGTATCAGGAGACAGATATCTAGTCTCGTGTGCTCCCAGAGGCATTTGGTGGGGCCACTGTGAGATAGATACAGGAAGCTGGACTAGATGGGCCTTTGGCCTGAACCAGCATGGCTCTTCTTACGTTCTTATGTTCTTGTGTTAACAGAAGGGAATGGACATGCGTGAGCCTACTTCAATTTATGCTTCTTTAGCATTGTGTGTTGTGTGGCATTCCAGGAGGTTTTAATAAATAATATTATCCAGGACATCTGTGTGTCCTGCTGTTTCCTGTCTTCAAAAGGATGCAAGAATCATCCGTTTCACTTTAGACTAAGTTCAGATTCTTTTTTAAAAAAAAAAATACTCATGTTCATTCCATCCCAAGTACAAAGAAAGTTGTAAATTTGGGCAAATTCTTGTCCACACCTAACTGAGTAGAAATTTTCATCCATCCCTGCTGTTAACAGGGCAGCCACAAGGGTAGGGCAGGATAAAAAGGCCCAAATGGTTTTTGCCGGTCCTTGCAGGCTCTGCCTTGCAAAAGAGGCACTGGAGATAAGGCCCCCCCCACTCATAATTATGTCTTGGAAGAAGATTAGGAAATTAGTCGGAACTCAAGAAGAAGACTGATTTGTTGTGAAAGGTTTTCTGTGTATTGCAGGCCAACATTTGCTCAGTCCCTGTGGACCCTGAGACCTTCAGCAACCTAATTTATACTCTTAATGTAATTTATGTGTCTTATTAAAATATGAAGGAAATTCCCAGCCAAAAACTTAATTAACTCAAGGTTAAGGATGCTCAGAGGAAGAAACAGAACCGTTAATAAAAATAAATACAAGACATTTTCCAGAAGAAGAAAATCCCCCTCATGATTTAAGTATGGAAACAAAACGTTGAGATAATGCATTTAAAAGATTCAAATTTCCTTATAGGTCATAGTAGGTTTCTCTCTCTCCAATATATAAATCGACATTTTTAAAAAATAAGGCATTCCAAAAGCAAACTTAAATCCAACGTCTTTTTTCCCCTCACAGTTTCAGGTATGTTAAAAGTACTGCTGAATAATTTCTATAATAAATATAGCATAAAGTGGTAAAGCAAGCTATTTATTTTAAACATGGTATGATTCACCTCTGCACGATTTGCTATTTAGGAAATCATGAATGTGTATAATGCAAGGAGTACTGCAGGAAGGAAGACAAGCATCCCTTACATTTCAGGTTCATTATCAAATACAAAAGCACATTTCTGGCATGAGCCGATAGCTAATACGTTAGCATTTTGTGGAGAAGAAAAATCCATATGTGGGACATCTTGAAGGACATTTTTTTTTTTTTTACATTGTGGCTGAAGTCCATAAAAGTCATTGGCTGGGATCTGCACATTTTATCACATGCACGAAGAAACCTACAGAATTGATTCCACCATGGCCGAAATTGCTTACCACCTGAGTTTAACCCCGTGCTAGCCCAACGCAAAGTAAGGGATTGGCTGAATTCGTTCCGGAGGGTTGGACCGGTTCCGAATGCCAGCTGGCCTCCTGCATTTCGTTTCAGAACTGGCCTACATCTGAAACCAAATGCCCATGCCTACTTCCCTTGTGCCTAGCAAGGCTACCGTTGCTGTTACCCGTGTCTCCCTGAAAACAAGACAGTGTCTTATATTAATTTTTGCTCCCAAAGATGTGTTAGGTCTTATTTTCAGGGGATGTTTTATTTTTCCATTAAGAAGAATACGGTACACATCTATTGTTATCTTATTATCAGGGAGGCCTTATTTTTGGGGGATGTCTTGTGCTTCTTTGTTCATCGTTTAGTTGAGGTGCTACCTGGTTTTAATTGTGTTAAGGGTGTTTTATTGGTCTGTTTTATCCGATTAGTCATTGTAATTTGGTTGGCTTTGCTGCCTTTTGTAAGCCGCTTAGAGTACATAGTAGATAAGCGGAATATAAATACAATAAATAAATAAATAATAAATAAATAAATAAATATTTCAGTGAGAGGCAAAACTGTAAGTGGGTCTTATTTTGTGGGGGTGATTATGCACCTTGACTTGGGTGGATGGGTGACATTAGGCAGCATAATGTTTTGGGTTACACATAAGAACATTAACATAAGAAGAGCCATGCTGGATCAGGCCAAAGGCCCATCTAGTCCAGCTTCCTGTATCTCACAGTGGCCCCACCAGATGCTGCGTCTGGGAGTGCATGAGACTAGATCTCTGTCTCCTGATACCACTCCCCTGCATCTGGCCCTTGAAGTACCCTGGTTTTAACCCTGGAGATGACACATCTCCATCATGGTTCGTAACCTGTGATGGACTTTTCCTCCAGGAATCTGTCCAATCCCCTTTTGAAGGCATCCAGGCCAGGTGTGGCAGGGAGTTCCACCTCTAATCTCGTTTGATTTCATATGTGCTAAATCAAAGTTGCTTTTGTGGCATTCTAAGAGTTAACTGACTGGCCCTCTACCTGCAGATCTTATCCACAGAATTGCTCCCACCATGGCCCTAATTGCTTACCACCTGAAAACTGATGTCCAGCGGCCACGTGGGCGACACCAAAACAGAGATTGTGTTTGAGCAAATGGCCTTCCCTATTCCTACTTCTTGAGGCTGCTTCCTAGTCTAATGCTCCCCTGCAGATCCATCCCTACAGATGTCATGAGGTTTCAAGTGGCAACTTTCACTTTCTGCAAAGAAGCTAATTTTCTGATTCTCCTATAATCCCCCACCCACCATCTTGGGATATGCATGAACATTCTATACCCTCACCCAGCTACTCAGCCAATTAGTGTTGGGAGATTCACAGTGCTGGAGGCCTAAATTGTAATTGACATACAGTTTGAAACTGTTTAACACTACAGGATCAGGAGTAAGACTGTTTGATAGGAAAATGATACAAACGATTCCATTGAGAGGAAAGAGCATAGTTGCATCAGGGCCAAGGATGTCTGTCACTGGTGATACTCTAGTTGCTGTTTGAGGGGGGCGGGATGGATTTGTTTAACCCTGCAAATTAAAATGCAATACATTTGCAAAATTAAATTATTACATTATGTATTATTAAATCATTACATTATGTATTATGTATTAAATTATGAATTAGTGCATTGGACTGTGAACAACTTCAGCTCTTCTGCCTTTCTAGATTTAGATCTTGAGTATGATTTAGATCTTGAGTGTGTGTACACACAGAGAGAGAGAGAGACACAGACACACACAGAGACACACAGAGACACAGACAGACAGACAGACACACACACAGACACACAAACACAGAGACAGACAGACAGACAGACAGACAGACAGACAGACAGACAGACAGACACACACACACACACACACACACACACACACACACACACACACACA
>JAHTLZ010000379.1:59650110-59664595 GCA_023846285.1 Phrynocephalus versicolor | reverse complement strand
CACACACACACACACACACACACACACACACACACACACACACACACCGTATAGGACACACTGGGCCATAAGTCGCACATAGTTTTTAGAGGAGAAAAACAAGAAAAAATGTTTAGCCTAATGTTTTATCACGGGGGAAGGGGAGGCTTGCAAAGAAGCAATTGGAGCTATTGATCCAAGCTGCAAAAGGGGAGGTTTGCAAACTAGGTAATCAGAGCTGTGGGATCCAAGCTGCAAAAGGGGAGGTTTGCAAACTAGGTAATTGGAGCTGTGGGATCCAAACTGCAAAATGGGAGGTTTGCAAAAAACGTAATTGGGAATGGGAAATCCAGGCTTCAGAAGGGGAGGGCAGAGGGTCCGTGGAGACCTCTTTGCAGACAAGGTGATTTTTGACTGGAATCTTGGCTGCAGAGGGGGAGGACTGGGGAGAGGCTCCCTGGAGGAAGCCTCTTTTCAAACTGGGTGATTGGAACTGCGGAATCCGAGCTGCAGCCTGAGATGGAAGAGGCTCCTTGAAGGTATCTTATTTCTAAATGAAAATCTGTGATATATATGTAGCGGGGACTGCTGTATTCACCCTATAAGACACACAGATATTTCCCCTTACGTTTGAGGGTGGGAAAAGGGTGCCTTATAGGGCAAAAAAATGAGGAGCCAGAGGTTGGGAGTTTGATTCCACCACTATGTCTCTCTGCAAATGGAACCAGCCTGGATATCCTTGGGCAAGCTGTGCAGTCCCAGGGCTCCCCCAGAAGAAGGGAATGGGAAACCACTTCTGAGTAATCTTTACTGTTAAAATCCTGGAAAGGGTGGTTAATTCAGAACTGACTTGATGTCAATTATTAGGTCGCCTGCAATTTTTATACAGTGGTCCCCCGCCCTTTTGCGGTTCATATACTGTGGTCCCGCTCTATCGCGGGACCACAGTATATGAAAAAAGCCTCCCCCCCCGGGTTAAGGGGGGGAAGGCCTGTTTCAGGCCTCCCATACTTACACCCAACCTGGCGCTGTCCCGAATGGGCCTGCGAGGGCCTTCTCAGGCCTTCTGGAGGCCCCCAAAGGGCTTTCCCTGCGAACCAGAAGTGACTTCCGGGTCGCCAAAAATCATTTCTGAGGCCTCCAATAAGTACAAGAACCCTCGGCTAGGCGCCCCAGGGCTGACCTGACCTGCATCCGCATATCGCAGATTTTCAATTATCACGGGTCAGGTTGGGTCCCTAATCCCCACAATAGGCGGGGGGTCACTGCATTAGTAATTTTATATAATTATGAGTAGTATCTCCACCGCTGGCGCCATGTTCCTGGCACCAAAAAGCAGTAGTAATAAGGCTTTATAAACAGTCAGAGATTGATGCAAAGTATGTACTTTTAAAACTCACTCACGTCTTAATCTTGGAGAGCAGAATACCACCCCAGAGGCTCCTGAGACCAAATGAGGAAAAGCAAAGCACAACATTTTTCGAACAACGATGGGTTTGTATTGAATTGCATTAATTGTTTATTGAACTGTTTGGGTTCACTCTACTGCTGTGTCACTGTGCTTTTAAGGAGGAGACTCTACTCTTATATGGACCAAAAGGCCATATTTAGGTTCTCCTCTATGACGTTGTCTCTCATCTAAACAAGTGTGAGATCAGTGTAGGCATTGTTCTAAAAGAAGCGCATGTGCATTAAATCAAATTAGTTAATTCAAATCAGTTAACTCAAACAATAAAGTCAAGGTTTGTCCATCTTAAGTATGGCCAACCTCACCATTCAGTGCAATCTCGAATAGATATTTCTTTACTTGAAAATGATCTTAAATAATGATCCTTAAAAATGAATTAATTATTAAGCCTTATAGCATCTGGGAATCATGCACCATGTGTAATAACTCTCATGGGATAACGAGTAAGAAATACTGAGACCCTAAATGATGCTGTTTGTAAGAAGCTCCATAGCAGTACCAAAAAACCCTGTAAAGATTCTAACATTTGAAGGAGGTGATAATTGTATCCTTGTTGGTTAGTTGGTTGTGTGCAAGCAGATATGGAGATCTTGACTTGTTTCATTCTTGCACAATAAATGAGAAAATTCAAGAATATTTCTCCTTTGTGCAGGACTGTTTTGTTCTGTTTTTACTCTATGTCAGCATTCTTGAAACTGATTCTGAATCATCTCCTTAAAAGTGCAAGATTGCTTGGAGTAGCCGAAGCAGTAGCATGGAGTAGCCGAAGCAGTAGCATATAATGGGTTGTTTGTGCCTCTGTGACCAATCAGCCTCTCCTTTTGTGCTTGCTTTGTGTCTGCGTTTAACTTTGCAAAGGGAAGCAGTTGTTGTTGTTGTTCATGTGCCATTACATGAAGAATGTGCAAACACAGATTGATTTGAAAGGGTGTTGTGTTATTTTCAGCAGACGTGAGGGGTTGTTTTTCTTTTGCTCCTCCTCCAGAGGTCTGTTTATTTATACACAGACTTGGAATCAGTTCATTGAAATCAATTCCACGTGTATGGGTACTGAAAAACAAAGGTGTCCAACAACAGTGCTATTAAATATGATTGAAAATATTCAATTTGAATCAGGGGAAAAGAAATTAATTATTATTCTGTTAGCAGCAGCAAGATTAATATTCTCAAAGAACTGGAAAAATAGTAATCAGTTTAAGATTGAAGATTGGTACAAAGAAATGTGGAATGTGGCTATTAATGATAAATTAACTCGTAAACTGAAACTTTGTTGTTGTTGTTGTTGTTGTTCAGTCGTTCAGTCGTGTCCGACTCTTTGTGACCCCATGGCCCAGAGCTCGCCAGGCCTTCCTATCTTCCACTGCCTCCTGGAGTTTGGTCAAATCCATATTGGTTGCATCGATGACACCGTCCGACCATCTCATTCTCTGCCGTCCTCTTTTCCTTTTGCCTTCAATCTTTCCCAACATCAGGGACTTTTCCAAGGAGTCCTCTCTCCCCATGAGGTGGCCAAAGTACTGGAGCCTCAGCTTCAAAATACTGTACTATTTTTCCTTGGAGGCTCTTCTGTGCAAACTGTGGAGGAGGAGGAGAGGCATTCAATGTGTTTGTCTGACACAGGAAGTAAGAACTCATGCCGAAGCTGAAGAATTCTCGTGATGGCTAGACAGCCTGTTTTGATTGGAATTGACACAAAGGTGGAATGTCTTTCTCTCCTCTCACAATCATACCCCTTAAATGTAGTTTATTCAACTTATTCATAGATCGAGCACTGTGATGCACAGAATTTGCTTCTGGGCAGCAAAGTGCTGTCAAGCGTCTGGGGGATTTTTAATTCTTAGGCATACTGGAAGAGCTCATTGTCTTGTCACTACTTCCTTTTAGGCATGGATCTGAAATGAAACACGGGAGTCCAGCTGGTGTTCGGAATCGGTCCAACCCTCCAGAATGAATTCAGCCAATCCCTGACCTTGTGTTGGGCTCGCGTGGGGCTAAACTCCAATGAGGAAGAAGCCTCTGACATCATCTTTCCTTCTCCCTAGTGCTGGCCAATAGGGAGCTGTGCAACGAAATGAATCATCCCTCCTCCCTGTCTGATTGGTTAGCGCCGGGGAGAAGGAAAGATGATGTTGGAGGCTTATTCCTTGTTGGAGTGTAACCCTGCACTAGCGCAACGTAAGGTAAGGGATTGGCTGGATTTGTTCCGGAGGGTTGGACCAGATCCGAATGCCAGCTGGGCTCCTGCATTTCATTTCAGAATTGGCCCACTTCCGAAACCAAATGCCCATGCCTACTTCCCTTGTGCCTAGCAAGGCTGCCTTTGTTGTTAGGTGGAGTGAGGTAGCTGCCTCAGGCTCCAGATTATTGATATCATGGATTTAAACTGACAAGAGGGAGTTGTGTTTGTACTGTCAGGGATGAGAAGTGGTGTCTGAGGGCTTTCCTCCTTGATGGGCCCCAATACCTTTCATGGTTTGAGGTATAACTGTCATTGTAGATATCCAAAGACAGAGGTTGGGAGTTTGATTCCCCAATGACCCTGATGATGGTGGTGATAATGCACCTTGACTTGGGTGGATGGGTGCCATTAGGCAGCATAATGTTTTGAGTTACACCTCTATTCTAGTTTTTTTTTCGTATGTGCTAAATCAAAGTTGCTGTTGCAGCATTCTAAGTGTTAACTGATTGACCCTCTACTTGCAGATCTTATCCACAAACTTATGTTCATACGGTGCCATGCTCTCAGGCCTTGCCCGGTGGGTTTGTGAAAACTCACTGGAATGCAGTTTTCATCCCCTGATGCTGAACTTTGCAACAGAGGTAAACACTGAAAGCAACTTTTAAACCCATATTAAGGAGAGGGAGCAACGAGAGGGGAAGTGGAGCTCCATTAATCAAGAGCAATGTCCCAATGCAGCCAAGGAGAGCTGAAGATTTATCTCCCAACTGCCTAACTTGGCTCTTCTCCTTGAATACTTGGCTGTGAGGGCGGATGAGAGTCAGCGGCTGGTGGAAACCCACGACATGCTCAGAATTTTCTTTGGAGTCCCAAAATCTGTCAAAGAGACATGCTCCCCATTGGGTTTTCCGTGGTGGAATCTGTCTAGGAAGCACGGAGAAGAACACCTGGAGGTTCATGAAGGGTCTCTCCAGGCAACAGGCTATAAAGATGTCCGTAGCATCGCACCCAACCTCCAGGAACGTCCAAAGTTCAGGAGGAGGGCTTGCACAAAAGCTGTGCAGCGCAAAGAAAGGCCATGCTGGCTTAAGGGTACTGGGAGTTGTAGTCCAAATTTTTCCAGAGGGTTTATTGACAGCTTCCAGTGCAGCAGCCAAGTCTCAAAAGTAGCACTGGGTGTGTGTGATTGTTTTGATGTTCTGAGAGCTTCTCAGGTGTTCTCAGGTGGGCTTTTTTAGCAAAAGATGTGAAGGAGTATTTGATGGCCGTCACCATGGTCTCCTTCTTGGATTGCTTTGAAGTCAAATTTCTTCCTCTTTTAATGCTTCTGCTGGAGACTTTTAGACAATGTTTTCTGGATGGCCAGCCCAGACATGGTACAGAGACCACAAGAATTTTAAGCTTCCGTAAACACTCTTGCCTTTCTTTGTCCTGAGGGCGGAAAGTCCTTGGATAAAATCTACACTTCTCTTAGGCGGTTACTTCACGTCCTACCTTGTTCCGCAATTACATTTGTACCATGACAGCGTTGTTCGCGGTCACATGATTTTGTCCCTCTTCAGTCCCTGTTTCCGTTTACCCACAGGCGTAATTACTTGTCTTGTGACAACTGTTACTTCACAGTCTTGTTCCCTGACAAATTCTGAATTTGTCTTGCTTTCTTAACCCTTTTTAAAATATCATAAATAAAACTTTTCCAATATTTCAATTTACTGGTCTTCCGGGATTTACACGTCAATGCTACAGAATTTTCAGTACTTTCTTTAATAAACATTTACACTGCATGGTGTTTCCCATAGGGAAACTAATGTTGAATGCCACTTCAGTCGCTGACCACTAGGTGGACACTGGTTGTTGCATGATATTTGTTACCATATGGTCCCTTGTCTCGGAACAGGAACCGGGAACGAACCGTGACAAGAGAATTCCCCAGCCCAGGGGCAGGTATGGCTTGTCACACTCTGTTCCCGGTTCCAAGGGTGTGGTCAAGACAACTTTTTGCTGTCATGCTATGGACATGAAGTAAGGGGGTTTTTTTTGTACTTGTCCCAAGCAGGGATGAACGGGACATGAAGTAACCATCTTATGGCACCCTCATGCTCATTTGGCAATGCAGTTAACCTCTGATGAAAAATGTTGCCCAAGTAGAGATGGGTATGAACTGCTGGTTCAGAAGTTTGTGTTTGGTGCGTCCCAGCCCCACCTCCTCCAGCAGGTGCCCACTCAGAGGCAGCGCCCAGAGGAGGTGGGGCCAGAAAGCCAGGTTGCGGCACCTGAGTGGGCACCTGGTGACGGCAGAGGGACTGAGGAGCCCTGAACATTGGTTCCATCAATAAACAAACTGGCACGAATCACTGAATCAGTGGTTCATGCCCATCTCTTTGTGCATACTTTGGGGAGATGTGTCCCCCCCCCAAAAAAAAAAATCCTTCAGAACCTTATTAACCATGGGGAAAAGTCGAAAAGAATGGACATGTTGCAAGCAGTCCCCTCTTCCTCTTCAAGCTTTTCTGAACAAGGCTGCCATCCATTTTCACCCTGCATCCATCCCATTCTTTCCACTGAAAATACAGTGGACTCTTGTATAACAAAGGGTTTGCATAACATAAAATCTGTACAACATAAGAATTTCCCGAGATAGGGGAAATTTGCTTAACAGAATCACCTATGGGACGAATCTGTACCACATAAAAATGGGATTACTCCATTTTCAATGCATTCCTATGGGAAATTTGTATGAAGGAAAATTTGCTAAACATAATTTCATTTGGAATGAATTAATTCCATTATACAAGGTACCACTGTATAGGCAAAAGAAAACCTTTAAATAGATGCCAAGTGGACCAAGTGCAGGTGACTAGGAGGAGAGAGGAATGTGTGTTGATCTTTGGAAAGACTCCTACACCTTCGTAGATACACACATCGAGCAGTTGTTGGGAGGTGAACTTCCCACCTTTCTCCAGATGGATCATGCAGGCTGTTCTCCTCTGAGTTACAGCCCCAACCCTCCTCCCTGCGTTTTGGGCTTTATTGATAGCTTGTGTTATAACAATGAGCAGAAAATACAGCGCATGCCATCTCCCCCAACGTTTGGCTTCTCCTCAGGTTTCCCATCTGCACAATCTTCCCCCCCCCCCCGCCCACCCCGGTTTCATCCTCATCCCCTCATCCCTTTGGAAACAGCTGGAGGATGTGCCGGCTGCATCTGCGTGGAGGTTGCAAAGCAAAGAGGCGAAAGGGGGCTTGCTAATGCAACGTGGGGTCTTAATGGGACCTATCAAGGTCCGTCTGCCAGGTCATTTGCACAGCTTCTCTCTCCACTCTATTGCCTTGCCGTCGATCCAATGACATTGATCACGTTTATGCTTGGCAGAGGGTATGTAATGCATGCCACATTGACGACACAGGCTAGTTTTTCTAAAATTTAACTGCTTATATCAGCACTGACTGGTGCCCTGTCTTGGTGCTGACACGGATGGACAAAAAATGTCCTTAGAGTAATGGAAGCATTCCCCCCCCCTCCCACACTGATCTTGAGGCTCATGGTGAGAGGAAATGCATCGTCATCACAAGAATCTGCACATTTGCAAAGCTTTCGTGGTACAGTGGTTAAATGCTTGTACTGCAGGTAAAACTGTGCTCACAACCTGGTTTCAATCCTTCCTGGGTAGCTTGTCCATTCTTTTCAACTCAAGGTTGACTCAGCCTCCCATCCTTCTGAGGTCGGTAAAATGAGTACCCAGCTTGCTGGGCTGGGGGGCAATGTGTAGCCTTCATACTGTAATTAAAATTGTAAACCGCCCAGAGACTACTTGAAGTGGTATGGGGCGGTATATAAGCAGAACACTTTGCTTTGCTTTGGTTTTTTTTTGGGGGGGGGGAAGCACACACACATGAACACACACATACACACAAACAAATTTGAGTGTTTTGAAATGGCAAGCATGTAAAAATGCACACCGTTCAAATATATATATACACAAACTACACCTTAATCACTGGGGAAAAGTTCAAGTCAGATAAAACACAGAGGCTTAAACGCCAATGAGTCTCACTTTGAGCTCACCTGTTAAATCATTGAAACAAAAAGGGTGAGCCTTGTGGCTGTTACGAATTACAAGTGCAAGGCTAGGCTATATATAGGTCATACCTTTATAGGCCACTGATAAAAAGTAAAAAATCATTGCAAGCTTTCATAGGCAATATCCCATTTTTAAGCAAGTACCAAAAGTCCAAACATGGCAGGAGATTATTCGTAGGTGTCAAGTTCTTGGCAAGATGACTTTCTGCCTTAGATGAGGCAGGAAGCAGCAGGTCTGTTGGCTGTTGTTGTAAACCAGTCGCTGAATGATAAGACCCCATTACAGAAATCCTACTGCTTCAATGGGTCTGCCTTAGCAGATCAGTTAGACTCGACCCACAAATTGCAGACAAGTTTCCATGCAAACAGACTGCGAAATCTCCGCGGCTTGCCATTCCCTGCAAGATGGCTAGGATGAAAATTGCAGGTGAGAGTCTGAGAGATAGCCTGACTCAAGGTTGAGATCTTCACAGCCTTCTACAGTCAAGAACTCGGTCTCTGGCTGCACAGCCAGAGGTTGGGGGTTCGGTTCCCCACTGTGTCTCCTTGACAGGGGCTGGACTGGATGACCCACAGGGTCCCTTCCAGCTCTGCAGTTCTAAGATTATTATTAGCATTAAGGGGATCTCACAGGAAGCCACCATAGACCAAAAAGAATTCCTTAAGCACATCCTCCCCTCAACTCAATGTGGGCCCTGCGGTCTGGAACCTAGCACTCCAGTACCGATGAGGGAGGGGAACCCCCCCCACACACACAACAGATCTGTTTTGCACAAAGCATGGAAGATTTACGCACAAAACGCATAAAGCACCCCATACTCTTTGCATGCAAGATCCAACAAGTTCAGACTGGCAGCTCCTGACCAGGAGATCCTCAAGAGAAGCATAGTGTCTAGATCGAGGGAAGTGATAGTACCACTCTATTCTGCTCTGGTCAGACCCCACCTGGAGTACTGTGTCCAGTTCTGTGTGCCTCAATTTAAAAAGGATGTTGACAACCTCGAGCGGGTACAGAAGAGGGCAACCAGGATGGTTGAAGGTCTGGAAGAGATGTCTTAGGAGGAACGGCTTAGGGAACTGGGAATGTTTAGCCTTTCAAAAAGAAGGCTGAGGGGGGAATATGGTAGCTATGTTTAAATATTTGAAAGGATGTCATATCGAAGAGGGGGCTGTCTTGTTTTCCATGGCTTCAGAGACTAGGACCCATGGCAATGGTTTCAAACTACAGGAGAAGATATTCCATTGAACATTAGGAAGAACTTCATGACGGTTAGAGCTGTCTAGCAGTGGAAGGTGCTGCCACAAAGGAGGGTGGTGAAGTCTCCTTCTTTAGAGGTTTCCATGCAGAGGCTGGATGGCTACCTGTCGGAAATACTGTGATGTGGGTTCCTGCATGGCAGGGGGTTGGACTAGATGGCCCTTTAGGTAACTTCCAATTCTATGATTCTATGTTTCTATGATTCATTATGTGCTTTGTTGTCATTTCCTGTGTATCAGTTTAATAATAAGGTGTGGAAGGAACCAGAGGGGTCATCAAGTTCACCCCTTGCGATTTAGGAATCCACAGCTAAAGCATTCCAGACTAGTGACTGCTACCTCAGCTCAATCTGTTTCCAAAGAGCTCTTACTATCAGGACTTTCTTCCTAATCTGTAGGGGCATCTGTAAGTTGAAGTCATTACACTATTTTATTTGAATCTGAATCTATTGCTTTCCAGGCCCTCTTGTCAAAACAAAGATAGAACACAAACAGATATCTTTCAGAAATTTCTCACATTTTTCAGTCTCTAGTCCCTTTCAAAATGTGTGAGGGGACCCAGGGGGGTATCATATGGCCCCTATTAAGAATGGCTGGTCTAGAGCCATGAAATACTGCTCCACAGAACAGCCCAAATATTTCAACTATGGGGATGACTGAGAGCTATCACATCACCTCTCCGTCTTCTCTTCTCCAGGCTAACCCTAACCAATTCCCTCAACGGTTCCTCATAGGGCTTGACTTCCAGATCCTCTGTGATCTTGTTCGACCTCCTCTAGATATGTCCCAGATTTGTGCTTTCATTCTTATGCTGTGTAAACTTGTGGCACGATTGTTAAACTGCTGTGCTGCAGCCAAAACTGTACGTACAACCGCGTGTTCAATCCCAGGTAGCTGGTTCAGTTGACTCAGCCTTCTAAACTTCTGAAAGTTAGTAAAATTGAGTGTCCGCTGGGGTGAAAAGTCCTACGGGAAAATACATAAGCAGAACACTTTGCTTTGCTTTGATATCCACAACAGTGGTGGCACATGGGTATTTCACCAGTAAAAGGAGCCAACATGAGATCATATCAGTCCTCAAGTCTCCATGGCAAGCAAGACATTCCCAATAAGTTAATACAAAGTGATATCTTTGTCCTCTGCATCTTAAGCAATACCATAACATCTTCTGATAATTTTCCACAAAAGGCTTACATAGGTGGAAGTTTCATGGGGCACCTCCCTTACTAGGAAAGGCTAAAACGTTTGGGGCTCTTTAGTCTGAAAAAAAGGCACCTGAGGGGGAATATGATTGAGACGTACAAAATAATGCAGGGCATGAGTAATGTAGATAGAGGGACGCTCTTCTCCCTCTCACAAAATACCAGAACCAGGGGACATCTACTCCAACTGAAGGTTGGGATAGTGAGAACGGACAAAAGAATTTTTTTAACCTATCGTTTTGTTGGTCTGTGGAACTCCCTGCCACAGGGTGTGGTGATGGCATCTGACCTGGATGCCTTCCAAAGGGGATTGGACAGATTCCTGGAGGAAAAGTCCACCACAGGTTACAAACCATGATGGAGATGTGCAATCTCCAGGCTTAAAACTGGGGTGCTTCAAGGGCCAGATGCAGGAGAGTGGTATCAGGAGACAGAGATCTAGTCTTGTTTGCTCCCAGAGGCCTCTTGTTGGTGCACTGTGAGATACAGGAAGCTGGACTAGATGGGCCTTTGGCCTGATCCAGCATGGCTCTTATGTTCTTATGTTGTCTATGCCAGTGAATTACACTGGAAGGCTATTGTGCACCACATATGAAGGAAGCAGGATAGTTTAGGCCAGGGGCTCTGCAGGAGAGCTCAGGTAGCAAGTGACACACCTTTGCTCTCCATCACCAAGGCTTCAGAGACTAGGACTAGGGGCAATGGTTTCAAACTACAGGAAACGAGATTCCTTTTGAACATTAGGAAGAACTTCATGACAGATGCAGCTGTTCGGCAGTGGAATATGCTGCCACGGAGGGTGGTGGAGTCTCCTTCTTTGGAGGTTTTTAAGCAGAGCCTGGATGGGCATCTGTTGGGAGTCCTGTGATGGGGGCTTCTGCATGGCAGGGGGTTGGACTGGATGGCCCTTGAGGTCTCTTCCTACTCTATGGTTATATAATTCAACTATTTGCTGGATGGTGGCTGCTCTTAATGCTCTCCTGAATCTGTTGCCTGAGGCAGCTGCTTCACTGGGTCCAACAGTAGTGTTGGCCCCTGCCACCAGTGCAAAGGAGTTGGAAAGGCTGCCAGAAGATCCTTGAGCTTCCTGATCCAAAAAGGCTCTCCTGGTTTGTTCTCCTGACATGGCTTCCGGACTGCCGTGGCATGCAAAGGCCTTCAGAAGGAAGAGGTGCCGTGGACGCCGTCCAAGCTTCAAAGCCGCAGGAGGACATAATAATGTGTCAAGAGTAAAGCAAGAGAATTCAGACTTGCCAGGTCTCTGGGTCTGGTGCAAGATTTCCTTTTAAAGTATGGAACGGCACCCAATGGGATGATTTAACAGGGCATCACTAATTCTACATGAAAGGAGACAAGACCGAATGTGCGAACCCTTGGCCAAGAACACCATTTGTGGCCTGCTCTACATCTCATTTTTAGGCATAAGCCAGCCGGACGGATGTGTTGGCTCCAGTCATTTATATTCTTCATAGGTATTAACAAGGGAGAGGCTACTATGTTCACAGCAGTACGTGAGGCTATCTCCCTTCTTAGGAAGTCTCTCCCCTTTCTAACAGACAAAAACAAACACATAATTCTGGAACGTATGTTCAAGAAGCTGGTCTTGAAAGAGTATAGACAAAAACAACTTTGGAAGCTTTTGATTAAGAAAGGATATTGTCTCCCATATATCTCTTTAGCTGTTCCCATAACTAATTATGACTAACTATGGAAAACACAGCTAATGGGGTGGGGTGACTCAGTGGGCTAGAGCGCTGAAATGCTTGGCTGCAAAGTTGGCAGCTCAGTGGTTCGAATCCTGGGTGCCACACAGTGGAGTGAACTCCCACTGTTAACCCCAGCCCCTGACAACCTAACACTTCTAAAGCATGTAAATTGCAAGTGGATAAATATGTACGGCAGTAAAAAGCAGGAAGGTAAAAACAATGTTTCCTTGCTGCCGTGCCGACCACATGGCCACGGACTTGCACAACACTGGCTCTGTGGCATGAAAACTGAGATGAGCACTGCCCCTAGAGTCGGACACAACTAGCATGCATGAGCGGGGGTAACCTTTGCCTTTACCCTTTTTTAATGGAAAACACATGCAAACTGGGTGTAACATCCATAATGTATGTTTGTTGAGATGCATGGAAGAGAAGGTCCGTATTGTTTATTGAAGAGCAGAGCTAGTTAGGAAAAAAAGGAGAGCAGCAGAAGACTCAGGTCTTCTGACTGGTTATTTTGACATCCATTCAACATCAACAGGGGTGGATGGGAATATATGGGGTCCCATGAGGTCGGTCTGAACTCTCCTGCAGAACCCAGAAGTGGAGTCTCCAAGGGAGGCTTTGGTTTTCATTACATTTCCTAATTTTATTTCTAACCCCACCCTCCTTGTATTTTTCATGATATGGCTGAACCATCCTGGGCCTTGCACAGGGGAGAGCTGGGATGTAAATACAATAAGTAAAAGAAAATAATGGTTACATAGCTCAGCGGTTTAGGTCTCCGGCCATCAGGGGTTCAATTCCCCACTGGGTCTCCCTGACAGGGGCGGGACTAAATGATCCATAAGGTCTATTCCAGCTCTGCAGTTCTGAGCTGCAGCAGATATAATTAAAAGTAATGTCGTATTCAGAGTTGTTTAGAGTATTTTTTTTACTCTACCTTTCTCCTTGGAAAAGGACCCAAGGTGGCTTAAAGTAATGAGGGACAATATACAGTCCAGTACAATTAAGACCTGTTCAGGTATTGAGAACAGGGAATTGAGGGACATCTTCCACCATTAATAGACAATATTACATTAAAGCTACAAAACACGTGCAGTTAAAAATAGAGTAAAATTCCATGTAAAATTTATGTGTGATGGAAACTAACATCGAAAACATAGTGTCAATGGAAAGATATAAGGTTATAAGTAGTTATAAATAGAGATGGGCACAAATAAAAAAATGGCATTTTGTTTGTTGTTTGTCGTTTGGAGGGTCCGTTTTGGTTCGTTTCGGTTTTTCGCAAATTTTTGCAAAAAAATTGTTTTCATTTTCATTTGTTTCGTTACCATTTCATTATCATTTATTTCAATTTTTCATGATTTTTAAAGGATTTTAAGCAGTTCACTCATATTGCAGTAACGGAAACGAAACACACGACAAAATTTCCGGTGTTTCTGTTTGTTTCGTTTCATTTTAGAGACAAAATTCGTTTGTCGTTTCGTTACGTAATGAAACGAAAAAAGGGAAATGGAAACGAAAAATTGTTCGTTTCGTGCCCATCTCTAGTTATAAACACAAAGTCTATGTGATCCTATCGATTCATATAAAAGACACATAATAGGTAGTCCATCATTCAGGGAAAGCTTGCCTGAAGAGAAAGGTCTTTGCATGTCTCTGAAGCCTCTTCAATATTTTTAAATATTTAAACATAGCTATCATATCCCCTCTCAGCCTTCTTTTTGTAACCTTTTGGACACATAATGCAGAGAATGGAATTCCTCAAGTGACCATGTGGAGAACACATTATGTAAATGTGAAGAATTACACAAGTTGTGTGTGTGTGTGTGTGTGTGTGTGTGTGTGTGTGTGTGTGTGTGTGTGTGTTAAGAAGACACTGTTTCTGTTTAGCCTCACTTTTCAGGCAGCTCAGCCGGATCGTCCGCTGCTAGCTGAAGCAAAGCTCAGAGCGAGCATTTTACGCCGTCTGTACGGACGTGTGTGTGTTTGTGTGTGAGTGTGGACTCGGATAACACCCTCTCTCTTGAGGAAGGCGCAGACGGCATTACCTCAAATCCTCCATCTATTTCCACCCCTCGCCCCGACCCCTGCAGCCATAGAAGGAACTCACTGAGTAAATCTTGGCTCCCCCCCAATTGCTGTTCCACTGCTGTTTTGGGGATGGGGGGCAGTCAGGGAGTTGATGAGGAACCCATGTAATCCTCCTTGATCCTCGTTCTTTCCAGTGCCCTGAACCAACATAAAAGATTGTATGTATTGTCATATTTTCATCCCACTCCATTCTTTCTGTGAGAGGTACTGAGAGGCAGCACGTAGGCCTTGGAAATATACCACGCTCTGCCGTCTCTGAATGCGCTACCGATTCCTGCAACGGCAGCCAGGATTATGGGCTTGGCTACCCCAACTTTCTCTTCCACTTGAGGGGAAAAAACTACAACCCGATAAACCTTTCTTTCAAATGCAGTGGTGCACACACCCGTCTTTGGCTGGGGAAAGCTATTCGTTGGACTACAACTCCCAGTAGCCACCAGGCATGGGGGGGATCCTGGCAAGCATTATTACACACACACACACACACACACACACACACACACACACACACACACA
>JAHTLZ010000379.1:59632843-59647358 GCA_023846285.1 Phrynocephalus versicolor | reverse complement strand
ATAGATAGATAGATAGATAGATAGATAGATAGATAGATAGATAGATAATATTATTGACCCATGAATTGCTCTGAAGATTTTCATGTCTGCCTGAAAGTTTACCAACAAATAAGATAACAATTTATCTTATAAAAGTACTATATGTAGGAAGGATTTGGGAATTCTGGTAGATCATAAGACGAATGTGAGCCAAAAAATTGATTTTGTCACAAAAAAGGCAAATGAGATTTTAGGCTGCATTAACAGAAGTATAATTTCCCAATCCTGTTGTGAGGTGCTTGTCTGACTCTGTTCAGAACAGATTAGGCCTCCACTTGAGTATCATGTACAATTCTGGACACCACATGTTAAGAAAGATACTAACCAGTTGGAACAAGTTCAGAGGAGGGCAACAAGGATGATCAGGGGGCTGGAAACCAAGCCCTGTGAGGAAAGACTGAAAGAACTAGGGATGTTTATCCTAAAGAAAAGAAGATTGAGGGGTGATTACTGGGCTGGGGCACCTCCCTTATGAGGAAAGGCTAAAACATTTGGGGGTCTTTAGTCTGGAAAAAAGGCGCCTGAGGGGGGATATGATTGTGACGTACAAAATAATGCAGGGCATGAGCAAAGTGGATAGAGGGACGCTCTTCTCCCTCTCACATAATACCAGAACTAGGGGACATACACTCAAATTGAGGGCTGGGAGAGTAAGAACAAATAAAAGAAAATATTTTTCCACCCAACGCGTTGTTAGTCTGTGGAACTTCCTGCCACAGGATGTGGTGATGGGACCTGGCCTGGATGCCTTCAAAAGGGGATTGGACAGATTCCTGGAGGAAAAATCCATCACAGGTTAAAAACCATGATGGAGATATGTAATCTCCAGGCTTAAAACCAGGGTACTTCAAGGGCCAGATGCAGGGGAGTGGTACCAGGAGACAGATGTCTAGTCTCATGCGCTCCCAAACGCATCTTGTGGGGCCACTGTGAGATACAGGAAGCTGGACTAGATGGGCCTTTGGCCTGATCCAGCATGGCTCTTCTTATGTTCTTATGTTCTTATGATAGCATTTTTCAAATATTAGAAGGGCTATCCATACAGAGGAGTGGCAGGATCTGTTCTTGATCAGCCCATCGTGTAGGATGTGCAACAATGGGTTCAAGTTAAGTGAACCCAACTGTCAGCTGAATATCAGGAAAAACTTCCTAACTGTTAGAGCAGTCCGACAATGAAACCAATTGCTTTAAGAGGTGGTGATGAGCGCTTCAACGCTGCAGAGATTCAAGAGAAATCTGAACCACCTGGCAGATATCCTTTGATTTGTATTCCTGCATGAAGCAAGGGGTTGGTTGGACTTGATGGCCTTGTAAGGTAAAGTGAAGTCCCCCCCCCCCGCACATCTGTGCTAGTCGTGTCCGACTCTAGGGGTGGTGCTCATCTCCGTTCTCAAGCCAAAGAGCCAGTGTTGTGCAAGTCCGTGGCCACGTGGCCAGCATGGCTGCAAGGAAACACAGTTTTCCCTTCCCGCTTTTACAGCGGTACCTATTTATCTACTTGCATTTTACATGTTTTTGAACTGTTAGGTTGGCAGGAGCTGGGGTTATCAGCGGGAGTTCACTCCGCTGTGTGGCACCCGGGATTCGAACCACTGAGCTGCCGACTTTGCAGCCAACCATTTCAGTGCTCTAGCCCACTGAGCCACCACACCCCATTAGCCGTGTTTTCCATAGTTAGTCATAATTAGTTATGGGAACAGATGAAGAGATATATGGGAGACAATAACCGGGATTCGAACTGCTGAGCTGCCGACTTTGCAGTCAATGGTTTTGGAGCCTTAGTCCGCTGAGCCACCATGCCCCTTGTAAGCCCCTTGCAATTTCACTATTCTATTAGTCTATGATTAGGATAGGCGGACACAAAAAGCACATTTCATTTACTTTATATTCCTAAATGTTGTCCAGATACATCATGTTTATTAAACTCAAATTAGTTATTTTTCTGTTAATTCAGTCTGTGACCAACTCCATTAAATCAATTCTCATAGGAAAGAAGAAAAGGCCTGTAGATATACTATATATTTTCAAGTGTTGGTGTTATTCAAGATCGTGCTGTTAACATTTTAACTGCTGGTATGCAAACCAATAAACACACACACACTTCAAACTTTAACCTCTCAAAATGCACATTTTTAAGGGATTCAGACTCATATCGCTGTGGGGCATGGTTACGCTACGGACTGCATCCCAACACTCAGAAAGTACAAATGTTGGTGGATAATGTGAACATTACAAACCTATTCAGATCTACACCAAAATATGTTGCATTGCAGTCAGCCAGGCTCCAGTCTGATACCTCCTCTAATCACTAGTAGGTAGGCATAAGATTAGAGTCAAGAGTTCTGAGTCTCATGTCATTTTGGGAAGTGTGGATTAGATCAGAAGACAGAGAGAAACTGGACTGTTCAAGCATATCCATCTTACATGGTGGGAAGCAGATATTCGTATTTTTCAGACTCAAAAATACTTCAATCTGTGCATCTCTGGTGGAAAGGTTTCCCTCACCTGCTGAACGTGGGATTCATTTACTCTAAGTCCACTGCAAACCATCTGAAGCAGAGATTTTAAATGGACTCTGTCTAATGGTTTTCCTGAACAATGAATCCCTCAGTGGATATGGCTGTGTTTATTACAGAAGAGCTGCTGCTGAAATATTCAGCAGCAACTTTGGTTGACTGCTTGCACTGAAGGAGGGAGGGAAGAAGGGAGAATATTCAGGTTTAAAACCAGGGTACTTCAAGGGCCAGATGCAGGGGAGTGGTATCAGGAGACAGATATCTAGTCTTGTGCGCTCCCAGGAGCCATTGTGAGATACAGGAAGCTGGACTAGATGGGCCTTTGGCCTGATCCAGCATGGCTCTTCTTATGTTCTTATGAGAATACCATAGTTTATTTGTATCTATGGGCATTTGGAATGATATACACTAGATCAGGGGTGCCCAAACTTTTTGTAAGGAGGGCCAGATTTGGTGGCTGAGAATGTTTCAGGGGCCAGTTGCTCCCCGACCCTGCCACCCCACTGCAAGCCCCACCCACTGACCCCTTGCAACCCCACCTGCAGGAAGGAAGGTGGGGACCAAGGGAGGGAGGGAGGGAGGGAGGTGGAAACCAAGAGACGAAGGAAGGAAGGTGGGAAACAAGGAAGTGAGGGAGGAAGGAAGGTGGGGACCAAGGGAGGGAGGAAAGAAGAAGGTGGGGAACCAAAGGAAGCACAGGGAGCTGTGGCCACCGCAGGGGAATGTGTAGGTGAAGGAGGGGGAGGGAGGGTGGGCCAGTCAGCTGTGGGCCACTCATAATGGCCTGACGGGCCGGATTTGGACCCCAGGCTGGACTCTGGGCAGGCCTGCACTAGATGCACATGTATCAGAGTGCATCGGTTGAGAGCAGAAATTGCAAATGCATGCATAGCCCTATGAAGATACCCTTCCATGGATTTGTTTCCCAGACATCTGGGTGAGAAGACAGAAATTTAACCAAATGTAATGCCTGTAGTATGCGCACAAAGGAATGTGAAAAGGAGTTCATTGGTACTTTGCAGAAGTGAGATTAGGAATGTTTCTTGCTCGGACTACAGCTCCCAGAATCCTTGTGTCTACATGGCCTTGTGTCTACAGGTGTGTGTGTGTGTGTGTGTGTTGCGTTGTTACAGTCGTGACCGACCCTCCTTGACCCCATGTCAATGGAGTTTTCTTGGCACAAATACTGGAGTGGCTTGCCAGGTCCTACTCCAGGCGCCTACAGCACCTGGTATTGCCTGGTGGTCTCCCATCCAAGTACTAACCAGGGCTGACCCTGCTTAGCTTCCGAAATCAGGCAAGATCGGATGTGCTTACATAGGCAATTTCTAATTCCTGGACTACCATCACCCCATTCAGCACACATGATAGTATCCCAAGGACTGGCCACTGGAAGGTAGTTGTGGCATATCCTCCCACATAAGGGAAGTGTTAATTTAAAGATTACAGATCAAGAGGGCTCCAGTGGAACAAGGGCATAACGGATAAATGCAGCAGGATCTTTTGATTAGAAGGTCAAGGGCTTCATGTACCATTTCTACTTCCCATCCATTCTAAAATTTGGCTGCAGTCTTGACAACAGTTTGAGTGGTGAATTCCTCCATAACTATGTAGGATTGTAAATGGTCTCTCCCTTTCTTATGCGGAGAGATGGACTGAGTGTGTTGCAGAAGCTAAGGAGGCTAGACTCCATTATACATCTGGACCATCCAAGGTGGAATGGCCACAGGTGAGGCACTAGTCTAAGGCTATGGTCACATAGCAAAAATGTTTCTCATATGTCCCTTAATCTCTGCTGGTTGGTTGGTCGGTTGTTCATATGACACATGTTGTACCTCACATTCCCACCCCCTAAGCATGCTGAATCCAGCTGTGCAGCTACTTTTTTATTCCTTATTTTACCCCACATTATTTTTGCTGGGTTCTATGTGAGCCCATAGTTCTAGAATATTTATTTGTATGTTGCTATTACAACCACTCCCTTTTCCATCTACTGCTAATATTTTCACCTTCATTAGAATAATAGAGTCATAGAGTTGGAAGAGACCTCAAGGGCCATCTAGTCCAACCACCTGCCATGCAGGAACCCCCATCAGAGTATTTCCGACAGATGGCCATCCAGCCTCTGCTTAAAAACCTGCACTGAAGGAGACTCCACCACCCTCCTTTGTGGCAACATAGTCCACTGCCGAACAGCTCTAACTATCATGAAGTTTTTCCTAATGTTCAAATGGAATCTCTTTTCCTGTAGTTTGAAACTGTTGCCCTGAGTCCTAGTCTCTGAAGTTATAGAAAACAAACCTGTTCCCTCTTCAATATGACATCCTTTCAAATACAGTGGACCCTTGTATAACAAACGGTTTGTATAACATAAAATTTGTACAACATAAAAAATTCCGAAGATAGGGGAAATTTGCTTAACATAATCGCCTATGGGGCAAATCTGTAAAACATAAAAATGGGATCACTCTGTTTTCAATGCATTCCTATGGGAAATTTGTATAAAGGAAATTTTGCTGAACATAATTTCATTTGGAACGAATTAATTCCTTTATACAAGGTACCACTGTATTTAAACATAGCTGTCATATCCCCCCTCATCCTTCTTTTTGAAAGGCTAAACATTCCCAGTTCCCTAAGCCGTTCCTGATAAGACATTTCTTCCAGACCTTCAACCATCCTGGTCGCCCTCCTCTGTATCCGCTCAAGGTTGTCAACATCCTTTTTAAATTGAGGCGCACAGAACTGGACACAGTACTCCAGGAGGGGTCTGACCAGAGCAGAATAGAGTGGTACTATCACTTCCCTTGATCTAGACACGATGCTTCTGTTGATGCAACCAAGAATCACATTGTCTTTCCTGGCCGCTGCATCACACTGCTGATTCATGTTCAATTTGTGGTCCACCAAGACTCCCAGATCCCTTTCACAGGTACTATTCTCCAGCCAAGTGTACCCCATCCTATATCTGTGCAATTCATTCTTTTTACCTAGATGTACCACCCTACATTTCCCTCTGTTGAAATCCATTCCGTTATCTTTGGCCCAGCAGTCTAATCTGTCAAGGTCATTTTGGATTGTCATCCTATCCTCTAAGGAATTAGCAACCCCTCCCAATTTGGTATCATCTGCAAATTTAACATACTCTCTGTTCCTTCCTCCAAGTCATTAATAAAGATATTGAACAGCACTGGACCCAGAACAGAACCCTGGGGCACCCCACTGGTCACGTCTCTCCAAGCTGAAGAGAGGCCATTTATGATTACCCTTTGAGTGCGATCAGTCAACCAATTACAAATCCACCTAACAGTAGTGCTATCTATCCCTTATCGAAGGCCTTACTGAAGTCATCTTTGTCATCTTCTTTTTACATTTACTAAGCAGTGTGTCGATTCCTCCGTATGCCAATGCTTTTTGTATGACAGTGGAGTGGGAAGAGCGGATCTACGAAATCAAGAAATTATGCACTTGATTTCATAGGCTTTTTAGGGGGGGAATTCTTGCAAAGCCACTGAAAAATTATTGACACAGAGTACACCAGAGAAATCATGGATCCATTGGCACATGACTTTTCAGTGGTGTGAAAAGGAAGAAATTGAAAGGTGGATCTATGAATCAAGAAATTAGCCAAATTTCATAGGATTTTTTTTTTGGGGGGGGGACCATGCAAAACCACCAGCAAATTATCGACCCAATTGATAGCCACGGACTACAACAGAGAAATCAGCGAAGAAAAGAGAGAACGGTGCAGCTTGAAACACACAGACCCCCCTAGCTGCAAGAGTTTGCGTTATGATGCACAATGCAATGGTTGGCCAGCATCCCATCACTGATAGCAATGTATAAGGAAAGAAGACACCAATACCTAAAATCTGTGTTTTGATCACACTGACATTTCAACAACAAATCAATGTCTACATATTAATTTTTTTAAAGGGAGGATAGTGGTAACAGGAAATGACATTTTATGAAACGAGAATGTCACGTGCTGGTCATGTGGATGAACAATCAGGGATTATTTTGTGTAAAATAATATGAGACCGCACACAGAGGTCTGAACTCTTGCCATGTGATATCGGCCACATGACACCATCATGCAACCTTCCGGAAAATGGAAAGCGAGAGAAAGTGGCGAGACATTTTGGATGTATGAACATAACCTCCACTAGAGATGGGCACGAAACGAGCGATTTTTCATTTTTGTTTTCATTTTTTCGTTTCGTTACGTAACGAAATGAAAAACGAATTTTGACTCCAAAATGAAATGAAATGACCCGAAACACGAAAAATTTTGTCGACCTCTTTGTTTTTGTTATGGCAAAATACATTGAATTGTGCTAAATGGTAATGAAACAGCAATTTTTTGTTTTCGCTTTCGGATTTTCGTTTCATTACAAAATGATTTTTTTTGCAAAAAAGCTCACGAAAACGAAAACGAACCGAAATGGACCCCTAAACGACCAAACGACAAACAAAACACCATTTTTTGAGTCATGCCCATCTCTAACCTCCACCTATGTCAGGAGCAATGGCCACGTCAGCAGAAGAAAATTGGATTTTCAAGTTGTGGCGGGGCAGAGGAACATCTGGAGGGCAGCTGCTGGGTTAGGATTTTTCACAGATCATCGCAGTGACTCTCAAGCCGACTTTTGTTAATACCATGCAGAAGAAGACAACAGAGCATCTTTCTTACTTCAGATGAACCAGGTAAATGAAACAAGAGATACTGTAGTGCTGGAAGATGCACTCCCCCCAGGTCAGAAAGCACTCAGTCAGCTATTGGGGAAGAGCAAAAGGACTAGCATAAATAGCACTGTTACTAACGTGATGACACAACCAGAGCTTTGCAAATATCATGGACTGCCAGAAAAACGAACAACTGCCCTCATGTGATCATGTACAATCGGAAAGGAAGAGGCACATTCCTTATATACGTGCTGTGTGTGGAGGGGGGGGTACCCTGAACAGCTCAGCTATAGCATACCGTGTTTCCCTGAAAATAAGACAGTGTCTTATATTAATTTTTGCTCCCAAAGATGTGCTAGGTCTTATTTTCAGGGGATGTCTTATTTTTCCATGAAGAAGAATACAGTACACATTTATTGTTATCTTATTATTGGGGAGGACTTGTTTTCGGGGGCGGGGTGCCTTATATTTCAGCGAGAGGCAAAATTGTAAGTAGGTCTTATTTTCGGGGGATGCCTTATTTTCGGGGAAACAGGTTATTTAGCTCCCCACCACATATGTTCATGTCTGATTGTACAGAAGTTCCTTTTTTGGACTAAAACTCCTATCCTCCCCCCACTGCCAACATTGGTAGCAATCTGGGACAGTGAATTGGTCTTTGACCTGTGGGCCGGTTGCCACTAGTCATGCTGGCTGGGAAACAATAGGATATGTCATATAAACAAGGAAGTTCTCCAAGTGTTGCGTTAGTAGAACCCATTCATACCTGATCACGGGGCTGTGTGTGGAGAGTGTGCGATAATCCAGACATTGCTAGACTACAATCTAACCAGTGGTTAGGAAGGCCGGAAGATTTTGTCTGACAACATCTGGAAGGTTACAAGTTGCCCACCCCTCCACCATCAGACTGCTGCACAAAAAGATCACTGGAACAACGTAGCCATGGCAAGTGGAACGGCTGAGTTAAGAAGCAGTAGTTCATCCCCAGGAAGGGCAGCATAAGATCTGCAAAGCTGTTCTGTTCCTGCCTTCCGACTCCAGTCATCTCTAGAGGAACTTGGAGCTGTAGACAGAGAGTGTCAACATCAAGGCTGGTTTCATTCAATTATGTCTTCAGAAGCAGCTAAGAAGGGGAAAAAAGCATGAAGACTAGAAGTGAATTTTTGGAAATGGCTCTCCAAGGAGCTAAGGAGGTTTCGTTGCTCGGAGGAAATTATAGGCAAACACGGAGACCTATTCTCCACTTCCTGGGCAGTTCCGTTCGTCTCGGCTGTGGCGTGGTCCTTACCTCGATTTTAAAAACAGCTGTGTAATAAAACATTCAGCAGCTGATGGGTGCTGATGAAAAAGATATGTTGCTCATTGGTGGGGAATAATTCTAGTTTATTTTTGGACTTCACCTCCTAGAATTCTACAGGCATCATGCACACCTGCTTTTTCTTTTCTTTTCTTTTCTTTTCTTTTCTTTTCTTTTCTTTTCTTTTCTTTTCTTTCTTTCTTTCCTTTATTTTTGGCGTAATCCTGCTCCTCTCCCTTTTAAAGTGGCCTGATCTACCCAGACATCCATACCTGGTGATGAAGCCAATAGCTGTGCTATGAAAAGCTTCTCCTTGTTTCCATTCATTGGCCTTTCTCAAGCTCCCACTTTAAATTATTTCTTGTTTTCTTGACCTAACTGCAGCCACTTTACCAATTCCTTGACACTTAATGCCACAAATAGCATCCCAATACAAATGGGTTGATGTTGAATGCAGTCTAACACCTATGAATGGAAGTAATGTGTCCTCTAATTTTCGCTCTCACTGCTCAGGGCTCTTTCTGGGTTCCTGTGCAAGCTGGGTGGGTGTGCATGCGACTCCCCACCCCCCTGCACACGGCTTCCATTGTGAACAAAACAAAAATGGTCACTTTCGGTACACAGGGGAGAAAAAGCCCAGTGCATAGATGGCCAGAGACGTGTGCTGTTGCACGCATGCACACTATAGAAGGAACCCTGACACGAAGTATGTTGCAAGTGCAAGGTTCTACACCTGGGGGTGGGGGTGGCAAATACACAGTTACAAGACGAAGGATACTTGGCCCATTATAAGAGAGAACGGTCATTGTTGAGCCAACAGTGTGATGTTGCTATATTTAAAAAAAGCAAAAGCCCTTTAAGGTCCTATTAACAGATCCTATAAAGCAGGCATTTCCAAACTTCGGCCCTCCAGATGTTTTGGACCACAACTCCCAGAATTCCAAGCCAGAATTTCCAATGGCAAAGGACTGTGGGAGCTGTGGTCCAAAACATCTTGAGGGCCAAAGTTTGGACATGCCTGCTATAAAGTATTTGTTCTCCTCTATTTGGCATCATCTTGAGTGTTGGTTACAATTCTGGACACTGCCCTTTAAGAAGGATGCCAACACACTGGATCAAGTTCAAAGGAGGGTAACAAAGATGATCAGGGGAATGAAACCAAGCCCTCTGAGGAAAGACTGAATGAGCAAGGCATGTTTAGCCTTGGGTGGGTGGGGGAGCTAAAGGGAGATAAGATAACACTTTTCAAATACAGTGGACCCTTGTATAACAAACAGCTTGTATGACATAAAATTTGTACAACATAAAAATTGTGGATATAGGGGAAATTTGCTTAACATAATTGCCTATGGGGAGAATCCGTACAACATAAAAATGGGATCACTCTGTTTTCAATGCATTCCTATGGGAATCTGTATAAAGGAAAATTTGCTTAACATAATTTCATTTGGAATGAATTAATTCCTTTATACAAGGTACCACTGTACTTGTTATACAGAGGAAAGGCAGGATCTGTTCTCAATCATCCCAGAGTGCAGGGCACACAATAATGGGCTCAAGTTACAGAATTCCTGATTTCTGTAGAATATCAGGAAAAACTTCTTAACTGTTAGAGTAGTACAACAATGGAGCCAATGACCTTGGGAGGTGGTAAGCATCCCAGCAATTCCAGAGAAAATTATACAACCAACTGTCACACGGGTTGAGTCATGGCAACCAGAGTTCTTTTCTTGTGGGACTGAAACGTTTTGCTGCTCATCCAAGTAGCTTCTTCAGTCTGAGTTAGAGATGGGCATGAACTGGAAAAATGGTGATTCATTTTGGTTTGGTTCGTTTTAGGGTTCAGTTCATTTCGTTTCATTTTAAATGAATTTTTTTTGGAAAAAATCATTTTGTTGATTTGTTGATTCGTTATTTGTTTTGTGTGTTGTGTGTGTGTGTGTGTGGTGCTTGTGCAACTTTGGCTGGGGGAAAGAGGGGCGTAATCTTCCCCCCAGCCACTGTGGGGTGGGTTAGGGTTAGGGGCCAGCATCTCAAAGAGACCCTTCTTTCCGCCTCCATATGAGGAGGCGAGGAGCGGGGTCTCTTTTGACATTTCCCCCTGCAGCAGATGGCAGCCCTGAGCGGGCACTCGGTGCTATCATCCAGTGCAGGGAAGATCCCTTTAAAGAGACCCTTCTTCCCTGTCATCGGCTGGGCCCCTTTAAAAATGGCCCAGTCGCCACCAGGGGTTCTCCCCAGTGCCAACTGGGCCATTTTTAAAGGGGGTCCATTCAATGACAGCTCGGCACGATCCCTCTAAAAATGGCCCCGTTGGCAACGCAGCAGCTCCGCGCTGGCAACCAGGCCATTTTCAGTGGGATCCTGCTGAGCTGTCATTGGCTGGGCCCCTTTAAAAATGGCCCAGTTGGCACTGGGGAGAACCCCCGGTGGCGACGGGGCCATTTTTAAAGGAGCCCAGCTGATGATAGGTCAGCAGGAGCTCTCTGAAAATGCTAGGGATGGCAGATGGATCCCTGGAACAGTCCTCCCTAGCATTTTCACAGGATTCCTGCTGGGCTGTCCATCACTGGACTTCTTTAAACCCGGCCCCGTCAGTACCAGGGGGACCCCCTGCTACCGACTGGGCCAGATTTAAAGGGGTCCAGGCATTGACAGCTAGGCAGGAGCCCTCAGAAAATGGTGGAGGAAAGAGCGGGCTTTTTAAATCCTTTTCCCGCCAAAGCCAGCACTACAGCTGATAGGCAGCACTGGCTTCTGGTGGGGAAAAGCTCACGGTTTCCCCACACCAATTGCAAGGGAAACCTTTTCCTTAGGAATGCATTGCTTCGATGCATTCCTATGGGAAAATGAAAAATGAAACGAACGAAGCGGAAAGTTCCATTTTGTTTTGTTTCATTTTTCTTTGATGGGTCAGTTTGTTATTCGTTTCGTTAGGTAATGAAATGAATAACGAATAATGAAATGAGTTAAAAATTCATTTCATGCCCATCTCTAGTCTCAGTTACTGATTCCAAGCTGCTTGGATGAGTAGCAAAATGTTTTGATCCCACCAGAAAAGAAGTCCAGTTGCTATGACCCATCTCCCAGATAACCTCACCTGGATGACTGAGAATCTCCACAGACATTCGTCAGATGTATTTGGAGTTTGATTCCGGCACTGAGCAGGGGCTTTGTATGGATGGCAAAGGTAGACACACGCACACAAACAGCATACACTACGTATAAAAGGATAGGCTAACTCCAGAAAGATGAAAACAGCAGCACTTTTTACCATTCTATAGACCAGTGCTGCTCGTATCACAGTTTGTCTGTGCTTACAGAAATGTGTAAAAAAAAATTATTCTTGCAAAAGTGCGTCCAAAAAGGAAGTTAGCAAGCTGGCTTCGATTTCTCATGGAGAGGATGTTTTCTCCCTCCCTGCCCCCATTTACCAAGAAAGCTCTGGGAGAAGCGATCAAGCTGGACAAAGCTGATGCAAGTTTCATATGCTGCACATAGGAGAATGTAATGGCGGCTAACAAGACTAAACAAACATCAACATGGAATTTATTTTATTTTACGTTATTTCTGGTGGTGGAGGAGGAAATCTCTGCTCAACCCCCCTTCAGATGTTTCCAGAAGGATTTGAAAACGTTGATATTAATAACACACGGCAAAAGTAAACCTCTTTATTCCAGCCCCATCTTCAGCTGCAATGGCTTCTACTGTTTCTCACACATTTTCTCACACCCTGCTTGAGACCTTCCTCGGGAAATACAGCCATGAACTCGCCATAAAATTTACTTCTGTTTCCTAAGATGCTCGACTATATTTATTTTACAATGCTATCCCAGCTGCCTGGCTCTGTCCAACCTCGCCAACGGCAAACCTTGCCAGGAGATGCCTGCTGCAAGCAACCTCTGACATAAAACTGCCTGACAAATGATCAAGATGTCACACACCTAACTCCACAGATTAAAATGGCACCTTAAATAGCAAGCAGAGCTAACACAGTAGGTGCTTTATTTATCATCTCCCCCACAGTTCAAATTATAGTCACCATTTTAAAAAGAAAGAAAGAAAGGAAAAAAGAAAGAATAAACGAACGAACGAACAAGGGCCATACAGAGAAGAAATTGGCTAGATCTAAACTTGCTGGATGAGGTGTTCAGTATCTTGTCCTCACAGTGGCCAACAGTTGTCTACCGGGGAACATACAAGCCAGACATGAGTTTCCCAGTGACACCTACCTGGTTGCCCACAAGTAATCTCATTGTTTATCATCAAACACAAAGTACCAAATGAGAGAGATCCTCTGCCTCATCCAGGGGCAGTTTGACTCCAGGTCTTTGGTATCAACTCCCAAGTCCAACTAAGACAGTTACTTCACATCCATTCTCGTCCCGGGAGGAAGTTCGTTGTGTGTTGGTGTCAGTCGCGGTCATGTGGTCTTCTGGTTCTGTCCCTGTTCCCGTGTACGCACAGGCGTGATGGATGATACCGGCAAGCCTGTTACTGCACGTCTTCGTTCCGTGATGAGATGTGAAATACCATGCCTTTGTTCTCCATTTTTGTCCTTCCGTTTTTCGATGTTTTGATTCTCCGAAGCCTTGCCTTCAATGTGTTACGGAGCTAAGTTTGAGGCATTTGTCTTTTAATCTCTCTACACTGCGTTGCTGACTCCATAGGGAATGTACTGTCAAATGGCACTTCGCACTCCTGCCACTAGATGGAGAATGGCACGTTGCATGACGAGCCTTACCTCACGGCCACTCGTCTCGGAACGAGAAGCATGATGAGCAGATTCCCAAGGCCAGGGAGGGGAATCTCTCATCCTGCTTAGATCACAGTTCAGGGGGTGTGGTCAGGACGAACTCCCCTCGTGTCGCAATGGACGTGCGGTTAGATTACTTCGTACCGGTCCCAAGCGGGACCGCGAACAGCGATGAGATGGATGTGAAGTATCAGCCAAAGTCTTTGCTATCAGTTCCCAAGAGTCTTTGCTACCAATCCCGTGTCCCAAGTCCTGGGCCCAAGTCCCTGTTAAAAACAAGCTTTCGCACCGGGGGAAAAAAAAAAGGAGCGATGGGTGAGTTTCAAGTCACAAGTCCATCTGAAAAAGGAGTGAGTTGAGTCACTGGGGCGACAAGTCCAACAGGACAGCAAATCCTACAACTCAAGTCTACCTCTCTGATTCTGACCCAGAATTCTTTAGGATGGGAAGCCCTGTCCTCAGGAGCTACAAAAGGCTCCCCTGAGGCCCATGTGCAACCACTCAGCAGTCCTGAACTATTAACACCTCTTTACTTATTCTTCATTGTGTCCAAATTTCATACCTGCCTTGGTCTTTGTCAGTGAAAGTTGCCAGATCACAGGTGGACTGTTGTTAAAACAGGATGGGACTTCTGTTCTCTTCCAGATAGATATAGGGAGAGCCTTTGGGCTCTAAAGCAGCTCAGGGGAACTGGGGTGGGCATGAGTTAATTTTATTTTTCAAAGGCGGCCACAGGGCAGGGCAGCCCCATGAACTCCCGGGTGTTCACCTGGATCTCCAAACATTGACTGCACTGCTTTAAACATTCCAAAAAAGGCCTGGATGGACATAGGCCATTCTCAATAGCCTTATATGAGGAGCATGAATACCAATAAGCAATAGAGATGGGCACGACTCAAAAAATTGTTTTTCGTTTTTCATTTGGTTGTTTAGGGGTCCGTTTTGGTTCGTTTTCATTTTCGTTGGGTTTTTCCGCAAATTTTTCATTTTCGTTTCATTACCTAACAAAAACGAAAAACAAAAATGAAAAATTTCTGTTTTGTTAGCATTCTTTTCAGTTCAATGTGTTTGCCGCAACGAAAACGAAAAACACGGCAAAAAATTTCGTTTCGTTTCCGTTTCCGTTTTGTTTTTTGAAAAATTTTCGTTTTTGTTTCGTTACCTAACGAAAATGAAAAAACGAAAACGGAAATGAAAATTTCGCTGAGTCGTGCCCATCTC
>JAHTLZ010000379.1:59611064-59630128 GCA_023846285.1 Phrynocephalus versicolor | reverse complement strand
GACATTTTCAAACCTAAGCACCTTTATTTGGCTACTGTAGCCCCCCCTCCATCATTCTGTATGCACCGGTACCTCGACTTATGAACGCTTCAACAACTGAACCATTTGACCTACAAAGACTCTCCACAGCTGTGCCAGACAGCTGATTTTGACATATCTGACCTGTCAAAATCAGCTTTCTGCAGGTCTGTGAAAAGCAGCCTTTGGCTGCCCTTGATTAAGGGAGATAATCACCTCCACCTCCTTCTCCTAGGTGCATCAATCTCTGCAAAAGGGATTGAAGCACCTAGGAGAAGAAGGAAGAGGTTATGATCTCTGCCTCTGTCACCTCCCCCCCTCCTTCCTTGCTTTCCTTGCAAGGCACCCGGGCTGGGCAAAGATCCATGGGTACCTTCTCTGCCCACCAATTTGTTGGGCAGAGCAAAGACCGATTGATCTTTGCCCAGCCTGGGCACCTTGCAAGGGAAGTGCGCTTGCCTTGCAAAGCGCCCAGGCTGGCCGAAGACTGATTTGTCCCTGCTCTGCCCAACAAATTGGCGCACAGAGCAATGGATCTTTGCCCAGCCTGGGCGCCTTGCAACGGAACCGGCAAGCCACACTTCCCTTGCAAGCTGCCCAGGCTGAGTGAATATCAATGGGTGATCTCCTTCAATCAAGGACAGACAAGGCTGCTCTCCACAGCTGCACCAGATAGCTAATTTTGACAGGTCAGATCTGTCAAAATCAGCTGTCTGGTAAGGCTGAAGATAGCAGCCTTCAGCTACCATTGACTGAGGGAGGTTGGGACATGAGGAGCCCCCTCAGCCCAGTAATAGCAAACTTGTACATTGAACATGTCAAAAAACAAGCTCTGGATGTGGCACCCTTTGCACCCACAGTCTGGTTCCAATACATGCATGACACATTCATAATTTGGAGCCACATTGAAAATAAATTGGAAGAATTTCAACAACATCCACTTAAATATACAATTCACCATGGAAAAAGAAATAGAGGGGAAACTCCAATCCTTAGATGTCATGGTCATATGCAAAATGGACTTCCAATTAGGACACAAGGTCTACAGAAAACCCGCCCACACAGACTGGCACCTACATAAAAATTCCAACAACCACCCATGACAAAAAGAGGCATAATCAAAACACTTGTAGACTGCACAAACCGAAACCGTGAAGCTGAATTCCTCAACACTGAACTCAGCCACCTGATTTGGGCTCTACAGGCAAATGACTATTCCAAGAACAAAATCAAAAGGACCATCAAACCAAAAAAGCAATACCAAACTGAATAAGAAAAACAGCCCCCCCAAAAAGTATTTCTGCCATACATAAAAGGACTCTTGGATTGCATGGACAAAGTGTTGAAAAAACAGAACCTGCAAACAGGATTTAGACCCACCACAAAAATACAGCATATGTTATGGTTAGCAAAGGACAAAAGGAACCCACTCACCACTGCAGGAGTATACCGGATGCCTTATAAAGTGTTCTGCTTATATACCGCCCCATACTACTACAAGTAGTCTCTGGGCGGTTTACAATTTTAATTACAGAGTGCAGGCTACACCTTATAGCTGTGTCCAGGTATATATTGAGACCACAAAGCACAGCATCCAGACCAGAATCAAAGGACATGAAAGACACTGCAGACTAAAACAACCTGAAAAATTAGTAGTAGCTGAACAGACCCTGAAACAAACTGGGCATGAAATCCTCTTCTAGGACACAGAGGTACTGGGCAACACTAACAATCACTATGTCAGACTACACAAGGAAGGAATTGAAATTCACAGGCACAAGCACAGTTTCAACAAAAAAGAAGAAAGTCTAAAAATCAACAAAGCCTGGCTTCCAGTACTGAAAACTACAGCCTGCAAAAGATCAAAGTTCAATGATTCCCACCCAGCCACAAGCACCAGTGATCAGTTCACACAGCAGAACAGCTAACAACACCCTTCAACCACAGAGAAGGATCCCTGCCACCCCTGACTGCAGTGAAACTTCTTAATTCTTCCATCACAATACAATGACTAACACCTATGCTCCATCATAGGACAAGTTTCCCCTTTCCCACTACTTTAAAACCCCCAGTCTCACTCATTCTATACCCCTGGGCACAGAGAGAACTCCTAGTTCCCTGAGCTCCTTGCTCTCTGAAGATGCCGGCCACAGAATCCGGTGAAACATCAGGAAGAAAAACTTTCAAAACATGGCCAAACAGCACAAAAAACTCACAACAGCTATCAGATCCTGGTTGTGAAAGCCTTTGAGAATACAAAGAACAAAGCATTGGGAAAAGAAGACTATTTGACGATATAATACCACTTTTCAAATGCTTAAAAGATAGTCATGCACAGAAGAGGAAGAATCATCCCAGAATGCAGGACACAAATATAGGCTCAAACTACAGAAGCCAGATTTAGGCTGAATATGAGGAGAAACTTCCTAATTGTTAGTATGACAATGGAAGTGATGATCTCGGGAGGTGGTGAGCACTCCAGTGCTGGACCCATTCAAGACAGTGACACCACCATGTCAGATATCAATGGAAATGATAGTACCACTCTATTCTGCTCTGGTCAGACCCCACCTGGAGTACTGTGTCCAGTACCTCAATTTAAAAAGGATGTTGACAACCTCAAGTGGGTTCAGAAGAGGGGGGCCAGGATCGTTGAAGGTCTGGATGAAATGTCTTATGAGGAACGACTTAGGGAACTGGGAATGTTTAGCCTTTCAAAAAGAAGGCTGAGGAGGGGGGATATGATAGCTATGTTTAAATATTTGAAAGGATGTCATATTGAAGAGGGAACAGGTTTGCTTTCCATGGCTTCAGAAACTAGGACATGGGGCAATGGTTTCAAACTACAGGAAAAGAGATTCCATTGTTAGGAAGAACTTCCTGATGGTTAGAGATGCTCGGCAGTGGAATATGCTGCCACGGAGGATGGTGGAGTCTCCTACTTTGGTTTTTAGGCAGAGGCTGGATGGCCATCTGTCGGAAATACTGTGATGGGGTTCATGCATGGCAGGGGGTTGGACTGGATGGTCCTTGAGGTCTCTTCCAACACAAAATATATAGAATCACAGAGCAAGGAGTTGGGTTTGATGGCCTTAGAGGCTCCTTTCCAATTCCATGATCCAATGATTCTATGAGAACCTATGGATCTCTCCAGCCTTATCTGGGGACAGAACCTCTGGAAGAGGTGGGGATTCCAACATCCCCAAATGGACCCTGCCCCTTCTCTCTCCTCCCTCGTCTCGATGGTGAAGTTCCACTTTCCTGCAGGGCCCCAGCGCGTCCCGCTTCACAGCTGGCGGAACTTCTTGACTCCCACTTTTTTTTTGTAGCCTTCCCAGAAGAAAGATCCTTGTGATCAACAGATGGGACACGGGGAGGGGAAAAAGTCAAACAAAAGAAAGGGCTGGGAATGCAGAAGAGAATGAAGTGCAGATTCTCGGTGGGGAAAGGAAAGCATTGGTTTGGGGGTGGGGGGGGGGGGGGGGGGAGATCATTACGTTACCAGCAGCTTCGAACTCCCAATTCTCAGGGCATGAAACCTGCACAATTTAAAGTAGTCAAAACAAACTCTATGCCGCTGTTTATACTTCGGCTGCCTCCAGGCGGGAAAGACTCGACTCTCTATCCCAGCCTAATACATTCCAGGTGTTATCCAATGAACTGCCCTCCCTGGGCAAGAAGAAGTCTACACCACCTATCCATCTTCTTTCTCCCCCTCCCCCTCCCCATCTATGCTCCGGGCAGCTCCAGAGGGGCAAGGGATGCCCCAAGGGACAGCAGGCCAACTTATGTGTGTGTGTGTGTGTGTGTGTGTGTGTACATGTCAGCAGACACATACTCAAGCTCATACAGCTCTCGGTTCCTCTTGCTCAGGTTGAGTTTCTTGAACTGACTCCAGGGAATCGTTCGGCTCAAGACACACTGCAGAGCCGAGAGGCGGGAGGTGGTGGGGTGGTAGTGGAGGAGGACGAGGAGGAGGGAATGACCAAATTGAAATGTTGGCAGCAAATCAGAGGCTCACTTTCCTAATTAATGGGGGAGGGGGGTGTTGCGGTGACATGATTTACCTCTCAGGAATCTGGCCAGCTCCCAGGTGGATAACAGCTGCACACACGCAACACACATACACAAAACTCGCGGTTTGGAGGGGCTCAGAGAGGGTCAAGAAGGGGCCACCCATGCAACATAGAAAGCAGGGCTGCCCACTTCAGATTTTGGTGTCTGGTGTATGACAGATTATGAGGCCATGGCAGGAGAGATCTTTTTGCCTCGACTTGGTCACCCTGCTACTTTGCTACCCTCCATCCTGGTTCCCTTGGAGCCACTGGGGAACAGCTTGCACGCGTGTGTGAAGAAGCTGGGTGAAAATGTTTTCTTTTGCCTGTTCTTACTCTCCCAGCCCTCAATTTGAGTGTATGTCCCCTAGTTCTGGTATTTTGTGAGAGGGAGAAGAGCTTCCCTCTATCCACTTTACTCAACCCCTGCATTATTTTGTACGTCTCAATCATATCCCCCTCAGGTGCCTTTTTTCCAGACTAAAGAGCCCCAAATGTTTTAGCCTTTCCTCATAAGGGAGGTGCCCCAGCCCAGTAATCATTTTAGTCGCTCTCTTCTGCACCTTTTCCAGTTCCACTATGTCTTTCTTGAGATGCGGTGACCAGAATTGTACACAATACTCCAGGTGCGGCCTTACTATTGTTTTGTATAATGGCATTATAATGTTGGCTGTTTTATTTTCAATCCCCTTTTTGATAATCCCTAGCATGGGATTTTACAGCAGGAGCTTTAAAATTGGTGGACTGCAACTCTCAGAATACCCCGGAGGGTGGTCAGCCTGCCTCAGAACCAGAACAAGAAGTCCAGTTGCCATGACTCAACTTCCAGATAAACTCACCTGGATGTTTGAGAATCTTCACAGACATCCCCCACCTCCTGAAAAAAAAATCTCCTTGATACAACAGGCTGGCTTTCTGGCTTTTATGGACATGTGCCTGGTCACGGGTGTCCAGGACAAAGACTGTTGCAAGTATCCACCTGCCCCACTTTAGCTAGGAAGCATCAAGAGTAATGTGAGTCTCTGACCGACATTGAAGTAGGGCACAGTAGAATTCTGCTTTTTACTAAGGTTTTGGTAAATTGCCTCCATCACCCAGAAAAATGGCTCTTTGGACTACGATTTCTAAAATACTTCAGACAGCTCAGGAAGTTGATATGCTGGCTGGCTTGGACGTACTGGGCCTTGTAATCCAGAACCTAAAGAACCTATTCCGAGCTCTGAATTCACCCAGGAAGGTCTGTGCTTCTGTTCGGAACTTTTTGATTTGATTTGATGGCTATACTGCCCATCTAATAGGGTGCCACTTCTCTGGGCGGTTTACAGATACAAAGCACCCCACCCCACCCCCCATCAAATAAGCAATCCAAAAAATAGTTTCAAAAAGGAAGACCCTGGTGGTGACGTAGGTGATTTCTGGGCCTCTGTCAGGAAGACCACTCACAGCATCAAAGCTTGGGAGGAGTGGATAGCAATGGCAGATGATCTCAGGGAGAGGCACTCTGGCACTAAACCATTAATGGCCATATATATGTCACCATTAATATGCATTTGGCATGGAAACATATAGCAAACCAGTCCAAGTGAGCCAAGGGAGATAGGATTGCATCATAAGGTGCCCCAAACCAGCCTGGCTGCCTTGTTTTGAACTTATTGTGGCTACTGTATCACCTTCAAAGATAGACCCCTGTAGAGAGCAAATCTGGAATGAGTGCCATCTTTTAGTTGAAAGATGGAGTACATTATAAATGTAAACAAGCAGACAAGTAGGGAAGTAGTGCAGCCTAAGTGGAGCAGCCCCACGTGTCCTAAGGGATGTGCTGAAAGAATATAAACAGAGTCCCAGGACAAGCTGTTTCAGTCAGAACAGATAGTACTGGGCTAGATGAACAGTATTGGCATGATCTAAGGCAACTTTCCATGGCCCTTGATTGTCAAATGGAGACTAGGTTGCCTAGATTTGACCTTGAGACCTGTAGCTACAGATTTCTCAGGATCCAGTGTCTCACAACATCAGATCCCTAGGTGCTCTTGGACTACAATTCCCAGAAGCCTTCACCACTAGCTGTGGTGGCCAGGATTTCAGGGAGTTCTAGTCCAAGAATATCTGGGGACCTAACATTGAGAGCCATTGGTCCAGAGCAGCCAGTCTCAACGAGGGTCATGTGGCCCCCTGTGGGACCCTCGCACATTTAAAGGGAGGCCCCCGGTGAGCCCCCGCCCCCCCGGAACCCCTGAGAAGAAATCCTAAAAGGGCTGTGGGCGAAAAAACTAGACCGAGAATGGTTGCTCTAGAGGATTTTTTCCAAACATTTTGGTGTGTTGTGCCAATAACTGGTTGGTACAAATACTAGACTGGTATAGAAACAAAATTATGACTTGAAGGCTTTGTGGAATGGCTTGTGATAGGATGAGAAGCAGATGCTGGACACACATGCATCAAAGGCAGAGTTTGCACTGAGAGGGAAAACTACAGCACGTTCAGGGTCAGAAAATAGGGGGTGTCTACAAGAAAGGGGGGAGCAGAAGGAGAAAAAGGTCTGCTGCAAGAATATTCCAGTTCACTATTAAAAATGGCAATCAGATAAGATCTTTGATGGAGCAAAGAGTTCTCTTACCCACACCTTCCTGGGCCTATCTGGGGCTTCTACCATTTAAGTATGGGTAAGATTGCTCTGTTTTGGTTTGTTTCCAGTATGCGGAAATGTACCAAAAGCGAGTCTTCCTTTGTCCATGTGCCGGTGTCATGAAATGACTTAAGAAGATTCCACTTTGAGATATTGGCAAATTAGATAAGAGGAAGCAATGAGGGATTTAAGAGAAAAAGAGAAAAGCCGACACCTGTCCCTTGTCGCCCCCTCTTGTCTATTCCTGTTTCCGGGAGGAAGTTTTCAACTTCTGTTTCATTTTTTTTTAATGTGAGTGCAGCTCTAATATACTTTTTTAAAAAACAAATCACTTTCTCAGCCCCTACATGGAGCTAAGGAACTGTTTAAATTCCCAGTATACTGAAGTGCCTCCCTTCTTAAGCCATCTCACAGCATTGTGAGTGGAAGGCAGCTGTACTGACTCGTGAAAATTCCAGGCATCTATCAGCCACATCTGCCCTGGTCTTGATGGAAAGATTTTTCTGCCTACTCCTTGTATCCTCAATGAATGGATCTTGTCCAAGCCACGTGGTGGTGCAGGCATGCTCCACTACTCCTGCATCGATCCCCATTTGATGGAACAGTTGGTTTTCTTAAACATCAACTTCCCTCAGACATGCCAAGACTAATGCCGCTTGGTGCTCTGAGGGAAATCTACCCCCTGCCTCCCAGATCCAGTGGTCCCCAGGTCTCCCTGTGCCGTGCAGCTTGGTCTAACAGTGCACTGAAGCTCTTTCCAAAGTCTTTGATGCCTCACCTGTCTATGGAAATCAAGAGTGAGAGCCCAGAGGATGCCTGTAGGCCGTCTTCTGTACCAGTGATCCAGACTGCCTACCTGCCCATGCCTTCCCTCCCTACCCAGGTGCCAATTTCTCCTTTTGGCCTTCCCTTTTCAATTTAACAGCACTGCCCTCCTGTTGCTGTGATTATTTATAGAGAATGTGCCAGACCCGGAAGTCAAGTTTAACGATGCCTCTGTGAAATCTCCTGTGCTGTGCTTACGAGCCTGCCTGTCTGCCACTGCCTTTGCCTTGCTTTCAGCCCACCTGCCAGCATCAACATCTGTCTGCCATTTGCATCTTTGGCCTTGTGCATCGGGTGGCGCAGTAGCACCCGAAACCCTTCGCATCTTCCGTATGGCTAGGAACACTGCTAGCCCTCTTGAAAGGGAGACCTAGGATCATGTTGTGTAAAGGAACGCGCAAGGTGAGTAGGCCCCTTCTGCAAATCGGCACCATCACATAAATCATTCTGGTTCGTCATTCTGTTCCTGCCGTGGTGAGCCAGAAGACGGTGGGAAGTCACACAGCAGGGCACGAATGAAAGAGCATCCTTCTGATGTTTCCTATCAAAGGGATAACATTGGCTCTCTCCATCATGTCCTCGGAGATTACATAAGCCAGATCTCTAGGAAGACACTGTGCTACAAGGTAGGAGTAGAGATGGGCACGAAATGAGCAATTTTTTGTTTTTGTTTTCATTTTTTCGTTTCGTTATGTAATGAAACGAAAAACGAATTTTGTCTCCAAAATGAAACGAAACGAAACGAAACACCAGAAATTTTGTCATCCGTTTCGTTTTCGTTACGGCAAATACATTGAACTGTAATAAATGCTAATTTTTCGTTTTTGTTTTCATTTTTTCGTTTCGTTATGTAACGAAACAAAAACTATTTTTTTTGCAAAATTCACAAAAAAATGAAAACAAACCAAAACGGACTCCCTAAACGACAAATGACAAATGAAACACCATTTTTTTGAGTCGTGCCCATCTCTAGGTAGGAGATAGTTGGGGTGGCGGAAAGGGAGGTGTAGCCTCCTGGGTGTAGCCTTTCCCAGACACCTTGATGGGATCGCTCCATGTTGCTCTGCATGATCTGAAAAGAAAACCACCCTGAGATCTGTGCAAGTGAAGAGTGGTGGAGGTGACATGAGGCAACAAACATGGGTGGCGATCGAGAGATGCAATGTCATCTAGAAATTTTGTGATCTGTTGTTGTTGTGTGTTGCATCATTACAGTTGTGACCGGCTCTTCATGACCCCATGTCCGTGGTGTTTTCTTGGCAGGAATGGCTTCTCTTTCTTTCTTTCTTGGACAGGAAAAGGTCTCAAAAGAGATGCTTCTGCAATACCTTTCTTGGCTCCATGGTTTATTTGGGGTTGTTCAGTCTTCGCACATGTGAATGGCATCTGGGTGGTGATTAATTTTTTTTCCATGCAAAATTTGGGAGATAATTAATCTGAGGCTTTCCACCATTTCTTATATTCTGCATACATAAAGCCTATGTATAGCCCTCTTGAGTGGTGAATAACATGCTGTAGTTTTCCTTTTCAAACACAAAAAGCAAAAAAGTGTTCTGCTTATATACCGCTCCATAGCAATTCAAGCACTCTCTGGGCAGTTTACAATTTCATTGTGCAGGCCACACATTGCATGCACGCACGCGCACACACACACACACACACACACACACACAGAGAGAGAGAGAGAGAGAGATGGGTACACATTTTACCTACCTGGGAAGGATGGAAGGCTGAGTCAACCATGAGCCAGCTACCTGGGGTTGAACCCCCAGGTCATGAGCACAGTTTTAGCTGCAGTACAAGCATTGAACCACTGCACCAAGAGGTACAAAAGAGAGATAACATTATGATGAAGAGCAGATTTAACCCCCTTCCCCAAAGCCCAGAATAAATAAAAATGCTGTTTTAAATGTTATATTTAGTATTTACTATTTTTGTAGTTTGTTTTGGCTACTGTAAACTGCCCAGAACAACAACAACAACAACAACAACAACAACAACAACAACAACAACAACAACAACAACAACAACATTGTCAGCAAGTTCATCAGATACTAGATTTGATTTCTTAACCCCCACTCCAGAAGTATTTTTCAGCTAAAAGGACCATAACTGCTTCCCGATAGCAAAGCAAATAAGGTTCCCAGTTCCTGGGGCATCATCAACATTTCCATCCTTCTGTCTTCATCATTTTGTCCAGCTTCCTTCACCAAGGCATGCAGATATCTTCAGCCTCTTCCTACCTTGGCTAAATATCATGACACCCCTGAGATCCAGACAGATAACACGTGGTCGTGGAGTCCTCTATGGGATGGACAGATGAACTAGATTTTCAGCAGTAGATGGGTCTTCCTTTCTAATGCATGGAGACCTTCGGGGGGGGGGGCATGAAAATAGCCCCAACTTCCTTGCCCAGAAACGGATGGGTTTCCTCTAACATTATTTTTCATTGTCATTTTTGAAAGATCATTTTGATAATGAAACCAGTATTTATTTATTTATTTATTTATTTGGTTTGGTTTGGTTTGGTTTGTGGAACAATGCAGCGGACTGTAGGTACAACAGGAATGAGTTTGCTGCAGCTTCTATAAGCCTCCTGGAATATTCTCAATTGAGTTTCGTGTTTAAGAAGTATACAAAGAGTAGCCAAATTCTGTTTTAAAAAGCAATGGTTCTTGGGGCCCATAGTGCTGAAAGACTATAATTCTAGAAGCAGAGAGAAATGTCTAAGACCTTTGGCTATGTTAATGAAGATCCCTGCATGCAGTATAGACCAAGCATTTTTATAGAGCCAACCTTTGGTTATGTAGTATAAATCTAGTTTTAAAGAGAGCTATAAACACTTTTCTCTTCAGGGAGAGATAACATAGTAGTCAGGCACAGTCCTCTCTCCTCCGAGGGACATGCGAGTTATACTTTCAGCAAGTAAGATTCCCTTTAAAGTTAACTTTTAAAACATTATTTCTAAGCATCCGATGCTGAGAATTTTTTTCTGGCCCCAGTCCAAAAAGGGAACCAATTTAATATTAACATATTAATTTCTAATCTCTTGTCTTCTCAGTGCAAAGCATGCACCCCAGCTTCCATGGCAAATACAACTTTTAATCAAGTTGTGATAGTTTTCCCTGCAACGTCACTCACAAGGATGAGAAATTTCTTCTCCAAAGTTGTAAGCAATTCAAAGATATACTATAATGTAATAAGCATTTCTCCTCAGGTTCTGTTTATAACTGCTGGATTGCTGGGGGATTTAGGTCTCTGGCTGTAGAGCCATAAACTGAGAGTTAAGTCCCAATGATGTATCTTTGACAAGGGCTGTCTGATCCACAGGGTCACTTCCAGGTCTGCAGTTCTCCAGATGTTTTGGACCACAACTCCCACAGTCCTTTGCCACTGGCAACACAGGCTTGGAATTCTGGGAGTTATGGTCTAAAACATCTGGCGTTCCGAAGATTGGCCATCACTGTTATTGTACATTCACTGCTTGAGCTTCATAATGACTAGAGATGTTTCAAAGATTCACTTTCCGTGAATTTCTTTCTGGCTTTTGGAGATCCAAATGACTTGCTCTGAAGGAAAACCAAAGCATTAATACAGATTTTATTCAGCACACTGGCCATGCACATGCTCCCTTCACTTCATTAAGGTCTACAATAATCATGCACAGGGGAGAGGAGACAGTAAAAGAACACTGTTTAAATAATCATGATGCGTGTGGATTATTTATTTATTTATTTATTTATTTATTTTGCAGCCTCTTAGCCATTCATCTAATTCAGGGCTGTCCAACTTTGAGCAGCCTGCGGTCTACTTTTTTCTCCCAAACAGCCCTGTGGTCTACTTTGATCTCCCCAACGCTGACGTGGTCTACCTAAAGGAGAGTGTGTGCGGCTGCCCAACCAGCCTGGAGAGGGCCTAGCATGCGCGGCACCCTGGCCTGACCCTCCTCCTCCTCCTCCTCCTCCTCCTTTGCCGTTGCTGTGGCAGCTACCGTGGCCACGAGGCCGCCCGGCCAGGCCGGAGAGGGCCGAGCACGCATGGCAGGCTGGCCTGGCCCCCTCCTCCTCCTCTGTCATCACTGCAGCTGCTGCTATGGTTGTGAGGCCACCTGGCTAGGCGGGAGAAGGCCGAGCTTGCGCAGCAGCTCGGCCTAGGCCTGCTGATGCTGTTGGAGCCCCACCGTCTGCTTACAGAGGAGAGAGAGCTCGCGCTCCACCAGTACTCTGGTTTAGTAGCCAAGTAAGGGGGGCGTGGCGGAGGAAGGGAAAAAATCCAGACCAAATGCCTGGGCAGACAGGGGGCAAAAAAAATTCTCCCCCAAACACACTACCGCTGGCGGCGGATCAAGAGGCTGGAGGAGACTTGGCGGGATACTTCCGACAGTCCCGTGGGCCACCCATCGCCCACAGTCGACGCGTTTTGCAGGGTTGGGGGAGAGAATGCAAATGAGCAAAGATAACTGAAAGCTGAGACAGGCTGTGCATACTTCAACTAGTGGCTGCTAGTGGGATGGGGGTGGGATGGGGGTGGGGGTGGGCAAGGGAGACTCAGCCAGTTTCATTGTGCACATGTTGTACATTGACAATAAAGGTATTATTATAATTACAGAAATAAATTTTAAAAATTCTCCTAATTAAAGCCTGAGTTCTGTTGGAATGGAACAGTGAACAGAGAGGGCGAGACAAACAGTACAGGAATTGAATAGTAAATAAATAAATAAATAAAGTACAGTAGGACCCTGGTATCAGCTGGGGATTGGTTCCAGGCCTTCCTGTGGATAATGAAAACCGTGGATAAGAGAGAATGCCCCCAAATCCCAAAACGGTGTTTTGTGACAGTAGCTTGCTTTACAGCTGTTTTTTTTTTTTTTGAGACAGTAGCTTGCCTTACATTTGCTGTTTGTGACCATTTTTTCCTCTGACACCTGTGGATAACTGAATCAGTGGATAATGAATCTTATTGTAATTGAATGGGCACAATCATCTTATGATCAAATGGTAACAAAAACCTTGTTGTGGAATTAAGAATACTCACTAAATTCTTAATTCTTGTCAGTTTAGGCTGTCTTGTCTGGACCTTGGCAACAAATCTTCAAACCCTATGAGATTCCTTATGTCCAGACAGACAGTAAAGAGAAAAATAGAGCTATTTCACCAGACGCACATTTAAAAATTGTATAATATGTACACTCCACCTCTGCCCCAAATGAGTGTCTTCTCATTTTGAGAATCAAACCACAGAATGCAGAAACAGAACGACGGATGGCTTTTTAAAAACAAAGAACCCCTTCTGATGGTTCCGATTTTAAAAACTCTGCATGCACAGTAATATAGTGGCTGCCATCATTTTGCACAACTTGGCTAAATTTGCAATGCACAAAACACACATATACAGTATACCCCCACACGAGTGGTAAGAAAGCAACTATTTATGCCAGGATTGTTGGAATGGCTTCCCGAAAAGCAGCAAATCATTGCGAATAACGAATTTCTGATTGAATCATGTGCCAGTTGCATGATTCAGCTCACAGCTGGGGATTACGTTGGGGACTTGTTAATTAATGACTATTCGCTGCTCTGTGTTATGTCATTCCACTTAGGGTGGCATAAATATTCAATTGGATCCTGGGCATTTCTTTCTGGCCATCTTGCCGAGAGCGCCAGAAAATAATCCTCTTGTGCAGCATGAACAATTTTGTGGTTCCTCAACCTCATTGAGGAAAGAGAAGGCGAATGAGGATTTATTACTGAATGGAGCCTCAGGAGGGAGCCATTTAAAGTAGGCAAATACTAGGACTAAACAGAATTCTTCAGCACCTCTTTTGCTTTTAGCCCCATGAAGACAGGGTTGCAGGGGACATTGGTGACCTTCAGAGAGAAGGTCAAAATTTCCAGCAATCCTATGGAAGGAGGGGGGTGGAAATTGGTCTGCATTTTTAAACCTGCCCAGTTAATTCACACTTCCGAGAGTAGGCAGAGCTTGGAAGAGCAGTGATCATGCTAGCTGGAAGTTTCTAGAAAGGAAAGTATGAGGGCAGGCCATTACTATCCTGTTTGGAGAACCACCCTTTCCACCAAAGAGATGAGAGAAGGCTAAACACCAGTGGTTCTCAACCTGTGGTTCCCCAGATGTTCCTGGACTGTTACTCCCAGAAACCCCTTCCAGCACAGCGAGAGGCAGAGGCTTCTTGGAATTGCAGTCCAGGAACATCTGGGGACCCACAGTTTGAGAACCACTGCTGTAGACCCTCCCCCTAAATCCTAGACCAGAAGGGACTTTAGTGGTCATCTCCTCCACCAGTGTGCTCATGGCAAGTTCAGTGGAAAAGGAGCAGCATCTGCGTCCCTGATACTTTGGGATCCAATCTCGTTGGCTCTCCAATCTCTACTCATATATTTCTATCAGTGGACAATCTGCCACTTCCTGTGGTCATTCTCTTCTGCTGACGAACAAGGTGTCTTGTTGCGAGGTTCCTCCAGATGGTTAGCCAAAGTCTCTACGTCTCTGCAGCATCTACTGATTGTGGCATGCCCTGTCCTCTGGAGCAACAAAGAACCCAGCACATTGTTAGTCTGTGGAACTCCCTGCCACAGGAGGTGGTGATGGCATCTGGCCTGGACGCCTTCAAAAGGGGATTGGCCAGATTCTTGGCAGAAAAGTCCATCACAGGTTACAGGCCACAATGGGGATGTGTCATCTCCAGGCTTAAAACCAGGGTACTTCGAGGGCCAGATGCAGGGGAGTGGTATCAGGAGACAGAGATCTAGTCTCGTGCACTCCCAGAGGCCTTTGGTGGGGCCACTGTGAAATACAGGAAGCTGGACTAGATGGACCAGATGGGCCTGATCCAGCATGGCTCTTCTTATGTTATGTTCTTATGTAACTCCACTTTGTCCAAAACAACATTTCAGATACTGAAAGACTATTGTCACGTCTCCCCTTTATTATTTCCTCCTCCAGGAAAACCTAGCCCTTAGCTCTGAGGCGTCCTTCCTGGAGGCCTACCTCAAAGAAGATGCTGAGCTGTTAATTACTACTGTACTGCCTGAGGAATATGCACAGCCAGCAGATGATCTGCTAAACTAGGAGTGTCCAAACTTTTTTGCAAGGAGGGTTAGATTTGTTGACGTGAAAATGTGTGGGGGCTGACCATTCAGCCACATTTGGCCCCCAGGCCGGACTTTGGTCAAGTCTCTATAACATGCAAGGAGGCAGGGAGGATGCTGCAGCAACGGAACTGGGGGTGGGTAGGCTGGGCAGGTGGCTGGGGGTGGGGATGGACAGAGGCAGGGAGGGCAGGCAAACCAGAAAACTGCTAACTAACGCCTCCATCTGGTATGGGGAGGGGCCAGCTGGCGGGGATGCATGGCAGGCTGAGCCAGTGGGGAGAAGAAGCCGCGGGCCGCTCAGAATTTGAAAACGGGCCGCATTTGGGCCCCGGGCCTGTCTTTGGAGATGCCTGTGTTAAACAGCGTGTGCCAGGTCTACAGTGTGTACAGCCTGCTATACATGCCATCTTTTCAAAGAGGTTTTGATAGGGTATATTGCCAAATGAAACGTTGCATAATCTGTAGAGGCAGGCCTTTTATCCCTACCCCACAAAGTGCTGGAAAAAGCAGCATAAAAAGGAAAGCAAAAAGGCACTGGAAAAAGAAAAGACAGCCTGGGCGATGAGAACTCAGGATATCGGGAGGAGGGGTAGGGATCAAGGGAAACCTGTGTTTCCTTGGCCTTCTACACAGAACACAGTTTCCTCGTGGCAACATCTCAAAAGATTTTCTAAACCTCAAGAATGAACATCCTTCGTTTCTCCCAACGGGCCATGTTAAGGCTGGGAAATGCTTATCTAAACAACTTGGATTGGAAAAGTGGGTTTGGGTTATCCAAGTAAACCTAAAAAATTGAGAGCTCAGGAATTGGCCTCGTCTCACCATAAGCCGCATAATTCCCTTTGGGTAGCTGATTATCCCCCAAAATCTCATTCTAGAAAACCCACATGAACGGCTCGTTTCCCTTCGCCTGACACCACCTTCGGTGGGGTGAGACTGAAACACACCAGGCGCCCAAGATTTACACAGGGATGAAAGAAGCAACAACAGTAAAAATCCAAAGGTGTCATGATGTTTAGTGGCAGAGAATCCCTCTTGGAAACGGACCAGCATTTGATCTCCCGGCCACTTGTGGGAAACAAAGAGAAAGTTCTTTGCTAAGACCCACAAGTACTTAACCCAAATATAACTGCAGAAACACTAAATTAATCCGAACCAAGGGAAATGCATTTGGTTCTAAGACCCTGATTGCTTCTGGACTCATAGAATAATGAAGGTGGAAGGGGCTTGCACCCAACCCCCTGCTCAAGGCGGAACTACAATGACCAGGATTTAACGCTGTGTGGTTCCCAATCTTCGCTCCCCATATGTTCTTGGACTGAAACTACCAGAAGCCTTCGCCGCTAGCTGTGTAGAGCAAGATTTCAGGGTGTTGTAGTTCAAGAACTCTAGCCGTGTTGATCACATCACATGCTACGCCTTGTTCTGTGGTAGTGGTTCCTACTAGGAAAATGTAAAGTAATGCATTTTGGGGCAAAAGAATTCCAAACTTTTATCTATCAATTTGGGGGCTCTGAGCTATCTGTGATGGATCAGGAAAGAGATCTTGGTATGTTTGGGAGTTGAGTCATGGCTACTGGACTTCTTTTTTGAGAGATAGAAACGTTTCGCTGTTCATCCAAACAGCTTCATCGGTCTGAGTGTAGCTAGTGCAAGAGACCTCCTTATAGTCAGCTTGACCTCTTGTCCCCTGGTCTGATTGGCTCATAAGATGAACAAAGCCTTAATAGGCTCGTTAGGGAGACATTAGTGTCCATGGCCTTAAGGTAAACAATGGCCTAAGGTGCTGAAACCCATCAAGAATGGTATCTTGGTATGTTGGTGGACAGCTCAATGAATGTGTCTACCCAATGTGTGGCAGCGGTGAAAAAGGCCAATTCCATGCTAGGGATGATCAAAAAAGGGTTTGAAAATAAAACAACCAACATTATAATGCCATTGTACAAAACAATAGTAAGTCCATCACAGGTTACAAACCATGATGGAGAATTGGAGATGTGTAATCTCCAGGCTTAAAACCCAGATACTTCAAGGACCAGATGCAGGGGAGTGGTATGAGGAGACACATATCTAGTCTCATGTGCTCCCAGACGCATCTGGTGGGGCCACTGTGAGATACAGGAAGCTGGACTAGATGGGCCTTTGGCCTGATCCAGCATGGCTCCTCTTATGTTCTTATGTTCTTAACCCTGGGTCTAGGGTTAGGAACTAGCCATGTTGAGCAAGATTTCTGGTTGTTGAAATTCAAGAACACATGGGGACCTAAAGTCAGAAAGCACTGCTGCTGAGTGATGGAGAGAAGTTACAGGAAGGAGAAGGACAATGTCACACAGGCACCCTCAGCCACCTTATAGGAATCAAAGGTAAGCTCAAAAACACAGCCAAAGGAAATGCTAAAGGAATTCTGCAGTACATGGAGAATGTAGCAATAAAAATGGAAACTTCTTTCATTCGGGAAGACAATTTAAAAGAGACTGATGGAAACAAGATTTTGGAATAGAACCAACATTAAAAAACACACTCCTTGCTTTCTTCTCTCTCTCTCTCTCTCTCTCTCTCTCTCTCTCTCTCTTTCTCTGCCCTCATATAGAAGGTTGTGCTGATGCAATTAAAAATAATAATTTTACTAGTGTGCACATGTGAACTAAGTGTACTGGTTCCTCTTCTGCTCTTCCTGTTTCTTTTCCTAAGGGGCTGTCCTAACAGCAAAATAACTTCACCTGGAACAGGCTTTGGATGAGTAACTCTTTGTTGTTGTTTTTCAGATTTCAACTCATCTGTGAAGATTCTCAGTCATCCAGGTGAGTTTATCTGGAAGTTGAGTCATGGCTACTGGACTTCTTTTTTGAGAGATAGAAACGTTTCGCTGCTCATCCAAACAGCTTCATCCGTCTGTTTGGATGAGCAGCGAAACATTTTTATCTCTCAAAAAAGAAGTCCAGTAGCCATGACTCAACTTCCAGACAGACTACAACTCCCAGTATGTCGGGAACCATAATCCATGTAGTAACTTTCCCAGGTTCTCTTCTTCTCAGCATGAAACAGGCACACCTATGCCCTGAGAGCTTGGCTCTGAAGCATCAACCTGGCCCTGCCATTGACTTGAGTTATTTGTGTTGGAGGCCTGAGAGAGGCCGCTTTATGGCCCACCTCGAGGGTGGTCTTAATAGCACACTTTGACACGGAGATCAGGTCGTAGGCCGGGCGGTGGGGGGCAAGGAGATATCAGTTACCGTATGGCAGGGTTTGAAAACAGAACTGCGCCAGGGCAGTTAGAAAAGGAGAAAGCAGAGAGAGAAGGCAGACAGAGGGGGGGGGGGAGAAAAGTACCCTAGGGAAGATTTGCTGAAATTCCCCAGTCATGGCTTTATTACCGTTATGGTAACAAACCTATGTCAGAGCTTTAACAAGGAAAACTATTGGGGGGAAAGACATAACCTTTTCTTAACATCAGCGGTTCAATTAACTAATGACAGCAAAGCATTCGGCAGTGTCACCAAACCCACTTGCTGGCGGGAGTGGCGAGGTGACACCGGGGGTTACATGTATTTATACAGCTGTGCAAGATGTTTGGCAAAGGAAGGCTACTTACACGGCTTTATCTTTGGGACCATCTCTCACTCACAGAGTCCGTCCCCCCCCCCGCACCACTCACATTCGTAATTTACCAGCATTCTATTTTTAAGAAATAGACACAAACCCGGGCAATGATCTGAAACAAACATCATCAGCCCTTTGGACTGCTCAGCACAGCATGTTCTCCTTCCCCCTCCCCCCGTCTCTCTCTCTCTCTCTCTCTCTCACACACACACACACACACACGTTGTCTTCAATGAAAGTGCCACTGAATGCAGCAGGGCTTATTTTTTGAAGGATCATTAGGGATGCTTGCTATTAATTACCCATTAGATGGGCTGCTTCAACACCTGGAAAGAGACTGACGAGAAATCCATATCGCCTTCTGAAATAAATTTATTTCTGCTTATATACCGCCCCATATCACTTCAAGTAGTCTCTGGGCGGTTTAATAGTATGCAGGGTATACATCTCACCCACCCACCCCAGAAGGAAGGAAGGCTGAGTCATCCATGAGCCTGCTACCTGGCAATTTCTGTTTGGCCAAGGTTCCTATATGTTGCCCAAAGTGGCCTGCACAAACCTACAGTTTTTTTTTCAGTTGAGAAGCAAATCATGAGCACACAAAGATTGGCTAACAGGTCAAAAAGGCGTAACCATCAGATGCCTATCATTTTAAAAAGTGTATGCAAACAAAAAGAATTAGTCATCCTACTTTGAGCAATTCGCTCAGATTGTGCAAAAAGAATAATAGAATCATAAACCACCCAGAGTAGCCATGTAGCTAGATGGAGCGGTATATAAATTTAATAAATAAATAAATAAATAAATAAATAAATAAATAAATAAATAAAT
>JAHTLZ010000379.1:59595487-59611054 GCA_023846285.1 Phrynocephalus versicolor | reverse complement strand
AATAAATAAATAAATAAATAAATAAATAAATAAATAAATAAATAAATAAATAAAGTTCGAAGAGACCTCAACGACCATCCAGTCTAACCCCCTGCCATGCAGGAACCCCATCACAGTATTTCCGACAGATGGCCATCCAGCCTCTTAAAAACCTCCAAACTACTTATGATTCCTCTGGAAAAATGAAAATGATTTGCTGATAAACAGCCTTTCCATGCAAAGATTTTGCTCTTTCTTCCACAGTGAGGCAGAACACTCATAAGAACATAAGAACATAAGAAGAGCCATGATGGATCAGGCCAAAGGCCCATCTAGTCCAGCTTCCTGTATATCACAGTGGCCCGACCAAATGCCTCTGGGAGCACACGAGACTAGATATCTGTCTCCTGTTATCACTCCCCTGCATCTGGTCGTTGAAGTACCCTGGAGATTACACAGCTCCCTCATGGTTTGTAACCTGTAATGGACTTTTACTCCAGGAATCTGTCCAATCTCCTTTGGGAGGCAACCAGGCCAGATGCCATCACCACATCCTTTGGCAGGGAGTTCCACAGAGTAACAACACGCTGGGTGAAAAAAAAAATTATTTTGTCTGTTCTTACTCTCCCAACCCTCAGTTTGAGTGGATGTCCCCTAGTTCTGGTAATTTGTGAGAGGGAGAAGAACGTCCCTCTACCCACTTTAATCATGCCCTGCATTACTTTGTTTGTACGTCTCAATCATATCCCCTCTCAGGCACCTTTTTCTCAGACTAAAGAGCCCACTGCCACACACTGGGTAGACACCTTCATTGAGCTGTCCACCAACACACCAAGATCTCTTTCGTCACGGATAGCTCAGAGCCCATGAGCTGATAGATAAAGTTTGGATTTTTTTTTTTGTGTCCCAATATGCATTACTTTACATTTTGCTACATTGAAACACATTTGCCATTTCGCAGTCCATTCCACCACTTTGGAGAGATCCTTCTGGAGCTCTTGACAATCTTCTCTGGTTTTTACCAGCCGGAAAAGTTTCATGTCATCCGCACTGGTGCCTAAGTTTTCCTGTTGCTGTTAATAGTTTGAAGTGGGGCTGAGAAATCCTGCAACCGGAGCCCACCACGTTGTGGAATGAGTTTTCTTCGTGGGAAATCAAGACGGGCAAGGATGTGACTTTTAAAACCCACAAACCTTCCTGTCCTTCTTTCTGCCCACCGATAGTAGAACACACTATACTGGATGGCTTAAAATTTCAGATTTTAAAAGAACAAAATATTTCAGATTAAAAGAACAACGTATAAGTGGGCTTTTGCACTTTCCCTTGAGTTGCCTAAATCATGACCTTTCAGATTGTGGCTTCTCTTGGTGAATAATTTAGGTTACCTCTGTGCAGGAGAGAGTAGCCACTTAGAACATAAAATTGTCTGTGATGATTTATGTGTGTAGATGTCATTAGGAATGATTTGTGCCACTAGCAGTTGAGAGGGCAAAACTGTGATGAAATGACCCATGTTGCCTGCTGAATCTATTGCCCAAGAGTTACACCATGTAAAGACAGTAATGTAAAGACTCATTATTCTGCAGCAAAAAAAAACAACCCTTGGCCATTGATCTATTGTTCATCTGAACTAAAGTAAACCCATTCACTGAAACAGACTTACTTAAGCACTGATTTATCACTCAGTTAACTGAATCAATCTACTCTGTACTTTACACTAGCAATAGGTCTATGAGATCTATGATGCCACCAAGTTCTAACAAATCCTTAGAAGATTTCAGGAAGCTATTGCTAATGGAGTCATAAGAAGTGGTGTTTAGTTTGTTTTTATAATATATTACCAAAGTTCTTCTGTTTTAATAAATGTGGGGATATAGAAAATGATAGGTGTGTCTGCCCAAATCAGGGGCTTTGATAGAATTAGAGAGTTGGAAGAGACCTGAAAGGCAATCCCATCACAGGACTCCCGACAGATGGCCATCCTGGTTCTGCTTAAAAACCTCCAAAGAAGGAGACTCTACCAGCCTCTGTGGCAGCATATTCCACTGCTGAACAGCTCTAACTGTCAGGAAGTTATTCCTAATGTTCAAATGGAATCTCTTTTCCTGTAGTTTGAGACCATTGCCCTGCATCCTAGTCTCTGAAGCTATGGAAAACAACCCAGTCCCTTCTTCAATGTGACATCCTTTCAAATATTTAAACATAGCTATCATATCTCATTCTCAGCCTTCTTTTTGTAAGGCTAAACATTCCCAGCTCCCTAAGCCACTCCTTGTAAGACATTTCTTCCAGACCCTCAATAATCTTGGTCGCCCTCCTCTGGACCTGTTCAAGATTGTCAACATCCTTTTTAAATTGAGGCGCACAGAACTGGACACAGTACTCTAGGTGGGGTCTGTCCAGAGCAGAATAGAGTGGTACTATCACTTCCCTTGATCTTCTAGACACTATGCTTCTGTTGATGCAACCAAGAATCAAGTTGGCTTTCTTGGGTTAGGGTTAGGGTTAGGGTTAGGGTTAGGGTTAGGGTTAGGGTTAGGGTTAGGGTTAGGATTAGGATGGGGTCTGTCCAGAGCAGAATAGAGTGGTACTATCACTTCCCTTGATCTTCTAGACACTATACTTCTGTTGATGCAACCAAGAATCATGTTGGCTTTCTTGGCCACCACATCACACATTACCTATCAAATGTCTTGGGTTTAAATTCATGTGCAGTCAAATATTCTAGTTTTGAAGTTGGTTGCTACCTTTTTTCTCTGTAAGGCTCTTCATCTCTAAGATCAGTAGGGCAGTCAGGGACTACACAACACGTTTCTTACTGTAAAAAGATCTATCTACTGAATTTAAATTTGTTTCGATGCAGGAGAACTTTATTTTGGTTCACTTGAAGAAATTACCAAAAATCCCCATTGATTTTTTCATACACAGAATGGAGAAAAATAAACTTTTGTTTGAAAGTCTCAGACACAAGGTAAAGAGAAATAGACAGATGTACCTATCTCTACTATTTCTCTCTTCTTAACGTTCTTGGACAGACTCACATTTCTTCATTATGAGACGTTGGAGTAAATTTTCTTGACTGTGTTCCCAAGTTCCTTCCCAACACCTTCTATTGGTGAGGTGTTACTGCTACACAATGTCCAAAATCCTACTGGTGTTTGTGGAGGGATGAGGTAAGTTGCTGCAGCTAATTGTGGCTAACTGACAAGGTGACAAGGCACATGCATCTCTCATCAATTAGCCACAATAAGCTTGATCAACTCATGACATCCCTCCACAAGCACTAGTAGGGTTTTGACCTCTCTATGATATTTATGAAGGTTTTATTACCTTGCAGTAGTTAAGCCAACTCTCACTTCTTCATGGTTTGCAGACTCGACATTCTTCTAGACAAGACAGATGTTTCTATCATGCTAGTTCTATAACAACTTTCTTCTCCTGACCAATAACAAATAGGAGCCATCCCGAAAGGCAATGGGCCACAATGAGAACCATTTGTTCTTTGTCCTCCTACAAGCTGTGCTTCGGCATTTCTGAATTCCTGCCGAATTCTCTCCCTTTGGCCCCACCTGGCTTGTATCTCTCTTCCTCTCTTCCTCTCGAAACTCGGTCCAGGAACTCATATCCAAACAAATACTTCCCATATTAAATCATTTGTCTGTGTCAATTGATTCAATATTGAAACATGACTTGTAGCTGCTTGTATCTAAATGGAATCTAAATTGTTATTACGGTTCCATAGTGACGGCTCTCCTTGAACATTTCCCCTTCCATTTCATCCTGCCAGCTCTGTTCTTCCTTAATTACCCTCCATGTGCAGAGTAACAGGTATAATTTTGCAAGGGTAAAGAAATTATCCTCAAATCTGCTTTTAACAAAACACACACACACACACACACACACAATTCTGCTGTGTTTATGCATTCGCCTCCCAATTGCTCCTGGGAGCAGATAGCAGCCGACTGGTTAATAAGAGGTTGATCGTGTTTGCTTCTGATCAGAGGCCAAGAAGAACATTAAGAAGGAAATGCATCATTATACACTAACCAAAGGCTCGCACAAGTTCCTGTGGCTGATAAGGAAAAGCCCAACAGCTGTTTCAAACCTGCTGCTTTATCTCACTCTATTGCTGCCACACAAACTGCATTTGCACATTATATTTTTAAAGTTAAGCTGTATTTTTAATTAAAAAAAAAGGTTAACACTTTATTTATACAAAATTTCAAGCTCTGACATACACCTGGAGTCCCGGGGGGCGCCCCCGTTTTGAAACTTCCTTAGAATGCCTATATGAGAAAGCATTGCTCAGGAACGACACTGTTTTGGACTAGGGTGGTTGGAGGATTTGGAGAAACAGTAACGTTTTCCAACCCCTGTCGGAAAAAAATAAACACAGTACTATGGGAATTTGTATAAAGGAAAATTTGCTTAACATAATTTCATTTGGAACAAATTAATTCCTTTATACAAGGTACTACTGTATTCTCAGAAGATGAAACCAGGAGCTGTCCCGTGGACTGGGGAAAAAGTGCACGTATGCCTTGGCGCCCTCTTCAGGCACCGAAGGGAATAGGGACATGCAACATGGGCCCTTGTGAGTGGCTGGTAGTATGAAGCTTCAAGATTGGATAAGCTTGGTATAAACAGCAGGAGCCTAGCCGTGATGAATCATTTGTTTCAGGGATCGGAGCTGAACAAACGTGCCAGAAGCCAGAATTTGAGCTGCTGGCAAGGCCAAAACATTGGTTCCTAACCTGATGGGGAACTGTGAGGGTTCCCTACAGTGACATGTTTAAAAACATTATATTATATTATATTATATTATATTATATTATATTATATTATATTATATTATATTATATTATATTATATTATTAAGAGCTGCCTAGATGCCCTAAGCACATCCGATCTTGCTTGATTTCAGAAACTAAGCAGGGTCGGCCCTGGTTAGTACTTGGATGGGCAACCACCAGGGAATACCAGGTGCTGTAGGCACCTGGAGTAGGAACTGTCAAGCCACGCCAGTACTCCTGCCAAGAAAATTCCATAGACATGGAGTCCATGTTCCAGCCCGCATGGCCTGGCCCAAAGCATCTGGCCTGCTTCGGCATGGCAGCACCCTCCTTGTCAGCAGCTCAGAGGGCAGGAAGCAGGGTTACAGCATTTCCCTCTTTGCCACCACCTTCCTCCTCCTCCTCCTCCTCCACTGTTTCCAAGGGACCGGTGTTGCTGTAAGCGTTATAACACCTGTGCCAGGGAGGAGAATAACCCAAGTGTGGTGGAGCATTGGCCTCCTCCATCTCTATTAATCCCCCTTTTTTGTTGCTTTACCTGTGGCCTCCTGGAGAGCTTCTCTGCTCTGGCTTGCCCACAAGGAGGGCAGCCTCAACACACCACCAGACATCTACCTTGAGAACATAAGAAGAGCCATGCTGGATCAGGCCAATGGCCCATCTAGTCCAGCTTCCTGTATCTCACAGTGGCCCCACCAGATGCCTCTGGAAGCACACAAGACTAGATATCTGTCTCCTGATACCACTCCCCTGCATCTGGCCCTTGAAGTACCCCGGTTTTAAGCCTGGATATTACACATCTCCCTCATGGTTTGTAACCTGTGATGGACTTTTCCTCCAGGAATCTGTCCAATCCCCTTTTGAAGGCATCCAAGCCAGATGCCATCACCGGATCCTGTGGCAGGGAGTTCCACAGACTAACAACGCGCTGGGTGAAAAAAAGTTTTTTTGTCTGTTCTTACTCTCCCAACCCTCAGTTTGAGTGGATGTCCCTTGGTTCTGGTATTTTGTGAGAGGGAGAAGAGCTTCCCTCTATCTACTTTCCTCATGCCCTGCATTATTTTTGTACGTCTCAATCATATCCCCCCTCAGGGGCCTTTTTTCCAGACTAAACAGGCCCAAATGTTTTAGCCTTTCCTCATAAGGGAGGTGCCCCAGCCCAGTAATCATTTTAGGACCCGGTCCCACGTCCCTTTAAAAGCAGTTTAAATTCCTAAATAAATCGTGCCCAAAAATGCCGTCCCCACGGCCACAGGGCTTTTTGAAAAAAAGAAAAAAAAGAAAACCCGGTAATGCCCCTTTAAGTGAGGTTTCTTTGACTTACCGGAGAGGTAGGGTATTTTCTGCCTCGCTTAAAAATCCACCTTTTACTGAGGCAGAGGTCATGGGACCACACAGATGACCCAGGTTTCTTTCTTTCTTTTTTCTGAGAGCACCGACCGGCTGACCGGCGCTGCTTTTTAAAATTCCCCGGCAAGGTTCAGAGAAACAGGAAGCTCCTTTGTGTGTCCTTTGATTAATTTCCCCCAGAAAGTGGTCCCGTTTTTTAAAAGTGCTACCGCCACCTGCGGGCCAAGGGGACTGAACTGCACTTCAAAGTAAATAAAAAAACAGATTTGTATGTGGGAAATCCTGACCCACATAATAAATCATGTGACGGGATGAAGAGGAAAAGCCGGACCTTCAGAAGATCAGGATCAAAACCAGGTGAGACCACAGCCTTAGTTACTCTCTTCTGCAGCTTTTCCAGTTCCACTATGTCTTTCTTGAGATCCGGTGACCAGAATTGTACACAATACTCCAGGTGGGAGTAAGCTCCCACCTTAAGCTCCTCACTTAGCAACCAATTCACTTAATAACCTAGTGGTAGGAACAGAACGCCATTATTCAAGGAGGAGTGCCCATGTTCTCCCTCTCAGCCCCGTGGCACTGTGGTTAAATGCCTACACTGCAGGTAAAGCTGTGCTCACAACCAGGGGTTCAATCCCAGGTAGCCGGTTCAGGGTTGACTCAGCCTTCCATCCTTCCGAGGTTGGTAAAATGAGTACCCAGGTTGCTGAGGGGGGTGCAATGTGTGGAATCTTGAAGCTTCATACTACCAGCCACTCACAAGTAGAGATGGGCATGAAATGAACTTTTTTCGTTTCCGTTATTTGTTATTCGTTTCGTTATTTGAAATTATTATCTACCAGGGGGTTACGGTCCTTAAAATGTTTGTTTTTGTCTTTCTCCCATCATGATGAATTTTTTCCCTTTAAGGATGACACAAAATGGATTCCAGCCACAAGATGGATGCAAGCCATGTGATGGGATCATGTAAATTCTTGGACAATTTCAACTAATAGCATGCCCAGGTTGCAGACTGGGTAGGTGTGGCAGCCACAGAGGGCATAAAAAGCTTTGGCAGCCCCCGTCCTCCTTGCAGTCTGCGGTGGGAGTTAGGGCGGGATTGCTATCTCTGCGACTTGTTACTTTAGGCCAGCCAGGCAGGTGTGTGGCTTTGTGTTCCTGCTGGCTGCAGCCTGGCTCTTAGGGGAGAGAAAGAAGAGATTTCTCTTGCAGCCTCCCTGTGTGTGTGCGTACCTCTCAGTGAGTACCCTCCCCTGCCCCGCAGTGCAGTCACTCTGCGGCTGCCTTACGCCCTGGGCAACGCCCGCCGCTGTCTTTGCAGCCTCCCTGCGTACCTAGTCTATACTGTGTCTCTGCCAGCATCATTTTTTTAGTGTTTTCCCTCTGGTCTGGGGCATTGGGGGACACCCATGCACGGAAATGCTTTTAAAATCACACAAAAAGTGGGTAAATGAATAAACAAATAAATGAAAATGTTTTTTTTCAAAAATTCACAAAAAACAAAAATGCACCGAAACGGACCCCTCAACGAAAAACGAAAAACCGAAATGCCATTTTTTCTATTTGTGCCCATATCTAGTCATGACTAATGGGGTGTGGGGGTGTGTGCTGAGAATATAACATTGGTAGATAAAACACTTCCTAGCACAGTTCTTCTGCGTCGGAGTAGAGAAGGAAAGGTGAGGCAGCTCTTTAGTGTGGTGGACATTGCAGGGCAAATGTGTTTTTAGGCTGGATTGCAGGGAGAACAGTGCTCAAGAGCTTAGTGCCCTAGTTAGCTTGATGGCTGCCCCATGCCCCCCCCTCCCGGAACGATAGTGAGAAATACTTGCACGAGGAGATCAAGGGTGCACAAGGAGATGTCGAGCCTGGATAAGTGGGGAGAGTGAAGATTTTGGCAGAAAATAGATCCAGGCATAAGTCTGGATCTGACCCATTGCAATTAGGAATCAAAACAATTACCATATTTTTTGCTCTATAAGTCGCACTCCCCCCCACCGCCAAAGTAAGGGGAAATGTCTGTGCATCTCATAGAGCTAATTCAGCTAGGTGGCCGCTGCTGCCAGGAGGCTCCAAGGCAGCCGCTGCGGGGGCCTGGCAGAGGTGGGTGGCGTGCTACCGTTCGGGAAAGCAAGGATCAAAGGGCTGGATTTGAGATCCTTGTTTGCCCAAAGGGTAGCACCCAATTTGCTTGAAAACACCCGCCTGCACCATTCAAAGAGAGGTGTTTTAAAACGATCCTGCCTAAGCAGCAAGGATCCTTTTAAAACGCCACCCTTTCCGGAGATGGGTGTTTTAAAAGGATCCTTGCTGCTCTGACCCCTAGCTCTGGAAGCGTCTGGCGGCCGCTGCAGAGACCTCTGGACTGACACAGTATGTATGTGTGAATATTTTTTTTCACACATACATACCTCTAAACATTGGGTGTGTCTCATGGTCTGGTGCGCCTTATGGAGCGAAAAATACGGTATATGCTGTATATCCTGCTGATGGCACGTAAGCAAAGCAAAGCAAAGCGAGCAACCAGAAAGCAAAATTTGACATTGTTTTAGCTTCTGCACGGCTGCCAAGCCTGGATTGCGTTTCCATCTTTCTAGTTTGAGGAAATCTGTCTGGGAAATCAATGTTGCAGCAACGGTTAGGTACATTCAACTGCGGCAGAACGGCAAGTGTGAACTCCTGGCTCGGAAACGGATGGGCCATCTTCCCAGTTCTATATTTCAGTTTGCATTATGGCAGAAGAGCTAACCTGCCACTTTGAGTCCCTTTCCCGTTCAGAGCATCCGGCACTCCCTCGGAGCCGTCCACCCTGCGGCATGACAGCCGGCACTTGGCCACGGCTATTAATTGTGACTCGTGGCCATCGAACCCTTGCCTGTAATTATGAAAAATGCTCTCAGCACCAGGGAAGTGGCAGGTTCGTTAGCTAACTCTCGGGCTGTTCAGAAACAATGACTTTCCCAGACAGGTTGCTCTCAAGATTTGAGAATATAAAGTCAGTGTGAACGGGGGGAGGGTAGCCTGATTTCACAGCCAACCACCCACAACGTACAGTTGTTCCCCACGGTGCCTTTGCCTTGGCTTCACGGCTAGTTAAGGGCGAGCTGGGTTAAACGAGCAACCCATTAATCTTGGCCTTGCCAAGGCTCAAGCTGTGGGACACACACACACACACACACACGTGCACACACCATGGATGATTTATTGCCGCCCTGGGTCTGTGCTCTTCAGCTCTTCCTTGCTTTCTTCTCAAAGCAGCTGCCAGAGTTTGCCCAAGTCCAGTAAGCCAAAGGGTGCACTTGAGAAGGCTTTTAACACAGCACCTCACCAAAGGCTGCTGAGAAAATTGCACAGTCAGGGGATAAGAGGGCAGGTCCTCTTCTGGACTGAGAACTGTTTGAGATCCAGGAAACAAAGAGTAGGTGCCAATGGGCAGTTTTCACAATGGAGAGAGGGGAAAAGCGGTGTGCCCCAGGGATCTGTCCTGGGACCGGTGCTTTTCAATCTGTCCATCAATGACCTGGAAACAGGGATAAGCAGTGAGGTGGCCAAGTTTGCGGATGAACTGAAACTTTTCTGGGTGCTAAAAACCAGAGAAGATTGTAAAGAGCTCCAGAAGGATCTCTCCAAACTGGGGGAATGGGCTGCAAAATGGCAAATGTGTTTGAAACCACTCCTGTATTCCTGCCAAGGAAACTCCATGGACATGGAGTCACGAAGAGTCAGTCACAACTATAATAACACAACACACACATGCATGGAAAAATACTGTAATTAGGCTTAATTAAAGGCAAATAAAAACAAAGAGATTTTAGTTGAAGCAGTTATCTTTGTGGCTAGCTGGGGCAGGAGTGGTCTCCAGAAAAACAACCAAAAGAACCCATCTCAAGACTGGACCAGCGGGACAAATCCCCATTTCCTCACACTCTTTGGCAGTTACTTCACGTCCTTCTTTGTTCCATGACTAGTTTTGTACCATGATAGCATTGGTCACAATCATGTGGTCGTCCCCCCCGTTTCAGTGTTCCCATGCTCGTGACAAGTGTTACCTTGCGGTCTTGTTCTGTGACGATTCGAACACTGAATTTGTCTAGCTTCCTTTTTCCTTGGGGGGGGGGGATAAAAAATCTTTTTCAATATTTCACTTCTGAAAAGTCAAAATAAAAAACACCCGGACACAGTTTTCTGAGAGAAAGGAATATTTTATTGCGTGACAGTCGTTACTACATGGTGTCTTGTCTCGGAACAGAAAGCGGGAACAAAGGGTGACAAGGGAAAACCCTACTGCAGCACCGGGTACAGGACTGTCGTGCTTAACACCCATTCCGGGGGCGTGGTCAAGACAAATTTCAGTAGTTGCATGATGGACATGAAGTAACATTTTTTGTACCGCTCCTAAGCGCAACACTAACAGAGACAAAACGGACACAAAGTAACCGCCTTAGTTAGAATGAAGGCATCTTCACACAGCCTATCCCAAATGGTGTTTCTCCAATAAATATAAGCCTTCTTAATTTCCAACAAAAAGTGTAGGATTCCTTTACGAAGGATGAAGTGGAAAGGAAATCATTTTCAGGTCTCCAAGGATGGAAATCCACAAGTTACTCTTGGTCCTTTATCATTACATATGTAGTCTCCAACCTACAAGCTGTCAACTTTTTAAAGTGGTGCTGCTGATTTGTGTGCAGTTAGGTAATTTGCCTCACTAAGCATAAGCACTAGAATCAGATGTCCATACGCTAGTCGCAAGCAGCATTGGAGTGTGTGCGTGCGAGTCCCTTATTCTTTTAAGATGACTCTATGGGACAATAGAGAATAAATATGAATAAATTTAATATTAACTGCGTGAGATAATGGGCCGTATATCCATGCAGCCGTGTGGAGATTTTTTAAAAATATAAAGAGAGTAAATGGAAATCTTTATCACTATAGACTGCTGAATATTAATAGTTATTGTTTGAGCTGCTGTAGCATGGAAAAGTCAATTATAACCGAAGTGTAAAAATCTTCTGAATTATAGATAAACGAGGACTGGAAAAAAAAGAGAGAGAGAAATCTTCCCAGCACAATGAAAAAAGAGAAAGAGAAAGAAAGAACGGAGAGAGGGAAAAACTCCTTTGATAGAAAGAAGAAAGAAACCCCGATAAGAATGTTTAAACAGCAAGTGACTGTCCAAAACAGATGGAATGTTCGTTACCATTACTCAAACTCTGAGCTATATGAAACGTTAAATAGAAGCCTAATAAAGTCTTCCTTCAGCTCTTTATTTTCTACCAAGTTTCAGAGGCAACAAGCAGGATGAGAGCGTCCAACTCAAGCAGTTCCTAGGAGGCAGAAGGCCCTTGATGGGTGTATAGTGTATACATTTATACATCCATCAAGTTGTCACTGAAATGGCTCTGGATTACAGCAGTGACACATACAGTATTTTTGCTATCCAGAGCACCTTGTAGTGTGTGGTGTGTCCCCACCCCTTTTTCATCACTACCAATGAAAAGTCTCAGGAAACTTCAACAGGTCCAAAATGCAACAGTCAGACTGCTGACAGGGGCGGGGTACAGAGATCACATTACACCCCTATTAAAACAGCTCCACTGGCTGCCAATCAGCTATTGAGCACAATTCAAGGTGCTGACCTTGACCTACAAAGCATGGTATGATCTGGGTCTTAGCTATCTCAAAGATCAAATCTCACAGTATGAACCGACTTGGGTGTTAAAGTCCTCAGGAGAGGCCTTTCTCTCCATCTCGCCACCCTCACAGGTACGTCTCGTGGGAACCCATGAAAGGGCCTTTTTGACTGCTGTGTCCAGACTCTAGAACTCCCTCCCAGTAGAGGCCAGAACTGCCCCATCTCTGTTGTCCTTCTGGAAACAGGCAAAGACTTTTCACTTCAGGCAAGCTTTCCCTGAATGATGGACTACCAATTACGTGTCTTTTATATGAATCTATAGGTTCACATAGCCTTTGTGTTTATAACTGCTTATAACATTGTAGCATTAATGTAATATTGTCTATCTATAATGTTGATGTCCCTCAATTCCTTGTTCTCAAATACTTGCATATGTCTTACTTGTACTGGCCTATATATTATCCCTCATTACTGTAAGGCGGGATAAACATACTTTAAAATAAATGAATTAATCACTAGGTCAAAAGTAGCCCACCGGCCATCAATAAAAAAAAGTGAGGGGATAAGTTCTCCGCCCCTCCCTCCACCATCCCAAGGACGACCACTGCCCAGAAAAGTTCTGGGTCTGCCAGTCCACTGTCTCAGATGAGCTGGGCAGTTCAAAGGCCGTGGTGCATTGAAATCTGTTCCATCCATAGCAGATTAATTGGTTTTCAGTGCATTCCTATGGGAAACTGCTGCTCTACTTACAAAAGTTTTTTTCTTCTGAGCATGTGCTCGGAACAGATAAAATTCGTAAGTAGAGGTTTTAGTGTAGCAGCCCTCAGGCACTTTGGGCTGGATAAAGTAGACCTTGGCCTGTTCAAAGTTGAACAGCCCTGCACTAGGTATTCAAGAACCACTGTCACACCTGCACTCTAGCAAGCCACCCATTGTGGAAGCATCTTTGCCAATGGTCTGGGCTGGTCCTGCAAGAGAGTAGCAGCTACTTCAGACTCTTGAGAAGGAGTGTCACAGAAAGGGAGTGTGTTTTTAGAGATACAATTTTATTACTGCCTTCATCTGGTCTCCTCAAGCTGTTCTCCGATTTTACTGCCTCACCTTTAAATACAACTTAGTTGGCCAGGTGATTCGATGTGGTTTGAATTGGACTGAATGGGTATGGGTATGGTGGACAGCACGAATCCTAGTAAACTCCACCCTGTATCTGGAAGAGACCTTATGTGCGATCCTAAGTAGTTCACCCTGCTGAACATTGACCAAATATAGACCGGAAGTTGAGTCATAGCAACTGGACTTATTTTCTTGTGAGATCGAAGTGTTTTGCTACTCATCCAAGTAGCTTCACCAGTCTGAGGGAGGTTGGTGTGAAGCTTCCAGTTTATAGTTCACCTTCATTTCATCTCACCCTGGTCTGAATAGGCTAATAAAGTGGACAGTAGCCTGAATAGACTCATTAGAGGTACAATGGCCTGGGGTGTATGAAAGTCCCACCTATGCCACTCTTCCCAACATCCATTAAGTTTGGGTTGTTAGCAGTGGCCTTCCAGGTGGAGGTGTGAAGCGTTTCTGATTTGTCTAGGGATAGATGAAAGGGCCTCAAGGTAAGTGGGAGACAGACTGTGCCTAAATCCCCCACCCCTGTCGAGAGAGGGATTTTATTTTGTTACGTGAAGTGCCATCAAGTTGGATCCCACTTACGATTACCTTCATAGGCTTTTCAAGGGATTTAAGATATTTAAGGAGTTATTTCATCAGTACCACCCTCCAGTGAGTTTCCGTGACCCAGTAGGTAATTGAACCCAGGTTTCATGAGCCCTATGCTGTCACTGGTACAGTACATCGACCTTCTTAGCTTCAGTAACACAACCACACCAGGTGCCTTCAGGCCAGCCATGTCCTACTGCGGTGATGTTTGTTTCTATAAGTCAGCATTCTTTGCTTCTCCTCCTAAGGCAGAGATGTGGGGGAAGATTGTCTTGGGTTCCCAGAAGAAAGGAAGGAGTTAGATATCCTTCCTTTCTTCTGGGAACCACATGGCTGCATTGATGTGTTGCCTCCACATTTATATGCTCACAGCACCCTTGGGAGGTGATTAAGTCTGAGCAGGGTTTTGAACCCAGGTGTCTCCAGTTCTCAACTGTCACTCAGACCACTATACATGGCTCTTTTCCTCCTTTTTTTTTAAAGCTCTTTGAGACAAAGGATGACAACAGTGAGAAGGTGCCAGATGGCCGTCCAACAAAGGCGGTCTCAGTAAAGTATTCTGCGCATCTTAATTTGATGTGTAGGTTTTTTTTCCGGGCAGTCATGTGGTGTTTGATGCGCAGTTAGTGTCCTGTCGACAGGGTAGTATTTTACTGCTCTGTGCCTGTCTCTACTTGCTTACTGCACATCTTTTCCCTTTTTTCTGGGTTGATTTTCTAAGCCAGACCTACAGGAAGTGGCAGGAAATGGGGTACGAAGCTAATTACTGCGTATTTTCTGGGGCTGCACCTCGCTAGAGTAGCAAAGAACTGCGCATCTTTAAGGGAAGTTTTTTAAACCAACCCCTAGTGGTGATTTAAAAACTTCGGTGAAAAGTGCGCTTCCAGGGGCGTGGTCGGTCGGGGCACCAAATTACTTCCCTTCGTGGTTAGGACGCGATCTTTTACTGTGCAGTTCGCCGCAGAAAAAAATGCGCAGAAAATGCTGGTGAGACCATGGCCAAAGACTGCAGAAGAGGTGACATCCTGCCCACCTTGCCTCTGGAATCAAACAAAGAGGAGTGGCAAGAACATCTACAACCATCATACTGGCTAAGGATGATAGGTATTTGAGTTCAACACATCCAGGAGGCAGCAGGCTTAGAAAGGCTAGTACATATTAATACAGCTTGAGAGATTCTCAAGCCAAGTTCGTAAAAGAGTGACTCATTTTCTGTCAGGAATGATAGTAAATCACATACATGCTATATCAGATCTCAAACCTAATATGACCTTGTTACAGATACTCCATTATGGTCTCATCTCTCTCCCCCCACCGCCCCCCCACATGCACTTATTCACCCACAGTTGTTAAACAGACTTAGACATCTGAGATTTACTGAGGTCTTCATGTGGAGATGGGGGCCCCCAAATAAGAAACTCATAACAATTGAATCACTTGCATTACAGATGCTTCTTCAACCCAATTAGGATAATTAGACATGCATAAATCGCAGTTGGATTGTCAATAGATATAAAACGGCTGTGGCTCCTCACAGGAATAGACCCTTCCACTTTAGATGGAGTCAGGCCCCAAATCCGTAACCCTTTGAGGCGGCAAGTATGGAAAACTTTCACCCAAGCGCTGAAAGTTCAAGACTTGATTGCTATCTTCACAGCTCTAAGAAAATAAAGTGTGACCTCTGTAATGTGCATTAATGCTTCTTAAGTCAATGTTATTCTTAGATCCATGCCTGATCAATTTAATATCTTTCAGAGATTTTTCCCTGAAAATTCTCTCTCCCAGACATGAAATGTCAGGGGCCTCTACCATCATTAAATTAATTGCATGGCATGCAGCCACACCGTGATTGTTTTTCTTTTAAAAAAGAAGAATAATTCTAGGCACGAAGAGAGGAATTTCCAAAGGTACCACAGCATATGGAGAGGGAAGATTCAACTACTGTATTATTTTCCAAGTTACTATCCTGTATTGCAATTAATAGTGTGAGGAGGGGACTCCCTTGATGCTGGTACCATCAAGGAAAGAGTCATTATAAGTTAGAATTGACTTGACAGCATATTATTATTATTATTATTATTATTATTATTATTATTATTATTATTA
>JAHTLZ010000379.1:59538423-59571960 GCA_023846285.1 Phrynocephalus versicolor | reverse complement strand
CCCACACTCCCGCACTCTGATTCTATTGCTTCTGTCTGCTGTGAGGGGAGGGACAAAAAAATGCAGGCTTACCTCCGCCTGCCGTGGGCAGCAGCTAGTTGTAGTAGGACAGGCAGCCCGTTAAGGATTCCTGTCTGTTAAAAGGGGGGGGGACAACAAAAACAAACAGAAGGTGGAGGAGAGCCAGGCGTTCACAGCTTTAAAATCTGCATTGGAAAAATTCTTACTTCCTCGAGACCAGGTGCTTGTAAAATGCGCTGAGGTACGCTTAAGTGGGCGTGGCCGTACTTTATTTTTTAAAAAGGTCCACTGCTGGTGGGAAAACAATTTTGTGCTCCGCATCTGTGAGCATTTTGCAGCAGATTTTAGGGGTCGTGTGAAATCAGCCCAGTCGTTAAACTGCTGTACTGCAGCCCAAACTGTGCTCATGAGTCACAACCTGGGGTTCAATCCCAGGTAGCTGTCTCAAGGTTTGCTCAGCTTTCCAACCTTCTGAGGTTGGTAAAATGAGTACCCAGCTCACTGGGGGAGTGGGTGGGCAATGTCTAGCCTGCATAATTAAATTGTCAACTGCCCAGAGAGTGCTTTAATCTCTTTGGGGTGGTATAGAAGCAACACACTTTGCTTTTTGCTTTGCTTTACTTTGAACTCCATACCTGGCAATCAGAGGGTGATATTCCCACATTCCCTCACCAGGAACCTTCAGCAAGTATAGCCGCTCTGAGTTCTGATGGCCCCTTTGCTAAGCATCAGTCCCCACTCAGACCAAATCCTGCCGCTGTCTCTAGAAGTCAATGCTGACCCTTTGCACCACTTCACAGTAAGCTTGAAAGAAAGAAACTGTTTTGGTCAGTGAGAGATGAGACTTCATTCTTCCAAAACTTAACATTAAAACAGAAGCTCCGCGTCTTGTTTTAATTAGCCAATGCTCTCTCTCTCTCTCTCTCTCTCTCTCTCTCTCTTTTTTTTTTTTTTTTGCCTATTTGAATACCACGGAGCTGTGTGCACCTAATATTGCTTCTCTCTCTCTCTCTCTCTCTCTCTCTCTCTCTCTCGGAAGGGCATTACTCTTAAATACTATAATCATCAGCACTTCAAACCTCTAAATATCTTAAGCACAGGCTAGCCATTGTTTTAGCTTTGGCAGCATAAGGAGAAAGCTGGCATTTTAGCAGATGAATTGGTATGCATTTTTTGAATATATGCTTCCGGCTAGGGTACAAACAGGTGCCTTTGAATAATAAGACAACTAATGTGCATAATGAAAACATACACACATATTAAAGAGGCAGAGCTGGTATAGTCATATTCGCGTGAAGGGTAGAAATCTTTACCTAGTTCATCCTTGCATGCCAAACAAGAAAAATGTGTGGGTTTTTTTCCTTAGCAAGGAGAGGGTACAATTTTTGTTCTTCATTTTGGTCCTTGGGAGAATTTCTGCATTGACAAGAAAATTCTTGAGGGGGGGGGCAAAATTTAAACTTGTGATTTCTATGAATTCTTGTTGTGTGGATTTTTTAAAAAAAGAAAATAGAAGCATCAAATGGGTTGGTCATAACTTTGGGAGAAAGATGCCTCATAAAGAAGTTGAACCCAGGTCTTTTTAGTGTTACACTCTGTCTTTATGACCACACTGGCTCAAAGAACACGTAGAAGTGGCTTCAACGCAGGTATACAAGCACATGTTCATACAAGAGATTCTACCCATTTCCATGGCCTGATGCTGGAACAGAGAGTTTGAAATATTGGAATGTTCCAACCTTGCATGCTGCATTTAGCAGGTTTGGCTTGGAGGGACCTTTCTATGATGGGGTGTAGAGATGGGCACGTTTGGTTCGGTTTGGTTCATTTTTGACAATTCTTTTCAAAAAAAAATCATTTTGTTGGTTCATTAATTCGTTATTCATTTTTACTCGCTTTTTCCCCAGTGCCCACTGCGCGGCCCCTGGGGCCCAGTCGAAGCTGGGGGGTGCCTACGAACGGGCGTAGGAGGAATAAAGAGGTGGAGCAGCGTCGGAGCCGTGCAACACTGGCCGCCTAAGTGCGGCCTCCTTATCTCCCCTCCCGATCCGCCCCACGCTAACAGGCCGCGGGAGGGAGGTGCAAGGGGGCGGCTTTGAAGCCGTGCTGCTCTGGCTGCCTAAGCACGGCCTCCTTATCTCTCTTTCCGATCGGCCCCGCGATAACGGATCACGGGAAGGATGTGCAAGGGGCGGCTTCGAAGCCGAGCTGCCCTGGCCGCCTAAATGCGGCCTGCTTCTTATCTCTCCTCCCGGGGCTGGCCTGAGGTTCGAGCCCACTGCATCCCTCGATGGCACCAACAAGGTGTGTGCTCCCTCCGTGCAGCTCAGCGCGAAGGGACCTCCAGACCAGCACCAGGTAGGAGACATCTCTGCCCTCCCATTAACGAAACAAACCGAACCGAACCAATTTTTCTCGGTTCGTTTTGTTTTGTGTTAAAATTGCTCCTAGGGTCGTTATTCATTTCGTTACATAACAAAACGAATAACAAATAGCAAAACAAAAAAATATTTTGTGCCCATCTCTAATGGGGTGACTGTAAATCTGTACAGTATGAACCAATGGTTCCCTCCTGCCCTTGTATTCAAAGACATTCCCAGTCATGTTTGTCAGTTTGCAATTTGATCTGTTCTATCGTAAGCAGTGAAATATTTTATGCTTTTTCCATCTCAGAATAAATTATTGAGACTATAGACATGAGAAAAGGGGTGGTCTACCCTGGGGAAACTTGAAACTATTCTGCTCTGTGAATCCCTTTGTGTCTGCTACATATCCAGGAGAATTTAATCAGCATTCAAAATTATGAAACATTTACCACCGCCTTGCAAGTGACTAGGGCAGGATTCACTACAGTTCCTTTGCTCCATGTACCTCCAGAGGAGTATAAATGTAGAGTAACTTGGTTAGGATGTTTCCTCTCCTTCCATCCTCTTCACCCCAATTCCCCACTCCTGTGCTTTTAAAGACCATCTGAGGCCCAAGGGTTATTGAAGAAAGGGAGGCTTGTAGAGCTGATTAAATCTATTACAGTATATGTTAAAGACAATGCATACCATCCTCAGATATTGTTATATTTATTATCTTCTCCATAAACTTTGTTATCATTTTTATATTATTCATATGAGTCTGTCCCAATTCATGAGGCAATGAGTTTAAAAGGTGGCAGCATTATTAAGTGAATAAAAGGTGGCAGCAGTACCATTTCCATCACAGAATTCAGTGTGTAAAAGGGAGGTGTCGTCACAATTTAGTGGCACAGCAGTGGGATGTCGAAATAAACCTGGTTGTGCCTCAGAAAACTCAGTCTCTGAAAGGAGTGACGTCACAGGAAGTCCAACTCTTTCTGGCAAGTGCATCCATAGCATTGCTCAAAGATAGAGTCTAGCTTGGTTGAAGTCAACGGTAGCCATGATTTCCAGCTCTTTGGTTTGACAGGCACAGCTGTGGCCTTGCCACCAGATGCTAGCCAAACACCTGTGGAGACTTGGCCTGGTCCATCTTTCCCACCTGACCTGGAGGAAAGCAGTGTACCAGCCACCCCTTCACCAATAAGGACCCCACTTGGCAAGAGGTTGGGTGGGGAGGGAGTTCTTAGAAGAAATGCCATAAATCCTTCTGCTGCCCTTGAGCTGATAAGGCTTGGTGTTGCTGTTTCCCCAGTAATACATTTTTCTAGTCTCTTGGGGAGGGGGGGGGTAACCGTGACTACCTGATTCTCATCTAGCAGTTTTGTGGGGGCTGGATCAGGAATCTCAGGGATTAGCCAGCTCAACTCTTTGAAAGAACAGGAGAAAAGTAAAAGAAATGCAATGTTAAAGGCAAAGCAAAAAAAAAAAGTGTTCTGCTTATATACCACCCCATACCTCTTCAAGTAGTCTCTGGGCGGTTTACAGTTGTTGTTTTAATTACAGTAGGCAGGCTACACATTGCCCCCACCCCAACCCCAGCAAGCTGGGTACTCATTTTACCTGACCTTGGAAGGATGGAAGGCTGAGTGAACCTTGAGCCAGCTACCTGGGATTGAACCCCAGGTTGTGAGCACAGTTTTAGCTGCAGTACAGGCATTTAACCACTCAGTCACGGGGCAATGTTAATTCTATTCTCCACTCTCATCCTTGCCCTAAAGCAAAAAGCAAAGTGTTCTGCTTATATACCGTCCCATACAATTTCAAGTATTCTATAGGCAGTTTACAGTTTAATTATGCAGGCTACACTCCTCCGCCCCCAGCAAGCTGGGTACTCATTTTACCGACCTCGAAAGGATGGAAGGCTGAGTGAACCATGAGCCTGCTACCGGGGATTGAACCTCAGGTCGTGAGCACAGTTTTACCTACAGTACAGGCATTTAACCACTGCACCACAAGGCTCAAGTCCTTTTCCATCTCAGGTTTCAAAGCTGAGGATAACTGTCAGAAGAAGAAGGAGGCAGTCAGCCCTCGTTCTGCATAAACATAGTTAAACACACAGGGAATCTGCCACAGAGTTTTTGATTCTTTTTTATTTGAATACATCTAGCTGAACCGAACAGAATAGCTTCAATTTCCCCACAGTAGCCCACCCTTTTTGTCATTAAGTTGCACTTAAGGTCTCGATAATTCACTCAGCAATGCTAACAGAAGAAAGAATAAAAACCATTTCCTTTACTTACAGCTAAACAGATAAATGTAAACAGATGTATGGAAGTGAGAGCTGGACTATAAAGAAGGCCGATCGCCGCAGAATCAATGCCTTTGAGCTGTGGTGCTGGAGGAGAGTCTTGAGAGTCCCCTGGACTGCAAGGAGACCAAATCCATCCATCCTGAAAGAAATGTTCACTGGAAGGAGAGATTTTGAAGCAGAGGCTCCAGTACTTTGGCCACCTGATGAGGAGAGAGGACTCCTTGGAAAAGTCCCTGATGTTGGGAAAGATGGAAGGCAAAAGGAAAAGAGGACAACAGATAATGAGATGGTTGGAAGGTGTCATCGATGCAACCAACATGGATTTGACAAAACTCCGGGAGGCAGTGGAAGATAGGAAGGCCTGGTGAGCTCTGGTCCATGGGGTCATGAAGAGTTGGATACGACTGAACGACTGCACAACAATAACAACAACAACAAAACAGATAAGACAGCAAACTGACAAACTTGACTGCTTTCAGCAACAGACTTCCAAGGACAACTGTTTTCAACAGACTCGGGAGAGGGGGGAAAAGCACTGCGAAGAGAGGCAGAGCTCTATATGAACTCAGAGGCAGGGAAGGAATGATGAGAGAGATTGATGGTCAACCCTTGCCCACAAAGGCCCCTCCCAGTTAACCCTTCTCCAGGCAACTTGCAAGAACGGAAAACCCCCAACAGATTCAACTGCGAGGCTTTGAAGAGTTGAGCACTCAAAGCCTACAATTGGCACTCTTAAGGGTTTTGGTCTTCTCCCATATATGAAGCTTTTAATCTGAAGTTCTTTCCCCGCCAAATATGTAGAAATTTGAGAAGCCTGGCTAAAGTTCTTATCAAAACTGCCTTAAATCGTAACAAAATTCTCACCCATGGTGATAACCGTAGATCTTTCGCCAGTTTTTATTTGCACAGTTCAGCACTTCTCCTTGTGTGGCCAAGGCAGTGGAGGAGTCGGTGTAGAAAGGGTGGGGTGGGGCGGAATTCTCTCCTCTTCAAAGATGAAGAATCTCACGCAAGAATAGCAATACCAGCAGGGATCTTCTCCACAGCTTTCTCTCAAAAGGAAATATCGACAAAACAGAGCTGTTACCAGAGGCAGACTGGCTAAAGAGACTTATTGTATTTTTATTGTAAGTGGCATTATTCTTACGATGATAGAAGAAAAATAGTCGTTATTTATGGCGGGCATAAAAGACATGGCAACGGTCAATCTCCTGAGCATCTTGGCTTTTAAAAAAAACTCAAAAACCTCCTGGTGTGCCATGTTGACATATTGGCCGCCCCATGAAAAAGCTCAAAATTATTCTCCTTGGAACTCTGGGGATGCCGTGATTTTAAAGAGAAAATTCTCCATCTTATTATTTCCTTGCAATGCATCCACATTCACTAATCATGGAGGAGAGGTAAGGAGGGGATCAGTGAAGCCGCATCGTTTAACTACCAGACCTTCAGGTGGTTTCCATTGCTAATCTCTGGAAAATTCAGAAACTGCCTCAAAGTGGGTTAGATTCCTGGCCAATTGAGCCCAGTATTGCTACCTCTGATTGGCAGCTGCTTGCCAACTGCCAAGCTTTCAGGCAGCTGTTCCTGAAGGAATGAATAGAGAGTAGGCTGATTAAATTTGCAGATGATACCAAATTGGGTGGGGTTACAAATTCCCTAGAGGGTAGGGTGCAAATCCCAAAGGACAATGACAGATTAGAGACCTAGGCCAAAGCTAATAGAATGGGGTTCAACAAAGGGAAATGTAGGGTGTTGCATCTAGGTAAAAAGAATGAATTGCACAGATATAGGATGGGAAACACCTGGCTGAAAAATAGTATCTGTGAAAGGAATCTGGGAGTCTTGGTGGACCACAAATTGAACATGAGTCAGTAGTGTGATGTGGCGGCCAGGAAAGCCAATGCGATTCTTGGTTGTATCAACAGAACCATAGTGTCTGGATCAAGAGAAGTGATAGTACCACTCTATTCTGCTCTGGTCAGACCCCACTTTGAGTAATGTGTCTAATTCTGCCCACCCCAATTTTAAAAAGATGTTGACAATCTTGAGCGGGTCCAGAGGATGGCGACCAAGATGATTGAGGGTCCAGAAGAAATGTCTTATGAGGAGCGGCTTAGGGAACTGGGAATGTTTAGTCTTTCAAAAAGAAGGCTGAGGGGGGATATGATAAACTATGTTTAAATATTTGAAAGGATGTCACATTGAAGAAAGAACAGGTTTGTTTTCCATGGCTTCAGAGACTAGGTCGCGGGGCAATGGTCTCAAACTACAGGAAAAGAGATTCAATTTAAACATTAGGAAGAATTTTGTGACAGGTAGAGCTGTTCAGCAGTGGAAGATGCTGCCATGGAGGGTGGCGGAGTCTCCTTCTTTGGAGGTTTTTAAGCAGAGTCTGGGTGGCCATCTGTCGGGAGCCCTGTGATGGAGGTTCCTGCATGGCACGGGGGTTGAAGTGGATGGCCCTTGAAGTCTCTTCCAACTCTATGATGCTCTGATTCTATGATTCTATGAGATGCCAGGGGAAGAAACTGGGAGATTCTGAATGCCTGGTTGGATAGTTCAGTGGTTTAGGAGAGGTTTACGAGAGGTTGGGTGTTTGATCCCTCACGGTGCCTCTGAGAAGTGGAGCTGACTTGTGTGGCCTTGGGCAAGCTGTACAAGTCCTGGACAAAAAGGGACCAGGAAACAATTTCTGTGCATTCTCTATCTAGAAAACGCTGGAAACGGTTGCCATCAATCGGAATAAATTCAACAGCACATTATTATTCATTTGTCTGGAGTGGCCAAAATGCACAGAGAAAGCAGAAAAGGCTAAGGCCTGAGACAAAGAGATATCCAGGGTCAACATAATGGCATACATTGAAGGGGAGCAAGAAGGTTCCCCCAGAGGAATGCAATTTTGCTTGCAGGGACATAGAAGGGGAGGAGAAAGTGGAGAAAACAAATACAGTGGACCCTCGTATAAGATGTGGTTTGTTTAACAGAAAATCTGCTTGAAGGAAAAAATTTCTGGGGGAAATTCCTTAACAGAATCCCCTATGGAGCGAATTGGTACAATTCGCCCCACAGGGAGAGTAAGAACAGACAAAAGAAATATATTTTGGTACAGTTGGTACAATTTGCCCCATAGGGAGAGTAAGAACAGACAAAAGAAAATATTTTTTTCACCCAGCACATTGTTACTCTGTGGAACTCCCTGCCACAGGAGGTGGTGATGGCATCTGCCCTGGATGCCTTCAAAAGGGGATTGGACAGATTCCTGGAGGCGAAGTCCATCACAGGTTCCAAACCATGATGGAGATGTGTAATCCCCAGGCTTAAAACCAGGGTACGTCATGGAACAGATGCAGGGGAGTGGTATCAGGAGACAGATATCTAGTCTTGTGTGCTTCCAGAGGCATCTGGTGGGGCCACTGTGAGATACAGGAAGCTGGACTAGATGGGCCGTTGGCCTGATCCAGCATGGCTCTTCTTATGTTCTTATGTTTAACAGAAAAACGGTCACAATTAGGGATTAATCTGTTTTCAATGCATTCCTATGGGAAATTTGTACAAAGGAAAAATTGCTGAACAGAATTTCATTTGGAACGAATTAATTTCTTTATAAAAGGTACCACTATATTTGTTTTGAAAATGTGGAAATGGACGGGGTGTTTGTGTGACTACTGGGTTAGTATAATGATACAGTGAAACATATAGATAAGGAAAAACTGTTTTCCCTATCGCACAACATTAGAACTAGGGGGCAGGCCATGAAACTTTTGGGTGCTAGATCTCAAACAAATAAGAGAAAGTTCTTTTTCACCCAGAGAGGATCACTGGTCAGTGGAACTCCCTGCCAGAAGAAGTCGTGACAGCTTTAAGAAAGGATTGGACAAGTTCATGGAGAACAAGGGTATCAATGGCCATCATTATGGATGCCTAAGGACAACCTCCGGGTTGGAGAGATAAGCAAGATATCTCTCAATGCCATTTGCAGGGAATCATAAGCAGGTGAAGACATCTGCTTGGGAATACCCTGAAGCAAATGGTGAGCCTCTGTGTGAGACAGAATGCTGGTCTGGATGGGCTGTGGCCTGTTCCAGCAAGGCTGTTCTTATATTCTTATATCAGAATATTGCAATACCATTATGTAGAATTTTCTTTTATAATACCACATCTTCAGGTTGAAGGCAGCAGGAAAAGAGGAAAACCAAATAAGAGATGAATTGACTTCCTAAAAGAAGCCATAGGCTTGAGTTGGCAAGAACTGAGCAGGGTTATTGAGGACAAGACATCTTGGAGATCACTCATTCGTACGGTTGCCATCAATGGGAGATGACCTGACGGAACAACAGAGCAACAACATTAGCTGTAACCTCCACCTTATCACCCTTATGAGCCAAATTAAACACAATGACAAGGAATTTTGCTCCACACTCACATCCTGGTAAACTCTGCAGTACATGCAATAGTCATGACTCTTTCAAGTAAAGAGAAATCAATTTTAGGGTAATAATAGTCAGTCTTGTAGAATGAAAACAGCTTCTGGAAATGCTAATTTATTTACTCCGAGAATCCTGTCAGTTTTCTTGGAAAGAGATGTCATAGACGTAGCAAGTAACAGTAATAGATAGACGGACAGACAGACAGGCAGATAGATGATAGATATGTATTACAGTTCTTTTTCTTTCGAGTGGCCATGAAGTAGGCAGCTTATTACTCTTCCCAGCTAGCCTTTGGTCATCTGTCACCCTTAATCCTTGAAGTAACTTGGTACATTTAAAACAGTTTGTGGTTTAAAAAATAAAGTTTGCCAGATCTTGCAAAAGTTACTTTCTAGACTATAGCTCCTTGGATCTCCTAGCCAGCAGCACGCTGGCTTTGTTAGCTGGGCCATTCTGGGAATTACAGTTGTCCCCTCCCCTTTCGCGGTTCATATACTGTGGTCCCTGTATATCACGGGTCTACAGTATGTGAAAAAAAGGCCCCCTGAGGTAAGGAGGAAAGGCCTTCCTAGGCCCGTCGGAGGCCCCAAAAGTGCTTCCCCGCAAACCGGAAGTGACTTCCGGTAAACCAGAATTGACCTCCAGATAACTAGAAAGCACTTTTGGGGCCTCTGGGGGAGTGGAAAGCCCCTTGCAGGTCCGTTTGGGGCAGTACCAGGCCTGGGGCAAGTACAAGAGCCCCCAGAGACCTGCCCAGTCCTGACCTGACCCAGCATCTGCATATTGCGGATTTTCAATTATTGCGGATCGGGTCGGGTCGGGTCCCTAACCCCTGCGATAGGTGGGGGGTTTACTGTACTGTATATTCTAAAAAGTAACTTGCCCAAACGCTCCTGCCATGGCTTGCGCCGCTGCTTCATGCTGCAAAGCACTGTGCTTTCAGCAGCTTGCAGAAATCTGAAGCCAAGGCCTACCACAGATGTTCACCGATGGCCGGCTGCTGCGTCGGCTCTGGAACAAATTCCCGTGGCTGACGCCAAGGAGCAGAGGGGCTATTTGGAGCCCCGATATAACATTCCTCTGCGAAACCACAATTGGACATGCTGTCATTCCCAGGGTGTCTGACTCAGGAAGGCAGGAGATCCAGGCACTGCTTTGGGTTTGGGTGCAATTTGTTACTTATGCACACACACAGCCCTCTTTTTTTTTTATGAGTAATGTTATGGCCAGCTTTGGTTTTATTACTTCTGTTTGAGGCCCATGAAGTCTCTGGTGTATATAAAGAGGGCTAGAAATCTTCATGGGTAAAATGTATACCATCAGTGCGGTCTCTGCTGCAGTTCGTGGTGGACTTTTTGCTGGCTGGGAAGTACAGTAGTTGTAATTAGGGATGGGCATGAAATGCCAAAATGGCGTTTCATTTTGTTCTTTGTCTCTCCCCCTTTTTGTTTTACTACAAATGAATGTTTTTTTTTTTAAAAAAATTGTTTTGTATTTTGTTTGTTTTGTTTTGCATTTTTTAATTTTTATGTTGTTTTTTTAAAATTCACGCGCCAACCAGCTGGCCTGCATTTTTTTATTTTTTTTTTTTACAGATGAGATGAAATGGTCACTTTTCCTTTAAAGCGAACCATTTCGTTTCCTCCCCTGGTGGGCGCGAGATAATAAAAATTAAAAATTATTTTAAAAGTGTCAACCCGGCCCGCGGGCCAGCTAGTTGGCATGTTTTTTAAAAATTATTTTATTTTATTTATTTATTCCTGCACCAACCAGCTGGCCCGCGGGCTTGGTCAGCATTTCTTTTTAACCCGTGGTGGCATTTTACAGAGGAAACACAACAGTTTGTTTTAATGGGGGAAATGACCGTTTCATTTCGTCTGTAACGAAATGCTGCTTCATTATTTTGTTTTGTTTTGTTTTGTTTTGTTATGTAACAAAACAACAAAACAGCATTTCATTTTTCATTTTGTGCCCATCCCTAGTTGTAATCCAAGAAGCATAGAATAATGAAGTCGGAAAGGGTCCTTCAAGGCCATCAAGTCTGTCTAACCGCCCGCTCAAGGAAGGAATCCAAATAAGAGAATATCTGCCAGGTGGCTATCCAATTTTCTCTTGAATGCCTCTAGTATTGGAGCACTCACCATCTCTGGAGGGAAATGGCTCCATTGCCGTACTCCTCTAAGAGTTAGGAAGTTTTTTCTGATAGTTGTATAATGTGACAAGATCAAGGGAAGTGACAGTACCACTCTCTTTTGCTCTGGTCAGACACCACCCGGAGTGCTGTGTCCAGTTCTGTGCACCTCAATTTAAAAAGGATGTCGACAACCTTGAATGGGTCCAGAGGCGGTCGACTAGGATGGCTAAAAGTCTGGAAGAAATGTCTTACAAGGAGTGGCTTAGGGAGCTGGGAACGTTTAGCTTTACAAAAAGAAGGCTGAGGGGGGATATGATAGCCATGTTTAAATATTTGAAAGGATGTCATATTGAAGAGGGGACAGGTTTGTTTTCCATGGCTTCAGAGACTAGGACGCGGGGCAATGGTTTCAAACTACAGGTACAGGAAAAGAGATTCCATTTGAACATTAGGAAGAACTTCATGACAGCTAGAGTTATTAGGCAGTGGAATATGCTGCCACAAAAGGTGGTGGAGTCTCCTTTTTTGGAGGTTTTTCAGCAGAGGCTGGATGGCCATCTGTCGGAAATATTGTGATAGAGTTCCTGCATGGCAGGGGTTGGACTGGATGTCCCTTGAAGTCTCTTCCAACTCTATGATTCTCTGATTGTATGGATCCCACTGAACATCTGTGCAGGCGTGGCACCAAATTAGGCCAAACTGCAGTTCGTGCCCATCTGAACAGTAATGCTAGTAACTTTAAAAAGTGATTTTAACTGGTAGGGGAAGCAGCTTGTGATTTCATAACCTGATAATATTGTGCTCATATTCCCCTTAAAACACATGTGCCAAAACCAATTAAGATAGCCTCCCAATTCCCTCAGCACTGCACACTGAGAGCTATAACACATACAGCTTTTGCCTGTAATATTTAGGCTCAAGTTACCATATTTCAGTCGACCAAATCTGGGTCCCCTCATTTTTATATTATGCAAATTAGGCAGTCTTGTTTGCATAATGCAGTAATAGATTTTTAATATATGCAAATTGAACATGCTAATTGTTCCATTGTTTGTAAAGTGCTATGTGTCCTCCTTGGCATCATTTATACAGTAAACAGTGCTCTGGAAAAAGGGAGAACCAAGTTAAAATAGTTTTAGTCCTAAAGCTTGTGTGCATGTGTGTGTGCATGTGTGTGTGTGTGTGTGTGTGTGTGTGTGGTGCATCATTAGAGTTGTGACCAACTCTTCGTGACTAGAGATGGGCATGACTTAGCGGTATTTTTGTTTTCGTTTTCATTTTTCGTTTCCATTACGTAACGAAACAAAAAACAAAAAACGGCTCAGAACTGGAACGAAAACGGAAACGAAACGACTAATTTCGAGCCAATTTTCATTTTTCGTTACTGGAAAAGCACATAATGGAGCTAAATGGGAAGAAACGAAAAAATTTTCATTTTCGTTTTCGTTTTCGTTTTTCGTTTTCGTTACATAACGAAACGAAAATGAAAAATTTTGAAATTAGCTCACAAAAACGGAAACGAGCCGAAACGGACCCCTAGCCGAAAACGAAAACGAAAACGAACAATTTTTCTGAGTCGTGCCCATCTCTATTCGTGACCCCATGTCCATGGAGTTTTCTTGGCAGGAATACTGGAGTGGTTTGCCAGTTCCTACTCCAAGCGCCTACAGCACCCTGTATTCCTTCGTGGTCTCCCACCCAGGTACTAACCAGGGCCGACCCTGCTTAGCTTCCGAAATCAGGTGAGATCGGATGCGCTTAAAGCTTATCCTTGTGTTAAACAGCACTTGGTAGCAGGTGTACCTTACAGGGTTTTATGCAATGGTCATAATGGAGACATGTAAAGCACTCACTTTTTGTTCCTAGTGTCTATTTATTAAGAAATAATTATCTCTTGCCATACACATGGGTCTCTGGTGCTATTGTGATGAGGTGCTTGTTTTACTATCAGTTTTCACCAGTTATATTGGTAAACCAGCACCACTACCAATCGATGAGAATAGCAGAGGACACCTCCACCCACCCAAGAAACACCTTGTTATCACCTGATTTGCAGAGAACAGGGCAGGGAAAAGTGAGAACATACCACAAAAATCAAACTGTTTCCTTCAGAGACACAGACTAAATGTTTTATTCAGAAAAGAAGGCAGGATTTACATAATGGAAGGCAAAATAAACACTGAAAGAAATTACCTAGGGTGGCAAGAGCTCTGCAAGGATTTGGAAACAGGCCTTCCAGTTCCACCGCCCTTTTGTGGTTCATATACTGTGGTCCCGCTATATCACGGGACCACAGTACAGTATATGAAAAAAGGCCCCCTGGGGTAAGAGGGGAAAGTCCTGTTTCAGGCCTCCCGTACTTACCCCAGGACTGGAGCTGCCCCAAACAGGCCTGTGAGGGCCTTCCTGGGCCTTCTGGAGGCCCAAAAAGGGCCACCCTGTGAACCAGAAGTGACTTCTGGATCGCTGAAAATCATTTCTGAGGCCTCCGAGAGCCTTTCTAGGCCTGTCGGAGGTCTCAGAAATGATTTCTGGTTTACCAGAAGTCACTTCTGGTTCGCAGGGAGGCCCTTTTGGGGCCTCCAGAAGGCCCGGGAAGGCTCTCACAGACCTGTTCGTGGTAGGGCCGGGCTTGGGGGTAAGTACAAGAGCCCTCAGTTAGGTCCCCCCAGGCCTGATTCAACCTGCATCCGCATATCACAGATTTTCAATTATTGCGGGTCAGGTCAGGTCCCTAACCCCCGCAAATCGCGATAGGTGGGGGATCACTGTACTGGGTACTAACAGACCAAACCCTATTGTCTGTTCCTTCCTGGCTCCCCATGCCAGTTTGCATGCTGGCTCCCTGGCGTTGGGACCCAGCACTGCAGCTGGTAACAACAAGAGCAGAAATCCCATGGTTCGTGCTATAAGGAGTTACACCATCCATCTTCAGTACTTTCACACCTCCAGCTCTTTCTTTCTCCATCCTGCTTCTGAGAAGAGAGAGAGAGAGAGAGAATATCCCAGCACTTTACCCAATTTGTTCAGTCCTGTACCTTCTGGCGCACCCACACCCACACATTTGGCCTTCAGCAGGCGAGTTCCCGCACTCTTGCCTGCTCCCGCTTGGAAAATGTAGTACGAGTGGGTGGCCCCCCCAACGTGGCCCCTTAACTCATCTCCTCCCATATTACTGTCAGATAATATTTTATTTCATCAGACGCACACTCTTATTGTTATTATTTATCTTTTCTAGAGCCCTGTGGGAACTCTGGGACTGCTATGGACAAGCAGACATGGTAATAACTGTGTAAATTATGGGCAGAAAATTCAGGGCTCTCCAACGTCCACACAAAAAAGAGAGAGAGAAGAGTTTCTTTGCTTCCTCTCAATGCTTATTCCAGATATTCCCCCACTCCTCAGCTCCCCGCCTTCCCCGTGTTTCCACATGTTCCACCAAAATCCATCGCCTTCCATCAATCCCATGCTGTTTCCCTCTCTGATCCTTTTTTATCAAAATGCCCCCAATAAACCCAGAGGTAGGAGGCTCTCGCCTTAAATCACATACTTTGGGGGAAATCGTTGAGACTTTTTCGAGGTAAATGCAACCCCCCAAAAAATTTATATGAGATAATTACCCCAAACCTGCCCTGTGAAAGATGCTGGATAAATACGTAAAGACAACTAAATCAACACTTCCCGGCAGCCACAAAACACAAAGGCGTGCAATCTGCAAAACCAAGGTGCTCCAGCGAGGTGGATTATAATTCAAGCTGAGCCTGATGAGACGTTAGACACAGACTCCTTGAGGGCAACAGTAAGCAGTTCAAACCCCTGACACAGGGAAATGCACAGCTGTTTTCAATGGTGCAAAAAACTATCATAGTGGAGTGGAGTAACAATTACTGGTTTCTCGTCGGCTTGGATAGAAGCCTCCCCCTCTGCTGTGCAGACTGTTTACCATTATTTTCCAAGGGATGCTTGGGACATCATAAGAAACCTAGTGAAAGATCGATGGATGTAAAACCTAACAGCAAGGGTCCTCCTGTTCCGTCTTCTCTCTTTTCTTGCCAAGCAGGGCATTCCTCTCCTCCTCTTCCTCCTCCTTCTCCTCCTCCTCCTCGGACCATGGGAAGCTGATCTATGCTTGAGGAGAGATAGGATGGCACTTTTCAAATACTTGAAAGACAGTCATACGAAGGAGGAGCAGGGTCTGTCCTTGGTCATCCCAGAATGTAGGACACACATGAATAGAGATGGGCACGACTCAGAAAAAAAGTTTCATTTTCGTTTTCGTTTTCGGCTAGGGTCTGAGTCGTTTCGTTTCCGTTTTCGTGGGCTAATTTCAAAATTTTTCGTTTTCGTTTCGTTACGTAATGAAAACGAAAAAACGAAAATGAAAACGAAAAATTTTTCGTTTCTCCCCATTTAGCTCAATTGAGTGCTTTTCCAGTAACGAAAAACGAAAATTGGCTCGAAATTAGTCGTTTCGTTTCCGTTTTCGGTCCAGGTTGGTGCCGATTTTCGTTTTTGTTTCGTTTCCGTAACGAAAACGAAAAACGAAAACGAAAACGAAAATACCGCTAAGTCGTGCCCATCTCTACACATGAACACTGCCCATAACACCCGATCATCTCAGGCAGGGCATTTGAGGGTGCCGTTGCTGAAGGAGGCCTGTAAATCTTTGACGAGAAATCGGGCTTTCTCAATGGCAGGACCTCGGCTCTGGAGCCAACTTCCTCCTGAGATTTGTCTGCCATCTTCCCTTCCGGTCTTTGTCTTTTAAGAAACATCTAAAGACGTGGATATTTAAAAGTCTTTCCCTGGATATTAATCTATTCTACTAATGATTTGCTATTACATATTTTTATTTTGTTTTTCGTCTGTGGCCTATCTTGCTCCTGTTCAATGTTTTTGATATATATTGTTTATTAAGTTATTATGTTTTTACTTATTTGTTGCTTATAAATTGTATTGTATTGTATTGTATTGTTTGAGGGTCAGATTTCTGTTCAGTTTTCTAAACTGCCCAGAGTAGCTATGTAGCTAGATGGAGAGGTATATACATTAAATAAATAAATAAATAAATAAATAAATAAATAAATAAATAAATAAATAAATAATATACAGTAGGCTCACGCAACAAGAAGCCAAATGTAGGCTGAATATCAGGGGGGAAACTCTTTACTGTTAGAGCAGTATGACAATAGAACCAGTGGCCTCAGGAGGTGAGGACTCTGTGTTGGATTGTATGGGACCCTCTGGAGACCAGCAACTCAGGGCAGCACAATTGGCCACGCCACAGTATGTGTACACAGAGGTAGACCAGGCTAAATCAATGGCCTTCCACACCCTTGAGCCGAAGAGTGCTCAGCCACAGCCTCCCAGCGACACCGTCACCTGCTCCCAAACACTTCTCACCCTCAGAGATCATTTCCGTGCAATATCTCTGTGGCAACACCCTGCCTCACCCACCTCCACGGGACTCTCAGGCTGGTGGAAGACAAGTTGGGAGAATAACGGCCAAGATTCTTTGCAGGTTTGTTTTTGGTTCAAATTCAAGTTGGGAGTGTCACATTGTACCATCATGAAGAGGGCTGCTGGGGCGCTCATTGCATCCTGCAGCATCCTAGTCCAGAATAAATGCATTCAACTATGAATACAATCAAAGGGCTCTATAACACATCATTTGAAATCCTGATCTAAGATTCAGATAAACCGTTTCCAAAAATCTCGTTAACACCCCTTCTAGTGAGCTTTCAAAGACCTACCTCTGGTGTTGGGTATTTTTTGCTCCAGTTAAAAATGCACATTTTCCCGGAGCCAGAAGTCCATGGGAGCGAATATGGTCCGGGTTTTCCGCCTTTTTTTTTCTTCTAGCGCCGACCAGCTGGCCCTGGGGCTGGTAGGTGCTTTTTTTGAAAAATATTATCCCCCCCCGCCCCGTGCCGATCAGCTGGCCTGCGGCACTTTTAAAAATCTATTTATTTATTTATTTATTTATTTCCTAGCACCGACCAGCTGGCCCTGGGTCTGGTCAGCACTTTTTAAATAATAATAATAATAATTTTTTATTCCCCACCACCACCATCACTAACACGGACCAGCTAGCCTCCGGGCTGTCAGCGCTTTTCTATTTTCTATTGTACGTGGGAATGGAGAAGCCACATCTTAAGTCACGTGACCAGGAAAGGAGAAAAGCCAGACTTTCACAATCACCAGATATTCCCCGTTGTGAGATAGCGGCCAAAGTGGCATCATGGTGTGCCGGCCCCAAATTTGCAGGATCACATCATTAAACGGCTCAAGTCCCTTGTGTTTCTCTTTCTTCCTCACCCTAGCATCTCCACCCGCCAAGTTCTGCTGCCATTGATTGATTGTTTATTTACAGTTATTAACCAAATACAAAAATTGTAATACAATAAAAATATAACATGATAAAACAATATAAAATGATATGATAAAACAGTATAAAATAATATGATAAAACAGTATAAAATATATTACTGGAAAATACAGAGCTTGTAAAAATGACAATTTATGGGTAAAACACTATATATAATTAGGAGAGCTCAAACCTCTATCAGTTATACATCTACGTTTGATCATAGCAGCGTAGCAAAACCTGGCAACACAATTTGTGATCTGAGGGGACCTATCTGAGAGGAGTAGCTTAGCGTAATAGTTGGTAGGTCTCCCAGGATGTTTGCAAATAATAGGATGTATAAGCTCCTTGCGTAGTTCTTGATAAAAGGAGCAGCATAAAAGAACATGGGTCACAGACTCAATTTGGCTATTATTGCAAGGACACAGCCTCTCTGGGTAAGGGATATTCTGCTGCCATTAGAGAAAAGACACAGGGGTGCGTACCTGGGCACTACAGGTGCAAACCAGCTTTGAGGGGGAATTCATTTAAATGGAACAACAGCTGGCAAAGGGGGGCTTGATCCTTTCCACCTCAGCTGCCAGCCCTCTCTCTTCAAGGGGACAAGGGGTTGCAACAGCTGCTTTCCATTGGAACCAAGAGACACAGAGAGAGAGAGACGAGTTCCCAAAGAATGTTATTTATTTCTCTAAAAACATTTCAATTCCATCGTTCAGATCAAAGCCCTCACAAGGCTGCTTACAAACAGATTTTTAAAAAAGAATACAATAGCATGATCTAAAACAGTACCAGTTAGTGCTAGCATAAAAAGTGGGGAGAAGGGAATCAGGATGAAAAGCTACCAAGGAAAAAAAACATTTGACAAAGATCACAGGTGAAGTGTTCAAAGGTGCAGAGCTAATTCTAAGGAACATATTCCTCTTATCCAAACAACCATTGTTAGAATCCAGGAGCAAGTAACGAGGGGGTCCAGGTTCTCATAGGCTTCTTAAATCTATTTTTGTGGCTCGCGGGCGCAGAAAATTGGCCTCCCAGGTCTGATGAAGTGGGTCGTGTTTTGTTGTGATGCAAAGGTATGGAAGATGTGCCACTTTAGGAATGGCCGGAGTCACGCGCTTGCCCGTCAGCCCTGATATTAGCCATATTTGCTGGAGGTTTTATGAGATTTGGAATCCAACAGCGTCTATAGGGCTACAGCTTTCCCATTGCTGGTATAAACAATTCAGTGGGACTACACCTTGCTAAGACTGCAACAAGAAGCATCATGTATAGATCAAGGGAAATGATAGTACCACTCTATTCTGCTCTGGTCAGACCCCACTTGGAGTATGGTGTCCAGTTCTGCGCACCTCAATTTAAAAATGACGTTGACAACCTCGAGCAGGCCCAGAGGAGGGCAACCAAGATGACTGAGGATCTGGAAGAAATGTCTTAAGAGGAGCGGCTTAGGGAGCTGGGAATGTTTTGCCTTACAAAAAGAAGGCTGAGGGGGGATATGATAGCTACGTTTAAATATTCGAAAGGCTGTCACATTGAAGAAGGGACTGGTTTATTTTCCATGGCTTTAGAGACTAGGACTCGGGGCAATGGTTTCAAACTACAGGAAAAGAGATTCCATTTGAACATTAGGAAGAACTTCATGATGGTTAGAGCTGTTCGGCAGTGGTATATGCTGCCACAGAAGGTGGTGAAGTCTGCTTCTTTGGAGGTTTTTAAGCAGAGGCTGGATGGATATCTGTCGGAGCACTGTGATGCGGGTTCCTGCATGGCAGGGGGTTGGACTAGATGGCCCTTGAGGTCTCTTCCAACTCTCTGATTCTATGATTCTAAGAAGCATGCCTGCCTTGGCTTTAAAGAAAGAGAGGAAGGGTCAGTAGATGCTAACAGCAATCCAATAATTATCTCAAGGTCTCAAAGAGACAACCATCACATTTAAGGCCAAACTATGCATTATGGATAGCACATCATCAAAAGAGAGACTTTTCTAAGGGCTGAAAGATTTTTGGTTTTCACAGCAGGAGCTTGTTTCGCTTTCTGTATTTTGCTCGTTAGCCTGTTTCATTTTGTGATTGGCCACTGGAAGATACAAGCAGGTTTCAATGGTTAAAACAATTACTTATGTACAAAGGTTTTTCAGAAACATGGATTAATGTCTTAATTATATACTATCTGTAACATATAATTTGACCTCTCATATTTATACAGTAATACTCTTTTTTGCAAATTAATTTAAATTCAGACTTTTGAACCCTAGCCTTCTTGTCCCCAGAAATGAAATCTGACATTGCACCTCCCCAGCCCTTCTCCCTCTGAAAGCAGCAGGAAAACAGGATGACCAAATATTAGATGGATTAACTCTGTCAAGGAAGCCCTGGTCTTGAATTTACAAGAGCTGAGCAGGACTGTTCAGAACAGGACATTCTAAAGATCCCTCATCCTTAGGGATGCAATAGGTTAGAAGTAACTTGATGGCACATAAACTCTCTCCCGTTAAATATGATAAAACGATCAGAATGAGGAAGTAGTCCTCATGAAGGACGTGAGAAATCTCATTCCCTAATCCTCCACATTTCTTTGATTCTTGCTGGCACTTCCTTCACAATCCTGTTTAGTGCTGGACTGTGAGATTGTCCGTGCTTTTATAAGTGTACACATATCTCAAAGTTCATATTTTGGAAATTTTTTTAAAAAATTGCCTTTCATGTCTTTGGGAACATTTTCCTAAAATATGTCTTGAGTGTGATCACACACAAGTCAAAACAACACAGGAAAAAGAACCTGCCTGAACTCTCTCTAGAAGGGGAGGGCAGAGACTAAACTGAAGCTACCATACTTTGGACATCTCGTGCAAAGACAAGAACTAAAAAAGAAAATTGTGCTATGAAAAGGGGAAGGCAGCCGTAAAAGAGCAACACCAAATATGTGAGATAGGTTAACTCAGTCAAGGAAACCATTGGTTCACAAGACCTTAGCGGGCTGTTAATGATGGAAGCTTTCTGGAGGTAGTTAATTCATAGGATCCCCATATGTCAGAAGCAATCTGAAGGCACACAATTGTTGTTTTTGTTTTTGTTTTTGTTTTTGTTTTTGTTTTTGTCATTGTCATCATCGCCGTTGTCGTCGTCGTCGTCGTCGTCGTCGTCGTCATCATCATCATCATCATCATCATCATGAGATATAGGACCCATTAACACTAACCTGTAAACACTGGCATTCTCCTGAGGTAAGAAAACAATTTACTGCAGTTCACGCCACACAAATAATAATCTCTCTGGATAAGGAGTTTTTTTAAAAAGTTTGGTAAATGTGAATTTCCTAGCCCGCCCCCCTTCCAATTTCCTTAAATAATTTATGTGACAGCACCCATTAAAAGCAGCATCCAGGTGTGATTGCCTAGCTAACGGTCTTACTAATTATCTGATGCAAATTGCGGCTTCGTGGAACCAGGACAATAGAGGCCCACGGGGAAGGGGGCTAATCGAAAATCTATCTCAAGTGCTGATATCACTTCTAGTGTCATCTCTGGTCCTGTTGCTGCCACTGATGATGATGGATGATGATGAGACTCAGGATGCTGATCGCTCAGGGTGATGTTACCACTCCCTTCCAAGCTGTTGTTGCTGCGGTGGCAGGTCCAAGTAATCGCTTCTTGTTGTTGCTCTCACATATGCACTTGAAGACAAGTATTTATTTTATATAAAAATGTGTAACCCACAGAGCCATCCAAAACCCTCTAATGCGCCCCTCACACAAAAACAGCAAAAAAGAAGAGAGGATGAACTGTTGCTCCTGAAGCCCTCCGGGTGTGGTGCTCCACCTATTAGGTGGAACACACACACACACACACACACACACACACACACACACACACACACACACACACACAGAGAGAGAGAGAGAGAGAGAGAGAGAGAGAGAGAGAGAGAAGGAAAAGAAGGGAGAAATAGATTGAAGTTGCCAATGATTTGCGAGGGGATTGATAGAGGAAATTCCTTGAAATTTCCTTGATTGATTGATTGATTGATTGATTAACTGACTGACTGAGTTATATACCACTCTATGGTGCTAGAGCAGTCTATGCGAGGTTTGTGACATAATTAAGAAATGTAAGTTTTGCTGCCCCCTCTCCCCTCATGAGCAGGCTACTCATTTGATCCAGCTCGGAACGATGAATCCAGCCATTGGGAATCTATTGGGATCGAACGTGGGTTGTGTGCAGAGCTGCCACAAGGCTCACGTCAGCACCTTGGAGAACTCCTTTAAAGTGCACATGAAAACCCAGAGTGGATTCACAGCATCCCCACAAAGGGAGCCACCAGGAGTCAGTATTGTCTCCCGATCCACACACTGCGGCCTAAGATAGTATGACAACAATTAGTTTGGCACCTCTGTGTAAACTAGCTAGGCTAGTGGTAACTCAGCCTCTAGATATCCAAGGGGTTTAATTTTCATTGATTATATTTACAGTATATCCCACCTTCCATCCAGTAAACTCAACACAGATTTCTTCCTCACTTCATCCCCATAACAACATGTCCCAGCCTGTGACATAAATCAGGCCGCGAGACAAATCAGCCCAAGGTCACCCATCATGTTTCATTGCTTGATCACAACCAGGACCTGATCTCCTGTATCCCAGTACACCACATTGACGGCTACACTGTGCTGGCTGTATCCAAGGCCAAGAGAGAAACAAATGGGTCAGGAATATTTGCCATTTTTAGTTTCAGTAAGAATTTTCCCAAATAACAATAATAATAATAAATGATATTGTCCAGATGTCGGGAATTTGAGATTCCAATCATGCCCGCACCCAGTTTCCAGTGAACAAGGAGTGAACATCTTGTTTTTAAGCTCCATCACACTTCTGGGAAGCTCCTGCAACCTTGCTTGCCAAAGAAGCAATATGGAACCAAAACTGGCAGGTTCATCAATCCATTTGAAAGGCTTTTGCATGTTCAGCTCTTCAAGTCTGCATTTCAGATTCTTGCATATTGAACTGCACCAATGATATTGAATTATGGTTATAACCTCTTTTTTCCCTGATCAGCTCTTCACCTTTAATTTTTCAGTAGGACATGAAGCATCACAGTCCCTGGGCTTCCAACAACTGTGTCTGTCAGATCTGGTCAATGCAAGGGAAGGACATTTTAATTTCTCATTCTTTTTGGAAGGGTGGGGTGGCGGGAATTGCCAACATTTGCAAGGATCTCCCTGTTTTTGGAGTGGGAAGCACTTGAGATTTAAGAAAACCAAAGGTAAGGGGAAAGGAAGGTGATGGATGCCATTATGACTATGACAGAATTAGGGAAGACATGACCAGACTACTTTAACATCCTAGCTCCCTCAAAGATAAAATCTCACAGTAGGAACCAACTTGGGTGTTAAGGTCATCTGGAGAGGACTTTCTCTCCATCCCGCCACCTTCACAAGTATGTCTCATGGGAACCCATGAAAGGGCCTTCTCGACTGCTGTGCCCAGACTCTGGAACTCCCTCCCACTAGAGGTCAGGACTGCCCCATCTCTGTTGTCCTTCCAGAAACAGGCAAAGACCTTTCTCTTCAGGCAAGCTTTCCCTGAATGATGGACTACCATTATGTGTCTTTTATATGAATCGATAGGTTCACATAGACTTTGGGTTTCTAACTACTTATAACCTTGCAGCTTTAATTGTAATGTTGTGGATTAATGCTGTAAGATGTCCCTCAATTCCTTGCTCTCAATACTTGAACATGTCTTAATTGTATTGGACTGTATATTATCCCTCATTACTTTAAGCCACCTTGGTGTCTTTTCCAAGGAGAAAGGTGGGGTGAAAATACTCTAAAATAAATAAATAAAATAAATAAACATCATGGCTGGCTAATAAAAGAGACCAGCCTCTGCAATCCAGACTTGAATTCCCAAGCATCAACTACAGTGGACCCATGTATAACAAGTGGTTTGTTTAACAGAAAATCCGCTTAAAGGAAAAAGTTTCTGGAGGGAGGGGGAAATCGCTTAACAGAATTGCCTGTGGGGCGAATCCGTACAACAGAAAAACGGTCGCAATTAGGGATTAATCCGTTTTCAGTGCATTCCTATGGGAAATTTGTACAAAGGAAAATTTGCTTAACAGAATTTCATTTGGAACGATTTATTTATTTATTTATTTATTTATTTATATGCCGCCCACTATCCAAAGGTCTCTGGGCGGCTTACAATAGAAGTGAACAATTAAAACAAAGGATTAAAATTACAATAAAAACAATAAAAACATTTAAATACAAATACAAAAATTAATTCCTTTATACAAGACACCATTGTATTTATAATTGGTACGAAAAAAGATGAAGCAGGGATTCTAAGGGCTGGACCAACCTCTATCCCACACATCGGCTGTGGTCCCCTTTGGAGGAAGATGAGAAAGTTAAAAGCTAGCCTTCTAGACAGCCATTTCTTGGTTGATTTTTCTCTCCAGTATTTCAGCCGTCTTTCTCCTTTGCAAAAGAATGCGGTCCATAGAAAAGGCATGGGTTTCCTCCCCCCTCCCCCCTTTTTTATCACTTGCAGGCTTCTGTATTAAATAGCTCCCATATGTAACATTTCAAGAGCTGTATCCCCACATCTGTGCGGAACGATCAGGCTATTCCCCCAGATACCAAGGGATCGGGGAGATGGATGCGTGGGGAAAGCAAGGGACCGAGAAGGCAGGAAACCTTGGGGTTTTTGTGTGGCTGGCGTGGCTGGAGTCTCACGGTATCCGACCTTAGGCAAGTCTCTCCTCGCACTTCATCAGACCCGTTTCCTTTAATTCCTTTACAAAGGGAAGGATATATATCTGCCTGAGGAGACGACAGATTGGGACTCAGTTTTCCTGGTTGGGATTTTGATTTATACGCTGACGCCAAACGTCTTGTTACAGCACAGGCTGGAGTCGGCAGCTACCAGTTCTTCCCACCAATGTGACAGGGCGATGCGGTTTCTAACGCCTGTTGCCCTCGTTTCCGGCTGCTAACGCACATTAAACAAGGCTTATATATATATAAAGTATGGGAAACGTGCTGCTTCCTAATGTTTCTCTCTCTCTTTCTCTCTCTCTCTCTCTGGCAGAATTATTTCCCTGCTTGCTTAAAAACAAAAGCAGTGTTCTGCTTATATACCACCCCATTCCACTTCAAGTAGTCTCTGGGTGGTTTACAGTTTTTAATTACAGTATACAGGCTACAAATTGCCCCCCCCCCCAACAAGCTGGGTACTCATTTTATAAACCTCGGAGGGATGGAAGGCTGAGTGAACCTTGAGCTGGCTACCTGTGATTGAACCCCAGGTTGTGAGCACAGTTTTACCTGCAGTACACACATATCTCAGAGTAATAATGGGCTCAAGTTACAGGAAGCCAAATTTAGGCTGAATATCAGGAAAACTGTTAGAACAGTACAAGAATGGAACTAATTGCCATAGGTGGTGGTGAGCGCTTCCATGCCTGAAGCATCCAAGAGAATATTAGACAGCCATCTGTCACTTGTGTTTTGATTTGGATTTCTGCATTGAACAAGGGGTTGGAATTGATGGCCTTCTACGCCCCTTCCAACTCCTTTATTCTGTGGTTCTCTAATGCCAACCACTCCTTCATCCTGGACCTTCATAGTGATATGCAAATTTCCCAGGCTTAAACAGTGTACAAAGCATAACACATTGTTGAAAATATTGCTCAGCAGCTTTCTACCACCCACAGCTTTTACAACAGTCAGATGGAGATGCTGATTAGCACAGCAGACATATGGGATTTTTTTTTGGGGGGGGGGAAGCATCTGTTGAAATAACACTTACACTTTTCCTTTTCTGCCACTCATAACACTTGCACCATCAGTGTTGATAAACATTTGGATTACCAACTGGTTCCAGATTGGTTTCTTGAAGCATAACAAAAATTAGTAGTCCTTTAAATGTTTCATGTACTGTGCTCCTAAAGTGAGACACTGGGGCTTGCCGATTGTAAGAGGTTAGCAGTGGTGTAAATCCACACAAGGGGGTGAGTCTACAATGCTTCTCCCAGCTCCTGCCAACCTAGAAGTGCAAAATCAGGTGAAACGCAAGCCAATAAAGAAGCACCACTTTGGTGCAACAGCAACGGCGTTCTGTACACTCGATTGTTTATTCATGACGGCCCCATGACCACAGAAATATGTCGATGGACAAACGCCGGCTCTTTGGCTGATGAACGAAGATCAGCATTCTAGAATCGGAAACAACTGGATTTAAATTGTCACGGGGAACCTTTGACTTTGCTATCTGAAGCAACGCGTGCTACAATATTGGTACAGTATATGGTTTTATTCTACATTCCTAGAGAAAAGCAAAGCCAAAAGAAAAAATAAAAAAATTCCAGTGGTACCTTGTATAAAGGAATTAACTCATTCCAAATGAAATTACGTTAAGCAAATTTTCCTTTATACAAATTTCCCATAGGAATGCATTGAAAACAGAGTAATCCCTATTCGTGACCCTTTTTATGTTGTACAGATTTGCCCCATAGACAATTCTGTTAAGCAAATATCCCCTATCTCCAGATTTTTTTATTTTGTACAGATTTTATGTCATACAAACCATTTGTTATACGAGGGTCCATTGTATTCTGCTTATATACAGCCCCATAATGCTCAAAGCAATCAGTTTCCTTATGCAGGCTACACATTGCCCCCCCCCAATCCAAAGTGAGCTGGGTACTCAATTTTACTTACCTCGGAAAGATAGAAGGCCGACTCAACCAAGAGGGGTTGAACTCCGGGTCGGACTGAGCACTGCAGGGCATGAGTCAAGTGGATAAAGGGAAGCTCTTCTCCCTCTCACAAAATTCCAGTACTAGGGGACATCCATTCAAAGTGAGGACAGGGAGAGTAAAAACAGACAAAAGAAAATATTTTTTCACCCAGCGCATTGTTAGTCTATGGAACTCCCTGCCACAGAATGTGGTGATGGCATCTGGCCTGGATGCCTTCAAAAGGGGATTGGACAGATTCCTGGAGGAAAAGTCCATCACAGGCTACAAACCATGATGCAGATGTGTAATCTCCAGGCTTAAAACCAGGGTACGTCAAGGGCCAGATGCAGGGGAGGGGTAGCAGGAGACAGAGATCTAGTCTCATGCGCTCCCAAACACATCTGGTGGGGCCACTGTGAGATAGAGGAAGCTGGACTAGATGGGCCTTTGGCCTGATCCAGCATGGTTCTTCTTATGTTCTTATGTTCTTATGAACACGAGAGAAGGCCTTGTCTGTGCTCTTGCAGAGAAACTGGTTCCCTTGGGTAATCAGCTTGGCCTCCTCCCTTTTATCTTTCCACTGATAGCTGAAGACCCACTGTTTCAAGTATATATTTGATAACGGAGTCCCTGAATGCCATATGTTAAATTAAGATTTAATTTTTGTTCTACCTCTTTTAGTTATTCAATGCATTTTAATTGGTTTTATAGTTTAATTATTTTTCGGTGTACTGTATATCTATGTTTTTAATTCTGTTATATTTAACACCGTGGGCTGCCTTGAATCCTCCTTATTGGGAGAAAGGTGGCTTATAAACAAGGCGAGCAAAGAAACAACAGTCTATTTTCACTGGGGATCTGTCCTTGTGTTCTGTTTTGATTGTTCATGAACTGCGTTACTTTGGTTATTTATTTATTTATTTATTTATTTATTTATTTATTTATTTATTTATTTATTTATTTATTATTACCCCGCCTTTCTCCTTGGAAAAGGACTCAAGGCAGTTTACAGTAATGAGGGATAATACACAGTCCAGTACAATTAAGACATGTTCAAGTATTTGAGAAAAAGGAATTAAGGGACATTTTACAGCATTAATAGACAACATTATATTAAAGCAAACGGTTATAAGTAGTCATAAACACAAAGTCTATGTGAACCCATAGATTCATATAAAATACAAATGGTAGTCCATCATTCAGGGAAAGGAAATGACAGTGAGCTTCTGAGGATGCATTGATAGGTGCTACATCTCAAACAAGAGAAAGTACTTTTTCACCCAGAGAGGATCACTGGTCTCTGGAACTCCCTGCCAGAAGAAGTGGTGACAGCTGTCATCCTTGACAGCTTTAAGAAAGGATTGGACACGTTCATGGAGAACAAGGGTATCCAATGGCTATCATTATAGATGCCTAAGGACAACCTCCAGGTTGGAGAGATAGGGAGGATATCTCTCAATACCATTTGCAAGGAATCATAAGCAGGTGAAGACATCTGTTTGGGAATACCCTGAAGCAAATGGTGAGCCACTATGTGAGACAGAATGCTGGACTGGATGGGCTGTTCTTAAGTTCTTGTGTTCTTATGTAATACTGGCATGGGCATCACAGTTTTTGATTCCAACTCCAAAACACAACCTTGTCCATCCTATAAATTTAGGGAAGAGCAAAGGGCAAGAAGAGGCTGTCAAACGTATTTGCTATTTCTCCTTATGAGTCGGTCCTTCTTGTTCCAGACAGATTTTCCTTCCTGATGGACAACCAAGTGATTATTTTTTTTAAAGCTGTTTGCTATATAAAAGACAAAGTGATTGGAAACTAATAGTTGGAAGTGATTGGCTTCTTAAAAATTAGAGGTCGGATTGATTTTTGTCTGGCCCGAAACCTGGAAGGGACCTTTTAAGATATCCGTTAGGAAACTGTGAGAAATTAACCACAAATTTACCAGAAACATGGTTAGCTAGCCAGCAAAACTGCAGTGCAGCACATATATTTTGCTGTTCCTTGAGGGTTCTCTTTCGTTCTTTGCCACTGAGACCACACACACACACACACACACACACACACACACACACACACACAGAGAGAGAGAGAGAGAGAGAGAGAGAGAGACCTTTTAACCTGCTGCAGCTGTGAGTGTTATAAGTACTTTGAAGGCGTCAAGTTAGGGTAAGCAATCTCTCTGATGACTTTCAGCTATCTCTTGGTTTCACTCTTCAGCATCAAGCACCCAAGCCCTCCTCTACACATAATATTAATTACTGAATCAACAAACTTCTGCTTCCGAGGGCAGGCAATCAAACAAGCTTTTTATTTCCAACTGGGCAGAGAACATCAGTGAAACTCAAACCGAGACTGAAAGGCAGAACAAAGGGAAACCCGACTGCTGGAGGTTAACCCTTGGCCACGGAGGAAATATTTAACTATTCATGGCCAAGTTACTACTGCATAATTGTTTTTTTTCTGCCCCCTTTAAGCAATCTTGGTAAGTGTGATCATGAAATATCTGCTTTCAGAGAGGGAAAATCTCAAAGAGATCCATCCTGTGAGAAGGCTGTTCTGTGTGAGGTTTTTACCGTGAGGTAAAAAATATTTTTTTACCCAGTGTGTTGTTAGTCTGTTGAACTCCCTGCCACAGGATGTGGCGATGGCACCTGGCCTGGATGCCTTCAAAAGGGGACTGGACAGATTCCTGAGGAAAAGTCAATCACAGGTTACAAACCATGATGGAGATGTGTAGTCTCCAGGCTTTAAACCGGGGTACTTCAAGGGCCAGATGCAGGGGGGGTGGTATCAGGAGACAGAGATCTAGTCTTGTGCGCTCCCAAACGCATCTGGTGGGGCCACTGTGAGATACAGGAACCTGGACTAGATGAGCCTTTGTCCTGATCCAGCATGGCTCTTCTTATGTTCTTATGTATTGAGTATTTGTGCTGATTTTAAAAAAAATTAAAGAAAAAAGTAAGTTAATATTTTAGAAAAATATTAAGTTAAAAAATTAATTATTCTTTTTTTCTCCTGCTCTTTAAACCATCTATTATTCTTTCAAGAGAAGCCAGCAGTGTTATTTTGATAATTATAAATGCAGTTCTCAATTCAGATCCTAGGGGAGTCAAATACAGATGTACAGGCAGTGCACCTATTTACTCTAACTATGGGGCTTATGAGAAAAAACTTTTTAAAAACCCTACTAGCCAGCATTCCTCGTGTATTCATGGTCCTCCCCTCATTAGATTTTGCTTCTCCCACCAGGGTGAATAAAAATCAGTAATTTAAAAAAAAAGAAATCAATTTATATCATGACTGAAATCGGCTGGACATCTCAAGTGGTTTAGGCATCTGGCTGTGGAGCCGAAGATTGGGAGTTTAATTCTTCACTACAGCTTGACACGTAGGATCCCTATGGTTTCTGATTTGTAAAGAAAAAATCAATCATGGTTTAAATTGTGATCTAAATCAATTTGGTTTAAGTTGAATCCTCCCTGCCTCCCACCTTTATGGATCTTTCTTTGCTGCTTTACACAGAGCTTAAAGCCAGATCTGTTGCTCACTCATTGAGGCCATGGTCACACCTGGGTTTCAATCCTGATCTTCTGAAGGTCCGGCTTTTACTCTTTGTCCCATCACGCGATTGAATAAGTGGGACAGGAGTTCCCACATCCAAAGCTGTTTTTTTTTTAAGTGCAGTTCAGCCCCCTTGGCCAGCAGGTGGCGCTAGCATTTAAAAACCGGACCACTTGGCTGGGGGAAAGGAAAACTTGTAGGATCTGATAGAGCTTCCTGTTTCTCTGAAGGTGAAAAGCAATTTAAAAAACATAGCCCATCGGCCCCAGGAACAGCTGGTCTGTGCTACGAAAAAAGAAAGAAAAAGAAACCCGAATCATCTACATGGTCCCACAGAGTCTGCCTCCTTAAAAGCTGGATTTTCAAAGCGAGGCAAAAAATTTCCCTACCTCTTTGGTGAGTCACAGAAACCTCGCTTCAAGGGGCATTACCGGGTTTTCTTTTTTCTTTTTTTTTTTCAAAAAGCCCGGTGGCTGTGGGGACTGCATTTTTAGACACGGCTTATCTGGTAATTTAAACTGCTTTTAAAGGGATGTGGGACTGGGGCGTGGTGCTTTTCCTAGTAAAGATATTCTGGAGTAAAGTGGAAGGCATGGCTTGCCAAAATATTTGGCAACATTGAGCATATCTTGGCAGACCTCCTGCCTCTCCTTCCCTCCTTCCTTTTTAAAGTAACAAAATAAATTGAAGTTGCTATATCAATGCAGACATCGTAGAATCATAGAGTTGGAAGAGACATCAAGGTTCATCCAGTCCAACCCCCTGCCATGCAGAAACCCCCATCACAGTGCCCCTAACATATGGCCATCCAGCCTTATTTAACAAGCTCAGCTTTGGACATCTCCAGTTCATCTATATACAGTATTTCAAAATTATACAGAAGAAAGCAGGCATATACTTTTAATTAAGGAAAGCCATGGATAAAATAGTGACACAAAAAAAAATTATTGCACAAAAGCTGATACTTTGTAAGATATCAGAAATCCTCTATAATTAGCGTACAGTATTTAACTGTTGACGTAACAACCATACACAGTAATTGGCAAATTCACATTAACAAATAAACCACAGTTCAGCTGCACAAACAGAAAGCATATTAAGTATCTATCCTACTTAATCACGCCAGCATTCGATTCCAACTAGCTGAAATTCATTTGAGATTTGTAGGAGAAGAAAATAAGGATAAATACAATCCAGAAATTAATCATTCACGGATGTGACCAATTCTATCCATATTTTAGTTAATCTGTCCCCAGACACCGGGCTTTCGCACATCTAGGCCCACCTATGTCAAAGCAGTCTCCCAGATGTTGAAAATTCACGCGTTAAAAGGGGGATACAATTGTTTTTACAAAGAACTGCAAAAACAACTAAATAAATGGACAACACTGGCGATGTTCCATTCCACTGTCCCCACCCCATATACAGGAGGCTACCCCCTACCATGCCATCATGCCACATATTCTGTTGCCATGGTATCTGCCAAATAGGCCCAGACCCAAAGCCCAGTAATCAATTGCATGTTTTATTCCCAAGGCGCTTCACATTTCTGGGAAGCTCCTTGCAACCACTCTTGCAAAAAGTTGTTGTTGTTGTTCAGTCGTTCAGTCGTGTCCGACTCTTCGTGACCCCATGGACCAGAGCTCGCCAGGCCTTCCTATCTTCCACTGCCTCCTGGAGTTTGGTCAAATCCATATTGGTTGCATTGATGACACTGTCCAACCATCTAATTCTCTGCCGTCCTCTTTTTCTTTTGCCTTCAAGCTTTCCCAACATCAGGGACTTTTCCAAGGACTCCTCTCTCCTCACGAGGTAGCCAAAGTACAGGAGCCTCAGCTGCAAAATCTGTCCTTCCACTGAACATTCGGGGTTGATTTCTTTTGCAAAAAGTAGCAATATACAAATGGTCATTAATTTTTTAAAAGTTTGTCATGTCTAGCGGGGGGGGGGTAGGTAGAGTAGAGACAGGAAGGATAATCAGAAATGCTTGAAAACATGTGGCCTGGAGGGAGGCACACAGTGCCTACTCTGGCATCATCTTGCCGCGATCTCAACATGGATTGATTCTATGCCACCTATCTGCTTTGACAGATTAGACTCAATGTCTCTTGGGCGTCTTTCCAGCTCTGCAACCAGCATTTCTCATACTTTGTCTACCATGCGTTGCAGTTTTATGCCTCCTTTCCATCAAAGGCCTGTCCGGATAGCTCAGTCAGTTGGGTTTTAGGCAGGTACCACACCCAATGAATATTTGGTATGAAATGTATATCCCATCACATATTATATTGGGCACCTCATTCTGCTGCTATATGTCTGAAGAAGTGGACATGTAGTCCACAAAACTATATGAAAGTTGGTCTTTAAGGTGCCACATGTTTTTTGTCTATTGTTTTGTTTTGTTTTTCTTTGATTTTACCAAGTATGTTAAATACCACCATCGCTGTGAAATGAGCTTGGATGCAAAAGGACAAAGAAGGCTGTCAATCCAGGATAAAAGTGAGATATTCCCTGTGGTTCTTCTCCGTCAAGAGGTAGGACCCAGTTTGGTTCTCGACCTGAAGCTCTCGAGCCATTGGGCTGCTATCCCATGGCCACTAAAAACCACTTCAACCTGCTTGAAGATGTGGTTAATAAAATTGTGTCCCCACAACCAGCAGACTTTGGGCCTTTTTACACGACCCCTAAGATCCGCTGGTCCCTTAAATTCGGACCAGAGACCTTGAGGGTTTGTCGCTCTCCCTGCGTTCCCACCCCCTCCGCACCTCCTTGTTCTGTCTGCGTGAGGGGAGGGAGAAAAAAAGGGAGAAAAGAATGCACTCTTACCTCGGGAGTGCCGGTGGAAATTGCTCCGCCCCCCCGTTACTTCCTGGTTCCTCTTAAAGGGGCGGGAGGCAAAAAACAACAACAACAAAAAGAAGCGAGGAGAGCCCAGCACTCTCCGCATCAAAATTTTTCACTCTCCCAGAGCAGGTACTTGAAAGGTTAGCTGGGTCGCACTTAGGTGGGCGGGGTCGCACTTAATTTTCTGTTAGCTCCGGAGCTGGTGGGGAAACATTTTTAAGCTCCGGAGCTGGGAGCCATTTGCAGCGGAGCTTAGGGGTCGTGTATAAACGCCGTTTAAAGGGGGAAAATGCGACCACACCCATTTAAGCGTGGCCCAGCAAGTTTTGGAGGTACCTGGTCTCGAGGTGGTACAAAGCTTGTCTCAGTTCTGATGTGGATTTTTAACTGGTACTTGCATCCCTGGGGACTTGGTAAACCAACATCAAAACCTTTTCATTCGGCTGCGTTGTGGTCCCCACTCATGGGGACACAAAAGATGTTCTTTAAACTGTGCCTGTGGGGACACAGGAACAGCATTTTCAACCACATGACCATTCCAGGGGGAAATCCGCATTATACTTTGATCTGGATTTTCTGGCCATGGGATACCAGCTATAATATGTAGGATTTTTCTCATCTGGAACAGAAGAGGGGGATGCCACCAAGGCAGACCAAGGTCAACCACTGCAAGGATATTTCACACCAGATTGAAAGTGAAAGGGCTGATATGCTTTTCAATCAGTAGCAGCAGCAAAGAAAGAAAGAAAGAAAGAAAGAAAGAAAGAAAGAAAGAAAGAA
>JAHTLZ010000379.1:59525253-59535859 GCA_023846285.1 Phrynocephalus versicolor | reverse complement strand
CTTTCTTTCTTTCTTTCTTTCTTTCTTTCTTTCTTTCTTTCTTTCTTGCTTGCTTGCTTGCTTGCTTGCTTGCTTTAATACAGCTACTGCAACTGTAGTCCTAAAAAGCAGCTTTCCCCTTGTTCCCTAGAACAGACCAGGAGGACTCTTGTCACCACTCTAGTACCCATCAGCTCTTGCCAGTCCCGCCAACAGGACTGCATATTCAACTAGTTCATGCATATTCAGAAGACCACACGTTCCCCAGTCCTGTTCTTCGCAGATGAGAATACCCCAAATATTTCTGGGCTTTTGCTGAGAAGGCAGAGTTGCATGGGAACATGTGTGGAACTGGATTGGAATTGGCTTGGCTGAATTTGAAGTATTTTGCAATTATTCTATGATGAAAAGATCAATATGAATCATCTTATTGATACATTGGTACACTAATTTATCCCTAGATCACCTCTACACAGGCAGAGAGGGAGAGAAAAGAATCAATATAAAACCAAAACAAAAATAATGAACTCCAACAAATGATGTTGTTTCCATGGTATGGGCGTATGCTTGTACGTATATAGAAAATTTTTGGAGAGCTGTCTCTTTTTCCCTACTACAGTGGAACCCTTCAAACACTCCCAGGGGCTGTGCGGCAGGGGAACCATACATGGAGAGCTGGACATAGGCAGGAGAATGTATCAAATGAAATGATGGCTGCAGGCATGGATTGAACCACATTAGATTGAAGGCCCAGTATGGACACTGGTGTTGAAACAACACAGAGTCTTTGCGTGTTGAGCTGAACCGAATGCAGTGGTAAAACAGAGAACCAAGCGGGTAGAAAGACAAAATTGTCACACCCTGAGTCAAATCATTGGCTCAGCTAACCTGGTATTTTCAAATCTGTCTGGGGATAGTGAATTTCTAGTCCATGGTAGATCTTCATGTTGCCCTGTCCAAGAACCACCCAGGCCTGGCTGTGCTTAGGAACATAAGAACTAGAGATGGGCACGACTTAGCGAAATTTCCGTTTCCGTTTTTGTTTTTCGTTTTCGTTACGCAACGAACCGAAAAACGAAAATTGGCTCCAAAATGGAACGAAAACGGAAATGAAACAACTAATTTTGAGCCAATTTTCATTTTTCGTTACGGCAAAAGCATTTAATGGCACTAAATGGGGAAAAATGAAAAATTTTTCGTTTTCGTTTTCGTTTTTCGTTTTCGTTACGAAACGAAACGAAAATGAAAAATTTTGAAAATTAGTTCACGAAAACGGAAACGAGCCGAAATGGACCCCTAAACAAAAAACGAAAAACCATTTTTCCTGAGTCGTGCCCATCTCTAATAAGAACATAAGAAGAGCCATTCTGGGTCAGGCCAAAGGGCCATCTAGTCCAGCTTCCTCTATCTCATAGTGGCCCCACCAGATGCATCCTGGAGTGCACAAGACTAGATATCATGTCTCCTGACACCACTCACTTGCACCTGGCCCTTGAGGTACCCCAGTTTTAAGCCTGGAGATTACACATCTCCATCATGGTTTGTAACCTATGATGGACTTTTTCCTCCAGGAATCTGTCCAATCCCCTTTTGAAGACATCCAGGCCAGATGGCATCACCACATCCTGTGGCAGGGAGTTCCACAGACTAACAACACGTTGGATAAAAAAAAAATTCTTTTGTCTGTTCTCCCTCTCCCAAGACTTAATTTGAGAGGATGTCCCCTAGTTCTGGTATTTTGTGAGAGGGAGAAGAGCGTCCCTCTATCAACTTTACTCATGCCCTGCATTATTTTGTACGTCTCAATCATATCCCCCCTCAGGTGCCTTTTTTTCCAGACTAAAGATTCCCAAATGTTTTAGACTTTCCTCATAAAGAAGGTCTCCCAGCCCAGTAATCATTTTAGTCCCTCTCTTTTGCACCTTTTCCAGTTCCACAATGTCTTTTTTGAGATGCGGTGACCAGAATTGTACAGAAAACTCATAGCTGTCAAGTGTTCCCCACGGCCGCCTGGGATGGGAGAAGAGAGGCATGGCCACTGGGAACTCCAGGGAGGCGGGGCATTGGCAGCTGGGCCCTTTGGCTAGGAGATGGAGCCTCATTTGCATACAGGGTTCCCAGAATCCCTTGTGGTGGCTTCAAAATGCTCTCTGTGACCTAGGTGTCTTGGCTTTCTAGGGGATACATATACCAATCCAGACAGCTGCTAGGGTGTGGGTTAGGGGTTGTGCAGGGATAAGTGCTCCCTGGCGGGCCACCTAGCAGCATCCAGAGCTCAGCTGCCCGCTGCCAGAAATGCAGGACATTTCAGGGAAAAATAATTTTGATGGCAAGTGAGGAAAGGGGAAATAGAAAACATGTACAGTTGACAGAGTCATTACGTATCCATGGGGGATGCTGGAAAATGTGGATTACTGTAAAGGAAGCACTTTAAAATAGTGAATGATAAGCTCCCTCCCATGGCTGGTTCTGGAAATGACAACATGAAAATATACTGTACTATAGTGTAGTTCTCTTGGAGACATCATGTGTGGCATGGTCTCTGGCTCCCTCTAGAGGTCTATTCTGGCAACTTCATTGATAAAAATACATCTATGAGGGATTTTTCTTTAAATATTTTTAATATACAGTGGTACCTTGTATAAAAGAATTAATTCGTTCCAAATGAAATTATGTTAAGCAAATTTTCCTTTATACAAATTTCCCATAGGAATGCATTGAAAATAGAGTAATCCCTAATCACGACCATTTTTATGTTGTATGGATTCACCCCGTAGACAATTCTGTTAAGCAAATTTCCCCTATCTCTGGAATTTTTTTACGTTGTACAGATTTTATGTTATAAAAACCGTTTGTTATACAAGGGTCCACTGTATTTAGAACATGGGTATATGGATCGTGGATGCTGATCCCTCAGATAATGGGGTGCTACTGTAATAGGAAGAGGAGAAGACTAATGACAGCTGTGAAGATTCTCTATCTTCCAGGTGCTGTTATTGAGAACTTGAGTCATGGCAACTGGACTTCTTTTCCTATGAGATCAAAACGGTTCACTACTCATCCAAGCAGCTTCATCAGACTGACAAAGCTTCTTGGATGAGTAGTGAATCATTTCGATCTCACAAGAAAAGAAGTCCAGTTGCCACTACTCGGCTTCCGGAATCGTGACAGCTGAACATCCACCCACCCCCAGTAAAGCATAAGAATAAACTATCTCCCAGCTGCTCTAAATCCTGAGCTGCTAGAGAGCTCAGGCTGAGGTTACTGCATAATAGATACATGCCCTCTTGCATCTGTTCCACCAACCATTTTGCCAATCACGTAAGACAGATAGAAAGGTGTGCACTGCTGGTGTTTTGATGGCCTTTTTGTGTTCTAAGCTATCCGTTTCCTTTTTTCTTCCTCTTTCAGCTTTGCTAAACATTACTGAAATATGATTACACTGTTGGGGCTGTGTGTGTGATTGAGGAAAGCCGATCGTTGTGTGCGGTTTAAATGGATAAGCAAGCTAGTGAGATTTCTACCAGGCACCCCACCCCACCCCTGTCATCGCGGTTTGGGTTTTCTAATGGGAAATTTATAGGCCCTTCCTTTGGGGGCAGGGCAGACTGAGGCATGCTTTTTTCCCACTCCAACATCAGGCATAAGTGTGTAAACACGCGATTCACATTGTTATTGTCCTTTTTCTAATAACCAGGAGGCCATCAACCATGGTCATCAAGGCTAATAACCGACATTCTAAATGTGGCTGCATCGTATTCTGAGAAGAATTTAATACTAAAGTACTAAACTCCCTTAAACCTAAGAGGATTTTGTTTCTTTTGCAAGGGGGCTGCAACACAAATATGGAAGCTCCGCTCTCAAAAGACAAAGGCCGTTACTTCACATCCCTCTCGTCCCTCTTTGCTGTCCCACTTGGGACCGGTACGAACAAAGCTTACTTCACATCCATAGCATGACAGCAGAATCTTGTCCTGACCACGCCCCTTGAACCGGGAACAGAGCGTGATGAGCCGTACCTGCCCCTGGGCTGGGGAATTCTGTTGTCACGCTTTGTTCCTGGTTCCTGTTCTGAGACAAGGGACGTGAAGTAACGGCAATGGCTGTTTCCCCCTTTCTCTCTAGGAATACTCCAACCACCGAGAAAGCCGACTGGAACTCCTGCGCCAGGCCAGGCTCGGCTGCCCACCTGTCCCTGCAGGAGAAGGCGGCTCTTGAAGGGACAGGTGGAGAACCACTGTCAGGCGTAGGTCCGTCCTCCTCAGGTCCCGGAGGCGGGGCTGAGCTCTCCATGCCTGCTCGCCTGCCAGCCCACAGACTGCAGAGTTCAGGGCAAGGGTGTCTCACCCACCACCCACACCGCCGCCGCCACTGCTCACCTGCGGCAAGTGGTGAGGGCTCGCCGGCTCCTCCTGAGACAGCCCGTGCGCCTGCAGCAGAGTTTCAAAATATCGAAAAACGGAAGCCTGACAATAAAAAAAAGGCTAAAGCAAAGTGTTCTGCTTATATACCGCCCCATACTACTACAAGTAGTCTCTGGGCGGTTTACAATGTTTTAATTACAGAGTGCAGGCTACACATTGCCCCCCCCCAGCAAGCTGGGTACTCATTTTACCGACCTCGGAAGGATGGAAGGCTGAGTGAACCTTGAGCCTGCTACCGGGGATTGAACCCAGGTCGTGAGCACAGTTTTATCTGCAGTACAGGCATTTAACCACTGCGCCACAAGGCTCTTTCAAAGCCAGGGAAATCCAGTAGTGGTCACGAAACAAGGATGTGAAGTAACAGTTGTCACAAGACAAGTAATCATGCCTGTGGGTAAACGAAACTACGTGACCGCGAACAATGTTGTCACGGAACGAACGTAATCGCAGAACGAAGTAGGATGTGAAGTAACCACTAAACACCAATTCTTCACCATCCACTTGATTTGCACTCAGCTTTTTTGCTTGCCTCCATCTCATCTTCTGTCTCCAATGAAAGATCCTAAGGGGAAAGGTATACAGCATATGCTCCTCTTTTGAGCTACTACTTTCTTGTATAGCTTACATTTTCTCAGTCTCTCTCTCTCTCTCTCTCTCTCTCTGGGGCTCCAGCAGCTGCAAGGAACCTTTGAAGTGAAACCAGAGGAGTGAAGTGTCATTAGAGGTGAGGCTTCCTGCCAGCTCAGCCGCCTGCCTCAAAATGGATCCCAGGTCTTGTTATGGCAAGGCCAGCTGGACGAAGGAGGTCTGCCTGAACAGCCCCAGCAGCGCCGCGAGTGGGGACCTGCAATTCGCCATGCGTGCCACCCACATGTACAGCCTGCCCTCCTCTTCATGTGACCCCTGCGGCTGTGGACATGGCCAAGAAAGCGAAACAGATGTCCCTGTGGGGAGGCAGCACTTGGCCCGAATGTCAAAACAAGGAAATGGGGAAAAACCCCACCCCTAAAGCGATCTTGCTTAAGTTTGCTCCAGAGTGACACAGCCCGTAATCCTGGGATATGCACTTTTTGCACACGTGCTCCTGCGAAGGGCTGCATGCATGTCTGGGTCTTAAGCCTGTCTGGATCCGTGGCTCCCTGCAGAAGCGGCCGCAGACTGGTTATTGGCTTTGCAAGATCTGCGGCGTATCACAAAGGAGACAGCACTATGCCTGAGGAGCGAAAAAGCAGACCGGCACAGTTTTATAGGTGCAGGTGACAAATTGGTCTCGTCTTATTAAAATTCTTTAGGCATCCTTCAGTTTCCTCTGACTTTTCTCCTCTGGAGGAGTTTTCCTGTCTGTGCTTTCCTTCACAGGAGTGCATTTCAGACCTCTCAGACAATATCGGAAATTGGAAAATGCTATAATCAATTAATCATCTTAGAAGTGCAGAAGTCAAAGGGACGCGCTGGATCATAGAGTTCAGCCCTGGCCAAGGAGGCACCGTGGGGAATCGAACACCCAAACTCTGGCTTGGCAGCCGGAGATCTAAATCACGGGAGCTGTCTAGGAATTTTTGTCCTTCCCAGTTCTGGTTTTGGCTGAGCTTCCTGTTATACATGCACAGGTGTGTGGATTCTTAATGGCCCAGAGTGGCCTCGCTGCCAGATGGGTGGTATAAAAATCTAATAGGTAAATAAATTGCCCAACTTTTACAATGACACAAGCTTAGGCAAAACTTAGGCATCAATTTCATTTAATTATATCTCTTTGTCTCTCTGTCTGTCTGTCCACATATCCGTCTGTCCGTCTGTCTGTCCATCCACCCTCCTCAAATTTATGCCTACCGAAAACTTGAAATATGTTTGAAGTTTGCAATACGATCTTCAGCCCCAAGGTGGCAGATTTCTCTATTCTGGGGCACTCTGTCCCAGGGCATGACTTTACACTTAAGGAAGAGGGCCAAATAAGATTCCATGAACTCCCAATCTAAAAGCCATACAGATCTGGGACAATGCAACTCTGTCTTTCTCTCTTCTCAGTTCAAACACTGGCCATTTTTAAACCTTATAGATCAGAACCGTGAACAAATGTGAAGGACCCACTGAGGTCTTACTCAACCCTGGAGTAAAGAGGGGTCCCAAAACCGGTATGGAGTCACTTCAGAATTGCACAACAGCCGCGATCTAGTCATTTTGTGCAAAAGCTGCACCCATGCTCGATAGAAATGTTCCCAAGAAGTGATCAACAAACAAGATCAGTCCTTCGCAAGCATTTACAGTGGTACCTCTTAAGATGAATGTCCCTTAAGACGAAAAACTCGTAAGATGAATGAAATCTCCGAGAATAGGATTGCTTCACAAGATGAAAATTCCCCATGGGATTCTTCACAAGATGAAAATCTGTTCTGCATTTTGGAACAGGTTACCCAGGATGCATTGCATCCCCATAGTTTGTGGAGGGGTGGGAGGAGTTTTTTCATCACATTTTAGAGCCATTCTGGACATTGTTTTTCCGCAGTTTGGGGACTTTTAGAACTTGGAAAGATAGGGAGATGAGGTTTCCTTGCCTTCCTTTGGTGTTTCTGCATTGTTTTCCATTGCCCTTTTGGCGGGAATGACCTGGGGGTGTGTCTTGTTGCTTTCTTTTGTCCATCTTTGCATTGCACCGAGAGGGGGTTCCAGGGTGGTGGTGGTTATGGCAGAGACATAGCTATGGTTTTCAGCACCCGGGGCAAAGTTAGTTTTCGCACCCCCACCTGTTAAGTGCCTTAACAACCCAGTAACAGCTCAATCTGGCCTCCAGCCAGACAACACCAGCTGAGAGTGTGTGGTAGTTTACCCAGTTTGTGGCAGCGGTGAAGAAGGCCAATTCCATGCCAGGGATTATCAAAAAGGGGATTGAAAATAAAATAGCCAACATTATAATGCCATTGTACAAAACAATAGTAAGGCCACATCTAGAATATTAATATGTACAATTCTGGTCACCACATCTCAAAAAAGACACTGTGGAGCCATGCACTGATGGACCCATGATTTTTTGTGTACAATCTGTGGGCAGTGGTGGGTTCAATCATGGGACAGTGGTTTTAGTATGATCCAATCTAAAAATCATATGAAATCAAGTGGATCCATGCCATGGATCCATGTTTTTTGGCTACTGCACAACCATGCACTGGAAGACCCATGATCATTGTGTAGTATTTGGATATTAATGAGATGTATTATGAACTGATGGTGATTTGGGAAGGATCTCATGCAAAAATCACATGAAACCAAGAGAATCAATTTTTTATTTCAAATATCCACCTTTTACTCAGACCCATCTGATCTTTGAGACAGCCTGGACCCACACTGCTTAAAGCTTTACCAATCAAAACCAGGAATTTGAACTGGGGCTGTGAATGGGCCTATAGCCAGAGGGGTTTGTAAGATGAGGGATCAACACTGGGGCTGTTACATTTTGGACCAGCTGAAATTTTTCAATACTTTGTCAAAAATAAATCCATGGACAGTAAATCCCACTCATCCAAGATATTTATAGCTAAGGCATATGCCACTGTGTAATACTTCACCCCCGTGAAGAAATATCTAGAGACACTGCTCTGGCAACACTCTCCTGACCATTCAATGTCTTTTTTAAGGGACGGAGTTGGTATTACAGGCAGGTAATATGCCCTTTTGATGACCAAGAAGCAACGTTACAGTTTTTTCTCACTTATCCATTACTGATATCACCACCAAGTGTTGACAGAAAGAAAGGGGAGCCCTGTGCTCAACACCAAATTAAATGCAAATGCAAAATAGAAATAATAGTTGCTTTAAAGAAAAAGATGAAGGGTATTTGTACACGACCCTTAAACTCCGCCACAAATGGCTGCCAGCTCCGGAGCTTACAATTGTTTCCCCACCAGCTCCGGAGTTTGCAGGAAATTAAGTGTGACCACGCCCACCTAAGCACGTCCCAGCGCACTTTTCATGTACCTGCTGTTGGAGGGTGAAAATCCCCAGATCCGGATATAATCTGGTGAGTGCCCGACTCTCCTCGCTTCTGTTTGGGTTTTTTTTTTGCCTCCCGCCTCTTTAAGAGAAGGAAGAGAAGGAATCAGGACGACGACGGGGCTACCGGGCGGCTTCGGAGGTGAGCCTGCATTTTTTCCTTTCTTTTTTTTCTCCCTCCCCTCACGCAGACAGGAGCAAGGAAGTGCAGAGGGGTGGGGACGCAGGAAGAGCAACGAACCCCCAAGATCTCTGGTCCGAATTTAAGTGGCCAGCAGATCTTAGGGATCGTGTGAAAAGGGCCGAAATGAGCCACAGACCTGTGAGCTCCCTGGCTGACTGAGTGTGCCTTATCTACTTCTCAAGGAGGTTCTGAAGGCAATGTGGGGGGAAAGGAAAGCCCCATGCAGTTCTATGCACCTCACGTTAAGAACAGATGTTGACAAGCTCAAGCAGGTACAGAGGAGGGCGACCAGGATGGTTGAGGGTCTGGAATAAATGCCTTACGAGGAGCGGCTTAGGGAACTGGGGATGTTTAGCCTTTCAAAAAGAAGGCTGAGGGGGATATGATAGCTATGTTTAAATATTTGAAAGGATGTCATATTGAAGAGGGAACAGGTTGGTTTTCCCTGGCTTCAGAGATTAGGACTCGGGGCAATGGTTTCAAACTACAGGAAAAGAGATTCCATTTGAACATTAGGAAGAACTTCATGACAGTCAGAGCTGTTCGGCAGTGGAATATGCTGCCACAAAGCATGGTGGAGTCTCCTTTTTGGGAGGTTTTTAAGCAGAAGCTGGATGGCCATCTGTCGGGAGTCCTTTGATGGGGATTCCTGCAGGTCAGGGGGTTGGACTAGATGGCCCTTGAGGTCTCTTCCAACTATATGATTCCATGATTCCATGATTCTATGATTCTATGATTCAGTCTTGGGAAGAACATAGAGAGATGATCAGGAGAGGAGGAATAGTCACCACACAGACATTGGAAAAACCATATCTGAGAAGATTGGGGCATGTGTATGTGTGCTGGTGCTCTCACAAGTCTGCCCACCCAGCTTGTTTTCCGCCACCATCCCACATAAACCTTACACACACACACACACACACACACACCTCGCCTATCTGTCCCAGCCATAGTGGTAGTCCCTTTCCTCCTCCTCCTCCTCCTCCTCCTTTCATCTGCTCCTCCCCCTCCTCTTCCTAGCAAAGGAGGCTGCCTGTTCCAGTTAAGGTGCTCGCGACCCTCTAACATCAATTTAGCGCCTTAAGACCACTGTGCCTGGTGGGGGGGATTTGCCCCTGATGCCCCTCCCCTAGTTATGCCACTGGGTTCTGTCTCTGCATGCTTTTAAAGTGCACTTTATAAAGAGGTCTGGGGTGGTGGTTTTCTTTGCCCTTTTTTCCAACCTCTGCTCAGCCCACCAGTTTGTTGGGCAAAACAGGGACCGATTGATCATTGCCCAGCCTGGGCGGCTTGCGAGGAAAGCAAGGGGGGACAGAGGCAGAGATCACCACCACCTCCTCCTTCTCCTATGTGGGTTGATCTCTTTTGCTGAGATCAAAGCACCCAGGAGGAGGAGGTGGTGGTGGTGGCAATCTCCCTTAATCAAGGGCAGTGGAATGCTGCTCTCTGCAGCCCAGCCAGAGAGCTGATTTTGATAGGTCGGACCTGTCAAAATCAGCTGTCTGGCATGGCTGCAGAGAGCCCTCATAAGTCTAATTTTTCAGTTGCCAAAGCGTTCGTGACTCAAGGTACCACTGTAATCGGTTTCCCATTCATTCCTATGGGAAATCTCATTTTGCAAGACAATTTTTTTTTGGTAAAATGAAATAACTCATAGAAGAAATTAAATTCGTCTTAAGAGGTACCGCTGTATTAGTTCACACACGGCCAGACAGACACATACACAAAGCCCTAATTATTTAGGCCAGTAAAAAGCACATGAAGTGAAGGGCATGAGAGATGTGGCATGCACACACACACACACACACACACACACACACACACACACACACACACACACACACACAAGAATTAATTGCAGAAGGCCTATGGTGTGATGCAGACTGGAATTCAAAAGCAGCAGAAAGCAGGCCAGTGTGAAGACTGAAAAACAATAAAGAAGAATTAGATGTTCACCCCGTCCTTGCCACCATCTATTTCATATATTCCGATTTTTTTCCCAAGGCATCCAGCAGTGAGGGAGTAATAATGGTCT
>JAHTLZ010000379.1:59478185-59514897 GCA_023846285.1 Phrynocephalus versicolor | reverse complement strand
ATTATTATTATTATTATTATTATTATTATTATTATTATTATTATTATCAGTAGTAGTAGTAGTAGTAGTAGTTCTTTAAAAACCACCTAAAATAAGCAAGAGGGAATACTTCTTTCAGAGTTAAGAGTGGCAATACCTTGACCTCTAACTCGTTTAATGTAAGGGCTAGAGGGGGACTGTTACCTCCCCCCCCCCCACACACACACATTCAGTTAGACATTTTCTTTTTCCAAACCACCACAAGTCATCCTTACTAATTACTGGACACACGCTGCCCCATCACTATGTGCAGAATTTTAAAGAGCTTCGGAGGCAAAAATAGACAAGCCTCTACCCCTCTGGGGTTCTAGTCTGAAAACGACAAAATGTCGAAATATGAGGCCGAGGGACTGAGGGGGAGGGTTGGAAGGGAAATTGAGTTGCAGCCAGAGGGCAGGTGCCAAGTTCAAGAAGGTGGAATGATAATCATAGGGGCAATCATGGGTTCCTTTGTTGATTTGTTATTAGTAGCTATTTGTTATTAGAAGCCACCTTGGGTCCTTTTTCCAAGGAGGAAGGTGGGATAAAAATATTCAAAATAAATAAATAAATAGTCTTAGCCATATTGGTAGTATGTGGAAATGCAAGGCTGTCTTTGTTGTTGTTGTCTGGAAATGCGAGGCAGTCGTTGACTGGTTTATTATTGTTGTTATTAATATATGAAAATGCAATTTGGCCTCTGGTTATCTATTATTGCTACTATTATTGCTTGAAAATGCAAGACAGCCTTTGATTTTTATGGTTATTATTATTAAGGTTTGAAAATGCAAGACAGGCATTGGTTTGTTTTTATTTGGAAATGCAATTCAGGCTTTGACTGGTTTGTTTATCTTTATCATTATCACCACCATCACCATTATCATTGTCCTTTAGGTTTTGCTTGATATGCTTGCACAGATTTAAATGGCTACTTCTATATCCTCAGTTTTGCATTATTCTTGCGTTCCTTGGCAAACATTCAAACTTCACTTAGAGCAGAGAGGTGGAAGACGTTATATTATATGGTATTATATACAGTATTATATGTTGGTTGTTTTTCGGATAGGTTGTTTATAGAGATGGGCATGAAATGAACAATTTTTCATTTTCAGTTTCATTTTTTTGTTTTGTTATGTAACAAAACGGAAACAAATTTTGCCTCCAAAATGAAACGAAACGAACAGAAACACCAGAAATTATGTCGTCCGTTTTCGTTTTCGTTACGGCAATGCATTGAATGGTAGAGATGGGCACGGAATGAACAATTTTTCATTTTCGTTCTCGTCTTTTGTTTTCGTTACGTAACGAAACGAAAATGTATTTTTTTGCAAAAATTCACGAAAAACGGAAACGAACCGAAACAGACCCCCTAAACGACAAACAACAAACGAAACACCATTTTTTTGATTCGTGCCCATCTCTAGTTGTTTATGCTGTAATTTATCGTACACTGCCCAGAGTTCCTGTGGGAAACTCGGGAGGTTAATAAGTATAAATATAAATACATTAACAGACTGACTAGTCAATTCCAGCTTAGGACAACCCTTGCCAGGGTGTTTTAGGTGCAGAGCACTCAGAGGTGGGTTGCTGTGCCCCTTTTCCTGGAGGCGCTGTGGGGCTGTGCGATTTGGCCAAGCCCATGCAGGCTTCCTTTCACAGCTGGTTGGACGCACCTTGGGGAATGTAAGACCAGCTCCTTGTCTCCGCAGTTCCCCAGAGCACTGAGCTCTCTAGAGAGAGCCCCAAGACCCTGCTTTCTGACAAGTGTGGGGCTGAACACATGCACTAATTCAAGATGGGCGAGCAAGTACACGTCCAGTCCAGGTTTTGAACCTCAGCTTATTCTTGGGCCCTGGACAGTAATCCTCCTCCTTCCTCCACGCACACTTCCATGGGCTATGGCTAAGAGTTCTGTTGCTTGAAAGTGAGGAAAGAAATGAGAGCATTTGGTGCAGGTCAGGTCAGCTCATCCACTCACAGACCTCCCTGGCTGAAGCTGTTCTCTTCACTGCCTACAGCTGCCTACAACATCAGTACAGCCGCAGCACCCAACCCCTGCTTTGTTGCCTTATTTAATATGGTTGTTGTTGTTGTTGTTGTTGTTGTTGTTGTATGCAATCAAACTGTCTCTGACTCATGGTGACCCCATGAATGAGCAATCTCCAAAATGGCCGGTCCTCAACATCCCTGCTCAGTTCTTGCAGACTCTAGCCTCTAAGAACATAAGAACATAAGTAGAGCCATGCTGGATCAAGCCAAAGGCCCATCTAGTCCAGCTTCCTGTATCTCACAGTGGCCCCACCAAATGTGTCTAGGAGCGCACGAGACTCGATATCTATCTCCTGATACCCCTCCCATGCATCTGGCCCTTGAAGTGCCCTGGTTTTAAGCCTGGAGATTACACATCTCCATCATGGTTTGTGGTGTCTCAGGAAGGTGAGATCCTGTCAAGCTTCACCTCACAGAAAGAAGGCCAGGAGGCTTGCCCAAAATTCCTTCTTCCAGTGGGACAAAATCGTTAAGTCTCATGTCTGCAAAACACAGGGGAGAGGATTTTGCTGAGTGGAAATACAGCAAACAAGTACACATTTCCTTGTTTTCATATCTTTTTGGAAGAGCAACCAGGTCACAAGAGAAAGGCCACAAACTCCCCAAACAAACCTGATGGAGTGCAGAACTGATCCCAACCACCAAGTTCAAGGAGGGAATCATTTGCTGATTATCAATCTGGGTCATGAACTCAGAATAACCCCATTTTAGCATTACCGATCAAGCAGCATGCAAAGAAAAGACCAAAGGTAGTCTCTTTCCCTTAGTAGGCAGATTGATTTCCTACAGCAATGCAGGTTTTGTTAACTCTTCACAGCCAGGATATTTGCAGGCAAGGAAGAACCATTTGTAGATGCAACTGGAGAGGGTCTAGATACCTTTTTCTAGCAGGCAATCTGGGAGTTGAGTCAGGGCAAATGGACTTTTTTCCCTATGGGATTGAAATGTTCTGCAGCTCATCCAAGTAGCTTTTTCAGTTTGAGGAAAAAGTTGGTGGAAGGCTTCCAATTTATAGTTCACCCCACCCTGGCCTAAATAGGCTACTTTGGCCGTGGTCACACCTGGGTTTTGATCCTGACCTTCTGAAGGTCCAGCTTTTCCTCTTCGTCCCATCACATGATTGAAAATGTGGGACAAGAGTTCCCACGTCAAAAGCTGTTTTTTTTTTTAATTGCAGTTCAGCCCCCTTGGCCAGCAGGTGGCACTAGCATTTGGAAAAAAATGGACCACGACTGGTGGAAATTAAAACTTGTAGGATCAGATAGAGCTTCCTGTTTCTCCGAAGGTGAAAAGCAATTTAAAAAAACATAGCCCATTGGCCCCAGGAACAGCTGGTGGGTGCTATGAAAAAAAAAGAAAAAGAAACCCGGATCATCTGTGTGGTCTCACGGCGTCTGCCTCCTTAAAAGCTGGATTTTCAAAGCGAGGCAAAAATTTCCCTACCTCTTGGGTGAGTCACAGAAACCTCGCTCAAGGGATCATTACCGGGTTTTCTTTTTTCTTTTTTTTTTCAAAAAGCCCGGTGGCTGTGGGGACGGCATTTTTAGACACAGGTTATCTGGTAAGTTAAACTGCTTTTAAAGGGACGTGAGACCGGGGCCTTAGATGGACAATGGCAGGAATAGGCTTGTTAGATGGACAATGCCCTGGAGTGTGTGAAAGTCCACCTATGCAACCCTTCCCAATACCCTGACCATATGTTCAACTGAGCATGTGCAGAGTGCTTCCCCTTTGCTCTTAAGCAAATATAGTGATCCTTTAGCATTTCATCATTGCACGTTTTGTCTGGGTTCATGTATAAAATAATTCTCATTTCCACTTGAAAAAGACCCCCCCCCCCAGTGTATTGGAATAATGAAAACATATGACAACCAAAGAAAACAGAAAGTATTAAAACGGACTCATTGAATATCAGATGAAAACAGCAGAGGAGCTTGGTCCAAACTGAATGGCAATTGAAAGAACCATTCACCTGTCTGTCAATATGGCTAGCAGGTTATGGCTACCAAGTCCACCATCCTATTGGCTGCTTGCTCCAAGGCATCTTGGGAAATTAAAATGGCAGATGGACGCAGCCGCCCGATACAGATCCACTAGTGTACTTGTTGTTGTTGTTGTTGTTGTTGTTGTTGTTGCTGCTGCTGCTGCTGCTGCTGCTGTTGTTGTTGTTGTTGTTGTTGATGATGATGATGACGACGATGATGATGATTGGAGAGATCCCCATGGAGGACATGTAAAACAACCGGTCTAGATGCCTGCTTTCGTTCACGGTAAGCTCGTACTCATATTTTGTCATCTTTTTGACCCCTGACTTTTGTTTAAAAGCAGTAAAATAACTTCCTTTTCTGTTCCTCTCCTCCAAAAAGTTCTACAGCTCATATATTTTCCAGCCAAACCTGCCTTCGAATCCGGGTTCTCTGGGGATGCCCGTCCATTCTTATTCCATTAAAACTCCTGTCAGAGCAGGCTGGTGTATAGGGAGTCTCTGGCGTGTAGGAGTCGAACTCATCTTTATTGCCTTGAGTTTTTCTCTCCTTTTAAACCGTACCTAGGGGTGGGGGGTAGGGAGTGTGTGAGGAAGAAGCAGGAGCAGCAGGCCCGAAGCCAGCCGCGGATTAAGCTTGTCAGCCAGTTATTTCCTGCGACTTTTGGGAAAGGGACAAAGGGAAGAGAGCCTTGTTAAAATCTCTTCATAAAAAGAAAATGATTTCCTCTCCCCCCCCCCCCCATCTGCACATCATCCTCTTTCACAAAGAGGGAAGGCGGTTTGCCTTCATGAGCTGGCTTTATGGGAGCTTGGTTTTTATAAACACCTATGTCTTTCACAGATGAAGTTTCAGGGTGGTTGGTTTTTTTTAAAAAATACTGTATTTCATGGCATTATCTCCTTTCAGTCCTTGCAGAAGCGCTCTAAACGTCAACAAAAACCACCAAATGGTAATGTTGAGGAGTTTCATTTTCAACCAGGTTTATTTCAGATGCTTGCAAACGTAATGGTAGTTTTATGCACAGAATTTGGATATAAAAAGAATTGTCAACTCATTCACTATGTATATTACGTTGCTGAGTTCTGGCTACATTCCTTTAGCTATGCAACAGAAGTACACAGACCCACTGAGGAGAATAACTTCAAGTTCTTCAGGTAGTCCATTCTTTTCATTAAGTGGCACTTACTGTGTCAATAACTCACTTGGAGACATTAAGAGTAGAAAGAATAAGAATGTTTCATTACTTACATTGCTCCATCTTACTTAACAAAACAAACAAACTGACAGTTGTCTTCCCCTGTGTTTGTTGTTTGTGTCTGTTATCAGCCCTTTTATGCCTCTTGCCGATTATTTGTTTGTTGTGTGTTTTTGATTTTTCTCTCTCTCGTTACTTTTATTATTCTCTTTGGATTTCTTATGCTGTGCTATGTAAACTTCCCAGAGTTCCCTTTTTGGGATAATTGGTGCGGTATACAAATATAATAAATAAATAAATAAATAAGAGCAGTGAAGGGATAAGAACTGTAAGCAGAGAGGCAGGGCTCACTTTAAATTCTGAGGCAGGGAGGAATGATTGGTTAGTGTTGGATAGTTTGACAGTTGCTCCAGTCAAAAAACATTCCTCCCAGTCAGGTAAACTACAGGCAGCATGAAAGCTTCAAAAAATAAACACCTCCAACACCATAAACATCATCTTAGAACGGCAGAGCTGGGAGGAATCCTATGGATTATCAAATCTAGTATGTCAATGAGGCACAGAAGGGAATTGAACTACCAACCTCCTATGTCTATAGCTGGATACCTGATCTACCCCAAAGACAATGTGAAGTATAGATGGGCACGAATAAAAAAAATGGTGTTTCGTTTGTCGTTTGTCGTTTAGGGGGTCCGTTTCGTTTCGTTTCCATTTTTTGTGAATTTTTGCATAAAAATCATTTTCGTTTTCGTTCGTTTCGTTACCATTTTGTTACCATTTATTTCAATTTTTGTGGGGTTTTTTAGCATTTAAAGCAGTTCACTTGTACTGCCGTAACGAAAACGAAACACACGACAAAATTTCCGGTGTTTCTGTTCGTTTCGTTTCATTTTAGAGACAAAATTCGTTTGTCGTTTCGTTGGGTAATGAAACAAAAAATGGGGATGGAAACGAAAAATTGTTCATTTCATGCCCATCTCTAATGTGAAGAACTCATCAAACGTTCAAGACATATTCCTCAATTTGGATACCAGGATTCTTTAGTTGATCCTTTCTACAGTGCAAAGTCTTCCTAATCCAGTTTAAAGGTTAAGAAAATCAAACAAACCACACACAGACACACAGACACACACACACACAGACACACACACACACACACACACACACACAAAGTGGGAGATCAGAAACCCGAAATAGCTCAACCCTGCTTGGCATCCAGATGGCGATTGCTGGAGAGAAAACAGTCCACCAGCTCATTTAGACGGCCCAATATTTGTTCAGAAAACTTAACCGTTGTCTTAACTTTTGAGCCCATTGGGGAAAATCAGGTTCAACTCACAGCTTTGCAACGTTTGCCTGCAAGCTGGTGTAACTGCCAGTGCAGGGTTCCGTGGTATCTACAACCCCCTCCCTTACAGCTAGATGGTCCGCAAACATCCTCTCGCATGCCAGGCAGGCACTCATCACTCCAGCAGCTGGCATTGCAGCAGGCCACAAATAACAGACCACTTTGCTTGGGGAAAGGTACCTGCTTGGAAAGCTGCCTAGATGCCCTAAGCACATCCAATCTTGCCTGATTGCGGAAGCTAAGCAGGGTTGGCCCCGGTTAGTACTTGGATGGGAGACCATCAGGGAATACCAGGTGCTGTAGGCACCTCGAGTAGGAACAGGCAAACCACCACTCCAGAATTCCTGCCAAGAAAACTCCATGGACATGAGGTCACAGAGAGTCGGTCACGACTGTAACAACGCAACACACACACACACACACACACACACACACACAACTACTTGGAAAACCATTGCCAGCATACCCCAACCAACATGGCCATGCTAGGTGGAATATTCCAAGAGGTGCCATCCACAAATAATATTTGTAATACAGTGGTACCTTGTATAAAGGAATCAATTCGTTCCAAATGAAATTCTGTTAAGCAAATTTTCCTTTATACAAATTTCCCATAGGAATGCATTGAAAACAGAGTAATCACTATCGTGACCATTTTTATGTTGTACAGATTTGCCCCATAGATTATTCTGTTAAGCAAATTTCCCCTATCTCTGGAATTTTTTATGTTGTGCGGATTTTATGTTATACAAACCATTTGTTATGCAAGGGTCCACTGTATTGCCAAGCTTTGCCATTAATATCTGGTTTTTCATCGTGTGCATGGTTGCCACTTATTAAGACAAACCCAGGGGGTGGGGTATTTATTGTTTGTGAATCCATAAATCTGGGAAGACGGTGAAAATCACTGCCCACAAAATGTCAGTGCATGCCTTCCTGCAGAGAAACAGCCCAAGGGCTGGTGGTTAACAATGTCTTTAAAATGCCTGTCTTAAAACGCACAGGCACACACACAGAGAGAGATGAGCAAAATGCTGTTTACATGTCAGAACACTGACCCAGAGAAACCCTGCTACCTCTTTTGTTATTCATAACTGGGCGCTCATGAGCATTAAACACATCTCCAAAGGAGAGAGAAACACACAGACAGACACAGACACAGACACAGACACACACACACACACACACACACACACACACACGGGGGGGGGCTTCTTGGCCACTGGGCAGAGAGGGAGTCTGGTGTGTTGTCCACTGGGAGAAATGTGGAGAACAGCCAAGGCCTCCCAGTGTCTGGTGCATTTGTGCGAAGCAAATTATCAGAGACAGCAGCCCTGTAATACAACATGGACAGGAGAAGGTGGATCGGGAAGCAATGTAATTCTGGATGAACGCGTAGGCACCTTATCTCACCATGGGAGGAGCCTATAATGAAAGGAAGAAGAGGCTCTGTCTTCAGACAGACCCCCGATCTCTAAGGTAACCCTCCGTGCTCAGGGTGGGTCGTGAATATACGGGATCTCGCGTGGGGTCACAAAGTGATTCCAGTGGAAGGGCCTCAAACTGCATGTGAAAAAATGTGCCCTTTCACAACCCCCTTTTTGCGAGTGGGAAATGGGGGGGGGGGGAAGCAGTTTCTGTCATTCTCAGGGTTTTGAGGGTGAAATTCAAGAATGAGCCATGGGGCTTGCCCCTGTTCTTCTCAGCAAGTCTGAGCAGTTTGCCAGGATATTTAAATCCCCAGCACCCATTGGGACAAGACTGAAGCACGAACACTGCTTTCCCCAGAATGTCTCTTGCATTCACATCCTGCCTTGTTCTGTTGCTTTGTTGGGTCTTGCTAGAGGCAATGCCAGGCTCTATCTGTATGGAAAAAGACAGAGTGCCAGGGAGTATACTCCCCCTCAATCTCCAAAATTTCTCCTATTCCCAAAAAGGACAAAAGGAGGGAGGTCACCCCAAACTGTAATTCAAAAGCCACTAATTTTTCGTCAAGTGCCAGTACAGCCATTTAACCTGAATACAGGTGGCTGTGAAGGGGCGATATTGGGTGCCCACAGAAAGGACTCCCAGTACCACCTTTGGCACCCATGCCATAGGTTCGCCAACATTGCCCTAGTGTCTCGTTTTCTTGGGATGTGCCCGACGTGGGACAGTTTCAGAGATAGTTCAGGCATAATTTACTCTAGTACCTGTGGGAGTGTGCTTGAAAGTTCCAAAACACACTGACATTGATTACGGAAAGGACACTCACAGAGAGAGAGAGAGAGAGATGCCTTTTCAGCCAGCTGATCAGATACATAGATAAAGACTGTCTGAGCTCCTCCCAGAAGGCTTGTTTGTTTCCATTTTATTGGAACATTAATAAAAACATTTCTTGTAATAGGAAGCAGGTGCCCTTTAGCCCATTTAACCCTGCTTCAAAGCAAAGGGGAAGGGGAAATAGAAGGTCAGTTCCTTCCAGATATGCCAATGTGGCAAAAGTCAGGAGAGTGTGTTCTCACTGAAGCTTCCTCTGAAAAACATACCCTGCAAAGAAAAATTTCCACAAGTACGCACCTGTTCATCTTTCAGGTAGTCAAGGGTATTCACAAAGATCTTCTCCAGCACCATATTTAAAATCAAGATGGTTGTCCCCCGCCCTCAGCCTTCTTCACTGCCCAGTTTTCACACCTGCACATAGTTATCAGGAATATAAAGGTACGGATGACCTTGGTCTTTGTCCACAGTGACGCAGCCTTACACTTGATGACCTTTCAAAATTCTTTCCTTGCTGCTTTTCCAAGTCGCAGGCTTCTTCTGTTTTTTTGGATTGATGGTTGAACCAAGGTATACAAAATCTCAACCTATTTCAATCTTGTCATTCTTGGCATTCCGGTTTTGTAGTTCTTCTGTAGTGATGTTTTTTGTCTTCTTCAGCTGAAGTCCTGCTTTAGGACGTTCATCTTTCACTTTCCTCAGCAGTTCATTGCTGCTTTCTGTCAGTGAGATAGTGTCATTGGCACATTATCTGCTATAATATGTTCTGCATACAGATTGAACGGAGAAGGAGATAGAGTTTTAATTCCTGCATTGCACAGGGGGTTGGATTTGATGGCTTTATAGGCCCCTTCCAACTTCATTTTTCTATGATTCTATGATTTTATGGAAGGGACCCCAGGGTCCGTCCAGGCCAACCCTAATCTCTGGTAACATGGGAAACCACAGCTAACATGACTGACCTCTGAACTCTGTGTGAAATTGTCAATGAAGGAAAATCATCTGAGGTGGCCCTTCCGGCATCAGATGGGTCACGTCATCAGGAAGTGATGTAAATACAAGAAAACAGCTCCCTTGTGTTTATTTCTTTATTTATCCTTTCTCAACAAGAACTAGGCCTCAAAAATTATTTGCAAACGATAATTTAACAAGACAAGACCACAATGAAATCACAGCAATAAAATATAATTTATAAACAGAGAGCTGTGAGAAACAGAGCTACAGGAAACAGAGAGGGAAAACAAAGCAAACCACAATTGTAAGAGACTAATTAAAACTAGGTCTGCCTGCAGGTCCCCTTACACGATAAAGAGGTCCATTAAGGATTTTGGATTGTATCCTGATTCAGTCTGAACTGATCTATGCACTGTTCAGATCTACTTGCACCTTGGATCCAAGGCAATCTAGAAGATTGCCTATAACCCTTTTGTCATTCTCTTGTTGTAATGAAATTTGGTATTATGTTAGAGTAAAACTTCCAACTTTCAGACAGCTAGCTTGAGAGGGTGATCCTATCTGCCTTTAAATTTTAGTTTAAAAATACCAGAAGTGATTTGTCAGTCACTTAGTTCATTTTAGAACCTGTCCACACAGGCATATTGCTTAGGTCGAGATTTCTCAGTACAGTATTTCAAATTAACAGAGGAGGCTCTCCTCTCAGTCCCATAGTCAACGTAGGCATGGTTACATAAGAACACAAGAACAGCCCCGCTGGATCAGGCCTAGGGCCCATCTAGTCCAGCTTCCTTTATCTCACAGTGGCCCCACCAGATGCCTTTGAGAGCACATGAGACAATTAGATCCCTGATGCCACTCCCTTGTGCCTGGCATTTTGAGGTACCCTCCTTGTGATGGACCTCTCCTCCAGAAATCAGTCCAACCCCCCTTTAAAGGCATCTAAGGCTGATAGTTCACGTCCCTCTCGCTGCAGTTTGCGGCCCCGCTGGAGACCGGTTCGAAGGAATGCAACCTCACGTCCTTGTGGGGTCAATCTGAGTTCAAAGGAATGGAACCTCACGTCCTTGTGGGGTCAATCTGAGTTCAAAGGAATGGAACCTCACGTCCTTGTGGGGTCAATCTGAGTTCAAAGGAATGGAACCTCATGTCCTTGTGGGGTCAATCTGAGTTCAAAGGAATGGAACCTCACATCCTTGTGGGGTCAATCCGAGTTCACCCCGACCATGCCCCCTGAACTGTGCTCCAAGCGGGGTGAGAGATTCCCGTCCTGGAGCTTGGGAATCTTTTCAATCCACTTCTCAATCTGTGATGAAAACCGATTTCAACACGGATGCAAGTTCACCTTGGCCCGAGGAAGGATGTGAAGTAACCACCTAAGTCAGATGCCATCACCGCATCCTGCGGAAAGGAATTCCATGGTGAGTGCCCACCAAAGGAGACAGCACCGGACCCGTTGGGCTAATAAATGAACTGGCAAGAACAGATGAACCAACAGCTCGTGCCAGCCTCTAGTCATGGCTTAAAAACGAGAAGGACAATGAATCAGATCTCCAACAATTAATATAACGGCCAAGTTTCCCAGCGTGCCATATATTGGCATCCACATTTAAAGACAGGAGACAAGAAAGTAATGAATCATATGATAATCACATCGAGGTGAGCTAAATATAGCTTGATAGCCATAGTGAAACCAACAAAGCCCAGTAGTAGAACATCCTATTTCCTGGAGTAGGAAGAAGAAGAAGAAGACTACAGCCATGCAATCAATTAACTTTTATGGAAAGGGATATATAACGATTAAGATGTCAAGTTTGATTTTTAAGAATTTTGGTAAGTTTCTGGTTTTTTTAAAAAAAAAATCAATTGAATGTTCAATCCTTGGACAAATTCCAATACTATTCCCAGTTTGCAGACATCCACGTTGTATCTACCTACCATGTGGCCACTGAAGAAGAGGAGATTGTTGGGGGAGGGGGGAAGAGTGGTGGCCATGATTCATTACTCCAGACGTGACCGAATACAGACTTTAAATTGAGCATTCAAAGCCCTCTGGAAAAACGTCCAGTGGATGATCAAATATGGTCGTCTGTCTCACATTTGATTTTTTTTCTCCCCAGGCTCATTTTCTCTCTCTCTGCACAGAGGCTCACCTCTGAGCTTCCATTGGTAACTGGATCTATGTACCTCCATTGTGCTGAATGTTGTACATCTGACCCCCAGTAAACCTTACGCCTTTATGCTGAGGAAGGTAAGCTGAAGGCCTGTGGAAGCCTGAGAAACTGCCTCACCTATAAGCTGTGAGCTGTGTATGATCCCCTCTTCTGTATAGTTTAGACAACAATTCAGGATTTTGGGATGGACTCTAATCAATCTGAGCTACTTGCACTGCCAATCTATTTGGTTTGCTCATCAGATATGGGCTAATTTTTAAAGACTCCCATTCACTTCTGCTGGAAAGCTAATTAAGACACAGCTTTATTTTATTTTTACACAGAGGTACACAATATTTGGAGAAAATGTTCAAATGTTTGTGGAAAGTCAACCCACGAAAGTTTCAGGTTTAGGGCTATTTAAATCCATCTATCTTTCTGTCTGAGCTGCCTAGATGCCCTAAGTACATCCGATCTCGCCTGATTTCGGAAGCTAAGTAGGGTTGGCCCTGGTTAGTACTTGGATGGGAGACCACCAGGGAATACCAGGTATTGTAGGCGCCTGGAGTAGGAACTGGCAAACCACTCCAGTATTCCTGTCAAGAAAACTCCATGGACATGGAGTCACAGAGAGTCGGTCATGATTGTAACGACACAACACACACACACACACACACACACACACACACACACACACACATCTATATGTCTGTCTGTCTATCTAGCTATCTGTCTGTCTGTCTAATCTGTTTAAAAACAATTTGCGCCCTGTCTAATTCAGTTTGCACACCAGAGAGAAATCAGTATATAAATTTGCTTTGCTTCACTCTAGAACAGAATCCAGCCATTCTGTTTCTAGCAGGATCTCACATGAATAAGTCCAAATGAGGACCGTTTGGCTAGTAATCAGGGCTTCACCCAAGTGCGGTTCAAATCCCGCTTGACTTTGTGCAGCTACAATTTCAGGACTCGAGATGTAAATTAGGAGAAAATTTGAAAATTTGGGAGGAAAGCATTTTTTTTCAATCCTCAAAACTCCTGGAAATTTCACATCTCTAGTCATGACCATGTGGTGTCAAAGGCAAGCAATGGCCACTGGTAGCCATCATGATCAGCTGTAACACTGAATTGTAGAGAGGGCCCCCATCATACCTGGTTCACTTAAACCCAAAAGTGCTAGATAGCGGAGTGGTTCAGGTCTCTGGCTGCAAATCCGGAGGTTGGGAGTTTGATTCCCCACTGAGCCTCCGTGACAGGGGCTACACTTGATGACATTTCTAAAATTATATACTGTATTTACATAGGAACAAGCACTATTTTTTGCTGAAGAAAGGATGGGGAAAATAAAAAAAATATCAAAATAATGCAACAAGTCTCTAAGACCATGCCTGTGCCCTGATGACTACTGCTTTGAGATCATAAAATAAAGGCTAGGATTCTGTTGCCAAAATGTGGAGGAAAATGGAAATTACCGTACATAATTACATAAATTTCTCATCAGAGTCTCTACTGGTAATCTTGGTTGCAAGCTCAATCCCACAATTCAGTCACATAAAGGGAGGCTGTCAGAACAGAGGGCATCTTTACGCCATTTCCCTTCTGCATCAAATTTAGGCAACTTGATACAAATTAAAAAAAAATACAGCCAGGACACGCTGTGTTAGTGTTTAAGCCCTTTTGTATGCCATCTTTCTCTAAAGATCTTAAAAGCTGTGTCAATGGGACCACATCAATAAGCCCGAAACAATGAACTTCTTTGAGAAAGGGTGCATTTAATTTTCTTCACGCTTGCAGTTTCAATCAAATGGACAAAATAACCCACACCTGTTCCTCTTGTAGGTGGGAAATTAAAGTGGAAAACAGAGTAGACACACTGGTAATTAATAGCCATTCTTCAAGGTATTATGTATCTGTAATGACAAATTAGGAGGTAATTTCTTCAAATAAATAAATAAATAACATCATTCCCAAATCTTCCACAAATGCCATGATTATTTTTTCTGTCAGTGACCCCAAAATCTTGGTTAAAGCATTTTCTTTCTCTCCAAGACCCACTTCCTTCCACCAGATTTTGGCCTTGGGTGTCTTCCCTTCCCTCCTCCATTCCCATCTAATGCATTCCCATTGTTAATTTTAATGAGGGAGGGTTTTTTATTATAAACATTTGTGTGTGCGTATTTTAGAGTGTGTGTTTGTGTATGTGTGTGTGTGTATATATTTCAGAAATGGTTTTCATTAGAGTGTGTGCACCCTGAAGCATCTCAAACGCAGAAGGGAGGTTGGGAAAATAAAATGTTATTACTGTTGTTATTATCTTAAATCATCCCCTCTAGCTATGTTCAACCAAGCAAATCCACTGTCAAAGCCTCTGCCGATTCACCCCACCCCCGCCCCGCGCACACACACATACACACTTTCTGAAACATGATTCTGTAACCAAATTGTATTGTTCTACACTGTAAAATCCAGAGCTGGGGGTGGGGAGGGGGAAAAAGAGAGTGATTGTTAAGACTACATTTCCCAGAATCCCCTAGCCAAGAGCTTTCTGTGAGGCCTAGGTCTTTGTGGGAGGTGTAGTAGAGCCTTGAGAGGGGCATTCTCGAGAACCTAATGCGCTTTCTATAGAACCTAATACACTGCCCCACAGAAATGGAAATAAGGGAAGCTGAAAAGTACTAATCTACATGCAAATCCAATAAAGACAAGAGAGGAAAACACACCTCCTCTATCACTTCTGCTACCCCCACCATGAGTCATATGCTGTTTGTTTGTTTGTTTGTTTGTTTTTATATTTCTATACCGCCCGTCTTCCAATGGAACTCCAGTCGGTTCACAACAATATAATACTACAGTAGCATCAAAGTCAGAGTAAAAGCATAAAAGAAAAAGAAAAAGAAAAAGAAAAGAAAAACAGCAAACATGGCAGCAATTATTTCTCAGGGGGAAAAAAACTACACACTCTGATGGTTGCCAAATGCCTCTCTAAAAAGCAATGTTTTAAGAGCTTTTTTGAAGGCCAGCCACAGAGAAGGCCCGGTTTCAGGTGCTAGAACTCTCAATTCTAGGACACTAAAGTCAGAAAAAAATCTACTTCATGCTGGCATGGAAGGGTGCGGCGGATCTGTCTGGGGTTGTGTTTATTTTAGGAACTGAACAAATCCAAGCTATTCAGGAATCTCAGTTCTGACTAGAGAGGGAGGTTGAGGGCTGAGGGGTAAATATCACAGAAAGGTGTGATAAAATCTGACAGTTTTCTCCTCCTTTGGCATGAATTAAAATGATTCCCTGGAGCATTCAAATTCTCCAAGTCAATTCCATTCACGTTACTGGTGGGATACAAGCTTCCAGGTGGTGCCAAAACAAATACCCACACAGTCCAATGTAAATATTCCCCCATACTCAGAGGGGGCAATTTCGGTCACAAATAGCTTTCAGATAGTGCTTGGCTGGGCACCGAGAGAGATTGCAAGGGGCGAGAGGTTGCAGTGAAGCTGATCAAGAGGAATTTGGGACATTCCTGTGGCAAAGTTCCTCCTTCTTGTCTAATCCACCTCGAGTTTTGCTTTATTACGTTGCTGGCAGGTTTTGCTTCACTTCTGTACCATTGTGTACTAAGCCAGGATACGAAAAAGAAACAGTGATGGGAGGCACTGTTTGTTTGTTTGTTTGTTTGTACTATAGCTCCCAGAATGCCAGTAAACTCAATGCTTGTAAACTCTCAAGATTACTTCAGTACAAAGGAATTGCATGAGAATTGTTTTGCATGCTGTGAACTGTAGTCACACTAGCGAGAGAAGGAGCTGTAGTCATCTGAAGTAACTCCAGATCTCCATGGTTATCGAACATTGAAAGAAAAATCCAGCCATTAAGGCAGAACTTCCTAGCCTTGCGTCTCAAGATGTTCATGGACATCAGTTCCCAGAAATCTAGCAAAGCTAGCGGTGAAGGCTTCAGGGAGTTTTCGTCCAAGAACATCTGTGAACCCAAGGTTAGGAACAAATGCATTGAGTGGATCTGTCTCCCTGGTTGTCTTCTTTAAGGGGTTGTCTTCTTTCAATGTAGGAAAATGTAAAGTAATGCATATTGTGGCAAAAAAAATATATCAAAACTTTATCCATCAACTGATGGGCTCTGAACTATCCATGATGGATCAGTAAACAGAACTTGGTGTGCTGGTGTACAGGGGAAGCTCAGTGTCATTTTCACAGCACTGAAACATCATGTGTTTGTTTAGATGAAAGCATACATTCACATTTCTGGAAAATCTGCCCATCAAACACCACAATGTACAGAAAATTAAAACAGAAGACGTTTTTGTTGAGTGAGCAATGACAGTTGGAAGGTGTTATTACATGTCAATATGCCAACCCCGGGGGAGGGGAGGGATTTTCCCTCATGCTGAAAGACATGGAAACCACAGGTGTTGCAGTTCCCGGTTGTGGGGACACAAAAGATGCGGTTCTGCGACAGTGGAGACATAGGAATAGCATCTTCACCCACATGACCATGTCCCAGGAAAAGCCGCATTTTAGTTTGATCCAGATTTTCCGGCCATGGGATAGCACCCATACTTGTAAAGAAGGCCATGCTCGATTTTAATTTGACTAGCCTGAGGTAATTCAGTAAATTTGTGTGATTCTGTGGTTCTGCTTTCAGCCCCAGATAAGGAGTGAGGAGGGATTTTATTTTAGAGCCTTTTCACACGACCCCTAAGATCCGCTGGCTACTTAAATTCGGACCAGAGATCTTGGGGATTTGTCGCTGTTCCTGTGTTCCCACCCCCTCCGCACTCCTGGCTGCTGTCTGCGTGAGGGGAGGGAGAAAAAAAGAAAGAAAAGAATGCCGGCTTACCTCCGTTCTGCCGGTCTCGCTCTGTTCCCAGTAGCATTCAGATCTCTTAAAGGGGCAGGGGGCAAAAAACAACAACAAACAGAAGGGGGGAGAGCCCGGCACCCACTACGTTAGATCCGCATCAGGGATTTTTCTACCCCAGAGAGCAGGTACCTGAAAAGTGCGCTGGGACGCGCTTAGGTGGGCATGGTCGCACTTAATTTTCTGTAAACTCCGGAGCTGGTGGGGAAACCATTTTAAGCTCCGTAGCTGGGAGCCATTTGCCGCGGAGTTTGGGGGTCATGTGAAAAGGGTCATTTTTAAAATAATTTATTATTGTCGTTATGAAAATTTCACTTTTCAGGTAGAAATAATGTTAGGTCCTTCTCTCTCTCTCTCTCTCTCTCTCTCTCTCTCTCTCTCTCACACACACACACACACACACACACACACACACACACACACTCAAATGTAAAAGAAATCAAAGGGTTTCCAAAGTACACAGGATTCAGTGTTAGAGCTTAGCCCTTTAAAAATCTGACAGTGAATCCTGTGTACTTAGTTACTTTACTGCTGAATCGGGATTGTCACCCTCTTTATTTCCCACAAGGTCAACTGCGTGGCAGGAAGGTTCAACGCAGTCACCTCTGGATGAGAAAAGCATCTCATTTCCATTTATTTTGAAGCATTTATCTGCATTTGCCAATTTCTTCAAAAGACCAAGAGAGTTTTTAAAACATTCCAAGGTGAGTGAGAATGAAATGGAACAATTCCCCATAACTGGTCCAATTTAGATGTACAAATGCAAAAAATATTAATAATAATAAAATAAAGAACATAGAAAAGAAAAAGGAAAGAAACCAATTTTAATAATTTAAACAGAATTACAATGCCTGGAGACTATTTATTTAGTATAATTTGTACATGGCCTTTCTCCCAAGTAGGAGACTCAAGACAGCTCACAATGTAGAATTAAAAACACACTAACTTATGGACTTATATATCAGGCCAAAAATAAAAGAAAAATTAAAAAATAAAGTAGACAAAAACACTGAATGCATCCACAAAAGATCACTTTAAAGTGAAGCATGTAAAGGTGCTGCAATAACGCTTAATTAAATTGCTTTTTTAATTTATTATGTTTATTTGTTTCTTTTGGCCTGCTATACTACCACAGACTAATATAGCTATTTCTTCCCAAACTAGGACTACAGTAGGACCCCCTTAGCCACAGGAACAGTATGCACTGATTCATTTTTCCACCCTCTGAAAATGTTAAAGATATTAAAAAGGAAAAAAACCCAGAAACAAAAATTTTTCACATGTCTTACCAGAACTGGCTACTAGCTGAAGACAGAGACTGTGCCATGAATACTTGCTCTTGAAGAATACATAGCTTTTCCTCTGGCACCATCTAGTGACTGGTTCTAGTAATGCATGTGAAAATATTTTTTTCTGGTTTTCCTGTCAAGATTTTTTTCCTGTACATGTATGTACTAAAAATTAATATTGTAAAATGGCTGAAAAGTGCTGAGTAGAGATGGGTGTTTCGTTTCAGAAGGGGACTGGTTCCAAAACGAAAGACGCGTGTCCTTGTACAGCTCCTGATTGGCCAGCACCAGGGAGAGGGAAATATGATGCATCAGAGGCTTCTTACAGACTGTAATTTAACCCGGTGCGAGGTAGAGCAAGGTAAAAGAGTGGTTGATTTTGTTCCATTTCAAAACTAGTCCTCTTCCAAAATGAAACGCCCATCTCTAGTGCTCAGTCATGTCCTGAGTCATGGACAAGATGGGTGCAAAGTTTACTCCTCAATCTGTGCATCTGAGATAAGCAGATGTGATATATTGCAATACCTGGTGATGTAATGAGTGATTGGTGTACAGTTGTATAAAATACTTGTGTCAAGAATCAATCTGTGTATGCTGTGAATCATAAGAAGATAAGAACATAAGAACAGCCTTGCTAGAACAGAACACAGCCCATCCAGTCCAGCATTCTGTCTCACACTGTGGCTCACCAATTGCTTCAGGGTATTCCTAAGCAGATGTCTTCACCTGCTTACGATTCCCTACAAATCGCATTGAGGGATAGCCTGCCTATCTCTCCAACTGGGAGGTTGCCCTTAGGCATCCATAATGATAGCCATTGATACCCTTGTTCTCCATCACATGCAAGCAACATCTTAATGATCCTCAGTCTTCTCTCTTTCTGGCCTTTTGTCTTTAAAGCAGGCTTGGCCTGGACAAGTCTTCCAGTGGAGGAGGTCTCCTACAGAAGAAGGACAGACCCTTCCAATGGAGGGCCTCTTTAGTAAACATGTTCTCCACCTTGAGCTCTTATGAGCCAACTCCATTGCTGGTTTTGCAACCAGTCTCTTGACTCGGATAATTATTATGCCTCTTCTTGGAATCTACTTAGTCCTTCTTGACTTGAGAGTGGAAACCTGCCCTTCACATAAGCCCAGGCAACACTGCTTCTAGCTTTGATGAGAAACCTTCTCTTCATTCAGAGCTGAGCTTGGAGAGATTCATCTCATCCAGGCCCTGCAACTTCTCAGCAAAACTGGTCCCAGTGGCGGCAGTGTGTGTGTGTGTGTGTGTGTGTGTGTGTGTGTGTGTATGTGTTGCTTTCATCCTGACTCTCCCCATTCCCGAGAGGCTGCTGGCAGCAGCAACAGTGGCATTATCGCTGCCAGACTGACATTCTGTGAGTCAGCATTCATTCCTTTCAGGCTGGACAAGAGCCAGGCTCCAGCAAATGATTTCCAATACACGGAGCTTGTGGTCGGACTGTGTGTCGAGAGGATTAATGACAAAGACTTTTGTTGGTGGGATTGGGGCAGGAGGGGTTGGCGGACAGAGTTGGAAGGAATCTGGATCTAATTAAAAAAAAAGAAGAATATGAAGAAATTTTGTAACACAAGAATGTTTTTGTAGCAGACGAAACCCAAGTGTCCGTGTGGCTGAGGTCCTCATCTCTGTTGGCGGAAAGCAGTCAGGGTTTCTGGATAAAGATGCAAGAGAATTACAGAACAAGGAAAATCTATTACCAGTATCCTAGCATATCAAATTGGCTTCTTTTATGAAAATGCTAGAGGTCAATAAACAGATAACCACTTTTTCAAAGTGTTAACTTTGCACGCAATAGGGTGTACAGTATTTTGTACAACATGGCCTCTCAGCCCATTCCTTCTTCCAGTAAAAAGCCTGTGCAGGTTTTGTTCCAACAACTTGAAAACTGATTTCAGTTGAAATATCAGGGGCACAAAAGACATTAGATCAGGTATGACCACCCTCCTGATGTTTTGGACCACAACTCCCAGAATTCCAAGACTGTCTTTCCAATGGCAAAGGACTGTGGGAGTTGTGGCCCAAAACATCTGGAGGGCCGAAGTTCGGACATGCCTGCATTAGATCATAGATGTCCCCATCATGCAACTTTCTACTGTCGCTGATCTCTCAGTTTGTGAAGATTCTCAGTCATCCAGGTGAGTTTATCTGGAAGTTGAGTCGTGGCTACTGGACTTCTTTTTTGAGAGATAGAAATGTTTCGCTGTTCATCCAAACAGCTCTATAAGTGTTTGGATGAACAGCGAAACTTTTTTATCTCTCAAAAAAGAAGTCCAGTAGCCATGACTCAACTTCCAGATGATCTCTCAGTTCAAATGCTACAATCAAATGATGGCATTTTCATTGTGGAAATAAATCTGAGCAAGCTCCAGACTTTCTTACATCCTCTGGTGTCCCTGTGAGACACAGATGGGAAACTTTTGCTTCCAGTTTTGGCTAAGCACAGCTTAACATTACTTTCATACCCTAAAACTAGGCTAAATCATAAACGGTGATTTAAACTTGGTTGGCTTCAATAAAACCATAATTAGGATCAGAGATGGGAAATACAAGTAGAAATAAATTAATAGATACATAACTGTTAGTACTTACAGAGACAAATAATTGGATCATTAATAGTTAATTAAACTATTAAGCCTTCCTTACTAACTGTCCTATCAGTATTGACTACAGTTTGTTGAGTTGAGGCCAACAAAAAGGAAAGGGGGGGGGGGTGAAAGCCCTGACCTTTCTCCCTAAAACTGTAAATGAAAGAGAGGGTTGTTGCAATCATAAGTGGAGGTTAGATAAATGCCATTGTAATAGATGGGGCTTTGTCATGACACTGGAGATGGGTATTTAATGCCTAAACAAAAGACCCCAAATACAACAGAGTTTTTCTTCTGTGAATTTGTATTCTGTTGATTGCCAATATCAGAGCCTCCAAACACAACTAATTTGCATTTACAAAAGAAGGGTATAGAAAAGTCTCATACTTCACAATAAACTCTTGGTGCCCTTTCGTCCCTTATATTTCAAATTACTCAAGACATTTTTCTTCATCTAGCAGCTTTATGGGGGCTGTTAGCATCTAACCAGAACATCTGGAGCAGGAAATTTTAAATCTGTAGGAAGGCCTGGAATCAAATAAGGGTTCAGCTATTTCTTTCCTCCATCTTGGATTGCTTCCTGCACTGCCATGCCTCCATCTTGGATTTTTCCTTTTTTGCCCTTGATTTTATTTTTTAAGGATTCCACACACCCCATATTTTTGGATTATCTGTGCAAGGATGCCTCCTTGGAATTAGTATTTTTTCCAGTGACTCAGCCTCGACTCACAGCTGAGAACCTACACCTCCTTTTTTTCTGGGGGAAACGCCTATTTTTATTGACTCTTACTTGGGCCATGGGACTTGGAGCTTAGTAGCAGCGACTTGGACTTGGACTTGGTACCAAAGACTCTGACACAGACTTGAGAATTTGACCCCAAAACCTGCCAACATCCCTGACGGGACCACATCTGCACAGAAATGTTGGATTTTCTCTTACAGCACCATGGGGGCAGCTTATAGCTAAGGTTCAGTCAGTTTCTATGTATTCCACTCTTTTTATTTATTTATTTATTTATTTATTTATTTATTTATTTATTTAAGAGTACTTTTACCCCACCTTTCTCCTTGGAAAAGGACCCAAGGCGGCTTCCAGTAATGAGGGATAATATACAGTCCAGTACAATTAAGGCATGTTCAAGTATTTGAGAACAAGGAATTGAGGGGCATCTTATAGCACTAATAGAGAAACATTACATTAAAGCAGTATGTTTACAAGTAGTCATGAACACAAAGTCTATGTGAACCCACAGGTTCATGTAAAAGACACATAATAGGTACTCCATCATTCAGGGAAAGCTTGCCCGAAGAGGAAGGTCTTTGCCTGTTTCCAGAAGGACAACAGAGATGAGGCAGTCCTGGCCTCTAGTGGGAGGGAGTTCCAGAGTCTGGGTGCAGCAGTCCAGAAGGCCCTTTCATGGGTTCCCACGAGACGTCCCTGTGAGGGTGACAGGATGGAGAGAAGGGCAAGAAACATTCCAAGAGGCTAGCCAGAGACTGGAAATGGGGTTTGGTGTTGGTTTTGTTGGGGTGGGGTTTGGACATCAGCCAGATATGCGGGATACTGTATTTTATTTTGCTTTATTTTTAACCCATAACTCTCAGAATCCAAGAACTGACAGGGTCACGGTGAGTAGCAGTTTTCCCCATCTCTGTCAAGGGTTTTGAAAGATGTAACTGAGAAAGTAACTTTCCCAAATAGAGATGGGCACGAATCAAAAAAATGGTATTTCGGTTTTTTGTTTGTCATTGAAAGGTCCATTTCGTTTTGCTTCCGTTTTTCACAAATGTTTGGAAAAATTTCATTTTTGTTTTTCGTTTTTTCGTTTTTCATTTCCACCCGCTTTTTGCGTGATTTTAAAAGCATTTCTATGTGGGTGCGTCCCCCAACGCCCGAGACCAGAGGGAAAACACTAAAAAAAATTGATGCTGGCAGAGACACAGTATAGACTAGGTACGCAGGGAGGCTGCAAAGGCAGTGGCGGGCGTTGCTCAGAGTGCAAGGCAGCCGCAGAGTGACTGCACTGCAGGGCAGGGGTGGGTACTCACCGAGAGGTACGCACACATGCACACAGGGAGGCTGCAGGACTGAAACTAGAGTCGCAGAGACAGCAATCCCACCCTAACTCCCACCGGGGACTGCAAGGAGGACGGGGGCTGCCAGAGCTTTTTATGCCCTCTGTGGCTGCCAGACCTGCCCAGTCTGCAACCTGGGCATGCTATTGGTTGAAGTTGTCGAAGACTTTACATGATCCCATCACATGGCTTGCCTCCATGTTGTGGCTCGAGTGGTGACATCCATTTTGTCATCCTTAAAGGGAAAAGAAAAATACATAGCGATGGGAGAAGACAAAAACAAATGTTTTAAGGACCCCAACCCCCTGGGAGGTAATAATTTCAATTAATTATTGCATTATTGCTGCATTTTTATGGATGTCCAGGGCGTTTTAATACCCAAGAAATCAATATTAGGCATCTGGGAGCCATTTTGGGTCGATGTCCCCTAACTCCCCTTAAAGGAAAAAAATACAGCGATCTGAGAAAAGACATAAATGTACGTTTTAAGGACCCCCACCCCCTCTGGTAGGTATTCTCAGACAGTATAAATAATTATCGCTGCGTTTTTATGGAAGTCCAGGGTGTTTTTTAACATTTAAAACAGCTCATTTCATTGCACACCACCATTAACGAAAACGAAACGTAGCGAACACAATTTTCGTGGTTCTGTTCGTTTCGTTCCATTTTCATCACAATTTTTGTTTGTCGTTTCGTTACGTAATGAAACGAATAACAAATAACAGAAATGAAAAAATGTTCATTTCATGCCCATCTCTATTCCCGAAGTCTAAGACCAGTTTGCTTGCAATGGCGCTTATACTGTACTTCCTGCACATCACCATGCTGATATGTGTGGATGTTTAAAATGAAGAAGCAGAAAGCTTGATGCTATCCTTATTTTATGGTCAACATTTTAAAAAAGATGACAGGAACATACAGCTCCTTGTTTTTTTGGCTGGGTTTCAGATCTCCGACAAACTCGGCTATACAGATGCTGAACGTAAGTTGTTGGCAGCGAGCTACCATAAATCACCTTACTATCCACACTGTCCTGGGCAATTAAAAGATAACAATAAGGGATTGCCAGGTGCCTGGATTTTTTTAATATGATCATTTATTTACCGTTTTTTATCTTTCAATAAAAAGTTCCAGCCTGGCCTGCACCAAAGACTTCCATAAAACAACTGACACTATAAAGCATCAAAAAAGGCACATGAGAATTATAATATTTCAACCAACAGCTAAAAGTGGAATTAACTTCCTCAGTTCAGTGTTAACATATACTCTAAAAGTGTAGGGAAACAAGTTGTAAAGTGCTTCCCAGCTGCCGAAAAGGCAACGTGGTAACCTTGCGAGACTCTCCAGTGACAGCATTTTTAAAAACATGGTGCCACCACCAAGAAGGTCTGTCTGTGAAGATTCTCTGTCATCCAGGTGAGGTTATCTGGAAGTTGAGTCATGGCAACTGGATGTCTCTTCTTGAGAGACTGGAGCGTTTTGCTGCTGATCCAAAAATGTTTGGATGAGCAGCAAATGTTTCAGTCTCTCAAGAAAAGAAGTCCAGTTGCCATGACTCAACTTCCAGGTACATCAAGAAGGACCTACGATTCTTACCAAAAACCACTCCTGATTACTGGAGGCCAGTGATGTAGGACTTGGCACAAATGAATGTAAGTTTTAAAAAGTGAGCTTTTACTGAAGGAGGCAAATGGTGGTGCAGATCCCGATATGGTTATTCTTTACTCTGTAAAGAAGAGAACGGGTGGTGGTGGAGGTGGAATCCTCACCACAAGATGAGGAAAATTATCCAAGGAAGTGGGCTGGGGTCCATGAAACGTGCAAGAAGCAGCATGCCAGATTGCATGAAAGCCTAAGCCGAATACATTGGCTTCTCATTGTTCTGACGCTATGAATATGCAGTCTCTAAAATATCCTGTTCTCAACTGCTCTTCTCGTCTCTTGCAAACTCGGGCATGTGGCATCCTTTAGGGAGTCTGTCCATCTTGCATTTGGTCTTCCTCTATTCCTGCCTCCTCCCACCTTTCCCAGCATTCTCGTCTTTTCTGGAGAATCTTCCCCTCTCATGATGTGCGCCAAGTGGAACCACCTCCCAACATTTGGGACACAAAGGGCTCGGTCACATGTCCCTTTAAAGAGAGTTTAAATTACTAAATAAATCGTGCCCAAAAATACCGTCCTCATGGCCACCCCGCTTTTTGAAAAAAAAGCTCCCTTAACCGAGGTTTCTGTGACCTACCTTCCAGGCTCGGGAATTTTTGCCTCCCTTTTGAAATCCGGCTTTTAAGGAGGCAGACGCTGTGTGACCCCGCTGATAATCCGGGTTTCTTTTTATTTTATTTTATTTTTTTGCATAGCACCCACCGGCTGTTCCTGGGGCCGATCGGTGCTTTTTTTAAATTTGGCTCCATATCGGAGTAACAGGAAGTCCGACACAGAATTAAATTCCCCCAGAAAAGTCTTCCGTTTTTTTCAAGTGCTAGTGCCACCTGCTGGCCAAGGGGGCTGAACTGCATTTTAAAATTGAAAACCCAGATTTTGACGTGAGACCTCTTCTCCCACATTTAAATCACGTGATGGGAAGAAGAGGAAAAGCCGGACCTTCAGAATATCAGGATCGAAACCCAGGTGTGACCTTGGCCAAAGTTATCCTCCAGCACCATGGTTCAGAGAAATCAATATGTTTCTGGTCAGCTTTATAACAACAAAAGGACATAAGAAGTACATGCTGGATCAGGCCAAAGGCCCATCTAGTCCAGCTTCCTGTGTCTCACAGTGGCCCCACCAGATGCGTCTGGGAGCACCCGAGACTAGATATCTGTCTCTTAATACCATTCCCCTGCATCTGGCCCTTGAAGTACCCCGGTTTAAGCCTGGAAATTACACTTCTCCATCATAGTTTGTAACCTGTGATGGACTTTTCCTCCAGGAATCTGTCCAATCCCTTTTTGAAGGCCTCCAGGACAGATACCATCATTACCTCCTGTGGCAGGGCGTTTCTTTACTGTCCAATGTTCACACCCATACATGGTGACTGGGAATATAACAGTGTAGGCAATCATGGCCTTGGTCTCCAGTGGCACATCCTTACACATCTTTTAAGGTGCCATACAATGTTCTCTTGGTTTTTCTGAGACAAACTCACATGGCTATTCCCCTAAATCAGTGGTTCCCAACCTTCCTAATGCCGCGACCCTTTAATACAGTTCCTCATGTTGTGGCGACCCCCTTGCCCTGCTTGGAAGAGGCCACGAGCCCCCTTTGCCAGGTCACTGCCACAGGTGCTATAGAGAACTTCCCTCTATATTGGCACCCTCAGCCAATCGCAGCCTCCAGTGCCACTGACTGACATCCCCTCCAACCTATCAAGCTGTAACTCACTCTTCTCCCCCCCCCTTCCTCACCCTCTTCCTCCAGACCCCAGCTGTTTGTGCCTTTTTCTTCACTGGCTCATGGTGACCTCTGTGAAATGGTCATTCGATCCCCAAAGGGGTCTCGACCCCCAGGCTGGGAACCACTGCCCTAAATGTTTTAGTCTTCCCAAAGATAGTTTGCACATGTTTGCATTTTTTAGAAATGCACATGGTTTTTGTGTATTTTTTAGAAAACGCAAGTACAGTTGCTTTGTTGGATTGACTAGTGAAAGCAGTAGCATTGGTCAGGATCCGTGTGCCTTGCCGAAAGGGAATCTAACACTAGAGGTACTCAGGAAGTCTTACACAAGTGGTGCAAATTATAGAAACCACAATTTAAAAATACTGACATTGTCATCTCATCCTGAAGACGGGGGTCTCTTTTGGGGCAGTGGGCGAATCCGCAAGCGGCTATCTCACCTTGTTGAGATGGCTGCCCTGTCTCAGAATCTTGCCAACGGAAATATTTCACAGTCCAAATGCAAACCTTCGCATTCACTTTTCTCCAGCTGTGACAGGCGTTCGTGTAGCTCCTTAAGAACTGACAAGACGTGTCCAGCTCCAGCCGGCACTCTCGTGCTATGCTCTGAATTAAAACTACCAATTTGTGCACCAGCCAATGTCTTCTGAGTCGCTGAGGGCACAGGAGGACACTCCAAAATTGAACACTTCACGTTGCGCAAGTCCTATGTATTAAAAAAAAAAGTCTGTTCTAGATGGGGCTAAGTGTGATGTCAGAATTAGATGATGCAGACTAATGGGCAGAATATTCTTTTGTCTAATGACAAGCTGGCTGGATAACTTTTTGAATGGGAATTCAATTTAACATTGTGACTCCTGTGAGTGCAGCCAACCTATGTAGCTTTGGGCAAGCTGCGGAGTCACAGGGCACCAGGGTAAACAATTTTGAGTGCTGCTTTCTTTATCTGGAAAATGCTGAAAAGGGCCTCCATATGTCAGAACAGACTTGATGGCATATGCTGCTGCTGCTGTTGATTATGATGATGATGATGATGATGATGACGACGATGACGACGTGTCAAGAATCAATCTGTGTATGCTGTAAATTATAAGAACATAAGAACAGCCTTGCTGGAACCGGCCACAGCCCATCCAGTCCAGCATTCTGTCTCACACAGTGGCTCACCATTTGCTTCAGGGTATTCCCAAGCAGATGTCTTCACCTGCTTACGATTCCCCGCAAATGGCAGTGAAAGATATCCTGCCTCTCTCTCCAATCTGGAGGTTGTCCTTAGGCATCCATCATGATAGCCATGGATACCCTTGTTCTCCATGAACTTGTCTAATCCTTTCTTAAAGCTGACAAGGCTGACAGCTGTCACCACTTCTTCGGGCAGGAAGTTCCAGAGACCAGTGATCCTCTCTGGGTGAAAAAGTACTTTCTCTTATTTGTTTGAGATCTAGCACCCAAAAGGTTCATAGAGTGCCCCCTAGTTTTTCCTTATCTACTTTGTCTACACTGTGTATGATTTTATAAACTCCACCTAGGTCTCCTCTTAGGCGCCATCATTCAAGAGTGAAGAGGCCTAGCCGTTGCAGCCTCAGATGTTAAGGAAGGTGTTCCAATCCCCTAATCATTTTGATTGCCCTCCTCTGCACTTTTCAGTCTATCAGTTCTTTCAATCTTTCCTCGTATGGTTTGGTTCCACTCCCCTGATTATCCTTGCTGCCGTCCCGTGAACTTGTTCCCCTTTGTTGATATCTTTGGTGTCCACAACTGGACATGGTACTCTAGATGAAGTCTAGACAATGCTGGATTGAGTTGGACTAGTACCTCAAAGGATTTGGAAACTATACATCTGTTAATGCATCCTAAAATTGCCTTTTTCCTCAGCCCTATCATCACACTGTTGGCTCATGCTCAGCTTTGATCTAAAACAGTACCAAGATCTGTATCAGTCACAGTATGAGAGAGCCAAGTATCTCCCACCTTGTAACTGTGTGTTTATCCCCGCACGCCGCCACCCCCCAGGTGTAGAAAACTGCACACCATTGGAGTGGAGCTCACCTGAAGGGATCAAAAATGTCCACTTGTCCAAGCTTGCCTCCTTCTGTAGCTTTGCAAGTTAGCTTACTGTGATTTTAAGACTGGCCATTGAGAAGAAAATATGGACTTCACAGGCAAGTCAGACTGTGAGCTTCAAAGCTGTGTCTGGGGGAAAGATGTTGGGAGAGGAGGAAACAAGCTTATTCCTTGGTGTGCAATTTGATCCTATGGGTATTCCACCAGTCGTTAGGTCTATATGGATTCTAATTTTTAAAAACCCTGCGTGCTTCATGCCAACTCACCCCCCCCAGTGTACCTGTAATAAAACAGGTATATTTTGGAGTAATTTTGAATCATTTCAAGTGCAGTATAAATGCTGTTCGTGAGCCAGCTGTGGAGAGGTTCCTCTGAAAGAATTTTTTAAAAGGGGAAGCGAACGTCAGCTCACTAATCTTTTAGTTTCAGAAAAGAGTTGCAGTGTTTGGAAATTCAGACAGACAGATAGACAGATGCACACAGGAAAGCACAGAAGCCGTGCATTAAGACTCTCAGTTTCCATAATTCCAGGAATTCACTCTGTACTATAATAGTTTCTTGCAGACTCTTTTTCCTTCCCAGGAAAGGTGGGTGGTTTGGATGTAGGAGATACCGCTTGCCTCTCTGTATGCTGACCTCCCAGAATCGAAACATAACCAAGAGGGCACCAAAGCTCAAGACACCCAGCAGGGGCATATCTGGGGGGGGGGGGGCAGGGGGGAACATCCCCCCTGGGCGCAGCAATCTGGGGGTGCCTGGAGGGGGAGCAGGAGGAGGGCGCCATGCATCCTCCCGCCTCCCAGCAGTCCTTGTTTCCCCTACGGTTTGGTGACGGCACCCCCTCCGCCACCTCTGCCGCTGCACGCCAGGTGAGTGGTGAAGCAGACAGGCAGGAGCACAGTGGCCGTGGCGCCCTCCTCCTCCTCCTCTTCCTTGCCTTGGTGGGAGAGGTGTAAGGTGCACGCACACACACACACCATGCCTACAGGGTTCGCCCCCCCCCATTGCTGGGTGGGTGCACCCATGCTAAAATGCAGTGGCAACAGCCCGCACTAGAGATGGGCACGACTCAAAAAAATGGTGTTTCGTTTGTCGTTTGGTCGTTTAGGGGTCCGTTTCGGTCCGTTTCCGTTTTTGTGAAGTTTTTTGCAAAAAAAATCGTTTTCGTTTCGTAACGTGACGACCCGAAAAATGAAAACGAAAACGAAAAATTGCTGTTTCGTTACCATTTAGCACAATTCAATGTATTTGCCGTAACGAAAACGAAGCGGTCGACAAATTTTTTCGTGTTTCGGGTCATTTCATTTCATTTTGGAGTCAAAATTCGTTTTTCGTTTCGTTACGTAACAAAATGAAAAAACAAAAACAAAAACAAAAAATCGCTCGTTTCGTGCCCATCTCTAGCCCGCACTGCTTCTGCTTTCCGACTGAGCTTTTCCACCAAACGAACAAGCCTTCCAGCTGGATGCAATGAACAACATACCTGGGAATCGGAGAGATAACCCTCTCCTTTCTGTTCACTTCCCCGGTGACTGTTTGCAATTAGGAGTTCTTTGCAAAGAATAAGGTAGATTTGCTCTGTATCTGTTTGGAGGAAACTTCCAGCCAGAGCTAAAGCTTTAGGGATTTATTAGCAACATTTCTTGTTTCGCTGTTTTCTTTATTAATAAAATATTTTCCTAAAGCAGCGTTTAGCTGGATGGCTTTTTTTTGGGGGGGGGGGGGGAGACGACCGTTTCTTTTATGACCTCATTCCAGTCTCCATGAGCTGGAATGGCCTTACCTGTTCCACATGGCCACACCGCCCCCTAGAGGTGGTTTTTATAGTGGGTTTTAAAGTGGAAATATCTAGGGAATCCAAATACTATTTATAAGACCTTCTCTCCTTTGTCTCTTCTGTGCAGGACCCTTAGAGAGGGAAGTCTGGAAGGAGGAAAATAAGTCCAGGAATCGTGTCTGGGAGACTTTTCCATCCTGAAGTCCAAGATTCAGGAAAGCTAAACAACTTCTCCCTATTAATTTTTGTAAAAAAAAAAAAAAGAACAGCTTCATGGCAAAACACCGAGGGCTGTTTGCGGAGACTGAGAATGGCAACGCATGCTAGGAATTGGAAAGTTTTCCTTCCTTCCATGCCAGACGCAGCCTGAGAACTGGCAAGCAACGGTGGTGGGAAACACTGGATTCAATAACTCAGATTATTAGCAGGATTTAAAACGTTCAGCCTGATTCTTCAAAGGCAGTTGAGAACGTCAGGCCTTTGGGCTGAACTGCATTGCGATACGTGCGCGTCAGTGGTTGGACACTTATATTTAAAGTGGGACAAACAGGTTTTGGGGGAAAGGTGCATTGCGGAAGCCAACATCTTCCATTCCCCTGCCTTACTCATCTGCTCTCCAGGATATAAACGGCAGTAAGTCCCCTGAATGCTTAGGGGCCTGGCAATCGGTTAATATAGCCCTGACTCTCCATGCTTTGTAAGATGATTGCGGTGGATCAGGCTGAAGTTTTATCTAGCCCACTGCTCAGGACATACATGGCCCACCCAGTGCCTTGTGGTGCAGTAGTTAAAGGCCTGTACTGCAGCTAAAACTGTGCTCATGACCTGGGGTTCAATCCCAGGTAGCTGGTTCATGGTTGACTCAGCCTTCCATCCTTCCGAGGTCAGTAAAATGAGTACCCAGCTTGCGGGGGGGGGGCAGTGTGATTAAATTGTAAACCGCCCAGAGACTACTTGAAGTGGTATGGGGCGGTATATAAGCAGAACAATTTTGCTTTTTGCTTGGCAAAGTGCAAAAGCAGAGCGGTCTCATCCTGTATGTCATGGGCTTTGGCAAAACTGGCTGTTGGAGAAAGGTGTGAAGTACCCCATCACCCACCCATATGCCTCACCCATCTTACAGTGGTAAAGCTGGAACCAGAAGAAATTAAGTTCCCTCATAGGAAAAGCTATATTGGGCGCCTTTACACGACCTCTAAAATCCGCTGATAACTTAAATTCAGACCAGAGATTGTGGGGTTTGTTCCTCTTCCTGTGTTCCCACTCTTCCGCACTCCATTGCTCCTGTCTGCAGTGAGGGGAGGGAGAAAAAAAGGGAGAAAAGAATGCAGGCTCAGCTCCGCTCACCTCCGTCTGCCGGCCAAAGCAGCTCTGTAGGGATTCCTGTCTCTTAAAGGGGAGGTGGGGACAAAAAAAACAAACAGAAGGAGAGGGGAGCCTGGCATCCACAGCTTTACAATCCACATCAGAATTTTTTTTACCTCCAGAGACCAGGTACTTCTAAAGTGCGCTGGGGTGCGCTTAGGTGGGCATGGTTGTACTTAATTTTTTTTAAAGTCCGCAGCTGGTGGGAAAACAATTTTAAGCTCTGCATCTGGGAGCCCCTTGCCTCGGATTTTAGGGTCATGTAAAACCAGCCATTGTTATCCTATAACACTTGGCAGGTATCCTATAACATTAGGTAGCCTTCCATCTTCTCTCTCTCTCTCTCTCTCTCTCTCTCTCTCTCTCTCTCTCTTTTACAGGATTTTCTTTTCCCTATTTTGAATGTGTCAAAATGCCTCTCCCAAGGGAACTTCTTGAGGCTTAGTTGCTGACACAAAGATATTTAAGATAAAATATGTTGGTATTCCTAGACAACCAGTGTGGCAGAGCCATGCAAACACACTGACAATGACAATGGTAAAACCACTCCATGAATAATATTTGCATCTTGAAAAATTTGCCATAAGTCAAATGCAACATGATGCAAAAATATGAGTTTTGGTCCTGTATTTGCCACTACAATGGTTGCAAATGGCTCTGTCAAAAAAATAAAATCATCTTGTGGAGTTTTGAATTTCTGGTAAAATTGGAACACAACAGATGTACACAGATGCACAGAGAACAGCTACGATGTTCCCCAGAACACACCCTGAAACAAACTGGACATGAAATCTTCTTCCAGGACAGAGAGGTATTGGACAACACTACCAATCACTGTGTCATACTACACAGGGAAGACATTGAAATCCACAAACATAAACACGGTTTCAACAAAAAAGAAGAAAGTCTAAAAATCAACAAAGCCTGGCTTCCAGTACTAAAAGCTGCAGAGTGCAAAAGGTCAAAGCTCAATGAATCCCACCCAGCCACAAGCAACAGTGATCAGTTCACACAATAGAACAGTCACAAAGTCTGACAAAACGTCAGGAAGAAAAACTTCCAGAACATGGCCGAACAACCTGAAAAACTCACAAGAACTATTTCTCAGAATTTACACTAATTGGCACTTTAAGGCTCAATAACTCACTCTGTGATTTGTATGAGAAAGAATTTTTTAAAATTTGTAAAAATTCTTTTCTTACAGTTGCTTGAAATTACAAAGTAGTGCATGCTGCTTCCTTTATTGTCCAGATGGTAGCAACCAAACAAACAATCAACAGCAAACAAACAACTGCTATCAACCAATGAAAGAGAGGGATAGAACACTCCGCAGAGAGGTGAGGCAAGCTTTGAAGTCAAAAGCTGGACAGAAAGATTGATTAGTGCTGGAGAAATAGATAATGACCGGGGCCCAGAAAAGTCCCTCCCAGTTCCTCTATAGACAGCATGCAAGGTTGTAAATAAATTTCCAACAGTTCTCGGCCACAGATTGATCCTCCAGGCTGTCAACAGTCCCGTTTCAGCCGCAAAGAGTTGGAGGACCCCAGCGGTGGTGCAACTCACAGCTTTTGCAAGCTAATGGAGATTCATGCGCGGAGAACACCAGGACGATCATGAACCAGGATTATTATTATTTATGAACCACTCGGAGCTCACATGGCAGAAAGCCAGGAGGGAACCCAGAAAAGCATTTTTATCCTCACTAAAAACATACAGTACCCAAAACAGTTTTATTGTGACTATAAAATGTGATTATTCCTAATGATAGTGTTCACAGCAGTTAAGGTTATGTACTTAGTGCCGGCGTGCCATTTGCAGTCATCCTTAACTTTCACTTTCCTTTAAGCCTGTAATTAAGGCGGGAAATACTCCCCCCTTTTTCTCCTTCTTTTTAAATAGGACCACTGCTGCGAAAATGTACGCAGCAGTGCAGAGCTCTTTTTTAGGAATTTGTAAATTGTAACTGTTTAATTTTGTTTAATGGATGTTTATAAAATCGCCTATATATATTCCCCTCCCCCCTTCCCCACAAGTGATGAGAAATGTATACATTCTTGTGCTGAAATAAGGAATTGTTTTCAGACTCCAGGGTCTAAGCCGATGCTAGAAGAATTATCATAGGAATAAGATGATTTTATTCATTCGTGCATTCGTTTTAATGAATTTAATGTTATTTTAATGTTATTGTTTTTATTATATTCACTGTATTTTTATGCTTATTTTATTTTATTGTATGATTCACATGTCTGTGAAGATTCTCAGCCATCCAGGTGAGTTTATCTGGAAGCTGAGTCATGGCAACTAGGCTTCTTTTTCTTGAGAGATAGAAGCATTTCGCTGCTCATCCAAACAGCTTCATCAGTCTGAGGAAAGCTAGTGGTGAGGCCTCCAATTTATAGTTCACTTTGACCTCATGTCACTTTGTTCTGAAATAGGCTCATAAGATGAACAATGGCCTGAATAGGCTCATTAGGTGGACAATGGCCCACCTTTATAACAAAATGTTGTAAATCAGCAAAACATTTCTATCTCTCAAGAAAAAGAAGTCCAGTTGCCATGACTCAATTTCCAGATATGCCTCACATGTGTTTTGTTTGTATTGAATTATACAGATTAATTGTTGTTAACCACCCCGAGTGGCCCCGCTGCCAGGTGGCAGTTATAAAAATAAATATATAATAAATAAATAGTAAATAAATTCCATTTATGTCTTGCCCACCCAGCGCCGAAACCTGGGCAGCTAACAACAGTTAAAATACCACAGTTCCATGCTGAGACTTAGGGCTGTATAGCCAGATGGGCAGTACAGAATCATCATCATCATCCCCACAAAACCTAGAGAGAGAACTAAGAGCCATTAACACCCAGGATATCCCAGATACCTAGTAGGTGTTGGGAAGGGTTGCATGGGTGAGACTTTATCACACTCCAGGTCATTGACCACCTAACAAGCCTCTTCAGGCCACTGTCCAACTTATGAGCCTCTTCAGACCAGGGTGATGTTAAGTCAAGGTGAACTATAAATTGGAGGCCTTGCCACTAACTTTCCTCAGAGTGATGAAGCTGCTTGGATGAGCAGCGAAACGTTTCCATCTCTCAAGAAAAGAGGTCCATTTGCCAGGACTCAACTTCCAGATACTCTGCATAGGAAAGGTTCCTGCTTCAAATCTTATACAGGTTCTGCAGGTAGAGTAAAACCTCAGTATCTTGGGGGGGGGGGGGGATCCAATGCAAATTCCCCGCTGCTCTGTAAAGCCCAAGTAGAGACCACCGTACTGTATGCAAAGTCTCTGGTTCCCTCTAGTGGTCAGTTCTAGAGGAAACATATGTATTTCTGTTTTTTTATAAATTTAATATTTGCAGGGAGGCGATAAGTGAAACCATGGTTGCATGGGTGCTGATCCTCTGAATATTTGGTCTTACTGTATTGAGCAAGACAGAACAAAGTTCTGATTCAGCAGAAGGCATTTTTGTATGTGCCTAGGAATGCCTTTATGACTTTTCTGCACAGCCAGATTCCTATAACCACTGACAAATTAAATTAAAATGATTAAAAACAGATACAAAGCATGTATAAACAGTTTAAAACATTCCTTTAAAGCTGATTTAAGCATTCTTTTTTTAAAAAATCACAAATGTTCCTTTGATGCGTCCATTTTTTTCACACGCTGAAATTCAGTACTCAGTTTCGTACATACTCAGTTTAAGCAACTGAACTTAACTTATACATTTTTCCCCACCGACTATGCTGTTGCTGCCCATATTCCCCCCCAATTTATAACATTTTAGCCACTTTCATTTGAAAATGTGCAACTAGCTTTCTCCTCACATTGTTTTTCAAAAAAGCTGCGCGAGCCTCACCAATCTGACGAGTCTGAAATGGAGGTCTTTTTCTTTTTCACAACATCTATCGGAGGTACAGAAATACTACGTTCATTAAAACTGTCAAAGCCAACGAGATTATTTTCCATCCTGCCATGCCGCAGGGAATAGAAGCAGCCCCACAGTTATTTTTAAGGAATTATTTTTAAATCACCCTTTTTTGGTTTCTGGCTTGAAGTCAGAGGGCAGATAAAAATCAGACAATTAATTAAATGCATCAGAACATCTAAAGCAGCGGTGTCCAAACTTTTTGTAAGGAGAGCCAGATTTGGTGGCTGAGAATGTGTCAGGGGCCGGTTGCTCCCGGACCCTGCCACCCCACTGCAAGCCCCACCCACTGACCCCTTGCAACCCCACCCGCAGGAAGGCAGGCGGGGAACAAGGAAGGGAGGGAGGGAGGGAGGTGGAGACCAAGGGAGAGAGGGAGGAAGGTGGGGAACAAGGAAGGGAGGGAGGGATGAAGGTGGGGACCAAAGGAAGCACAGGGAGCCTGTTTAAAAAAACATGGGGTGAAGGAGGGGGAGGGAGAGGCGGGCCAGCCAGCCGTGGGCCACTCAGAATGGCCTGACGGGCCGGATTTGGCCCCCGGGCCGGACTTTGGGCAGGCCTGATCTAAAGGGTATGCCCATGTTAGTGTTTAATGTACTGAAGATATTATTATTTTTTGCCATCACTTTGGACCCAGGGTGTTTTAAAGCAGGGGTTTACAAACACTGGTCTGGTCCGCAGCCTGTTAGTTACTAGGCCAGCTTTTTTGTACTAGCTAGTGACTCAGTGGCCAGCATGATCTTTTAGAATGACCAAAACAAAAATGGTCACAAGTCACGATGGAAGCCGTGTGGGAGGCACTGGAATGGATACACGCACATGTCTCTTGTGCATGGAGGACCATTGCATATCTTGCCCTCCCAGTGAACAGCTAACAACAATTAAAATGTCACAATTCCATACAGAGATTTAAGGGCTTCATAGCCAGTTTGGCAGTAGATGATGATGATGATGATGATGATGATGATGATGATGATTGATGATGATATATGGGATCTGCAGAAAACCACCTTACTGGGATCTGCTCGCATAATTCGCCGATACATCATGTACAGTGGACCCTTGTATAACAAACAGCTTGTATAACATAAAATTTGCACAACATAAAAAATTCCAGAGATAGGGGAAATTTGTTTAACATAATCGCCTATGGGGAGAATCCGTACAACATAAAATGGGATTACTCTGTTTTCAATGCATTCCTATGGGAATTTGTATAAAGGAAATTTGCTTATACAAGGTACCACTGTAGTCCTAAATGCTTGGGAAGTCTTCAACTAGTGATTTGTAACACAAAATCCAGTGTAGTTATCTTGTCCACTGTGAAATAATAATAATAATAATAATAATAATAATAATAATAATAATAATAA
>JAHTLZ010000379.1:59450425-59477593 GCA_023846285.1 Phrynocephalus versicolor | reverse complement strand
ATAATAATAATAATAATAATAATAATAATAATAATAATAATAATAATGCCAAAAGACCTAGGTCAACATCTGAAAACCCTTGGCATTGACAAGATCAACATTGGTCAACTACAAATGATGACATTATTAGGAACAGCAAGCATATATTCTACGAAGATATCTCCAGTCTTCCTAGGCTCTTGGAAAGAGCTCGATCATTGGAAAAGGCCGGCAGCTGTGCTCACCAGATGATGATGATGATGATGATAAAATGAGAAATCACTGAGAGTGAAGGAACTGAAATGCCAAATGGACAAGCCATTAAGTATCATCAGTCTGAAGCCTATAAATATCTCGGCATACTGCAATTAGATAATATCAAGCATGGGCAAGTGAAAAAATGTGGTCAGTAAAGAATATATCCAAAGGGTTAGAAAAGTATTAAAAAGTAAGCTGAATGATAGTAACACCATCAAGGCCATTAATAGCTGGGCCATACCAATCATCAGGTATACCCCTGGCATTATAAACTGAACTGAGGTGGAGCTAGATAACCTGGATAGGAAAACAAGAAAACTTATGACTACTCACTATGCATTACATCCACGCAGTGATGTTGACAGGCTGTATTTACCTAGAAAATTAGGTGGGAGAGGTCTTTTGCAAGTGAAACAGATAGTTGAAGAAGAGAAGCATGCGTTGGCAGATTAGGTAAAAAATAGTACAGAGCCAGCATTATTGGAGGTTAAGAACAGGGAGGTATTTAAAGTAAAGCAAACAAGGGGTCAATACAGGAAAACTACAATGCAAATACAAGCTGATAGCTGGCATAATAAAGCGCTGCATTGGTAGTTCCTTGAAAAAGTCAAAGGAAAAATAGATGAGGAAAAGACTTGGTTGTGGCTCACCAATGGAACACTGAAAAAAGAGACAGAAGCCCTGATTTTTGCAGCTCAAGAACAAGCTATCAGAACAAATGCAGTTAAGGCTAGAATAGAAAAATCAGCTGAGTCCCCTATATGTAGACTCTGCAAAGAGGCAGATGAAACTATCGACCATATATTGCGTAGTTGCAAGAAAATTGCTTAGACAGATTACAAACAGCGTCACAATGTAGTTGCTCAAATGGCCCACCAGAATTTGTGTCAGAACTATCATCTGCCCGTCACAAAGAACTGGTGGGTAGAGATGGGCACGACTCAAAAAAATTGTTTTTCGTTTTTCATTTGGTCGTTTAAGGGTCCGTTTCGGTTCATTTTCGTTTTCGTTGGGTTTTTCCACAAATTTTTCATTTTTGTTTCGTTACCTAACGAAAACAAAAAAACAAAAACAAAAACGAAAAATTTCTGTTGCGTTAGCATTCTTTTCAGTTCAATGTGTTTGCCGCAATGAAAACGAAAAACACGGCAAAAATTTCCGTTTCGTTTCCGTTTTGTTTTTGAAAATTTTTCGTTTTCGTTTCGTTACCTAACAAAAACAAAAAAACGGAAACGGAAACGGAAATTTCACTGAGTCGTGCCCATCTCTACTGGTGGGAGCATAAGCCTGAAAAAGTGACTGAAAATGAGCATGCAAAATTACTTTGGGACTTCCGAATACAGGCAGATAGGGTTCTGGAGCATAATACCCCAGATATCGTGATTGTGGAGAAGAAAAAAATGTGGATACTTGATGTTGCAATACCACGTGATAGTAGAGTCACCAAGAAACAACTTGAAAAAATACTCGATATCAGGATCTGAAAATTGAACTTCAGAGACTCTGGCATAAACCGGTACAGGTGGTCCCAATGGTAATCGGCACACTGGGTGTGGTGCCTAAAGAGCTAAGCAAGTATTTAGATGAAACTGGAGTTGACAAAGTCACCATTAGTCAGCTGCAGAAGGCCGCCTTACTGGGATCTGCTCGCATAATTCACCAATACATCACTGAATCCTAAACGCTTGGGAAGTGTTTGACTAGTGATTGGTAATACAAAATCCAACATAGATGGCTGTATGGTTGTTAATAATAATAATAATAATAATAATAATAATAATAATAATAATAATAATAATAATAATAATAATAATAATAATAATAATAATAATAATAATAATAATAATAATAAATGGGATCCTAAGACTGAAAATGTGATTGAAAATGAGCATGCAAAATTACTTTGGGACTTCCGAATACAGACAGACACAGTTTTGGAGCATAATACCCTGGATATTGTGATTGTGGAGAAGAAAAAAAGTGTGGATCATTGATGTTGCTATAACAGGTGATAGTACAGTCACAGAGAAACAACTTGGAAAAACATTACACGATATCAAGATCTGAAAATTGAACTTCAGAGACTCTGGCATAAACCTGTATAGGTAGTCCCAGTGGTAATCGGTATGCTGGGTACGGTGCCTATAGAGCTAAGCAAGTCTTTAGAAGAAATTGGAGTTAACAAAGTCACCATCAGTCAGCTGCAGAAAGCCACCTTACTGGGATCTGCTCGCATAATTCACCGATACATCACATAGTCCTAAACACTTGGGAAGTGTTCGACTAATGATTGGTAATACAAAATCCAGCATAGTTATCTTGTCTGCTGTGCGATGATGATGATGATGATGATCACAAAAGACCTGCGGGTGGTGGTGGTGAAAAGCCTCAGCATTGACAAGATCAACATTGGTCCACTACAAATGATGACATTATTAGGAACACCAAGCATATATTCTACGAAGACATCTCGAGTAGTCCCAGGCTTTTGGAAAGAGCTCGATCATTGGAGAAGCCCAACTCCAGCTTAACACCTGGCAACTGTGCTCACCAGATGATGATGATGATGATGATGATGATGCGAGGAAACACAGGTATGACAGGATGCAGTCTTGAAAACAGATCAGAGAAGTTATCAGTTTCAGTTACCAGCTGTTCGGCAGTGGAATATGCTGCCCCAAAGGAGGGTGGTGGAGTCTCCTTCTTTGGAGGTTTTTAAGCAGAGGCTGGATGGCCATCTATCGGAAATATTGTGATGGGGTTCCTGCATGGCAAGGGGTTGGACTGGATGGCCCTTGAGGTCTCTTCCAACTCTATGATTCTATGATTCTATGAACAACAAAAAATGTCAATACTAGTGACAGAGGAAGGACGTCTTCCATTGTCTCCTTCAATACTTTGCCACTGCTGTCCATCCACACACACCCCACTAGATAGAACTGGCAACCTGAAGCAACCATGACACTCTCTTTAAGGGTCAGATGAGCCCTGCTTGCAACATCCCAGGTATCACGCTGGCAAAATCTTCAACGGTGAGGTATCTCTTGATCATAATGACAGGTTCTGCGTGGACCGATGGATGATCAGGCAAGGAGTGTTGTTGTTTCCTCAAGGCAAAGGTTGAAACCAAGGGAATGCTGTATTTTCCCCCATCTCCTGTCCCACATTATTCTTTCTTTTGCACATGCTTCCAGCAGATTTTATTCCTTGCTTCCAACAGATGTTCTGATCACCTCTGCCCTCAAAGGCTTGTTTTTTTATATATTTTAATTCAGACTGGCTGGCCGGGCTGTGATCCTATCCAAATTAAAATCAGGCCTAGCAACACACTCAGCGGTGCTGCTTTCCTAGATGCAGGTGGGGGGAGAATTAATTTAAAATGGGCACGGTTCCAGCTCGCTTTTGACCTCTTTCATCATCCTATCTCCTTCAACATCCCCTCGGTGATATTAGTGGATTTGCAAAGGTTATCGGGCAGAAAGCACGTGGGGGACTTCTGTTCTTGGGGGGGGGCGAGTTGATTCCATCATCTTCTGAACACCAGGGAGTTTCCACATTTGACCCCACATGACGCTGTATACACCTGTATCTGGCAGTGAGTTCTAGGGAAGTCCATGGGGCTTATTTCTGAGTAGAAAGGTAGATTGTTGTTATGTGCCATGAAGTCGTCTCTGGCAAAAGGGATTGAACAGATTGCTGGAGGAAAAGTCCATCACAGGTTACAAACCATGATGGAGATGTGTCATCTCCAGTCTTAAAACCGGGGTACTTCAAGGGCCAGATGCAGACGAGTGGTATCAGGAGACAGATATCTAGTCTCGTGCGCTCCCAGAGACATCTGGTGGGGCCACTGTGAGATCCAGGAAACTGGTCTAGATGGGACTTTAGCCTGATCCAGCATGGCTCTTCTTATGTTCTTACCTTCTTATGAGCAATCTCCATAATGTCCTGTCCTCGCCAGCACAGCTCAGCTCTTGCAAACTCAACCCTGTAGCTTCTGATAGGAGTCGATCCATCTCATATTTGCTCTTCCTCCTTTCCTGATGCCCTCAAGACAATAATGCAAGGAAAAACAGGTATGACAGGTATGTCTTGAAAACAGAGCAGAGAAGTTACCAACAGCCTACAACTGATGATTTATATATAATACTTGTTGTATGCCGTCCAGAGACCTCTTGGTAGTGGGGTGGCTAAAAATGTTGTAAACAAACAAATAAATACAGTATGTATGTATATCTATCTATCTATCTATCTATCTATCTATCTATCTATCTATCTATCTATCTATCTATTTATCTATCTATCTATCTATCTATCTATCTATCTATCTATCTATCTATCTAATGTTGAAAGTGCCCTCCTTGCAGCCAGGCCAGAGCGGGGAGGGTCTCCGGAAGGCAATGGGAAAAGCAGAACAAAAAATGAGAGGGAAATGGAGTGGGATGGAGGTGGTCAGTGTTACATCTAGCTTGAGGTCATTCTCCTCCCTGGCAGAGGCATTGTGAGGATCACATCAATACTCATCCCTTGGAAGCAGTGGAGGAGGAGGCCTCCCTGTGGAGTCCAGTGGCACTGCTTCAGCCGTGAAATTTTATTTACAGTGGTACCTTGTATAAAGGAATTATAGTGGACCCTTGTGTAACAAAGGCTTTGTATAACATAAACTCGGTACAACATAAAAATTCCGGAGATAGGGGAAATTTGCTTAACAGAATCACCTATGGGGCAAATTTGTACAACATAAAAATGGGATTGCTCCATTTTCTATGCATTCCTATGGGAAATTTGTATAAAGGAGAATTTGCTTAACATAATTCCATTTGGAACGAATTAATTCCTTTATACAAGGTACCACGGTAATTCATTTCAAATGAAATTCTGTTGAGCAAATTTTCCATTATACAAATTTCCCATAGGAATGCATTGAAAACGGATTAATCCTTAATTGCAACCGTTTTTCTGTTGTACAGATTCACCCCATAGGCGATTCTATTAAGCAAATTTCCCCTATCTCTGAATTTTTTATGTTGTACAAATTTTATGTTATACAAACCGTTTATTATACGAGGGTCCACTGTATTATTATTTTTCAACAATTATTTGCCATTGAGTCAACTCATCTCTGCATCACTTTGATGCATTTTCATGTCAGTTCTGGGCACACTGGTTAACAATATGCATGTGAACTCTTAACACGGGATATCGCTCGCACAGCAGGATTGCACGACAGGGCAAATTCAAATGAAAAGGAAGTCATTTTGCCTGTGTGAACACAGATTTGACTCCTATTTTTACCCCAGAGACTTGTGGCTTGGAACACACCCACCTGTCCCTTTTTTTCCCCATGGGGAGGGGAGCTTGGTTTTATAGGGATTACTTGGGTTTTGGAACTGAAGACTTGCCAATATCCCTGCAAAGTTTGTGACTGTGATGACTCAGGAAGGAGGACTTTAAAACAAACAATGACACACACAAACACACGTACATCAGTTACTATTCCCGGCAAATGGAGAGTACCAGAACATATGAAAAAAATGTTGTTCCAACTGGGGGGGGGGGCTAGAACTCTCTGCTAAATGTGTAAGAAAAGAGAGAATTTAGGGAGGCAATCCAAGCGGTGGGTGTCCAGCTCAAACACAAAACAGTTTGCTCATTAAGGCTCTCAGCCATTCAGCAGCCACTTCCCCTATCCCGTCCTTATTCTTGGCCTCTATTCTGAGGAATTCAAAGTTTTTTTATTACTAGAAGGAACTTCGGCTTTAATCAAGACTCTGGGATCTTTCCTGCAACTGCCTAAGGGGGGGGAGCAGGCGGAGAGAGAAGGTTCAGCATTTTGGAAATTGTGTGTGTGTTTGTGCGTATGTGTATGTGTGCCTTGGAGACGAGGCACTTTATAAATGCATTAGTGTGAGAGATTGAAAGGTAACACACTCTTGGAGGACTTCTGAACAATGGAACCGAGTCTGGGTTTCATTTGAGCAGGCTACGCAGTGGGAATATATCTAATCAAATGAAAAGAAAATGAAAAACGGCCTCCTCCTCTTCCCCCGCAAACTTTAATTTTGTTAATTTCATTAACCAGAAAAACATGCAACATTCTCCCTCCCCCCTCCCCTCCCCGTTGCTGCCACCCCTCCTCTCTCATTCTGAGAGCACACAGCATTCGGTTGAGGTGCAAGGGCTATTCTAGAAACGTAAAAAGAGAACGTGGCTAAAGCCACCGGTCCTCCTTCCTGGGAACTCTGCAAGGTGATGCTGGAAAAAGTACCATTCCCAGGCTGAAGTTCTGGGGTTTAGGGCTGAAAGTCTCCCACCCCATCCCTTTTATGGGCAGTTTTTATGGAGAGGTTGGTTGGGCACTTGTCAGAGATGATTTGCCGCAGGATGTGGTGATAGCATCTGGCCTTGATGTCTTTAAAAAACAAGGTTGGACCGATTTCTGGAGGAAAAGTCCATCGCAGGTGACAAGCCATGATGGGGATACATGTTATCTCCAGCCTTAAAAAGAAGGTACCTCAAAGTGCTAGATGTATGGGATTGGCAACAGGAGACAGGAATCTAGTTATCTCATGTGCTCCTAGAGGCATCTGATAGGGCCACCAGGAGATACAGGAAGCTGGATTAGATGGGCCCTTGGGCTAATCCAGCAGGGCTCTTGACACACACAAACACACGTACATCAGTTACTATTCAGGCCCCTGAACCCTAAATCTCTCCAACTTTGGGGGGCTTGCAGGGAAGAGCTTCAGGAAGCTCCCCCATTTTGTTTCCCGAACCAAAAAAGGTGGTTCGGTTCAGTTTGTCATGAAACAGTTTCTATCATTTTGATGGTTACTTCACGTCCTTCCTCGTTCCGAGATTACATTCGTTTCATGATAACGTTGTTTGTGGTCACATGGTCTTGTCCCGGTTCTGTCCCTGTTCCCGTTTACCCACGGGCATGATTGATGGTAATGTGATGACTGTTACTTCATGTCCTTGTTTCATGACAACATCTGTACTTCCCTGCCTTCGTTTTCCCTTTTTTGGGGGGTCCAACCTTCCGTTTTTCGATATTTCGATTCTCCGTAACTTTGGCTTTGATGCGTTAAGCAGCAAAGTTCGAGGTTTTATGCCTTCTTCCCTCTCTGTGATGCATTGTTTACGCCACTGGGATTGTACTGGACAATGCAACTTCGCACTCCTGCCACTAGATGGAGAATGCGCACATTGCGTGACGAGACTTACTTCACGGACTCTTGTCTTGAAACAAGAACCGAGACAAGAGAATTCCCGAGGTCAGGGACAGATATGGCTCATCACACTTAAATCCTATTTCAGGGGGCGTGGTCAGGATGAACTCCTGTCCTCACACAATGGACGTGCAGTAACATTTTTTTGTACCGCGAACTGCGATGAGAGGGACGTGAAGTAACCGTCTTAGTTTCATAATGAAATGACAAACAGCATTTTCACTTGGTACCCATCTCTAGTTTTGACCGTTCACACAATATGTGTGGGGCTGCCTTTGGGGCTCTATTTTTTATTTTTTTTTATTTTTTCTTTCCCCTATGAGGAGCAATGAGTATATACACATATATACTGGGAACTTGTTGCAAACAATGAATTACTAGTCACTAATTCCTTTTTAGATGCCCAGTGTGGTGTACTGGATAAACGGAAGGACTCAGAATCAGGAGACTTGGGTTTCTAATCCCCATTTGGCCATGAAAACATGAGGAGATAGAACCAGTGAAACTACTCAAATAGCTCACTTAAGGTTGTTGTGGGCTTTTCAGGCTCTTTGGCCATGTTCTGGAGGTTTTTCTTCTTCCTACCGTATCACCGGTCTCTGCATTCCTGCCCTCTGAAGATGCCAGTCAAAGACCCTCCAGAACACGGCCAAACAAACAAACAAACAAACAAAAACCCCACAACAACCATCAGATCCCAGCTGTGAAAACCTTCGAGAATATATCTCATTTATCTTAAAAGCCCTATTAAGGGCGTTATAAATCACAATAAGTCAGTTCTAACTTGTGGTGCAGTGGTTAAATGCTTGTACTGCAGCTAAAACTGTGCTCACAACCTGGGATTCAATCCCAGGTAGCAGGCTCATGGTTGACTCAGCCTTCCATCCTTCCAAGGTTGGTAAAATGAGTCCCCAGCTTGCTGGGGGGGATGTGTAGCCTGCATACTGTAATTAAAACTGTAAACTGCCCGGAGACTACTTAAAGTGGTATGGGGCGGTATATAAGCAGACACTTAGCTTTGCTTTGATGGCACATAACATTATTTATTTATTTATTTATTTATTTATTTATACCCCACCCCTCTGGCCACTCTAAGTGGTATATAACACTATTCAAAATATAGTTAAATATAAATAAGACCAAATTAATACAGTAAAACCACAGCAACAATAACAAATCTGTAAAGATAAATTGTAAACATAAACATAAATTGTAAACATAAATTGTTTCAAGACGAGAGCCCGTGAAGTAAGGCTCGTCATGCAACGTGCGCATTCTCCATCTAGTGGCACTGGTCATACTTCCATCTCTTCTATATACTGTACAGTAGTTCTTCAGTAAACTGATTCCATCTTCTCTTCATTTTTAGGCTGATCAGATAGTATGCTTCCTTGTTGATCTCACTTCTCTCACTTCTTTAGGTCCAGGTTTTCAAGGTTACTCAGAAGTGGCTTACCATTGGCTCCATTTGTGTAGTACAGTAGGACCGCAGTATCCACTGGGGATTGGTTCCAAGCCTTCCAGTGGATAATGAAAACCGTGGATAACAGAGAATGCCAAAATGTCCCCAAAACTGCTGTTTTGTGGTAGTAACTTGCTTTACAGCTACTGTTTTGCAACAGTCACTTGCTTTACAGCTGCTGTTTGTGATGGTAGCTTGCTTTACGGCTGCTGTTTTATGACAGTAGCTTGCTTTACAGCTGCTCTTTGTAACAGTAACTTGCTTTGCAGCTGCTGAATTTTTATTTATTTTTTCCTCTGCCAACCGTGGATAACTGAATCAGTGGATAATGAATCAGTGGATACGGGGGTCCTACTGTACTAACAAGAGTTGCTTTGAGTGTTACTGCCATTTTGTCTATGAAAGATACTCCATTGGGTCACCTTCAGCTACTGCTATCTCCCAGTAGCTGGTCTTCAGGAATTTCTCCTCCCAAGTTAATACTGGAAATATCAGTTCTCTTTGCTGGTGTAACCGTATTCCTGAAGATGACAGACCTATCTTTTTCTGGTGTCTTGGCATTCACCATTCCAATTTGGAGTACAGAAAAGTTCCCAAACCACCCTGATTTACAGCATCTAGATTGATAAGAAGGATCCCAATGGAGCTTGCAAACTGGAAGAACCCTCAGGAGGGAGGATGTTTCACCCCAAGCAGTCCAGGAAAGATGAGTGCATAATCCAAACAAAAGCAATGTTGCAAGCCATGGAGTGCTTCACAGGGTTGGGGGCACAATATCCTAAAATGTGGTGGTGGTGGGGAGCATCTCCCTGATCTGCTCACAAGCTGCCTTCTTTCCAAACGCCACTGGCTCCTCTTCCCAGGATCCCCAGGTTGGAAACTAGGTAAGGTTCTCTGTTTTAAATTTGTAAAGTAATATTTCCTCTTTGTTTCTGGAGAGAGTATTAGGATTGATCCTTAAAGAAACCAGAGCAGTTTGGGCACACAATACATGACCGCACCAAATACAATTTATGGGAAAGGGTTTTTATGTTTGGCATTAATCAGCTAAATGTTCCCTTCTCTTTGCTTCCTCAGCTGTGCACCTTTAAGGCATTATAGAGGAAAGAAAAAGAATGAGCCCCCTGGCCCCCCCAGCAATCTTTTTTGAAGTGTTTGCCATAAAACTAATTGTTCCATCATTTTATAGTTTTTCGACCACCTGATGAAAAATAGGAACAGTCAATAGGCAAGGAAACATTGCTTTATATTCTCCAGTCATGAAACAATTTGGCAAAGACAGGCAACCTTTTACATTCCTGAAGAGTGGAAACAAGGAGAGTATATTTATATATAAAAACAAAAGGATAATGATTTGGTTTTTTTCCTTGCTGCCCCTTCCTTCCTAAGTCTTTACTGGAGAAATATAATGGAGAATATATACAATATATACAGTATATAAGCTTTTCCACAGGAAGGCATTGAAAACAAAGTAATCCCTAATTGCATCCATTTTATGTTGTACGGATTCGCCACATAGGCGATTCTGTTAAGCAAATTTCCCCTATCTCCAGAATTGTTTATGTTGTACAGATTTTATGTTATACAAACAAGGGTCCACTGTATAGGTGAAACTCAAAAAATTGGAATATCGTGCAAGTGTTCATTTATTTCAAGACATCAACTCAAAAGGTGAAACTAATATATGAGATAGACTCATTACATACTAAGCAAGATATATCAAGCCTTACTTTGGTATAATTGTGATTATTATGGTGTGTATGTCTGTGCATGCGTATGCGTGTATGTGTATATACAGTGGACCCTCGTATAACAAATGGTTTGTATAACATAAAATCTGTACAACATAAAAATTCCGGAGATAGGGGAAATTGCGTAACAGAATCGCCTGTGGGGTGAATCTGTACAACTTAAAAATGGTCGCGATTAGGGATTACTCCATTTCCAATGCATTCCTATGGGAAATTTGTATAAAGGAAAATTTGCTTAACAGAATTTCATTTGGAACGAATTCATTCCTTTCTACAAGGTACCACTATATACTCGTATATAATCAAAATGGTATCCCCACGTCCATTTTATATACTGAACCCAACTAGACGGCTCTTACGCACACAAGCTGAATAGTTTAGGGCATTGGTTCCCAACATTGGGTACCCCAGATATCCCTGGACTAAAACTCTCAAAAGTCCTCAGCGCTAGATGTGCTACCCAGAATTTCTGGAAGTTGCCATTTTAATCTTTGTGACACTGCTTGCAGGATCACATGGCAGGCTGCCTTCCTGCCTTCTTTTTTCTGCAGCCCCGTGTATGCTGACGGACACAGATCACAGTATACTTCACCAGACCTGCTCCCAGATAAGGGCAGCAACATTCTTTTTAATGTTATACTGCCTTGAGGATATGACTGTCTCAGAACTCACTGTGAAACGGTGCATGGGAGAGGTGCAGTAGTTGTGTTGTTGAAGGCTGCGTCTACCGAGTCTAACTCCATGGTTCCCAACCTTGGGTGCCCAGGTGTTTTTGGACTGCAACTCCCAGAAATCCTAGCCAGCACAGCTAGCAATGAAGACTTCTGGGAGCTATAGTCCAAGAACATCTGGTGACCCGTAATGGGAGTCTAATGGGCGTTAAGGCCATTAGACTCTCATACTGTTGTTCAAGTTCCAGAGAGCCTTGGGGCTCCCAGAGTGTTGCAGTTAGGAGCAGAAAGGGCATGGGAATAGCATGGAGGTAAAAGCACATCCAATCTCGCTTGATTTTGGAAGCTAAGCAGGGTCGGCCCTGGTTAGTACCTGGATGGGAGACAACCAGGGAATACCAGGTGCTGTAGGCGCCTGGAGTAGGAACTGGCAAACCACTCCAGTATTCTTGCCAAGAAAACTCCATCGACATGGGGTCACAAAGAGTCGGTCACAACTGTAATGACACAACACAAAAGGAGTTGGTTGCAACTTTTTTTGTTGCCAGCTTTTCATGGCCCTGTTTAAGATCTGAACAGGGCTTTTCGTGACATAACCTTTTGGAGATAAGGAATTCACAAATCCTGACAGCACCTAAGTGGTAATGCTTGGTCACAAGAGGTGGGGGTCTATCTTCCAGGTTTCAGATTTTAGACAAGTCCCAAATAATGGAATGTTTAATGTATAGTAGGACCCCAGTATCCGCTGGGGATTGGTTCCAATTCTTCCCGTAGATAATGAAAAGCGTGGATAAGAGAGAATGCCAAAATGTTCCCCAAAACTGCTGTTTTATGATAGTAAGTTGCTTTACAGCTGCTGTTTGTGACAGTAGCTTGCTTTACGGCTGCTGTTTTATGACAATAGCTTGCTTTACAGTTGTTCTTTGTGACAGTAGCTTGCTTTGTGGCTGCTGAATTATTTATTTATTTTTCCTCTGCCAACCATCGATAACTGAATCAGTGGATAATGAATCAGTGGATACGGGGGTCCTACTGTATTCTCGAAGACGTTCAGTGCCGGGATCTGATAGTTTTTGTTTTTTGGGCTGTTTGGCTGTGTTCTGGATGTTTTTCTTCCTGACTTTTTGGCAGACTCTGTGGCTAGCATCTTCAGAGGGAAAGGAGTTCAAGGAACTCGGAACCCAGAGCACAGAGAGAACTCCTAGTTCCCTGAGCTCCTTGCCCTCTGAAGATGCCAGCCACAGAGTCTAGCAAAACGTCAAAAAGAAAAACTTCCAGAACACGGCCAAACAGCCTCAAAAACTCACAATAACTAGTGGAATGTTTACTAATCTGATAACCCTAGATTTCAAGGTTCATTCTCATGGTTCCAGGAAGTGCTATTTAGACATGCTCAGAGGCACCCTTGCCATTTTCATTACTTTGTATACTGCACAAATGCTGCTGTGTCTGCTACTTCACTTCACATATCGGCCTTCAAAATGCATCGGTGAGCATGGATTGCCTTAATATCACCCAATGACGCCAGGGAATGAGATGCTGCTGACGTGGTCATCCTACCAGCACCCCCAAGGTGGCCTTTCTCTGTCAGGTGTCACCTGTGCTAACATGGCGAGTCCATCTCTGAAGACAGATTTGGCTTTTGGTTTCCTCATCATTTATCCTCTTCCTGCCCCGATGTGCATCATTCACTTAACCCAGACCTCCTCTACTTTTATATTGCTCATTTACTCGGTTTGGAAATATGGTTTTTGGCCGCTCTTCACAATTCCCTTTTTGTTGTTTTACCACCCTGAATAATTGGGTGTCATTAGCAACCTCCCTGATGGCTTTTAGGCAGCAATTAAAACCAAGATAGCCTGCCCGTGACTGTAATGAATCATGCTGCTTTCTGTCCACGCAGCTGTTGATTGCTTCGTTCTAAGGCCAAATCACACACTCTGTTAGATGCTCTACATCTGGAGATCCTGTCATCATTCTCTCTTTTTCTGAAAAGGAGCCATGCGGCTACCTTTTTTGGACTGAGGCCTCCTCAGCATGGAGTGACAGGGGATGAGAGTCACTGTCTTCTTGCCATCCAGACCAAAACTGTTCCCTGGATTGTTATCAGTGGCTGATATTTCACATCCATCTCATCGCTGTTTGCTGTCCCCGTTTGGTACGAAGTAATCTAACCGCATGTCCATTACGGGATGAGGGGAGTTCGTCCCAACCACGCCCCCTGAACTGCGATTTAATCAAAATGAGAGATTCCCCTCCCTGGCCTCAGGAATCTGCTTATCACACTTCTTGTTCCGAGACATGTGCCTGTGAGGTCAGGCTCATCACGCAACGTGCCATTCTCCATCTAGTGGCAGGAGTGCGAAGCGCCATTCGCCAGTACATTCCCTATGGAGTCAGCATCACAGCGCAGAGAGATTAAATGACAAATGCCTCAAACTTAGCTCCGTAACGCATTGAAGGCAAGGCTTCGGAGAATCGAAACATAAAAAAACAGAAGGTTGGGCCAGAAAAAAAAAGGAGAACAAAGGCATGGAATTTCACATCTCATCATGGAATGAGGAGGTGCGGAAACAGTCATGCCGGTATCATCCATCACACCCGTGCGTACATGGGAACAGGGACAGAAACGGAAGAAGACCATGTGACCGTGACTGACATCAACATGCAACGAACTTCCTCTCGGGACGAGAATGGACATGAAGTAACTGTCAGTCTCAGAAGAGTAAATTGGCTTGTTTTACTTTTCATATCTCAGCTTCCTCTTCTCTTGTTCTTTGGGGACTCAGTCGGCTTTCTGGTCAAGACATCCTGCCAAGTCTTCTCTGCTCTTTATTGCAGAGCTTTGAATTGCTGGTTAAATCCTTCTAGCTGTGCAGCAGATGTGTGGGGATTCATAAAACAGAATAGCAGAACCCCCAGAAGCAGCACAATAACCGATCATGCTGACTGAAGGCTTCTGGGAATGGTAGCCCTCCAAATCATCTCCCCAAACTCTGATTGGCCCTGTACAGTGGTCCCCCACCCTTTCATGGTTCAAATACTGCATCCTGATATATCTCAGGTCCGTAGTATATGAAAAGGGTCCCCTGGTGTAAGGAGAAAAGGCCTTCCCAGGCTCATCAGAGGCCCCAAAAGTGCTTCCCCGCAAACCGGAAGTGACTTCTGGTAAAACAGAAGTAACCTCCAGATCACTACAATGCACTTTTGGGGCCTCTGGGGGAATGGAAAGCCCCTTGCAGGCCCGTTTGGGGCAGCGCCAGGCCTGGGGTAAGTACAAGAGTCCCCAGAGTGCCCAGCCAGTTCCAACCTGACCCAGCATCCGCATATTGCGGATTTTCAAGTATTGTGGGTCGGGTCGGGTCCCTAACCCCTGTGATAGGTGGGGGTTTACTGTATTAGGAACACGTTAGTAAGATGTCACATCAGGGAACAGAGGGCTGGTCTCCTGCTTAGACTCGGGCAGCAAAATCTGTTGGGAGGGCCTTCACCAGCCTCGTGGTGCTGTTGTTAAATGCCTGTACTGCAGCTAAAACTGTGCTTACAACCTGGCGGTTTGATCCCAGGTAGCTGTCTCATGGTTGACTCAGCCTTCTGTCCTTCCAAGGTCAGTAAAATAAGTGCCCAGCTTGCTTGGGGGGGGGGGAGTAGCAATGTGTAGCATGCATAATTAAAATTGTAAACCAATCAGAGAGTGCTTGAAGTGCTATGGGGCAGTATATAAGCAGAACAGTTTGCTTTCTTACCAATCCTCGCCATGTATTTCAAATGGTGGCAGTCCCCACAACCTGAAAGCACAGCCCTTGGCTTTGTAGAAAGGTTTTATATGGCACCGATAGTGCTACCTTGGCTCTGCCCATGCCTTCTAAAGAGCTAAGTTTTAAAAAGCTTAACAAAGGCTTTTAAGTTCCAAAATCCTTGGAGGGGTCAAAGCAAAATCTTTATCCGGGTGGTGCTGGACCCAGGCCAGCCCACACACCCTGCCTTATTGTATAAACAAGTGCCTTTCTTCAAGACATTTCGCATTGAACTCAAAGAAAACATTGTATAATCTTCAGCCCGAGGTAAAAGATCCTTCCAAGAGTCCTCCGTTCCATCCTGTGAAAATTACCTCCCGTTGCCAACTCTGCCTTGGAGGGCTCTTTATACTCCTTCTTGGCCTCAATCTGCCCGAGAGCCACCCTGGTCTTCTGGATAGGGTTGTAGCAACCAGTGGCTTGTAGGTTGAGCATTGCAGCAAATGGTGAGCTGAGAGGCCTTGGCTCTTGGTACAAGCATGGCTCAAGCTGACAGGGGAATCCTGGGAATTTGAGTTTCACAAAGTAACATTTCCATATTATCCCATGTGTTTATGTTTATCTTCCAGCAGCCTCTGCCGGTATGAACCATTAGGGACCACCTGGAATTGAAGCATCCAATAAACCTGGATTGAAAGGATGAAATTCAGGGACAAGAAAGGCCAATTTTACTTTCTCCCACATCTAGTTTTTTAAGATATTAACTGCATTTACAGTATTTTCCAATGTATAAGACTATATTTTTGTAGAAGGCGGCTCTTGAAGGGACAGGCGGAGAGCCACTGTCAGATGTAGGTCCGTCTTCCTTGGGTCCCGGAGGCGGGGCTGAGCTCTCCTTGCCTGCTCACCTGCCAGCCCGTAGACTGCTGAGTTCAGGGCGAGGTTGTCTGGCCCACCGCCCATGCTGCCGCCATTGCCGCTCGCCCACGGCAAGTGGTGAGGGCTCACCCGGCTCCTCCTGCCGGGCTTCCTGAGACAGCCCCCGCGCCCGCAGTGGGGATTCGAAATATTGAAATACGGAAGCCCGACAATTTTTAAAAAGGCTAAACAAAGCCAGGGAAATCCAGTAGTTGTCACGAAACAAGGACATGAAGTAACATTTGTCACAATACAATTAATCACGCCTGTGGGTAAACAAAAACAGGGACTGAATAGGGACAAAACCACGTAACCGCTGTCACGGAACGAAGGTAATCGCGGAACGAGGTAGGACGTGAAGTAACTGCCTTAGAGAAGCAAAAATACGGCTGTTTGCTATGACAAAATAGAGGGACAACCTCGCACACATACACAATAAGACAGTAACCTTACTGAAGTTCCCATACTGCCCCTTAAGAGTTCTGCACTCAAAATCTCACAACTGAATGAATGGGGGACATCTCTTATATGATTGGACATCTTGAATCTCAGTTTCTTTCTAACCCAAATGTGCATTTTGATCAATTCTAATTAAAACTGTACTGGAACAAACTTCATGAGCCGTCTTGTGTGCAGATTGCAAAAAAAAAAAAAATGCACCAGAAATAACCGAGTCCCTCTGGATAGGTTCTTAGATCCCTCCTTAGCACAGCTCTATTAGTCACTGCGGCTAACAAAGATTAATCCATTTTCAGAAACAGAGAGCTTGACTGTTCTTCATCTCTCTCCATAGTCATTTTTGCTGTCTGCCTCAGTCAGACTCTCCGATCGTCAGTGCCAATTGAGAAACAAATTAACATTGTTCCACTTACAGCGGCATAATGAGTGTAAATAATCTTGTCATAGCCGGCGGCTATAACATGGGCTTTCTTCACAAACACACACTATCCAAAGGCCCAAGCTCGGTAGGAGAGATCTGGAAGGCTTTTGCATAAATAAGAAAGGAGAAGACAGATGCAGTTATTTTGCAGCCCCTTCTCTTTTAATGCCTCCCCCACCCCCACCCCACAGCACTGACCTTGAAAGGGCCCCCACCATAACTGTCTTGGGCACTGACCTACATAAAACCGCATATGTTAATTTGTAATGTACAAGGTGTTGTTGTTCAGTCGTTCAGTCGTGTCCGACTCTTCGTGACCCTGTGGACCAGAGCTCGCCAGGCCTTCCTGTTTTCCACTGCCTCCTGGAGTTTGGTCAAATCCATGTTGGTTGCACCAATGACACCATCCAACCATCTCATTCTCTGCCGTCCTCTTTTCCTTTTGCTTTCCATCTTTCCCAACATCAGGGACTTTTCCAAGGACTCCTCTCTCCTCATGAGGTGGCCAAAATACTGGAGCCTCAGCTTCAAAATCTGTCATTCCACTGAACATTCTGGGTTGATTTCTTTCAAGATGGATAGCTTTGATCTCCTTGCAATCCAGGGGACTCTCAAGACTCTCCTCTAGCACCACAGCTCAAAAGCATTGATTCTGTGGCGATCCGCCTTCTTTATAATCCAGCTCTCACTTCTATGCATCACTACTGGAAAAACCATAGCCTTGACTTTCTGGGCATTAGTCGGCAAAGCAATGTCTCTACTCTTTAAGATGCTGTGCAAGTAGGAAATGAGAAATAATCTTAACAATAATAATCTCAGAACTACAGAGCTTGGAAAGGAGCCTATCAAAGAGTCCTATCAAACTCTCAGCTTGTGATAATTATTATTCCTTCTTTTTTTTTTGCTAATTTATACAGAATTTTAAAAGCATCACACCCGGATGGAGGTGTCAGAGGTCACTACGTCACCATCAGAAGGCCTGCATGAAGAATTTGACATTTGCCTTGATCTGGACTAATCTGATTCATGTCTAAACTCCAAGTGGGAGTTTAAGCTATGTGGCGGACTCCGCATCATATGTTTGAAAGCAGATCTCAATGCAGTTGGAACCAGGGAATCAAAATCTATTTAGAAGTGGGCATGATAGGATCAGAATATGTTTTGAAACCCAGGTTTGGAGAAAAAGGATGGTTTATAGATGTTTTGTTGCACCTTTTTGCCAACGCTATACACTCACACAGGTGGTTCCGTTCCTTTGAACTCGGATTGACCCTACAAGGACGTGAGGTTCCGTTCCTTTGAACTCGGATTGACCCCACAAGGACGTGAGGTTACGTTCCTTCGAACTCGGGTTGACCCCACAAGGACGTGAGGTTCCGTTCCTTTGAACTCGGATTGACCCCACAAGGACGTGAGGTTACGTTCCTTCGAACCGGTCTCCAGCAGGGCCGTGAACTGCAGCGAGAGGGACGTGAAGTATCATCCTCTGTTGTCCTTCCGGAAATAGACAAAGACCTTTCTCTTCAGGCAAGCTTTCCCTGAATGATGGACTACCATTATGTGCATTTTATATGAATCTATGGGTTCACATAGACTTTGTGTTAATAACTACTTATAACCTTGTAGCTTTAATGTAATGTTGTCTATGAATGCTTTAAAAAGATGTCCCTCAGTTCCTTGTTCTCAATACTTGAACATGTCTTAATTGTACTGGACGGTATATTATCCCTCATTACTCCTTTCCAAGGAGAAAGGCAGGGTAAAAATACTCTAAAATAAATAAATCAAATATAAATAAATAAGTGTCATGCTCCATAATGAACAATTATGTCATTTGCTTGCAGATTTACAGGAAGGGTCATTGGAGGGATTAAAACTTTTGGAATTATTCAGCAACTAAGGGAATTGGGCCTTGAAAAAGGTTTTTTTGGGGGGTGAGGGGGGGAGATTATACTACAAATCTCAGAATCTCTTGACAGTACAGCCACCAGCTGATTCTCAGGAGCTGTGGCTCTATTATATCACCGTGGGCAACCTCAGACACTTATGTCCAGTCCACATTGTTTATGTAAGAATGCCTCTTATCTCTATGTGGTGGTTGGGGTGGGGTGGGGACCCAAACCAGATCAATATAATCAGCAGCATCCAATATGAGCTTTGCTGATCAAATAAGGCGCTGTTTATTTGAAGGCGGGGGTGTGTATTTTAAAAGGTCTCAGTTCCAATCAGCCCTCTGGCAAAAGCCTAATGAGCTGCAGCTGTCCCGGCTCTCATTAACTTTCATGACATCTTCCTCCTTTCTCTCCCCACCCCCTCCCCACCCCCTTTGGGGTAAGACCTTGTCCTTCCAGGGGCTGAAACTCAAGGACAACTCCCCCCCCCAAAGGGCAGGTGACTCGGAGCGGGGAGAACAATGATAAATGGGCCTCTCGCCGGGCAGAGACAAACCTTTCCTGGAACAGTCACCTCTTATTTTCAGCAAAACAAGCATAATTTGCTTTGGCGAAAAACTTCAGACTGGAACCCATTTGCATTAAAAAAATATTAAAAAGGGCCTACTCAGTATATTACCTTTGCCTGTGGTGGCTAATGTTTCAGAATGACCATCCACTCGGTCTAATGTGGCCTTTTCGCCGTAGTAGACAGATGACTAAGAATGGCCTTTTGCTATTCAATCTTGCCAAGAATGTTTCAGATACAACACTTAAAAGCCTCCTTATATGCTCTTTCAGGGATGCCTGCATCAAGCCTTAAAAAACACAGTCTAGCTGACATTTGGTTCATAGGTATGAACTACAGGGGTACCTTGTATAAAGAAATTAAATCGTTCCAAATGAAATTCTGTTAAGCAAATTTTCCTTTATACAAATTTCCCATAGGAGTGCATTGAAAACAGATTAATCCCTAATCGTGACCATTTTTATTTTGTACGAATTCGCCCCATAGACGATTCTGTTAAGCAAATTTCCCCTATCTCCGGAATTTTTTATGTTGTACAGATTTTATGTTATACAAACCATTTGTTACACGATTAACAAAGGAGTCAACTTCTGGGGCCCAATTCTATTTATATATTTATTTATTTGATCCAAAATTGTTTTACCCTGACTCTCTCATTTAAAAAGGGGCCAGGGCAGCTTACTGTATCATTCAAAATTCAAAAATATACATCATTCACCATATCTAAATATCACAATTTAAATATCACATTATTTGTATATTGTTCAAAATTATATCCTTCACAATATTTAAAAATTAAAAACGGTAAGTATACAGATGTTTCAAAGAATTAAACAAATATGTTAAACCTACTAAATAGAATCAATGCTAAAAACATTGAAAAGCAACATGGGGAAACAATCATCTGGCCTGAAGAGAAAGGTCTTTACCTGCTTGTGGAAAGGCAGCAGAGACGGGCCCAGCCTGGCCTCTTCGGGGAGGGAGTTCCAGAGTCTGAGAGCAGCAACAGAGAAGGCCCTCTCCCGTGTCTCAACCAAATCCACCTGCAGTGGCTATTACTTATGGTGCCCTCAAGCAGGCTTGAGTTCGGCCTATTTGAAGAATCGTATCTCTCCACATGAAAAAAAAAGAGTCATAAACCAAAGCAGATAGAGTGGGAGTGAACAGGGTGGTGGAAGAGAGGACTGACTGTATTGTCTCTCCTTACTGTAAGCCGCCTTGGGTCCTTTTCCAAGGAGAAAGGTGGGGTAAAAATACTCAAAAAATAAACTCAGAGTGAGTTATTCAGTGTAAGTGCCTGTCAATGAGAATGTGGTAGTCTACTGTGGGGAACTTGAAGCCATTCTGCTTGGTAAATCCACACACCCCTCCTGCGCAGCTAGAGAAAATTGCAACATGTTCTCTTGCCAATTTTCGGTTTGCCAGTGCTACTCAAGAGCAAGGTGCATTCAATCCCTGTTGGGGGGCTGGACCAGTCAACCCTGATGCCAACTGGAATGGTTAAAGATAGGTTGCCTGATTTGGGGAGTATGTCACAAAACAACTTTTTGGCCTCGTGGCACAATGGTTAAATACCTGCATTGAAGCAAAAACTGTGCTCACGACCTGGGGGTTCAATCCCAGGTAGCCAGCTCAAGGTCGACTCAGCCTTCCATCCTTCCAAGGTTGGTAAAATGAGTACCCAGCTTGCTGCGGGAGGGGGGCAATGTGTAGCCTGCATACTGTAATTAAACTGTAAACCCCCCAAAAAACTACTTGAAGTGGTATGGTGTGGTATATAAGCAGAACACTTTGCTTTGCTTTGCTTTCCCCAAGGGCTGCTCCTCTTCTGAAGGATGTAATTCCCCCATTCCAACTGCAGCAAACATATGCAATCTCTGAAACATGAGACAGCACTCTTGAGTCCTGGCAGCTCTGTTTTCCAGGCAAAGCTTGTGCTTGGCTGCTGAGGCACGCTCTTCTAAGGAGGGCTACTTTATCTTCTTGATTTTATCGGGCTGTGTTTTGAAGTCTCTTCTTTGCCAGACACAGAAAGAAAGAAAGAAAAGGGGGGGAAGACTAATTGACTCACAGGGCAATAACAGGCCTACACATTTTGGGGAAGGATGGGTGGCAGAAAGTGTGAATGGGGCGCATGGAAAAGAAGCCTGGAATTCTTTAGCTCCAGCACAGGAAAAGCCTAATAAGAGAACAAAAAGGGTGGGCAACACAAGCCTCCATTGGTCCCGAGTCTCTCTGGAGTACAGCAGGCTCTATCTCCTGCTTCCATCTCTCCCTCTGAGGATTCAAGGGCCGGTCATTAATCATGCAAGCCACCCTCTCCATGAGAATACAATGACCTTCCTTATCCAACCCTTCAACATATCCAACATGTGCAATAACAATCAGGCTTGACGTATCTCTATGGCCCCCAAGAGGGGTGTGTAGTGTATATGTGTGTGAGAGAGAGAGTGGGGGGAGGGAGGGAGGGAGGGAGGGAGCATAAGCATTCTTCAAGGAAACTGTCACATCATTACCGATCAATTGCATTTTAAACTAATACAATGAATTTTCAGTTACCCTAGTTATTCAAAGTCCCAGATTAAGTAGATTTGAGGTTTCCAGTTTTGGTTTTCCTATTATTTCAATCTTCGTTTCTCCCACGTTCTTGGCCACAACGTAGCCAATAAACAGGGATTCTGCCCCCGCCTCAATGCAACAATACCAATCCAACCAGATCTGCCAAGTGGTTGTCCAGTATTCTCATGAACTCCTCCAGTGATGGAGCACTCAACACCTCCTGAGGTAATGGGTTCCATTGTCATTCTGCTCTAACAGTTAAGTGTTTCCTGACATTCAGCCTCAATCTGGCTTGTAGCTTGAGCCCATTAGGATGTCTAAGTCCATGAGAATCGCCTAGGAACTGCCCTAAAAGTTATACGAGGAGAAATGAAAAAAGACGTTTTTAATGACATTTGGGGAAAATTTATAGACTTTGTATTAGTTGAAGGGAAGGGGAAAGAACCGACGAATACTTCAAGACAGTTCTGGAGAAGAGGACTTTAAGAAGAATACTAGAACAACAGAAGACGGAGTAACAAAGAAGAACGTATGGATGGTCCCAGGGGGTGGGGGTACACTTGTATTGTTAGTCGTTATTTGTTATTTTGTTTGTATGTAGTATAAAATTAAATAATTTTTTTTTAAAAAATGAAATAAATAAAAAATAAATAAAAATAAAGTTTATCATCATCATCATCATCATCATCATCCAAGAAAAAATATGCAGAACCAGTACCGTATGTTGGAGGCTGATTAGCTGCCTGGTGTCCACTTTCACATCATCCATTGAAAGGAAGACAAAAGAAGACTGTGATTTACATAGTATTGGGTATGGCAATTTTGTGTGCATGTGCAAAATTAGAAAGTATGTTTACAATCTAAATCGGTGTTGGTGAATCTATGGCACAGGTGCCAAAGGTGGAGACCTTTTTTGTGGGCACCCAACATCGGCCCTTCACAGCCACCCGTATTCAGTTTAAATTGCTGTATGGGCACTTTGCAAAAAATTAGTGGGTTTTAAATCACAGTTGGGGCACTCGGTCTGTAAAAGGTTCACCATCACTGATCTGAACAGTTTCAAAATGTGACGGAATTGTGTGAAGAAGACAACAACCGGGGGACTTGTGTGACCGTTGAGTCCACTAGCCAGGAGTATGGGGCCAAATCTAAGCCCCTGATCTTCCTCTTTATCTATATTTATTTATTTTATATAGGTTGTATGCTGCCCACTACCCAAAGGTCTCTGGGCAGCTCACAATCGAAATAAACAATTCAGACAATTAAAACATCAAAATTGCAATACAATTAAAACAATAAAAACATTTAAATACAATAAATACAATATATTAAAATACTACACCAAAATCGCCATCAGGTCCCACAATAATCAGTTAAAAAAACTTCTGGAACAGGAATGTTTTTACCTGGCGCCAGAATATTATCAACGTTGACGCCAGGCGGGTCTCACTTGGGAGGGCATTCCATAATCTGAGGGCAGCTTTGTGGTTCTTTTTCTTTAAATATGTCTTGGAGTTGAAAGCCCTTCATTTGAATGGAAGACACGGTTACCCTATGTCTCACTGCATGATGGTCCTTCCCTAACATCAGCTGGCAGTCAATATTCTCCCTTGGCTGAAGAGTCTATGAAAGTCTACCTTGTGGCCCTTTAGTTTGGGCTGAGAATTAGAAAACACAGTCTCCTACCTGGTAGCAGCAGTAGAACCAAAACAAAGTTGATGGAGCTGCTTAGCTGTTGTCTCCATGAAATGCCTACATAGCTTCAGCGTTGCATCAGGCTGAGTGTGTGTTGTTGCAGGTAAGTCTCTTATGTGTAAGGCATGCAAGCATATGTTCACCTAAGCATCATCACCATTCTCATACCAAGAACAACTGCTAATAATACTGGCAGGGCCTCATCAGTGGTGGCCACACATTTAATCAGCAACCCCTTCCACTCACATCTGCACTAACTGGACTCCTGGTGGCATTTTATGGATGGCCTGGGTTATTAATGTTCCTTATTGAGTGCACTGCTATTATATGTATGAAGCTTTTACACTTTCAGGTTAAAACCTTGTTCGGCGATTGCAACAGGTCCAGAATGCGGCGGCCAGGTTGGTTGTTGGTGCACGTAAGTTCGATCATATCACCCCCATCCTGGCCCGTCTGCACTGGTTTCCCGTTGCCTCCCGGATAAGGTTCAAGGTGCTGGTTTTGGTTTACAAAACCCTCAATGGCTTGCCCCCTGTCTGTCTGGCAGAGCATATCTCCCGACGTTCAGATCTGGCCCGACCCACCCGTTCCTCCGAGGCCCTCTCGCTCCGGATAGCCGCGCCGAGGGAAGCCCGTAAAACAACTACTCGCAACCGGGCTTTCTCGGTGGTTGGTCCGTCCGTTTGGAATGCTTTGCCGGGCGAGTTGCGGCAAGCCCCATCGCTGGCGTCCTTTAAGAGAGCCTTAAAAACATGGCTATTTAAGGACACCTTTGGAGACCTCCTGGGGTAACCCTTTCCCCCCTCCCCCCTTGCTTTTGCTGCTCTGCCTATTTTGGTTCGCCATCCTGAGTAATCTTGTTCATGGTTTTTTAGTGTTTTTATCTCTTGTACTTACTATCGTTTTGTGTAAACCGCACTGAGTCCCTGTGGGGAAATAGGCTGCGGTATATAAGTTTAAAAATAAATAAATAAAAAATAAATAACAGAGAGATTCTGAACAGGGGGGAAATTTGAATGGCAGGGGGTTGGACTAGATGGCCCTTGAGGTCTCTTCCAACTCCATGATTCTATGAAGCTCTGGGCTAGTCTCCTACCCATCTTTGGAGTAGTCCACATAGCGAGGGCATTTCATCCTTGCCCTTCTCCAGCAGGAGCCTGCAATCCCATAATCTTGCCAAGACAGATTACGCAGATGCCAGAAGACAAACTCGGCCAAGTCTAAGTTTGATATATCTCATTAACACCTTTTGCCCGCTATCTTTTGCTGTGGGAGTTTGCGCCATCCAAACAATCTTATGAAGTACTTCTTTGATCAGGACTTTGGAAGGGAGATACGAGGCCAGTGACATAAACGAGATAAAAACTTGCAAGAGCTGAGCTGCTAGAGCACTAAATAACAACAGTGACATTTGCCAGTGCTGTTCAGCAGAAGAATATCACCATGCCCTTGTGATGAAAGAGAAAGCAAGTGAAGATGCATGGCTAGGGGGGGGGGGGGCGGAGTCAGGATTGGGGAAATGACCCCATCCTCTTGTGGAGGGGGGCACGGGGGGAGTCTTAAAATCCACTTTTCTAACTCTAAAATCATCATAAAAGGATTTTCATAGCGATGCTTTGAATGTCTTTGTGTATTTATTACTTAAGAGAGACTTAAGGCATGCCCTCCCACCCTCAACAAGACTGGAAGGTAACCAGCAAGCCGTAAAAATACTAAGAAATAAACATATATTTGTTATATAGTTATTTATGCTTAATTATTGTTGTTTGCCACCCAAAGTAGCCCTTGGCTACATGGGTGGGGTGTAAATCTTAGAGCCATCCAGTCCACAATGAGTGGGTTACACTCACTTTGCTTGTGTGTTTGTTGACCTTGTCAATCGATATAAGTTAACATTTTGTCTAAGCTTCCATAATTCATCCTTGAGAACCGGAACACGAAAAAGCATAAACACTCACAAAGATTGTCATTAGCCATCACGGTATAGTATGCCCAGATGGCACGTATAAAAGGACTGCACACCAATCAAGGACACATTTTTATTGTCAGTCAATACAATACCATTACATGATGAGCGACTAGAGTCCAAGTGAATTGACTGTGAATGAAGAAGTGGATTTTTTTGCATATTATCTATGTATGATGTATTTAATGTTTCCCAAAGGTATCATGAACTGCTCGCTCTCTGCCTCCCTTCAATCCCACTCAGGTCTTCCTGTAATGGGTTTAAGTCACTTCTGAGACTAGGGGTGACCTCAGTAAGCAGCACGCCAGACACCAGGTGAGGATCCAGGGCCCCAGAAAATTCACTGCTCAGGCCCACACTGGGCTCTTCTTTGGAAAAGACGAAAGCTGAGACTTCACGTCCATCTCATCACTGTTCGCGATCCCACTTGGGACCGGTATGAAGTAATCTTAACGCACGTCCATTGCGGGACAAGGGGAGTTCATCCTGACCACGCCCCCTGAACTGCGATTTAAACGGGATGAGAGATTCACCTCCCTGGCCTTGGGAATTTGCTCGTCATGCTTCTTGTTCTGAGATGAGAGCCGGTGAAGTCACGCTCGTCGCGGAACAAGTGACGATAGGAGCAGAACCCATCTAGTAGCAGGAGCATGAAGCGACATCCACCAGTAAATTCCCTATGGAGTTAGCAATGCAGTGAATAGCTTTTAAAAGACAAATGCATCGAAATTTGCTCCGTAATGGATTGAAGGCAAGGCTTCGGAGAATCGAAATATTGAAAAACGGAACGTTGGGCTGAAAAAAGAAACCCGGAGAATAAAGGCATGGAATTTCACATCTCATCACGGAACGAGGGCGTGCGGTAACAGTCATGCCGGTATCATCAATCACGCCCGTGCATACACGAGAACAGGGACAGAACCGGAAGAAGACCACGTGACCGCAATCGACACCAACATGCAACGAACTTCCTTCCGGGACAAGAATGGACGTGAAGTAACCATCCAAGGCATGTTGAGGTGCAGCTGGACCCTGAGATGCATTCACTGAAAAGTTGGAGCAGTGGCCCAGATCCATGCAAATATTCTGCCCATGAAAGATCCGGAGCACTCAGCCTTTCTTTGTTTGTCTCAGAGGCAGCACGACACAATTAATGAATGGATCAGATATTTTCCGCCCAATAACAGTCAACATCAAGAGCATTAGGGATAGCTAACACTAAGTCTTCTGTAGTACATTTTGAGAAGCATAGTGGCACTCCCATCATGGCACTTATATTGCTTGTTTGCCTCCACACTTGCAAAGATCATTGGGAGGGGCCTTTCTCTTGGTCCTGCCACCTTCAGGTACCTTTGGTGGCTATATGGGAGAGAATCTTCTCTGCTGTTTCGCTGAGACTCTGGAACTCCCTCCCACTGGAGGTCTTCACCTTCCACAAGCAGGAGAAGACCTTTCTCTTCAGGCAAGCTTTCCATGGGTGACTGGCTGCCTGAGTGGGGTTTTTATATGGGTTGTTGTCCCTTTCTGCTTTGAGTGAGTTTCAGTATTGCTTATGTTGTTGTTGTTGTTGTTGTTGTTGTTGTTGTTGTTGTTGTTGTTG